>JAQPCC010000030.1:0-1200000 GCA_028392965.1 Lindernia subracemosa
AATCTTCTCTGTATCGTTCCAATTTTATCGGATGTCCCCTTGAAGTTCTTATGGATGAGCTCCCGAAAGGAAAGTGCACTTGGTGAGATGAGTAGCACAATCAATTCTCTTATATCATTCTTTTTTGACTTGACACGCCCATACATTTCCAGTCTCAGAATCCCTCTCATTCGGATGTGGAATCGGTTCATTCATGTATCCCTCCGCCTAGAAGCCTCGTCGGGAGCCGCTCCTTGTCCGTGGCTCCTCTTTGGCACCGGCGATCACTCCCCCCCTCATCGGCCCCGGGTTTTACAACAATAGCTGGGTACACTTTCTTCGACGAATATAACACATGTCCTGTAATTTATAACAAATGTTCCAGAACATTAACACATGATTAGAAAAATAACAATTCATTCCGTTCAATAACATATTCTGTACACAATCAAAGGGCCGCTAGGAATAGATCGAAAACCGCGAATGACACCCAAAATCGCTGAAAACCGCTGAATCGACATAATAATCTAATAATGTTAAATCGACCTCAATTTCTCATGAGTCTTAACAATCATCGAAAGTTGTCGAAGTTTGTAATAGAATAACGTGTTAAACCCAATTCAAAAATATCATTGTAAAACAGGTGAAATCTCGACTTAATGGTCGAATAAGGTAAAATCGACTCAATTTGATCAGAGTCTTAATAATCAACGGAAAATATTGATTTTAATCGTTGAATAATGAAGAATTTCAACGCGACAAAAGATTAAAACGTTTTGTGGGTCAACACGCTAGCTGAGTAACACTTTATGCAATAAATATATAAATGTTGCCAGAACATATAATATAATTTAACAAAATTAACAATTCTATTGTTGTCAGTAACACTCCTGTACACAGCAAAGGTCGTGAGGAACAAATCGAAAACCGTCAACGACACCCAAAATGACTGAAAACCGTTAAAATCACGTCGTTAATGACCGAATAAGGTTAAATCGACATCAATTTTCATGGTCTTAGTGAAAATTATTGAACTTTATAATGAATAATCATAAAATTAATTTGAAAATCTCGTTAAAAACTGGTAAAATCACTACGTTTTGACTGAATAAGGTCAAATCGGCTCAATTAATCACGAGTCTTAATAGTCAACGGAATTTCGGCCAAAAAGATTAATTGGCTGACCATTGTCTTTACTTATTTGCGTCAAATTTCGAAATTTTCCTTCACAAATCTTACATTCGACGAAGTGAATATCAGAATTAACTCTCAAGGACACATCGAGTTAGGATTGGTGCAGGAGTGGTGCTTGTGCAAATGAAAAATACGAAAAATTTCGAAGTCGAAACTAAATTTTGTTCTTTTGATACCACTTCTTAATCATACAGTAATACAATATTTTCGTATTGTAACACATAATATATCTGCGAGAACAATATATTCTTAGCTGGTAATAAAAACGGTTAGATCGATACTTTTCCTTAACATTTTAGGGGTATTTTGGTCCGTTCGAGTTTTAAGGTCCTTAAATCTAAGTTTTATAAAATAGGTCTTTTAAATTATTTTTTTTCTGACATCGCCTTGAATCCTATTTCTAAACTTCGAGGGCTGAACATAATTGTCCCTAGAAATAAATAATTTATTTCTCTTTTTTAATTTAAATTTCGGTATCGCCATCATTATCAACATTTCAAACTCAGAATAAGTCTTGCAAAAAAAAGAAAGAAAGAAAATATGGCCAATTAGTGTTCGTGAAAGAGTCTTCTATACTTCAGCTAAGCCAATTTAAAATGGTAATAAAATGCTCCCTTATGATGAGCAGGGCAGGGAAAATAAAATTTTAGAATTCAAAAATACGAATTTGTTATAAAATATTTATTTTATAATATATAATCTTTATTAATAATATATATGTTAGGAT
The DNA here is from genome assembly GCA_028392965.1 of Lindernia subracemosa. NCBI lineage: Eukaryota > Viridiplantae > Streptophyta > Magnoliopsida > Lamiales > Linderniaceae > Vandellia > Vandellia subracemosa. Next base: position 1,901 of record JAQPCC010000030.1, read on the forward strand.
CATTTATTGTGTTCTTTATATTAGATGCTTCCGTCTTTGGTGTATTTAGTTCTTTAGTTAGATGTTATTTGGGTTTGTAATTTACTTTATATAAGTATTAGTTGTTTGGGCTAATTGGGTTGGGCTTGATGGGCTTTAATATACCAACTAATGTGGTATATAAAGACCCACCAAGCCCTAGTTTCAAGTGTTCCTCTTTGCAAGTATTGTGCCTCCTTGAACAAGCTAACCTAAACACTCTCAAGCTAAAATCATTCTAGGTTGCTTTCTTTGTTGCTTGCATTATATTAGATGAAAAGGGACTTACAAGTGGTATCAGAGCAAGCGTGAGGGAACTTTGAAGCCATTTTTGGAGTTTTTTGAGCTTTTTCGTCACTTTTTTAGGCTGTTTTTGAGCTACTTTGGCTGTTTTTCTGCCTTTTCTGAGCTGTTTTTGGGGTTTCTCGGCCTTTTTCTGGTATTGGGGAACTTTTCCAGCAAAAACAGCATTTCTGGGCAGATTTTGGGCATTTACAGCAAGATTTTCGGATTTTTCTGGGTTTCAGCTTGAAGATCTTCATCCTGTTCATCATTCGCGGAACAGACAAAGAATTCGCGAACCTCTCTGCTTTGCGAACCGCCACTCTCGCGAACTTCAATTCGCGAAGTGTTCCGCTACATCCGCGAACCTCAACACGCGAACCAGGATCACGAAGCTCAGGCCACTTCACGAACCCCGCTTCATCCGCGATCTTTCGATTCGCCAACCGTCAGTTCAGCTTCGCGAATCAATTAGCCAACCCGTGATCTCACTTCGCCAAAGTAGATCACGAACCGGTCTTCAATTCGCGAACCAGCCATTTCGCGAACCCTTCGATTTCACTAATCCAGCTCAAGTTCGCGAACCCTTCGACTTCACGAATCCAGCTACAGTTCGCGAACCTCACTAACTTCAAGTTTCAACACTTCAAAGTTCCACACACGTTTAAAGATCACCCACATCTAATATAGTATGGACACACTCGCCATGGGAAGCGACGTCAGACCACCAGTGCTGCGAAGAGGCGAGTTCTCTATCTGGAAGAACAGATTCTTTAACTTCCTGGAGATCAAAGACAACGGAGAGGAAATGATCAGATCACTCCAAAGCGGCCCCGAAACATTTACGACCACACTCCCCGGGGACAACACCGTGACTCCTCCCGTCCTTCCACAGATAGTACCCAAGTCTCCAGCCGACTACACTGATCTTGAGAGACGAAGCGTTAGGGCAGACCTCATGGCCAAGACCTACCTCCTACAAGCCATGCCAAATGAAATCTACATTCAGGTAGATAGCTTCCAGACTGCCAAGGAAATGTTCGACGAGATCTCTAAATTGATGCAGGGCACTGATATCGGTTTAAGAGCCAAGAAAGCCAACACACTGGCGGCTTACGACTCCTTCAAGGCTCGACAGGGCGAGCCAATTGGTGAAACCTATCGTAGGTTTATGATCCAAACCAATGAGCTGCGGAAGATCAGCATCATGAAGTCCAACTTGGAGCTAAATGTAAGATTCCTTACATCATTACAGCCTGAGTGGAAGAAGATTGCCACAAATTTCAGGCAGAACAAGGACCTCGATGAAATTGACATCCACAGCATCTACGAGAGCCTCGAACAGCATTCAGATGACGTAAACGAGGGGGTGGAGGAGCAGAAGAATAAGGCTGTGGCCGACTCACTAGCCTTAGTGACGGACAAGAAGAGCGCAAAGCCGAGTAAAGGCAAAGCCGTCAAGATCCCGAGCCCCTCCACCTCCGAAGATGACTCAGGCTCGGACTCCGATCCGGAGATGAAGGAGCTCCAGAAGCACTTGGCTCTGGTAACGAAGATGATGAACAAAAAGTTCTTCAAGAAATCATCATCCTCGTCCAACAAACAAAGGATCTCGTCAGGACCCAATCCTCAGACCCGACCATTTCAGCCAGCTGAAACCAAGGCCCCAGCCGAACCAAGAAAATGCTACAACTGTGGCAAACCAGGGCACTTTGCCAATGACTGTCCCCTTCCGAAGAAAAAGAAGGACGAAGAGTATTATCTCAGGAAGCTGCAGTTGATCAGGCAGAAGAATCAAGGCAAAGCACTAGTGGCCGAGCAGGACCACTGGCTCGAGGACTCCACGGAAAGTGAGCCCGAGAACCTTGCCCTGATGGCACGGCTGGAAGGAGACGGATCAGACGAGGAGGAGCAGTCGGAAGCTAGCACCAGCACCAGCACGAACGAGGTAGACAAATCGTGCAACGGCGAGGAGGTATATTCTTTCAACGAGAGTATGCTTTTAAATCTACAAAATAAAATAGAGGTCCTAAGTAAAGAACGTAAAAATACTAAGTCTTTAGAAAAGAAATTAGCAAAAACTCAAGCTATTCTAACCATGACCCTAGAAGAAGTAGAAAGATTAGAAAATAGCTTGAGTACGTCAGAACAAGACTTAGGAAAATCAAATGATAAAATTAGTGAATTAATAAATAGGATAGCGACCCTAGAATGCGATAGAAACGAAACTTCTAGCAATAATGATAGAATTAGAGAACTAGAAGCCCAATTAGCTAACAACCGTGCATCCCTCATTAATCGACTAAGCGATATTGGTTCCCTGAATTGTCGATTAGAAGCTGCAAATCTTAGGGTAGCTAGTCGAGATGAGGAAATTGTTAAACTAAATAAAAACTTGAAGAGTTGACGGCGAATTATAGGAAGAGTGAGAATGAGCGAATAAATAAAACTAGCGAGTATAATCTGATGAATAGCGAACGCGCTGGGCTATATGCTAAGATAAAGAGCCTAGAAGACATTATCACGAAACGAGGGCTATCAGAACAGGTATTAGAACGAACCATGTTTCTTAGTCAGCCCAAAGATACTAGGTTCTACAATCCACGAGGGGGTTAGGCTTCGTTAAGACCATCATACCTGAAGCCAAGAAAACTCCCACTCGTTACGATAGTAGTTATCTGGATCTATCGCTCATACGCTTCATTCAGTCGTCAAAAAGCGAACCAACGACAGGAGAAGGGAGCGATCGGGCCGAAAAACCGTTCGATTACCCTAGCCTGAACGAAAGTTACAAGACAAAGGAAAAACCCTCGATTGATAACTGTCTCCAGGCTAGTGCACCGCCCTCTCAAAAGGTCGTTGAAGAAGCACCGAAGAATTCGAAGCATATGGGAACGTTGCCTAGAGCTTACATCCCTTTTTCGCATAAAGAAAATTTCAAATTACGAGCATCGATGGAATCACTCGAGCAACTCTCTCAACTAGAGAAAGACATTTTACTCGCAGTAATTTCATCATTTAAGGATCAAATAAGCACTAGACCCCACACGATCCCTACACACACTCCTTTCATTTTGACAACGTCACACACAAAACTCTTCAAGAATAAAGAATTAGATAAGCCGGTTATAGGTCGCACCACGAAGATCACTAACAAGGCCTCTTCTGCATCGACAGGAAAAGCATCTTGGGAAAAGAGCGTGAAGTGGAGGGCAAACCAAGACGAGACAAAAGGAGACGTTGCTGTTCACAAAAAGGAGCAAATGAAAACGAAAACTAAAATGTCTCCCTTTTTGTTTTGTAAGAATCGTCTTGAGTGTGTTAATGTGTTGAAAAATGCTGCTAGTTTTATTTCTAAGTCTAAAAGGATTTCAGACCCGAAACTTAGCAGGCAACTTATTTCGCAAACCCACACACACACACTAGACTCGCAAACTAAAAGGCACACATCAAAGTCGCGAACTTTGATTTCTATACCTAACTCGCGAACTAACCCTCTCTTTGCACACTTCCCCGAAGTAAAAGCCAAGAAGGTTGCAAGCTCAAATCCCCAACCAAAGGCGAGACCACAAAATGCTTCAAGGCTCGAGAAAAAGCCAGATCAAATATCTCGCAAAAACAGAAGAAAACCGAGCCCAAGCATTACGTGCCCAAAATCAAAACGCAACCGCTCAAAACGAAACAAATTTGGGTCACAAAAAGGGAACTCGAATCCATCACGACCAAATCAGGCACACGCCAGATTTGGGTTCCCAAAACAAGTCCAAGCATAGTAGATTACTTAGCTGATTCTTTATTTCATCTATGCTTGCGTGTCGAAAATAACCAAGGGGAACCCGACCGTTATCGGGTTACTGACCTCTCTTGATTATTTTTGCAGATCTGTCATGTGTGGTATCTCGATTCAGGTTGCTCCACACACATGACAGGGAGAAAAGAGCTGCTGAGCAACTACAAAGCCCGCTTTGGCGGTAACGTGCGCTTCGGAAATAATCACGCGGCTCCGATCATAGGACACGGAGACCTCATCCATGACAACCTCACAATCAGGGATGTCTCGCTCGTCGAAGGACTTGGACACAACCTCTTCAGCATTGGCCAGTTCTGCGATAGAAGGCTGACGGTCACCTTCCAGTCTGACGAATGCACCATCAGCAACGAGCAGGGTAGGGAACTCCTCACAGGCACGAGGAAGACAAATCTCTACACAATCAATCTGAAGACCCTTCGACCTTCATCCGCCATCTGTCTGATGACAAAGGCATCACACCAGCAAAATGACCTTTGGCACAGACGGATGTCCCATATCAACTTCAAAACGCTGAATAAACTATACAAAGATAAGCTAGTCACAGGACTCCCAGCATTGAAGTACCACAAAGAGCATCTATGTTCGGCGTGCGAAATGGGAAAGATGAAGAAGGCATCTCATTCATCAAAACACGTGGCCTCGACCTCTCGCCCACTGGAGCTGCTACACATGGATTTATGCGGGCCAATGAGGATACAAAGCATAAATGGAAGAAAATACGTATTAGTCATTGTAGATGACTACTCGAGGTACACATGGACGAGATATCTTAAAACGAAGGACGAGACCCCTGAAATCATCATCTCTTTTGTGAAGACGACTCAGAACCTGCTTGAGAGCAACATCCAAGTGATCCGCACAGATAATGGCACTGAGTTCAAGAACAAGGTCCTCAGTGACTTCTACACCTCGTTAGGAATCTCTCAGCAGTTCTCGGCCGCAAAAACCCCTCAACAAAATGGAGTAGTGGAAAGGAAGAACCGGACCCTTATCGAAGCAGCCCGGACAATGCTAATTCAATCAGGACTTCCACACTTTCTATGGGCCGAGGCAGTAAACACGGCGTGTTACACGCAAAACCGAACGAGCATTCACAAGAGATTTGGGAAGACTCCGTACGAGCTAATCAACCAAAGGGTCCCAAACATCAAATATCTACGGATTTTCGGCTGCAAGTGCTTTGTAGCTAATGACCGAGTTGATCGAGGGAAGCTCGACCCGAAGGCCATCGAAGGAGTGTTCATTGGATATTCGGCTACTTCGAAGGCCTATAGAGTCTATCTCAAAGATAGAAGGACTGTTATGGAAAGCATAAACGTTACTTTCGACGAAGCGCCAGTGGCTTCTGAATACATCAGTTCAGGACCCGTACTACAACCGAACGCTTCTGTCCAAATCAGGCCAGAACCGGGACTAATTAGAGTGCTGACAGACGATCAGCCCAGTCCTACATTCGAGGAGGTAGCATCGACATCCCACAAGAGCGACGACGCATGGGAGCTGCTTTTCGAAGATCTAGCCATCCACGATCGTCGATCAGCTCAACCTCCTCACCAACCCCAAAATAGTGACGCACCAGCTTCTCCCGTAGGCCAACACGAAGCTGATGCATCTCCCTCAACGTCACATATAGAAGTCACTATTTCCCCTGAAGCCTCAACTGAAGAAGACGATGAAGACATTTCCCTAGACATAGAGCCTCACTCCCCGATCGAAATTTCCAGCACTCCCGAGACAACAGGTGAAGAACCCGCACAGGACGAGCAAGAACAACCTCTCCCTCATCAAAGGAAGTGGACTCGAGCCCATCCGACGTCTCAAATTATTGGAAATCCAGACCAAGGAGTTAGTACAAGATCATCAACAATAAATGAAAATCTATATGCCTGCTTTCTCAGCCAGGCTGAGCCGAGCAAAGTTGGAGACGCGCTAAAAGACCCAGACTGGGTAAACGCAATGCAAGAGGAAATCCATCAGTTCGAAAGACTGAAAGTGTGGAAACTCGTACCGAGACCTCAAGGAAAGACGATTATCGGTACGAAGTGGGTATTCAAGAATAAGAAAGATGAAGACGGTGTCGTAATTCGCAACAAGGCAAGGCTAGTCGCGAAGGGCTACAACCAGCAAGAGGGAATCGACTACGACGAGACCTTCGCACCCGTAGCGCGAATCGAAGCAATTCGGATTTTCCTAGCCTTCGCAGCCCAAAAGACTTCACGGTGTATCAGATGGACGTCAAGACAGCCTTCCTCAACGGCGTCTTGAAAGAAGAAGTCTACGTGGCACAACCTGAAGGATTCGTAAGCCAAGCCCACCCTGACTATGTGTACTTCCTCGAGAAGGCACTTTACGGACTTAAGCAAGCACCCCGAGCATGGTACGAGGTGCTATCTGACTTTCTGATCGAGTCAGGCTTCACTAAAGGGCAAATCGACACCACCCTCTTCATCAAGCGACGCAAGTCTGAAATTCTACTTGTTCAGATTTACGTCGACGACATTATTTTTGGATCCACAAACCCCATATTGTGCGCGGAGTTCGGGGAACTGATGAAGACAAAGTTTGAAATGAGCATGATGGGAGAGCTCAACTTCTTCCTTGGACTGCAAGTCAAGCAACTCCCAGAAGGAATCTTCATCAGTCAATCGAAGTACATTCAAGACATACTTAAGAAGTACAACATGGAAAATTCCCCATCTAAAAGTCAACCCGTCTACATACAGAGGAATGATAGGATCGCTTCTGTATCTGACAGCAAGTCGGCCGGATATTGTCTTCTCCACTTGCCTGTGCGCGCGCTTTCAAGCCGATCCGAAGGAGTCGCACATGCTTGCAGTGAAGAGGATCTTACGCTATCTCAAGGGAACACCGACACTCGACTCTGGTATCCCAAGAACTCTAACTTTCAATTACTTGGCTTTACGGATGCCGATTTTGCAGGTTGTAGGATGGACAGGAAGAGCACCTCGGGTGGAATACAGTTCTTAGGTGACAAACTAGTAAGTTGGTCATCTAAGAAACAAAACTGTGTGTCCACGTCAACCGCCGAAGCAGAGTACGTTGCTGCGGCCAGTTGCTGCTCTCAAATCCTGTGGTTGCGAACGCAACTGCAGGATTACGGGTTTGTTTTCAATAACATTCCAATTTTCAGCGACTCGAAGAGCGCTATTGCCATTACCTGTAATCCCGTCCATCATTCCCGCACTAAACATATAGACCTTCGATATCACTTTATAAAAGATCATGTCGAAAAAGGCACAATCACAATGTACTTCGTCAACACCGAAGTTCAACTTGCCGATCTTTTCACAAAGGCTTTGGATGAAAAACGTTTCATGTTTCTCGTTTCAAAGTTAGGCATGTTGAATCGGGAAGCATAACGTGATTTTTGCCTATTTCAACCTTTTATAAAGTTTAAAAGATGATCACCATTCCAAAAATTTAGGGGGAGTAATTTTTAGTCTTCTTGTTATATTTTAACTTGAAATGTATTTTCTAAGAGTGCACATTTTGAGGGGGAGTTAAGTTAAAAATTGAGCCCACAATCACTAATGCATTTGAGCCAATTCGCGAAATTCAAAAACCAGTATTGGGCCTTCTTTTCTCACTTTTCGGCCCAGTTCTTCAACTTCACTTTTGATTCGCGAATCATCAGAATGGGCTTCTTTCATCTTTCTGGCCCAGTTTGCATCAACCCTACTTCGCGAATTCATCGCACGATTCGTGAACTCTCGAACGGGCCTAATGTTCTCTTGCAGCCCAAAATCCTTCAGGCCCGTGAAGTTCCAACTGCTTTAAACCCTAAATTTCTCGAAGCTACAGTCGCCGTCACATTTCAAAATTAGGATTAACAAGTTTCACAAATTCTCTCTCGATCTACTGTTCATCCGCGAGATAAAACCACTCAAATCACGACGAAACCCGCCTTTTAGCTTTCAAATCCTCTTCTCTCGTGCGTTGCTGTGGTAAGACTACTCTTAAATACTCGTTTTTCTGCAGATCTTTACTTTGCTGATGATGATTTTGGCGAATCTGGAACTTTCTGCACTTCGCGATTGATGAACACGATGCATCTTCATGATTCGCGAACTCGGCTTCTTTTTGATCCTTCTAGTGCGGCTTTCGAAGTCTCCAACATGTTTTTCGCGCATTCCACTTAAGCCCGCGAAGTTCTCCATGTTCGCGAACTCTCAATAGTTCGCGAACTCGTTCCGCATTCGCGAAACTAAGAACCGCTCTTTCCTCAATTCGCCAACTTTCATATCGCGAACCTCGCTCAAAATTCGCCAAGTCCTCAAGTTCGCGAACCGCTCTCAATTCGAAATCATCTTTAAATCGCGAACTTATTTCTCAATTCGCAAACTTCAAGTTCGCGAACCAAATGTACTTTCCCGAATCCCTACATTTTTCGCGAACGCACTTTCACCTCAATTCGAGAACAAAATCCCAATTCGCAAATCGTTCAGTTCTCGAACCTATTCTAATATTCGCGAAACTAGGATTCGCAAAAACTTTCATATCGCGAATCTCTCTCAAACTTCGCCAACTCCTCAAGTTCGCGAACAGCTCTCAATTCGAAATCATTTTTATATCGCGAACTTATTTTTCAATTCCCAAACTTTTAGATTGCGAATCTAACATTCCTTTCCAAATCCTTACAAATTTCGCGAACTCATTTACACTTCAATTCGAGAACACAATCTCAATTCGCAAAATCTTTCAGTTCTCGAACCTATTCTCACATTCGCGAAACAGGATTCGTAAAGCTTTTTGCGAACTAACCAAACTCTCATATCGCGATCAACACTTAATTGTTTTTTATCATCTGTTTCGCGAACTATACTTAGAATTTTCTTCAAGAACTTTCATTTTTCAATTCGCGACATAAAGACCTTGAAAAACTTTCTAACACATTTACATTAATGCGCGAACTTTCAACTTAAAAATTTTCTAAGTTTCTTTTTCAAATCCATGATTTAAATGGGCTGAAACTGTTTTTGGGCCCAAAATTAAAACATCAAATTTTCATAGCCCAAAACACTTAAACACTTTTTGATCTCTAACTTGTTTTCACCTATTCAAATCATGTTACCTTATGCTTCATATTACTGTATAAACTAATGGTTACTCTATCATCGCAGGTTTAACGAATCCAGGTGTTCGGAACAACAAAAAAGAAGAGGGCAAACAAAACAAAAAAAAACAAAACAAAAAAAAGAAGAGTCGCCCCACTCAAAAAAAAAAAAAAAAAAATGAGTACGACACCAACGGATCTGATTTACCCGACGCCAAAATGGGTCATTCCGAAGGATAACAACTTCCAACTTGACTTGGAAGTCTTTAATGGGAAGGAACCCATTATGCCGGCGATTCTGAGACACCATCACCTCTGGTACGCCTTCTCGGCCGCTGTACCCGTCCCCTCCGTTTACCTTCAACAATTTTGGGGGACGCTGCAGACGAAGGTGGCACCAGACAATAGTCTATACTACGAAGCAAACTCGCAGGCCAGACGGTCGAGGTCACCCGCGATTAAATCCGCCATGTTCTCCGCCTGCCCAGCCGACCGGAGAATGAGTATGAGGCTTCTGAGGACGAGCTTCTCGAGGACATCCACAGATTGGGCTACTTCACGCCCGTGAAGTTCCTCTCTCAGATCCAACAGTCCATGCTCCCGCATCCATGGCGGACACTTTTTGCGCTTGTCAATAAGTGCTTCTCACCAAAGCACTCAGGGCACGACAGGTGCAATATCACAATACTGCGGATCTTCCACGGCATTGCCTTCAACAAAAACATCGATTATGCCAAGCTCTCATGTTGGACCTTGACGACCAAATGATGCAGCGAACGAAGGCAAGAAGACGCAGTATCTTCCATATCCAGGGGTTCGGGCTAATGATCCACCACTTTATGCAATCACTGCCTGAGATACCAACCCGGCCTGCCGACGAATATGTCACCCCGCCAAAGCTCAAGTACCTTCAGAAGGGGAAGGTCGATGAGAAATACGCACGGCGGCCGATGCCCATCCCTTCATCCCTCTTGTCACTGGCGGAGCAGCACATGATAGAAGAATACTGCCGCCAGTACAATGTATACGCCCCATGGTTCGAGAAAACCCCTCGAACCTAACCCCGGGGCCTCCCACTCTGCCGATGAAGGTCCTAGAACCGGGCCGGAGGCAGCTTCTCATCCATTCCTCAGTCATACACTCACCAACTAGCCATTCCATCAATTACCCAATCATCCACACCACCAACACCTGTCGAACAACAAATACCCGTTCGACAGCCCTCACCACCACTCATCACACCCATCCCACCACCATCTCCTGTCAGCCGCACATCGCCGATCCCGCCGACGTCGCGTGCTCTTCAACGACAAATGTTGAGCGACGTCTCCGACTCGGACGGCGAAGACGGGATGCCCATACTCCGCCCACCGTCACCACCACCCTCCACGAGGCAGCCGTCGCCCGCTCCTCAACGCCAACAAATGAGCGACGACTCCTCTGACGACGACGATGACAGCACGCTTATCCATAGACGTCGTCGCATTCCTCCAATCCCCACTCCACTACAAGCCGGGTCACCCCTTAGGATAGAAGCCGCCGACATCGACCCAACGGCGCATACCACGAGCCTTAGCCATTCGGCCGGTTCCCAACAACCGGTCGTCTCAAAAAGCCCCGACCCTCAACCATCACGTCCTCCGCCTGTCACCGAACAGGCCTCAACGTCCATAGAGGTGCCCATGATTGAGGCACCTCTAGGATTGGACGGAAGTCCCGATGACGACGACCTCACATCGTCTTCGTCAGAGGGCCACCGTCCGAACATCACGATCGGACGCGTGCCAACGGGATGCCTAAGTGGCCCCGGTGAGAGCTCCACCTTCGCCCGTCTGTGTGACGTGGCCCTAACGACCGGAGCGGTCCTTCTTCGTGAGGAACCACAAGGACAGGTCGGAAGCCCAGTGCCGCCCGAAGTCCCATCGATTTCCCGCGAAACTGGCCACCCCACCACTTCGGGGGTGCAAACGGAAGGCCTTCGTGGCTCCGGCGGTGATTCCCCGCACGTGACGGTGACATACCTAGAACGGAGACTTGCCGAATTTCTCGAGCAAGTGGCTGTCCCGCGCATGTAGTCACTCATTACGGCTGCTGCGCAGGACAGAGGCAAAGCCCCTGTCGTCGACGAAACCCCGTCACGTTCCCCACTACCCCCACCTCCTCATCCGAACCCCCACACCATGCCACTGCTCGACCTATGGGACATCCTCACTGCCCGTCTCATAGGAGAGGACCCGAAGCACCCCGCGCTCGTGACGGTCCGAAAAATGCTGATCGCGCAACAAAACATACCGTCAACAGAAACGGGCCGAGACGACACCTCAACAATCCGAAGACGGCACGACGATCCTGACGACCAGGATCGCCGTGAGGGGGAGAAGCGTCAACGCCTATCCTCCTCCGGAGCATCTGTACGACGAAGCACACCAAGACAGGGCAGATCAGCAGCAGGCCCTACAACACAAACCCAACAACCCACACGAAGAGGTTCTCGAGGAAGACAAGCGGCGCCAGGGCCGAACCAGACACTCTTCCTTGGCGAAGCAACGTCGACCTCGGAAATCCATACACATACAGTCCAAAGAACCACCACCCCAAATCCTCCTTCCACCACCCACGAAGCCAGAAAAAGCCGAAGCCCACCTCTACCGGACTTAGAGCCATTCAACCTCGAAGATTACCTCCAACCACACACTGAAGTGGAGGCGTACATTATGAACGAAGGATGGCTCAAAAGACCGGTTACAGAAGAGTTCTCAAAGGCTATGTTTGATAACGCTCGACATCTCCTAAGGAATGCAGAGGTTGAACTTGTCAGAATAGAAGACAAGGAGCTGGAAGAAGGGGAGGACTACGAAGCAGAAATCCCCGAACTTCCTGTTCTCTTGGAGCACGCCAACCGATGGTACGACATGTACAACCCTCCGCCAAGAGAGACCCCGAAGATTCCGGAGCTCCCGTGGGAAAATGCCAAAATCGTGGCACCTTACCAGGAAGAGTTTCGGAAACGAATATGGAGGAAACCCGAGCGTATCACCAAGCCTGATGAACTGGAGCTGAGTGGGATGACTCATCTGACGGGACGAAGGGCAAGATTCTATGTCCTAAGTCTGCGAATGATGATGAGTTTCAGAGGACGAGGCGACAATCTGGATCGTCTTCGAAAAGACGAATCAAGGAAGAAAATGATCAAAAGGGTGACGGGAGTCAGAGTCGAGTACTTCAACCAAATTCCTTATCCAGTTTACAAAGTTGAAAGGGAGGACGGGAAGGTTGAAGACATCAGCGAAGCGGACCTAATCTACATTAGACACCCTGATGTCGAGAGAATATTCTAGGACAGCTGAAAAAGGACCCTGCTTTGAAGATAGGCCTTGTTACACTCAAAAGGTTCATGTTGCGCCAGATCAATTATAATGCTTCCCACGACCTTCAGATGGCACTGGAAAGCAATATGAAGAAAGTGAACCTCACAAAGCCTAACTTCGAAGTCCCGGATGACCCCAACATCTCTGAAGGAAACGTCTTTGAAGGTGAGGACCCCTCGATAGTCTACGTCAACTACAAAGGTGAGAAGAGATTGATGAAGACCTCGGAGATCCCAAAGTTCTCCGACGGGACTCTTCAAATTATTTCAAGAAAGTTGACAAGGATTATCCAGGAGATGGAAGAAGAAGACCTCGATAGCCAGATGAAGTTCAGATTACTTCGAGGGAAGATCGATGAAAGACTGGCTCTTCGAAGGTGGTTACGTAACTACGAAGTCAAGCTCGGACTTCGAAGCTCTACGTACAAGACGGTGGACCCCAAGGTCGGAGCATCCAAGCAGAAGACTTAAAAAGAACACAAAGGGGGAGATTGTTAGGATCATTTATTGTGTTCTTTATATTATAGATGCTTCCGTCTTTGGTGTATTTAGTTCTTTAGTTTAGATGTTATTAGGGTTTGTAATTTACTTTATTATAAGTATTAGTTGTTTTGGGCTAATTGGGTTTTGGGCTTGATGGGCTTTAATATACCAACTAATGTGGTATATAAAGACCCACCAAGCCCTAGTTTCAAGGTGTTCCTCTTTGCAAGTATTGTGCCTCCTTGAACAAGCTAACCTAAACACTCTCAAGCTAAAATCATTCTAGGTTGCTTTCTTTGTTGCTTGCATTATATTAAATGAAAAGGGACTTACAATATATGAATTATAATTATATAATATGATAGATTGAGAAAGATAGAGAAAGAGAGAGAGAGTGGGATCACGTATATTATTTCTTTTGTGTGTTTTACAATGAAGGCTATAAGCCTATTTATAGGCTAAAATCTACCTAGTATTAATATCATTGAGCACACTTTTATGGGCATCACATAGATAATATATTTATAATAGAATTCACATATATATTTCCAAATTTTTTCTTTTCTTTTAATTATATGTATTGTAGACTGTTGGCCATTTTACCCATTTCTGGGGAGGAGTGAAAAGATAACAGTAAACACTTAACTGGGAAGTTATAATCAACGAGGACTTATTCACCATTTGTCCGTCTCTTCAAATCTCTGCACCAACCGGGCCGACCGTACACACACGAAATTCTGACTGACAAAACCAAGTACGAAGCCAGCTTACGCTGTTGGCTGGCATGTGACGAAGCAGAAAACAGTGTTAGATTCTTTCGCTGAAAAGTAAAACATTTCGGTTTTTTGTTCGCTTTCTTCAGAGAAATTTTGCAGAAGTTGCTTCTTTAGAAACACAAACTCTGTCCATTCGGTCATAAAAAACTGCGTCTTTGAAGTCGCTGGTTTTCTGCTCCTTGTGTGAGATCTTTGTTCAGCCATCAACCAGAAAAGTGTTTCTTTTTCTTTTTTCGTTCTTGCTTGAAATATTTATTTCTTGAAGAGTTTTTCTTGAAGTTGTGAAAAAAATCCATTGAGAGAGAATGTCTGAAGCTGCAAAAGTCCGCGTGGTTAGATGTCCAAAGTGTGACAAGTTACTTCCTGAAGTTGAAGATTTCTCTCTTTATCAATGTGGTGGTTGTGGCGCTGTGCTCAAAGGTATGTACTATGTAGATATCTTTTCATCTCTTCTGCCGTTGAGCTGATTATTGGGTGTAATATAATCTTTCGTTGGTTCTCTGTAGTTGATGATATTTGAAGTATTTAGATCTGATTAGTTCCGCTTTCGATTGCTCATGTTGAATGGTTGACCCTAATCAGGCAAGAACAAAGGGGTTGACTTGGATGCATTCTCAGCTGACAAGTCAGATGGGGAAATAACTGAAGGTATCATCATGGAGAAATTAGTTAATGCTTTTGATAAAACAACAGTCAACACGGCTGATGATTCCGAAAACGAGGCGAGTTCAAGCATCAGTTCATCGAGCCGAGCTGAGAGGAGAACGAGTCCATACTGCTATGGAGATGAAAACAATGGACCCCCTTTGAACAACAACCTAGAGAAATGCTCCAATGAACATCGTAGAGGTAATGGGTCGATAAGGTCTGGGCATTTAGCAGACGGAATAAATGCGGAGAAAGGTGAAATCCAAGGTCCATGGAGACCTAACCGAATGGATTATGATGGTATGAGGTACTCAATGGATGGCTCATCGAGACACGACTATGTTTATGAGAATCAAGTGAGGAGCAGGAACGGTAATAGAACGTCGGGGTTCAATGATTTTGAACATCTCGGAGATGATCAAGTTGAGGCTTTGAGAAAGTTGGATGAGCTAAAAGATCAACTGAGTCGTTCTGGGCATTTAATTGCTAAGGGTAAAGAAAAAGTTCCTCTTGACCCGACTATGATGTACAACGATCGTTACCCTCGTGAGAAATACTACCCCGATCCAAATTTCAATAGAAGACCACCTTACCAAAATCACTACGGTGAATTATTTCCAAGTACGAAGGTGCAAGGGATGGATGGTAATAGGTTTTATCCTCCGAGATATGAGTATGAAGCTGGTCATGTTCAAGGATATGGAGACCCATTGAGGTCACATTCGGAGAAAAGAAGGCCTCATCAAGCATATGTGCCTGGTGCTGTGGCTTACGTGGATGGTGGTGTACCTTACGCTCCTATTTTCAGCCATCATCATCCATTTTGCTCGTGCTATCAGTGCCTAGACAGTAGACAAGTTCCTCCTATGGCTTATCGCGATAGGTATGCTTATACTCCACGGGATAAGATGCTCTCTTCTCACGAAAATCCAGTATCGTTTGGTTCGCTCGATCATTACGATCGTCGAGTATCTTCAGATCCGTATGTGAAATTAAATGATGGTGGCGGTATGTCCCACACGAGGTGGCCGAGTGATATGCATTCTGAAGTGGATGGTTTTGTCGGCCGAGGTGCTCAAAGGGTGCAAGTGCAACTAACCTCCTCCAAAGCACAACCATTGCAGCATCAACTCCCCATAGCCGGCGGTGCTCCATTTTTTACGTGCTACAGTTGTTATGAGTTGCTTGTGTTGCCCAAGAGAGTTGAGATCAAGGGCTGTAGTACTAAAGGGAGAATCAGATGTGGGGCTTGTTCCACAGTCATCACTTTTGTGCATTCGAAGGAGAGCAACTCGATTGTGTTCTCAAAGGAGAGTAACTCAATGACTAAGGATAATTTGCGCAACGCTGTATCTTCCAGAGGGGGTGAGAATTCGGACAAAGCAAGAACGGTATATTCATCTGATGATAGTTGTGATTATGGAATGGCAAACAAGTTTGATGAGATGAAGAACCGTAACTCCACATCGACGTGCACTTCTGAGGTTGATGAAGATGGAGAACATTCATCAGCAGCTGCTAAGGAAGAACATAAACTAACTGAAGATTCAAGACCACCAGCAGGTTCTCCCCTTCTAGAACACTTTGAATTTTCGAACAAGTATCATCGTCTAGGAGGAGGTAATAGAAGTGGACAGCCCGAGCATGACAACGTTTCATTACCCAAAAACGAACCATACCTTCGACGCAAGCAAGATTCATCAGCAACTGAGATTGATTTATCTTCCAATGAGTATACGAACACTGGGACTACTTTTGATTCTGGCGAAACCAGCGGAGAGGGTGAAAAGCTGAAGCATGGTGGTAGATCAGCTGAGTCTTTTCTGGCTGGGTTTTTGAAGAGAAGTGTCAAAGATTCGAATAATAGGACAAGCGAAGCTCCAAAGTCGGAAAAGGCCAACGTGACTGTCAATGGCCATTTGATATCAGACGCAATGGTCGAGAAAGCCAAGAAATTAGCTGGGTCGATCCAACCTGGAAATTACTGGTATGTATACAATTACTGATTGATGCTACAATGGTATTACTCTATGGCATTGCATTTTTTGGAAATAAAACTGTTTGTGAACGCTAAATTCGAAGTTTGATACATTCTTCACTAACTAGGTATGATTTTCGAGCTGGATTCTGGGGTGTTGTGGGAGGTCCTTGTCTCGGCATTATTCCTGTAAGATTGTTTCCCATACAAAAGATAAAAATAAATTTCTACAACTTTATTATTAATTTGTTTTTTTTTTCTTGCAGCCGTTTATAGAAGAATTTAACTACCCCATGCGGGAGGATTGCGCGGGTGGGAACACACAAGTGTTTGTAAACGGTAGAGAGCTTAACGAGAAAGATCTGAGGCTGTTAGCAAGCCGAGGGCTCCCAACCGAGAGTCATAGGTCTTACATCATTGAAATTTCTGGCAGAGTTTTGGACGAAGACACTGGGGACGAGCTGGAAAACCTCGGCAAACTAGCTCCTACGTGAGTGTGCATTCTTACATTATTTATATACATATGAATGATCGTATCGTACCAAATAGAATGTCGTTGACCCTTTTTGTCTTTCCTTTTCTGACGATAGCGTGGAGAGAGCGAAGCGTGGTTTTGGCATGAAGGCTCCTCCGAAAGCATCTGCATAAAAGAAAAAAAAACCGGTCGGGAAGGGATTTTCAATTGTTGGTATAATATATGTCTGTTTGTTTGGTTTGTTTGAAATTTGTCTGTGCAATAAATACCGATGATTTCATTATTACTCAAACTTCCCTCCAGAAGTTCCGACGACTAGTTTCAACAAGTAAAAAGTAGTTCTCTATTTACATTATTTTTAGAGCAAAACTTAGTGGTTTTTGGTGACAATTGTAAGATTTCAAAACAAGTGGATTTCTCTGTGTTTGTTTATTAGCTCGAACGAAGTTTTGCTTCACCGACGCAACGACTGTGGGGCTGTTTAATGAAAGCTACTGCTACTAGTAGTTAAATATCCTTAGGAAGTTCTATGTAAGTGTAATAGAAAGATGTTTTAAAACAACTTTTCGAATAATGGACTATCAACAATGGTTTTTGATAAATATAAAATAAATAAACAAAAAAATAATATTAAATATGTAACTTTAGGGCTTTAATTTAGCGAAGTAAATGGTGGTTTGAAGTAAACTGGCCAATTTTTTTTTTTGAATTTGTTTTGAAGTAAACCATACACTTCATAAAGGTCCGTGTACACAGTATCGGCCATAGTCTTGGTTAGGGGTGTTCATTGGACGGTTCGGTCCGGTTTTTTCAAATTTCGGTTCGGTTTTTCGGTTTTCGGTTTTACAGATGCCTAATCCGATATCCGAACCATTTTAATTTGGTTCGGTTCGGTTTTTTACACTTCGGTTCGATTTTTTCGGTTCGATTTTTCGGTTAACCGTTAAAGATTTTAATTTATATGTGTGCATGTATTATATATACATAGATATAGGAATTAACTCTTATAACATATATATATATATATATATATGTTATAATTGCAATACATATATATTTGAATTAAATAGTAATGGTATGATAATTGCATTACTCATATGTGTGCGTAATTCGTGTATATATATATACACGAATCACCTTTTATAACACCTATATATATATATATATATATGAATTAAATGTTATAACATAGTGCGTTATAAAATAAACATTGTAATTTTAATTATTTTTTATGAAAAATATAATTATTTTGTTGGACTTTATTATCACTATAACTATTAATCACTTTCATAAACTACAATATTTTAAACTTGTCTAATATAAATTATATATAATTAAATATATTTCGGTTTTTCGGTTATTTCGGTTATTTTTTCTGAAATCCGAAAACCGAACCGAAAAACCGAAATTTTCTAAATACAAAACCAAAACCGGCCGAAAAACCGAATTAACCGAACCGAAAAAACCGAAAATTTCGGTCCGGCCGGTTTTTTCGGTTTTGTCCGAAATTTGAACACCCCTAGTCTTGGTGGGCGTGGAGGAGGGGATTTTTTGACAAAAGCTACTACTTCAAAGACTTATAACTAATAAAATTCGCAGGAAATGCTATGTTTGCTTACGTCATCCAACGTTGAAGGTGGTTCAACACACTTTGCGACGATTGAAAATTTGAAGAGCAACATGCATGATTTCATGGAGCAAAGAATATTAGAGCATATTCGTGCAGAGAAGGCAGTTTATTGCACCAACGATCATTTTAATGGCACCACAAGACAATGTGTCGTCTAAGGCGAGCAGCCACATAGAGATGTGACCCCTTCACACAAGCAGCGACGGGGAGACGTGGCTCCTCCTCCTGAGCAGCCATGGAAAGACGTGAGTCCTCATCCCGAGCAGTCACGAGCAGGGGCGGATCCTGGATTAGATGGTCGGGGGGGGGGGCCGTGGAAAATAAATAGAATAGACAAAGATAAAATTAATATATCGGTAGCATGAAAACATCAGTTTGAAATACAATGATTTAGCATAAGAAAAAAAAACTTTCTAACTAAAAGGAATCCGACGTTCTTTCAGATTTTCGAAGTCTTCAATAATGGTTTCCATACTCACACTTCTAGCAAATTCTCTCTCAATGTACACTATTAATGCGTCAGAAAGAAAATCATCCTCCATTTTACTTCAAAGCCTAGTTTTCACGATATTCATTGCCGAAAATGAGCGCTCTGTAGTAGCAGTAGAAACTGGAAGCGTAAACACAAGTACAATCACTCGAAAAACAAGATTGTATGTTACCGACTTGTTAGTCTTCACCAACCACTGGCATAATTCTGAAATGGTTGACATTCTTTTATAGTCTGCGCATTTGACTATATTGTACTCGTAATGCTTCAATTGTATCTGCAATTGCTCTAGCTCATCGTCAGCAAAATCTTGCAGATAAAACTTTTCAACTAATCTACATATATCCCCAATTTTGAACGTCTCCGATGCATTTTGAGGATTTAAAGCATTACTCAGAATGAGCAATTCCATAGCATCGTCACTAAATCGGCCATTAATTTCCTGTAACTGTGAATCTATGGCAGCATAAAAGAGGTCTACCTGATAATGACGCTCAATAGTGATATTGTCTGAATGATTACGAACTCGGCCTCGCCCTCTTCTATCAATATAACGAGCAATAAAATCAGGAATTTCAATATTTCGAACTTCACAAAAAGACTTAACCTTTACAAGCAAATCATCCCAATTGTTATCCCTCATCTGCTGGAGTAAATTCTTGGTAGATACTACAAGCTCCATTACATTTATTATATCTTGAGACTTGCTTTGTAAAGCCTGACAAAGGACATCTGTAATCCTCATTATATCTTTCATAAGATGTAAGATAAATACAAAATCGAACGACGTAATTTCATCATAAACAGATGTAGCCTCTGCTCGTTGAGAATGAAGTCCATCATCCATAACCTTAAGTAATACTGTACACGCTGCACTAAACATCTTAATTAGGCCGGTCAATGATCTCAAATGAGAACTCCAACGTGTATCAGCGGCTCGTTGTAAAGTACAAGCCTGATTAAGTCCACTCCCCGTCTCTAGTTCACCAATAGCAATCAAATGTGCAATATCATCTGCATGAGCACGCTTTAATTCATCGTTACGCTTACATGAAGAACCGACAAGATTAACTATATTGGTTAATCTGTCAAAAAATTGATGAATATGTATCACATGTTTTGATGCCGAAACTAAAGCCAATTGCAACCGATGAGCAAAGCAATGAATATAATAAGCACTTCTGCAATCTTTCGCAATTAAAGCTTGCAATCCATTGAACTCACCCCTCATGTTACTAGCACCATCATAACCCTGGCCTCTAATATTTTGAACGTCCAAGTTATAGTGAGATAAAGCAGAATATATAACACCTTTTAAAGTCAGAGCCGTTGTATCAGATACCTGAAAAAGTCCAAAAAAACGTTCTTGAATGAATCCATTAGTGCCCACAAACCTTAGCACAATAGACATTTGCTCTTTTTTTGACTCATCTCGAGCTTCATCAACAATTATGCAATACTTTGCAACTCCAATATCTTCACGAATTGCATTCTTCACTCTTATAGAAATCACATGAAGTATTTGCTTTTGAATATCCTGACTCGTATACTTGGCATTTTTGGGAGCTTTCTCAATCGCCTTCGCAAGTTCGTCATTGTACCCTGTTATGAGATCCAAAAATTCTAGAAAATTACCACGATTTTGATGAGCAAGGTCTCTCATCATGACCTCTAAATGGGATTCCTTGAAGTGCAAGAAATCGCACAACATCTATATGAGCCTTTAACCGAAGACGATTAATTGCAATCTGCTGAGCATCGAAATTGTCAAACCTCCTTGATATATGTTGTGGTTGGTTCATCAAATCCTCACATGCCTTTTCAGCATTACGATGAGGTGAAGAAACATTGTCTTTTCCTATGTGGCTTAGAAAAGCACAAGCTTTTCCATTTTTGACTTTCTTCCAACTATCAAACACATCAACAGTAAAAGCAGTTTGATTTGAGCATCCCGATGGCTGGTTGAAGATAAAACATGGAAAGCAATATGCTTTATCTTTAGACGGTGAATACTCCAACCAATGAAATTGTTGATACCAAGTAGACTGAAATCTTCGAGGGTGCTTAATATTTTTGTTTAGCGGATATTCTTGAAGAATGGGTTGATATGCCTTTAGATTCAAATAAGCTCGACGTACCTCTTCTTGTTGGTTAGGATTATATTCCCAAATTTGTCGACGTATTCCCGGATCACGCTCCAAAGAATTGAGATCAACATCTTCAATTTCTGTATTTTTGAATCTTTTAGGAGGAATTTGAGATGGAAGATCATTGTCAATTGATATTGCCGTTGACAATGAGATCATCGGAGAAGAAAGATCTTCATTTGTTCTCTTCCTTTGAAAAAATTTATCAATTGTAATAGGTTTACCCATTGAAACGTGCCCAAACTATCATCATAAAAAAATAATAAATTTAGTACATTCAAAGGATGAAATATCAATACGAAAAAGACAAGACGAAAAAGACAACAAAGATGAGAACTCTGACCTCTATCAAACAAACAAGATTGTTCCACCCGATATCGAGATCAGATGATAACGAGCGCTTGCTCGTTATTTCTTTATTCCTGCAGGCTGCATAGACGAAATTATTCAGTAATTTGCCTTCGATTTGTGAAATTCTATTGTTCATAAGTCAAAATATATACGCTGCTTTTGGATTGCTTAAAGGAGTCAAGATTTTACTTTCTTTTGTGGGCTGCCGCTAAGTCATATTCTTTATTTTTTTTCCTATTATTTGAAAGCCAAAAATATAAAATAAATTAAGACATAGTGGGATCGATCCCACAACCCATGATATAGAAGGTTGGTCCCTTCACCAGTAAGCTACAAGTTGTTGTTCGAATATAATGATGGAAATATTATAAACAACTATTAATCGTAACACCATAGTACTAAAAATTTCAAAAATTTTCGGGGGAGCCGTGGCCCCCCCGGCCCATGAATAGATCCGCCCCACTCACGAGAATCACATATACGACAACCATCCTAGCCTTCAACCTCAGTGAGTGCAAAGTTGGAGGAGCTTAGCAATGATGTTGATGATATCCGGAGGAACGTGAGCCTAATATTGCAGAATCAGGGACATCTCATGGACGAGTTTAGGGCACTCCGAAAGATGGTGGAGGTTGGTTTGTATGGGAGGTCCCGACAATCGAACGATGTGGATTGCGGTATGTTTTATTACTCTTTTTGTTGACTTATTTTTCTTGTTTTAATTTTTTATTAGTCTTTCGGTTGATGCGGTTTAGATCACTTTCTGTCGCAGAACCCCATGAAGAAACGCACATTGATATAGGGGTCGGGGAGAAATCAAGCGGTGTTGGAGATGTTGTCGGGCAGTTGAGGGTGATGTGGGGATCGTGGAGCAATCACAGGGTGTTTTAGATGTTGTCGAGCAGTCAGCGGATGATGTGAGGGGTTGGGGAGCAATCAAGGACTGTTGTAGATGCTGTTGTGTAGTCGGGGAGCAATCAGGCAGTGTTGTAGATGTTGCTGTGTAGTCGGGGAACGAGGACGAGAAGACAGGGAATGAGGCTGCCAAGAAGACGGCGAATGAGGTGTTGAAGACGGGGAATGAGGGCAAGAAGACAACGAACGAGGTTGCCGAAAAGACGACGGAATGAGTCCGAGAAGACGCCCCTCCGACAATTCATATGCATTAGAAAATGAGAGCAACCTGAACGAGATAGGATAGGAAACGATCAAGAGTATTGAGTTCTCCTAATATACTGTTGCCAGACTCGAAACCTCATCGTAAGAAATCCCTCCTTTGGAACTTAAAGTATCACATGGAGTGAAGTTGTCACATTGAAAGTTGTAGTGTCGGAGTTGGGATTAATGAGACTGACTCAGGAACGTAACGACATAATACAAGTTTAAAAATAAAAAATTCTTTTCCGACCTAAAGTATCCCCCGAGTATGGATTTAAGAAGAGGTATGTAGTTCTGCACCTATATCTAGCTCTTTTAATATAAATATAATGTATTTTGTAATTATTGATGCACGTTAATGAGGTATTCCGGCCTCCGGGGTTTTATAAAGAAGCAGGAATGTTATTCATTTCCTATAGAACGAATAGCATTCATGAATATCAATTTCATGCAAATATTATCCATGGAAAATGGATTCTTTTCGTGGCTTTGCTACAGGAGAGGTCAATCCACGTCATTTGCCGTCACTCCATTTGAAATATGCGGAACCGTCGTTATACCTTGGCGTTTTCTAGTCATTGGGTACTTATAGTTTTTCGGTTCACGGAGCAAAAAACTCAGATTTTTTACTCCTCCTGGTCATGTGATAAGGAAATGAGGCTTATAGACACTTACATCGATCCTATTAAAGAGGTAATAACGCTGATCAAAGTCTTATTGGCTTTAGAGTTGTTCGAGGAAAGTTCCCTCAACATGAGCTTAGGTGCTTTTTAAATAATTTTAAATTACAGTTTATGCTTAAGTCATACTTAAGTGCGGCTTTGAATCCAGCAGAGAGTGTGTGGTCCTTACATGCTCTGGCCTGGGTGGTTATGTCGACAATTTTCAGTAGCAAAGACGGTCGCTCTCAGTTAAACCAACGCCAAGATAAAGTTGTATAGACTGTATTTAACTATTCGTATTTGGAAAAACAACTGGATGTGCGACTATTTGTATTAAGTTATGTTATTTGTTTTTCGATTGTTAATTCACGGGTAAAGACTGTTTATAATGTTTTATCTGTTCGAATGTTTAAAATGTCCAATTTGTTAATTTGAATGATAATAGATCTCTTTTCTAGTAAATAGAAAATTCGAATTTTGTTCGAAGCGTATCCGAATGAATATTTAATTCGAACTGTAATTCTTGATTATTTTTCGAAATATAATTTGAACATTAATATTAGATCTCTTTTCTAATTAATATACAATTTGAACAATTTTAGAAATTTATAAGAATAAATATTGAATTTAGATTTATCCTAGATTAATTTTCTAATGTTATTAGATCTTTTTTCTAATTAATAACATATTCGAATAGTTTTTGAAATTTTTTATACAAAAATTTAATCCGAATTGTAATCCTAGATTAATTTTTGAATATATATAATTCGACTGTTATTAGATTTCTTTTCTAATTAATAAAATCGAATATTTGAATAAATATCAATTCGAATTGTAATCTTAGATTATCTTTCGTTTTCTCTTCCAATTAATATAAAATAGAATATTTTCAAAATTATACAAATTAATATTTAATTCGAATTGTAACCCCGTATTTTTTAATATATATTTAATTCGAATTTTGCTAAGATCAAAAATAAAAAATATATTATTGTAATATTTATCAAAATAATTAATTTTAATCTCAAGTATAATAATTATCAATTGGTTGATGGTTTAATGAAAATTGGTCGAAACTTGATACAATTGGTTCATGTTAATGGAAACTTGATACAATTGGTTGATGATTGATGGAAGATGGTCCAAAGTTGATATAATTGGTTCATGGAAGTTTGATTAAGACTAAAGAATGATTCAAGACAAACATTTAAACTATTAATCTCGGGTAAAGGGTTTAGAGTTTTAGGGTTTAGGGTCAGTGGTCCTTTAGGGGATTTAGGATTTTGGGTTTTAGGATTTAGGATCTAAGGTGCAGGGTTTATGACATAGGGGTTAGGGTTTTTGGTTTTAGAATTTTGGGTTTAGGGTTTTAGGGTTTAGTGTAGGGTTTAGGGTTTTAGGGTTTAGGTGGTTTAGGTGTTTTAGGGTATAGGGATTAAGGTTTGGGGTTATAACATTTAGGTTTTAGGTTTTATGGTTTATGGTCTAAGGTTTAGGATTTGGGGTTTTAGGGTTTAGGTTTTAGAGTTTATGGGGTTTAGGGTTCTAGGGCTAGGGTTTGGGGTTTTAGGATTTTGGGTTTTGGGTTTAGCATATAGGGTCTCGGGTTTATGGTTTAAGATTTAGGGGTCAAAAGTTAGGGTTAGGATTTTTTAACATTCGATTGTTATTCGATTCTTATAAGAAATCGAATTCTATTCGATTGGTACTTGAACTGCATTTGAATTTTATTACAATTCAATAAGCTTAAAAATTGAAAAAAAAATCAGTACAAACAAACAATTACACAACTCTTTGCACAATACCTCAAAGATAATCCACAATTACACAACATAAACCATTACACAGTAATTAATATTTACGGCTAAAGTCACCAACAGAGTAAAATCATCTTTTTTTATTTCGCCTACCACGTCTGACTACGATATGAGGTGGCAACACCAAATTTTCTTAATCCATACGCCATTCGCTTTGATTAGGGGTAAATTCGTTCAAAATAAGCGAACTACAATGTGTAGACGGTAGTTCAAGCATAGTGGATAGAAATACATGTTTGCCCATAAACTTGCTATCATCGCATGAGCACAAGGGATCCTGTCGATATCAAATACTCGACACGTACACAACCTCAACTCTAGATTAACAGCACGACGCCATGCGGATCGAACATCATACTCAAGCGGACCTATGTCAGTAACTTCATACCCCTGACTTAGGGTATACCTTTCACGAACTAATCTTTCTACCGTGGGGGTAAACTATGTGGTTGCTTGCATTGATGCTACTCTGTATCCTACGAACCAATCACACATCATCCTCTATATAGAGTCCAACATTGCAATGATCGAGAGTTTTCTTCCTTCATTGAGTCTTGCACTAATTGATTCCACTCCATTCGTCGTCATAATTTTGTACTAGGACACATGAGAGTAATCCGGACCCCATCGGTCTTTAGTATCTATTACTTTTAAATATGCACATGCATAGAGAAACTTTTGCTCAAAATCCTTGTACTATGAATCAAATTCGCATCGATTGTAGATTTTTGCCATGCGTATAAACATCTCAGTCGCACCCGATTTCTTATAGCGAACTTTCATATATTGTGACAGATGCCAGATACAGTGACCATGATGTGCAAGTCTGTAAATGTTTTAAACGACAGCTTGGATTGCCACATGCTATCAGAGACAATTACAAGATCATCCTCATCGGGTACTACCGCTATGAGTTTATTCCGAAACCATGATCGTGAATCTATTGACTCTACGTCGACAATGACCCGCACCAAAGGATATTGATGGGTGTCGCCATCTTCAGTTGATGCAATGAGTAAGGTGTCGTTATACTTTCCTTTCAACCGCATTTCGTCGATGCATAAAACCTTCCTTATATGCCGGTATCTTGCAATACAAATACCGATTGACAAGAATAAATATTTAAATCATCGTTCATTGTCTACAAACAGACTTGTCATGATTCCTGTATTTGTTCTTTTCACCGTCGACTGGTAAGATGCAAATAGCCTATAACTCTCCTCCCCTTTCAACGCATTTAGGGCTAAAATGCCTCCTTTCTATGCTTTGAAATATGAAACTTCGATCCTCGAATTTCTCATCGTAGTTCAATTAATTTAGGCGTTGGTGTAGTTGTAGATCCATGAAAAGATTCAAGCAGCAAATCGCTCACTGAAGATGAAGAGGCACGTATGAGTGTTGCAATATGTACGAATTGGAAATTCGGACGTTTTCTTTATCTGTGATGTCTATGTCCTCAAAGTACATCCCTCATCTTTGCATTTAACGACATATATCGATTGAGATGATTTGATGTTCCAGATCTTGAAGGATGCAACTAAAACAACTCTTTGAATCTTCTTTTTTTGCAGCGTTCTCGTTTTCAAATTCATCACCGACTCACATGGTAGAACTATCCGTAAAAGAATACCTATCACTAGGAATAACTGAATTTTTCTCCTCATTTTTCTCCGCAATTTCCTCATTCCTAAGAAAAATTTCTTCATCGACATTGTCAAAATTGATTTTTACAAATCCGGTGTGCAGTGAATACATTTGCATCGTACTTCTCCTCATCCACACAACTCTCCTCTTGGTTGATAATACGATCAAAATATTCATAATGGTAATATAATAACAAAGCTTCCCACGACGGTGCTTGACTCTTGCAATGAAATTTGGCAATTCAACGGGACATTCGGGGTACCAGAACCCTCCCCCTCTCCAATTCTCTTCCTTGCAAATACTTGCCTGACATCCGGCCAACACTCGTAGGCAAGAATCTGTAATATGAATATGAATATAAAATTAAAATTATTCAAAAACATAAGTTAAATGGAGAAATAACTTAAAAATAACAGAATTACCTACTTGAAGCGGAGCCACTAATATCAAAGGTCCCTGCAGGTCGTTCTCTTTGAGTTACGATGCTATATTTTTCAACTAGGTCTTTGTTTAGACCAAAGACCGCTTCCTCATATACATTTCTCCGCCAAGGATCTTCCTTGAAGCTTTCGAAGTCTTCAACTAACCTGATCCACTCCTCCGTCACTTTGACTAAATTGTTTACTCTTCGTGGCCCTAGTACACCCACAACAAAATAAATGGCCGTCATCTTCAGTTTCTCGACGTTCAGTTTGGTATCAGTCCCATCTTCCATACCTCCATCAATTTTCTTCTCCAAATATTCTAAGTAAATTTTATCCTTACTTGAAAGCAATAAGAAAATAGTAAGTAAATTAATGAAGGATAACAATGATTTACATTAAAAAAAAGGGCACGAAACCATACCATCGAAATGTCTCACGGCAAACTCATCTTATGATGGAAAGTTTTGATCATTATCGATGACCGAGTAGTGAAGGCCAGTGAGTAAACAATACTCAACCAATGAAAACTGCAAAGGCCTTCCGCGTACCACTATCTAGAACTCTTCCGAGCATGGCCAGTATTCGACCTGCTAGCTCTTCAGATACCAGAACATCATGTTCAAATTGCAATAGCTATCCGCAACCACAATCACATTGCCAAACTACGCAGAGATTATCATCTTCTCCATTTTCCTCCTAGTAAGAAATCTTCATATGCGCTTTGAAACTTGTGTGTAATGAGACGTTTGTTGGGAATCCCGGTAGGATCCCCGGGCGCTCGTTCCTAGAACGGCGGAAGTTTAAAATTTTTCGGGATTCCGCCTTTTCCCTTGGACCGCTCGGTGTTTACACGAGAACATAAAAACACGAAAGAAGGGTTTCAAGCCATTATACCTTGACGATAATCAATGAAGATGGCGAGCTACGAACCCTTCAAATCCCCGGGATGTAGTATCCCTCTCCTAGCACCAAAACGCTCACGAACGGGGCAAGATCGTCACGCCGGCACCACACACACGTCACGCCCGAGAGTTGCTTGAGGCGGCTAGACCAAAGCTCGGCCGATGCTCCTTGTCACACGTGTGCGCCGCACGCCGAGAGAGTGAGAGAGGAGAGAGTGAGGACGAGAGAGATTGAGAGAGGTGAGGAGAGAAAACCCTAACTTTTCTTTCTAGCCTTCAAAATGACTTAGGGTGTTTCAAAAATGAAAAACCCTATTTATGCCAATAGGTGTTGGCCGAATCCTTTGAGTGGAGTGGGGAGAAATTTTCTCACCCACTCCAAGCCATACCAAGTCGTTGACTTGGTCTTCTCTTTCAAATTCAAACTCAAATTCAAATTTGAAATAAATATTAATATAAATTAATATATATTTCTATATTTAGTATATTTAAATATATAATATCCAATATAAATATTTAAATAATTTTCGAAATTTATCTTATATAATTTCGAAATTTATATATATATCTAATATATATATTTTATTTAATTCCAAATTAAATACTATTATTTTTCTAAAATAATAATAAATATTTAAATCAAATTTAAATCATATACTAAATATTAAATATCCAATATTATATTTCAAAAATATTTCGTGAGGTGAAAAGACCATTTTGCTCCTCACTTGATTTAACCACAGTCAAACTAATCTTTCGGTCATTTAGGGTTTCGGCCAAGCCCCAAATCCAAATCTCTCAATCCAGGCCCCAGCATGCTCTATTCTCATATAGACGTTGTTTCGGTTGCCCTTTTTAAGCCCGACTCTCTTGGTTCGTCCAAACCGGCTCTGGGAGGAATCCAGGAGTTCGGTATTCACCTAGCCAGCCCCGTGGAACCGAACCGCCGAGTTGAGTACGAATATATGTAATTAACGAACCGACTATAAATTGTCGTCCTACGTATAAACCCTTTACGTTTGTCCCGATCGAGTGAAAGTCACGCGTAGTCGAACTAACAGAACTCGATGCTGTGATGTTCGTGTCGGTGACAATTACCAAACTGCCCTCCACGACACTCGTGAGTCGGTTTTGAGCTCTGGCCAGAGACTTAGGTAAATTCCCGCACATCGAAAACTCCATATGACGTTAACCTCGAATTTAATCAAGGCCGTAAATCCCGCTCAGCGATTCAACCGGCGATCACGTCAAAAAGTCAAGATCGCATTTCGCCGCTGACCCATGCTACATGCAATTCGGGCCTAGCAAACTAGTGACTAATCAAGACCTTAAGACCAACCCCGAGTTAACCCTTTCGGTCTAAGGTTCACGTAGACTACTACAGTCAATCGATCGATCGGCGACTTTCCCAGCATGTGATTGTTCGATTACGAGTCAGTGTCCAAATACAGACAATCCCCTGATTCGTCTTGTATCAATGTCACGAGCTCCCACTTCCCAAGTGAACAGTTGGCACAACTGTTTTGGATCCGTCGACAAACAAGTCATACTCGTCATATCCAGTCACCCTACTGGAGACTAAGACTTGTGGACTTAATTTAATATTACACTGTGTCAGCTTACTGGTGCCCCCCTCTCTGTCCTCACAGAATCAGTAACTGAACTGTAAATATTGGGTTTTTATTAATTCGTCTTATTACCCGACTGCAAGTTTAATTTATTTAGACGAAGTAATAATATGTCTTTTGTATTATTTGTCAAAACTCAAATCGACAATAATAAAAACGTAATTCCATTATCAAATAATCCAATTACAAAAGTTAAACACAACAAAATTACACTAATGCCCTCGTACTATCTAATCCTCGTACGGCATTTAGGGCATACACCTCAACAACGTCAGTGTAAGAATGTTGTGGAAGAAATTGTCTTGCGGCAGCGTAGTCGGGAAGTAAACCTGAAATACCAAAGCAGAATGATCAATCCAAAAAAATATAATACGGCTGTGAAACAATAAATTATTAATATTTCAACTACGTTTCTAACCTCATGGAGTCCGAACCACTTAAGTGCTAAACCAGTACTTGTGGTGTTATTTATTCTAAGGCATACCAATATGTACAACATTTAATATATCGAGAGAAATAAATTATTGATAATGAATTCACAGTAATTTAGAGGGTTTATAATTTAAATTTGGGTTTGGGGATTTAGGGTCGGGGTTTAGAGTTACGGTGTATATTAGGAATTAGAGTTCGGATATAGGCTTTGAGATTAGGTGTGGAGATTAGGACTTAGGATTTAGTATTTGGGGTTTAGGTTTAGTTTAAGGTTTTAGAGTATAGGAAATTTTGATGTTTTTCATATAGCAGAATATTTTAGGATTTTATGTTTTGGGTTAGGCTAAAAGTTTTAAATTTAGGATTCGAGTTTTGGATTATTAATATAAGGGTTAGAGTTTAAGGTTTAAGAAAGTTTAGAGTTTTGAGTTTCGAGTCTATGTCTAGAGAGCAGGGTTTAGGGACAATATTATTTTGTAAATGATAGAATTGCTGGAAAAATATTAATGATATGTTAATCATGATCTTACCACATAATATTTTTGATATGTCAGAAATGAAGTCAATTAGTTTGTTACAACTAAATTACTATGTATTTTCGAGTTAATTCAACATAACACTCGTTAATTTATTATTTGGATGCTAATTTTGTGGCGACCCAAAAACTATACTACTGTATGACACTAAAAATACAAGTTTGAGAAAATAAAACGTATGAATTCTATTTAGAAATCGTCGATAAAACCATAACACCATCAACTTTAAATGTTCGTGTTAAAATCATAAATTAAAATATTAATTCTGCTTAATAATAATTTTGGTGATTAATCAAACAAAACTTAAGACCGGAATCAAGATTGAAGCACTATATCGGACAACAAATTCAGACCGAATGATGGACAACAAGTTCAAGACTTAATGAGTAAGTCCATACCGAATGAGATGACGAGTTCAGACATAGAATGACAACGCGATCGGCTGCAAGAGTTAATGTCAAAGCTGCAGTTGTACAAGCCGTTTAGCGTGGAGTTTTCTCTATTAAGGAAAAAACAATGTTTGGTTCAGATGCACTGCAAGTCAACAGAGTCATTTTAGACAATTGACATTAATGAGGTATCAAAGACTGGTCTGAAGACGATCTGTCTTCACCCAAGCAACGGCTTTATCTCCACAGTCTCATGTATAAATACAAGAGACTCAACACAGAAGAAATAACTTTTCACAATCAATAATCAAAGATCATCGAGCGAAAGAAGCAAAAGTGAGAAGCCATGAAAAACTTATATAGAATTAGCCATATTGTTGTAACTAGCGTGTGACTGATATAAGTGCACGACTAGATCATTCCAACGAAAGTTGTTAAAGTAGGCGGACTGTAAAAGCTGTCTAATTTGTGTGCTAGGAGTTTAGTTAGCGAGTCTCGTTAAGAAGGTTGTATACTGAAGTGTGTAAATCAACTAGTGGTACCTTCTTTGCGGAAAAGAATGAGAGACGTAGGAAATTTAGCTCCGAACTTTCCAAAAACAAAATCTTGTGTTCAACAACGACAAACTAAGACACACATAGACACCAGTTCACAGCTGAGACCTGTCGGTATCCTCTGCACCACTGGCTAGCTGACCCATTGAGAAAAATAACCACTTTACACTGAAAAGCGCAAAAATCAAAGAGTGTTTATTAAATCTCTCCCCCCCCCCCCCCCCCCCCCCCCCGGCTCTAAACACGCAGATCGATCCTAATAGTTAGGAGTATACATGCCATGTACATTTTCGTATCATTCGAATATATTAAGTTTCGATTGAATAAAACATTTATGCGTTTTATTTTTTAGGTATTATTTTTTGTTTGTTGAATAATTTTATTTGACATCCGATAAAATAATAAATAAATAAATTAATAAAACTCATCTCTATCGAACTAAGTCATTAATTCTCATTGGATGAGAGAGGAGACACTAGTGACTATAAATCTCGAACATAGAAAAATGTCCAAAAGTCTTAGGACTCTAGTCAGATGCTAGATGACCTAGTACAAGTTACCTATTGACGTCTGTATTATGATCGTGCAAATCAGTCACTTAAAAAGTAGGAGGTCGTGACAGAAATGCATTGGATCGGAGATCAGTGTATTTGAACACTGACTTGTAATAGTACGATCAGATGATTTATTACTCTAGAAGTATCAATAATCGGATGATTGACTATAGTAGTGTATGTGAACCTTAAACCAAAAGGGGTCGATGATGGAGTTGACTTTAGGATCTCAACTGTAACTAGTTTTACTAGTCTCGGATTGCCGAGTGAATGAGTAGGCGGCAAAATGCAGTCTAGACAACGAATGGTGATTGTCGGGCTCTGATCACTGAGAGAGATTCAAGTCTTGCAGGAAATCGAGACATGTGTCATATCAGAACATAAACTGAGAAATTATGAAATCCTTGGCTGAGTGACACATATGTGACATGGAAGGTAGTTTGGTAATATTGTCAGTCGCGATTCTATCATCGAGCAGTAAATTTGACTTAGACTATGACTCTCACTCTACCGAAACACTTGTTAAATATTCATACGTACGAAGAAAATCAATATTCCGTTAGTCAAATTCATTTGATCACATTAGTACCCAAATTGGAATCGGTTCGGGGACCACATGATGGCTAGGTGACTACCGAATTCTTGGAATCTTTCCAAGCTGATTGAGATGAACATAGAGAGTCGGGATTAAAAAGAATTTTTGCGGTAGTATTGCTAAAAGAGAGATTTGGCTAAATGGGCCTTAATGGGCTTAGAGTCATTAGGGTGGACTAGTGTGCTAATGTTGGACATTACCGAGGCTAACTCGAAACTTGAGGTAGATAAAGTGCTCAAATTAATTAAGGGTGGGTTAATCTTATTGGATTAAGTAGTCCAATTATTAGATAATGAAGTAAAATAATCACTTAAGCCCAACTCAATTTAAACTAGGTTAAATATGGTATAAAACTAAGTTCAAATATGGTACGAGATAAATAATGCAAGAATATCTCATACTAAAGCTTAGCCTTGTATGATTTTGAGTAAGGAGATTTTCGAAAATCAATATCCCACATATTTGAGATAAACATGGTAAGAATATCTCAATAATATCCATGCATTCGCTAAAAACATTCAACTTACCTTTACTAGGCAATTTTCGAAAATGTCAAGACTATTCGAAATCTGTAAACATTCAGACATATTATTGCACGCCTCTTAGCCGTCATACTCGAGTTCCACACAATTGGGTATGCTCTCATTATAGCAATTCACTTGGAGTGAAAAGTAAGAACGTTACCTCACTAGTCATCCATTGGAGGTGAGTGCTTTAGATACACCGAGAGTTCGGCGTGACTATCAGTCAAACGGACGTGTGGTGTGCTTTTACGCGAAGGCACGACAAACACTAGCAATACTTCACTACAAAGGTAAAAGGCTTAGGGTTTGACCCTTTCTTTATGTGGCAATGTGTTGCTTTTATATTTCATATATTTCTAACCCGAGCTATCAAAGGCATACGGAATCCCCAACATTTTATTCCGCATGTGCTTGGAACACACGGATTATGGAACCAGATGGATTTTCCAAAATTTAAAACCACGATCTCACAGAACCATATCACACCACACCGACTTTCAAAACATGCTTTGCACAACAAACCTTCATATTTTAATCACTTGTCAACGGTCTGACATATACGGTATAGACATATACAATAGTATCCCACGTATAACAAAAACATTTCTATCTATACTACAACCCATCTTAAACATCACAAAAAACATACTCGCTCGCCCACATATCATCTATGGACACGATCTCTCAGAAGACTTTGAAGGCTTCAACACCTAACCTCGAATCATGCTGCATGATTAGGCTCACCTACAACACATGAGCTATGTGAGTCAATAGCTCATTTAGCAAGAGTCATGAACAATAATAATCTCACATATATGATGTATTGAAGCATACCAACCTGTTATATAGATTGTAAGGCCTAGATTATCCAACTAAACATATATTTAAACGATCTTACCACGATTTGAAGATCGGAAGAAGTGAGCTCAACGTGAGGTGTTGTGTGTTTTTGAGAGGTTGGGTGGCTCTCTCTCTCTAGATAGTTTTTCACACAATACACTATTATTATGTGTTAGGGTTTTGATATTTATACCACATTTTGGTATATACTACTTGGGCCCCTAACAAGCCCAATTACACTAAGCCTTTCTTTAAATAAAATCTATTTAAATAAACCACAAAGATAATTCTAATTAATTGAACACAACTAAATAATCCTAACAATCTCCCCATTTGTGTTTAATCTTCAATTTGGCATGGATTATCTTTGTGGGGCTTAGTGCGTTTGCCTGAGTCCTAAAAGAATTTCCTCATTTGTCTTGTCTTTTGATCTATTCTTTTGGAGATCTTCAAGTTCACCGTGTCTTGATCTTCTCTTCTCGACACCGGGTCTTCTTAATCTTCTTTGTAAGCTCGACTCGTAAATGCCGGAAGGGATTTAAAGTTGCTTGCCGGATTTCTTCTTTTTGTGTTCGATCTCTCCTTTCGATAGTAACGCAACTCCCCTACTTTTGGTCAACCTTGTGTTGGAATTGAGAAGTTCTCTTTGAGATTTGGAGAGACGCACACGAGGCGGCAACTTCGTCTTTGAAGGTCGGCGGTGGTGGTGTCTGCTTGATTTGACGACGCTTGATGATTTCAGCATTTATGATAATCTTGCCCTTTCGTTGACGTATTAGCCCCATTTTTTGATTAAGTACTACTCCCCCTCACAAAGATCGAGTTGGGGAGACCATCATGGCGATTATATGAAATGGGGCGTTGTTTTGGCATGTTGATCACGTCGTCTGGACAAGAGGATGACGTTGGTAGGCACAGTAGGAGCTCAGGTTTGTTAATAACCTGACATAGCCACTAAGGCAGTCGTCAAGTCTCCTCCAATCTTCTTCTTCTCGGCGCCGGATTTGTCTTCTTCGAAGGAAGTTGTCTGGTTCGGCCTCGAGGAAGCTTGTCTGGCTCCAGAAGAAGGTATGCGTGGGGTGTGTTTTAAATTGTTCCAAGGCTCCTTTGGAATGTTCCATTCAAGTGCAGGAGAGCCCGGCTTCAGAGTGGTAAGCTCGGCGGAAATTAGTGGGTGGTCCGACCTGTTTGTTTATGTGTGTCCCTTTCTCCCCCTCATGGCGATTCGTGTTAACGAGATCGGCATGCTTGTATAGGAAGATTAGACGAGCACAAACGACAGGTCGGTGATGCTAATAACGAGACGGAGCCACAAAGGCAATCCGTCGTGTAAGAAACCGGGGTCACGAAGACTTCCCGTTGACATCGATCTAGGAGCTATGCTCGTAGTCGATGGCCTGAAACCGTTGTTGCTTTGATGTTGCAACGGCATGACTTTCTTCCGATCCTCGAAGCATGTCTATGCAAGACATGTCTACGGAAGTTCTAGCTTGATCACAAAGATCATGTGTTAGAAAAGTGTATGTATCCTAAAAAATATAAAAATATATGGGAAGTGAGAACACACTGGACTCGAGTGCTCAAGAAAGTGTGGTGGTGGGGCTGAGTACCACAAAATTTAATATCTCCCGCTTCCGAGTGAAGCGGTGATAGTAGACGTGGTTCCCCGTGATTTCTGAAACACCTGTCTTTTGTGAGACAGACGAGTGGGTAATGCTCGGTTGTGCACGCGCCGTTGGACCTATTGCGGCGACTTCTACCCGGGAGCTAATAAAATTAGCACCTGTACCTATGGGGATTGGTACGAATAATTTGTGAGTTGAGGGAATTATGTATCGTCGGTCTTTTCAAAAGGTTCCAGTAGATGTGGCTATTTCTTCATAATTTGACTGTCTCTCGATGATGTTCCGGGGTTAGATTCATTTGGGTTTGACTGAATCATGGGAACAAAGTCCTTGCATCCGGTAGGAAGTAGTGAGTGCTGCTTTGTATGTCAGCAATCCGGAGTAGGTCGATTGAAGCGCGCACCGAGTTTAACATTTGTAGCCACCGTCGCCTTTGAAAAGTGTTGATCGTTGTAGGCACGAGATTCTTCTTTTGAAGTTCATCTTCGGAGGTCGGAGGTAACTCCATGAAGCTTGATGATGAGGAGAGAATATTTTTCTTTTTTTTTATTTTTTTTATGGCCTTGTATTTTTAATTTTGATGGCCCTCTTTTTTTTTTTTAAATATAATATTAATCGTTATTAGTAATATGTATATTATATATTATATGGATATAATATATATTAATCGTTATTAGTAATACATATTTCTATATTATATATTATATGAATATAATATATATATATATATTTATTGTATTAGTAATATATATTAGTATGTTATATATTATATATGTATATTATTCCTCTCCCTCAAATCATGCTTCCTAAAGAAACTTGCTCCCCCTCAAAAGATGCGTGGTAAGTTCGAAAAATCTGTGAATCTCTTTCCCTAAATTCACGTATTTGAAGTTCGCTCCCCCTCTAAAATATAATTATTGCTCCATTTTTAAAGAAATAGGGGACACTTCTCTTTTAAAAATAAAATAGTAGCTCCCCCTCAAATTAAGCTCCTTTTATAGAAAAAATGGTATTTATCATTTTCGTGCGTAATATGCATTTTAAATTTTAATATTTTGAAAATGCATATTTAAAATGTACCATTTGGAAAAAGGTATTTTTCAATTCAGCTCGTATGCGTAAGCAAATTAAAATTTTGAAAATTTGGTTAACATACGCATAATTATAATGTACCTATAACATAGGGTATTTCGCGTTTCAGCTCATTTATGCATGCATGCAAAAATTTGAAAGCGAAAGTCCTTTTGAAGCGTGCATAGCTATATTGTACCCTATTGTTTTCAAAGTAGGTATATTGTCTTTTCAGCTAAATATGCATGCCAAAATTTACTATGGAATGCATATATAGAATTTACCTACGGTGTAGTTGCTCACAGTGCTTCCCTTTATAACGTATGTGGAGCAACTTCAAAGTACCATACGTGAGGATGCAGTTGCTCTCGTCTCGTACTAGTCATGCATGTGGAGCAACCCGAGTACCGTGCATGCTGGAATTTTTGAAGTCGCTCACGCTGCATACCAGTCATGGTTGTGGAGCAATTCCAGAATACCAACCATGCTGGAACTGTTGTGGTTGCTCTCGTCTCGTACCGATCATGAGTATGGAGCAACCATCTTCTAATTACTACTCATGACCGGGGGGGTTGTGGTTGCTCTCGTCTCATACCAATCACGCGTGTGGAGCAACCATCGTCGAATTACCACACGTAATTGGGCTCCTGCAAAACTTTATCGGGACTTTGGTACCCATTGTTGTATGGGTCCTCCCTTATTAGCAGAAAGCAAGTTATGCACATTTGGTTCAGATATACATCCTAAATCATCTTTTAAAGCCCTATTTAATTTGATTTCTGATTTAGGAACCCAAGTTTGGTGAACTTAGAGGGAAATGACAATTCAGCGCCGGTGAATCTGTGTCTAGGTTTAGAAGATCTGAAGATTTTCTCCTTAGTCAGTCGCAGAAGGTGTCTTTCAGACTTAATCTGGACTGGGTATTTCAAGTATGAATACGAACTTATCGCACTATATGCGTCATCAGATGATGAGTCATATTGCCTACAAGAATTCACATCATTCACTCTATAATGATGATTTTTGATGGAATTTCGCTTACTAGAATAATAAACATTTTTGTGTGTGTAAGCAATTCCATCTCTATCATTCTTTAAAGAATGAGATATTTTGGAAGTTTGAGAAGTTCGCCTGCTTGAGCTTGGGACTTCTTCTTTAGGAACTTCCTTTTTTATAGGAGCGGGAGAAGGAGAATCTTTAGCAATGTCGTCCTTGGTTTTGGAAAATAATGTCGATTTTCCTTTTTCCTTCCTAGTATTCTTTTGTTCCTTAGCATTTTTATGCGTATTGCTTTTACTTTTCGTTTCTGCGCCAGTCAAAGGTGATTTAGAATGCGTATTTGCTTCCGTCACCCTTGACTTAGAATTATTAGGAAAAGTCTTTTTAATTTTAGGAACAAAGGCGTCTGTTTGCGTTCCCTTATCCTGTTTAATGGAAGATATTGCTTTAGAATGATTATTTAAGACAGGTAGGGATGGGAAATTTTTGAGATTTGAGATCTCCTCTAGAAGTTTTTGCTTTTCTGCTCGGAAACCTGCTCTTTCCGATTCCAGAGTTGCGTTCAATTCTGCAATTTTACTAGCAACTTCTGGAATTTCCCAACAAGAGATAGGTTTATTATAATGTAAATTATTTTTTTTTTTTTGAATTTTTTTTTCACACAGTACACATTTTATTATGTGTTAGGGTTCAAGTATTTCTACCACATTTTGGTATATAATACTTGGGCCCCAAACAAAGCCCAATTACACTAAGCCTCTTTTTAAATAAAATCTATTTAAATAAACTACAAAGATAATTTTAATTAATTGAACACAATAAAATAATCCTAACAATCTCCCCCTTTGTGTTCAATCTTCAATTTGGCATGGATTATCTTTGTGGGGCTTAGTGCATTTTCCTGAGTCCTAAAAGGATTTCCTCCTTTGTCTTGTCATTTCATCTCTTCTTTTGGAGATCTTCAAGCTCACCGTGTCTCGATCTTCTCTTCTCGGCAATGGATCTTCCTTCAAGTCTTTTCTTGAATCTTATCTCGTGAATGCCCGAAGGGGTTTGAACTTGCTTGCCGGATCTTGAAGAATTTTCTCTTTTTGTGTGTTCTATTTCTCCCTCTTATAGCGCAAAACTCCCCCTACTTTTGTTCAACCTTGAGTTGGGATTGAGGAATTTTCTCTTTGGAAATCCAAGAGGTGCACACGAGGCGATTTTCAGATTTCTTCTTTTAGTGTTCGATCTCTCCTTTCGATAGTAACGCAACTCCCCCTACTTTTGGTCAACCTTGTGTTGGGATTGAGAAGTTCTCTTTGAGATTTGGAGAGACGCACACGAGGCGGCAACTTCGTCTTTGAAGGTCGGCAGTGGTGGTGTTTGCTTGATTTGACGACGCTTGATGATTTCAGCATTTATGATCAATCTTGCCCTTTCGTTGACGTATTGGCCCCATTTTTTGATTAAGTACTACTCCCCCTCACGAAGATCGAGTTGGGGAGACCATCATGGCGATTATATGAAATGGGGCGTTAGTTTGGCATGTTGATCACGTCGTCTGGAGGTGGCATTGGTAGGCACAGTAGGAGCTCAGGTTTGTTAATAACCTGACGTAGCCACTAAGGCAGTCGTCAAGTCTCCTCCAATCTTCTTATTCTCGGCACCGGATTTGTCTTCTTCGAAGGAAGTTGTCTGGTTCGGCCTCGAGGAAGCTTGTCTGGCTCCGGAAGAAGGTACGCGTGGGGTGTTGTAAAATATGTCGAGGCTCCTTTGGAATGTTCCATTCAAGTGCATGAGAGCCCAGCTTCAGAGTGGTATGCTCGGCGGAGATTGGTGGGTGGTTCGACATGTTTGTTTATGTGTGTCCCTTCCCCCCCTCATGGTGATTCGTGTTAACGAGATCGACATGCTTGTATAGGAAGATTAGACGAGCACAAACGACAGGTCGGTGATGGTAATAACCAGACGGAGCCACAAAGGCAATCCATCGTGTAAGAAACCGGGGTCACGAAGACTTCCCGTTGACATCGATCTAGGAGCTATGCTCGTAGACGATGGCCTGAAACCGTTGTTGCTTTGATGTTGCAACGGCAGGACTTCCTTCCGATCCTCGAAGCATGTCTAAGCAAGACATGTCTACGGAAGTTCTAACTTGATCACAAAGATCAGGTGTTTAAAAGTGTATGTGTCCTAGAAAATATAAAAACATATGGGAAGTGAGGACACACTAGACTCGAGTGCTCAAGGAAGTGTGGTGGTGGGGCTGAGTACCACATAATTCAATATCTCCCGCTTCCGAGTGAAGCGGTGATAGTAGACGTGGTTCCCCGTGATTTCTGAAACACC
Organism: Lindernia subracemosa; assembly: GCA_028392965.1. Classification (NCBI taxonomy): domain Eukaryota; kingdom Viridiplantae; phylum Streptophyta; class Magnoliopsida; order Lamiales; family Linderniaceae; genus Vandellia; species Vandellia subracemosa. The sequence continues at coordinate 42,120 of JAQPCC010000030.1, forward strand.
TGTCTTTTGTGAGACAGACGAGTGGGTACGCTGGTTGTGCACGCGCCGTTGGACCTATTGCGGCGACTTCTACCCGGGAGCTAATAAAATTAGCACCTGTACCTATGGAGATTGGTCCGAATAATTTGTGAGGTGAGGGAATCATGTATCGTCGGTCTTTTCAAAAGGTTCCAGTAGATGTGGCTATTTCTTCATAATTTGACTGTCTCTCGGTGATGTTCCGGAGTTAGATTCAGTTGGGTTTGACTGAATCATGGGAACGAAGCCCTTACATCCGATAGGAAGTAGTGAGTGCTGCTTTGTATGTCAACAATCCGGAGAAGATCGATTGAAGCGCGCATCGAGTTTAACATTGGTAGCCACCGTCGCCTTTGAAAAGAGTTGACCGTTGTAGGCACGAGATTCTTCTTTTGAAGTCCATCTTCGGAGGTTGGAGGTAACTCCATGAAGCTTGATGATGAGGAGAGAATATTTTTTTTTTCTTCTTTTTTTTCCTTTTTTTTTTTTATGGCCTTGTATTTTTTATTTTGATGGCCCTCTTTTTTTTTAATATAATATTAATCGTTATTAGTAATATGTATATTAGTATATTTTATATATTACTATATTATATATTATATGGATATAATATATATTAATTGTTATTAGTAATATATATTTCTATATTATATATTATATGGATATAATATATATTTATTATTACTATTGTTATATATATATTATATTTATATTATATATATATATATTGATATATTTTATTTCTCCCCCTCAAAATGTGCTCCCTAAAAGAACTTGCTCCCCCTCAAAAGATGCGAAGTAAGATCGAAAAATCTACGAATCTATTTCCCTAAATTCACGCATTTAAGGTTCGCTCCCCCTCAAAAATGTAATTATTGCTCCCTTATAAAGACATAAGGGTCACTTCTCTTTTAAAAATAAAATAGTAGCTCCCCCTCAAATTAAGCTCCTTTTATAGAAAAAAAATGGTATTTAACATTTCCGTGCGTAATATGCATTTTAAATTTTAATTTTTTGAGAATGCATATTTAAAATGTACCATTTTAAAAAATAGGTATTTTTCAATTCAGCTCGTATGCATATGCAAATTAAAATTTTGAAAATTTGGTTAAATACGCATAATTAGAATGTACCTATCTTAAAAATATGTATGAATGTGGTATTATGCAACTCAGTTCAAAAGATAGAATGTACCACATATAGTCGTAGTTGCTCACGTCGTTTCCCTTTATCATGTATGTGGAGCCACTACGTCAAATTGCCATACATGAGGGCGGTTGCTCGCGTCTCTTACCAGCCATGCATTTGGAGCAACCCGAGTACCGTGCATGCAGGAATTGTTGTGGTTGCTCTCGTCTCGTACCGATCATGAGTATGGAGCAACCATCTTCTAACTACTACTCATGATCGGGGGTTTTGTGGTTGCTCCCGTCTCATACCAATCACGCGTGTGGAGCAACCATCGTCGAATTACCACACGTGATTGGACTCCTGCAAAACATTATCGGGACTTTTAGGAATCCAAGTTTGGTGAACCTTAGAGGGAAATGACAATTCAGCGCCGGTGAACGTGTGTCTAGGTTTAGAAGATCTGAAGATTTTCTCCCTAGCCAGTCGCAGAAGGTGTCTTTCAGACTTAATCTGGACCGGGTATTTCAAGTATGAATACGAACTTATCGCACCATATGCGTCATCAGATGATGAGTCGTATTGCCTACAAGAATTCACTTCATTCACTCTATAATGATGATTTTTGATGGAATTTCGCTTACTAGTTTTTCACACAATACACTATTATTATGTGTTAGGGTTTTGGTATTTATACCACATTTTGGTATATAATACTTGGGCCCCTAACAAGCCCAATTACACTAAGCCTTTCTTTAAATAAAATCTATTTAAATAAACCACAAAGATAATTCTAATTAATTGAACACAACAACATAATCCTAACATAGATCTTTCGACTATGATGCACATGTAACGTGATATGACGATGTGCTACTCGTGCGCTCAAAATCATACGGTTATATATGTATATAACAAAATACCAGGCTCTAAAATCGAATGCTACTCATATGAAAGTGCTCAATCAATATCAATAGAGTCTATAAATATAACGCTGGATGGACCCAACCTATCGCACCGACGGTCTCCCCACCACAACGGGGAAGAGCTCGAGTGGATCAAGCCCGTTGCAACGACATTATTCTCTACCACAAGATTCCTAAGATTTTCTGACCATCGTACCGCATCATCGTCTCTGAAAGAGAACATGACAATCCTCAAAGCACCCGGATTTTGGAAACTCAACTGGTTTCCGAATAATGGTAACAACTCGAGATTAGAATCATAACATGGAAGCTTTAAGAACGAGAAATGAAAGAGAGAGAACAGATAAGGGATGTGCTACTCTAGTGGGCGCGGTCGATGGCGCACACGGCCTAACCCGCCCTTGCCATAACCGTGCCCATATCTCCCACAATGTGCGCGATTAGCCACAATACACCGCACGCTAGGGTACGATCGTATGCAAGCCGAAGATAGTGGCATGTGGGATATGCGCGGCGGCGAGTGTGACTTTTTTGTGGCTTTATGCTTTTGGGCCTCATGGCGAGGCCCAGCCAGTTTTGAACCCTAGAAGTTTTCGTTAAGGTTGGTTCGGGATAAATCGGAGGTGAACTTTTTGTTCAGAACAATAAAGTTTATTTTTCCTAAAACTATATTTAGTACGCCTGTAACATAATCGTGACTTGGTCGGCGAAAATTCCAAAATCCATCAAAGGATGTGGGTGCGTTTGATGCGGCCCGACATGCCTTGACGGTCAAAATTTCGGTCTTTTTTTTTGGTAGAATGTATCATTCATTACCAACAACCACAAGTTTTAACATCGCTTACCAATGTATCAAAGTAGGCCTAACAAACACCTAACAAAGAAAAACATAGATGCTTCGTGTATATTATACTAGAACATCAAAACAGACCCGGCCGATTGTATGTTTCTCTGTCATTCTCAGATAACCTCATGCAGCACCATCTTTTGATACGCCATTTCACCTCTCTTTGAATCATTAGAGCAATGCCATGTTCAATGTTGCATCTTACATTATGCATCCTTCGATTCCTTTTCTACCACAAATGATTTATCAAAGCAGCAAAACAAGCAATAAGAATCCGGAATTTGGCACATTGCTTGCTTCCAGCCATGATCATCCAAGAGCACCAGTCAATAAATATTTCAGGCAGAAAATGATAGTCGATCCAGCAAGATATAATTTTTAGAGCCCTATGACTAAAGGAACATGCAAAGAATAGATGCTCCTATGTTTCCTCCGCCTCATTACACAACCTGCAGCACTTATTAGAGATATTTATTCCCCATCTGGATATTTTATCAAAAGTGAGTACTTTTTAGTGTAGGATCAACCATAAAAGGAACGAATTATGCTTGGCAAGTTAAATTTGTTCCATATCGCATTAGCATAAGGAAATTGAGGGGCGACCTCCTTTCAACCATTCATATCTTGACTTGACATTATAGATACCAGACTTTAAAAAAAAAAAAAAAAAAAAAAATCATCTCTGTCCATCATATCCAGCTCTAAATCTTTCCTTGATTCGGTGAAGTTTGCGCCAGTACCAGCTACAATCCATAGGAGGTTGGTATTCCCAAAAGCCGATGCCTTTTAAATAAACGACATTCAGTCATTTGATCCACAAAGCATCTGTTTTAAGGACTAAATTCTAGAGTTGTTTACCTGCTAAGGATGTATTCCACCATTTGCAGTCTTTTCACTTTTCACTTTTCACTTTCCTTTCCTTCCTTCCTTTCCCACTAGAATGGAGTGCACTTTTCACTTTCCTTCCTTTCCCACTAGAATTCCCTACACATTTAGTCCACTGGTTTTGATACAGCATTTGGCAGCAAAGAAATGGAACCCCAAAATCCATGAGTGATTATAAGAATTGCATTTATGAGGCATAGTCTACCTGCACATGAGAGGTTTCTGGTTGAACAACACCTAATCTTGCCAGTGATCTTCTCAACTAGTGCCTAGCATTCACTTCTGCTCCATTGTAGGCGATATAGGTACTCCCAAATAACTCATTGGGAACTTACCAAGCCAGAAACAAATGCATTGGACAATATGCTCAGCAATCTCTTTTGACACTCCAGCAATGTATACCCTTGATTTCTGCTTATTAGCTTCTAGGCCAACCACTGTTTTGAAGTGATGTAAAGCTTCATTCACAACTAAAACTGTAGTTTTGGTCCCTTTTAGGGATGACAAAATTTTAAGACTCTACCCATCCATAATGTGTATGGGTCAGATCCAAACTAAATCAAATTAATTATGAGTCTTAAGTAGGTATTATCCATTTACCCATTTTATCGAAATTAAGCCCTTATCTAATTGACCGTCGAAATATCGTCTCATGAGTCACATGTCGTGTTATTAATAGCCGAAATTGAGTCTGAACAGAAACAAAAAACAAAAAAAATGCAAAAAAAACAAAAAAAGACAAAAGTGGTAACGAGAAGCGTTAGAACGAAACAATCAATTAACTTTGTTTTTTTTTTTGCCTTTAAGATCAGAAAAAAGTGCGGTCTATGCAGCATATATATATATCCATCGTTCACTTTAAATAAACCATCGTCCGGTCATGTCTCGAAACTGCTCAGCGGCTAACTCACTGACTTGGCGTGGCTGTACATTTCATCGATGATACTCTGCATCAACCATTCAAAATGAAAATATTCATATATGTGTGTGTATACACTCATTAAAATGAAGAATTACGAAAACCTGGTAATGTTTGAGAAACTGATTTCTTTTCTTCTTGAACGTCGGAGTCAAAAGATCGTCCGTCATCTCGAATGGAATTGGATCGAGGTGAACCGCTTTTATATGCTCAAAACCCTTCAACTGAGGAATATATATCTCTATATAATTAGATATTTGGGTCAAATGTCATATTAAATATCGACTGGCTTGTTCCATTGCAATACCTTGTTATCTTTACCGATCTTTGTTAACTCTTCGAGGATATATTTTCTTGCTCCCGAGTTATTACATATCTTATCAATGTCTCCTGATAATCCGCTAACTTGAGCCCACTGTTTGAGTCCCCCAGCGTTAGGGTTTACAACAGCAACCAAGAACGACTTGAAGCTATTTCCGTATATCCATATCTGAAACTCAAACGCTTATTTCATGCGTAAGCAAGCATGCAAACAATGTCAAAGTAAAATATATATATATATATATATATATATAGGGAACCGAAAGAACTCACAGCATCTACACTGGGTGAGAGTGAATAAACGCTCTCTAGATGTTCGACTGATACGTATTCTCCTTGCGAAAGCTTGAAAATGTTCTTCTTCCTATCGATGATCTTCATGCTCCCATTTTTTTGCCACTCACCTATATCTCCTGTTTGATTTCATAAGTAAATTTCTTACAAACTTGATTGTCCTCAAATTTCCACTGTGATCTCTTTATGTATCTATCTAACTATGTATGCATAATACCAGTGTGAAACCATTGATCAGTTAGGACCTCTTTGGTGAGATCCTCAAGCTTGTAGTAACCAGAGAACAAACACTTTCCCCGAATACATATTTCACCACGAGGGGTGCTGCTTGAGATTGCATCGTATCCCATTTCGGGCACAGATTCCAAGCGTACGTCCACGACTGGCAAAGGCGGGCCCACAGTCCCGATCATCGATAGTTCATCGGGAAATGCGGTGAATGATGCTGCGCATGTTTCGGTTAAACCTAATCCATGCATATATGGCACGGGCTATTACATCATCCATCGAAGAAGAAGAAGACGATGTATATATAAATTAAATAAAATGGAGTGTACGTATTATATAGATATATTACCATATCCCTGAAGAACATGAGCGCAGGTTGCTACACGCAGGAAAGTCTCGACATTGGAAGAGAGTGGAGCAGCTCCAGATAAGATTAAGCGTAAGTTTCCTCCCAAGCCTTCATTAATCTGAAGGATTATTAATTTACCAGTTATCTTATCTAGTAAGAGATCTAATAGCATTGGTAAATAATTATTACACACTTGAAAGAAGATTAGTTCACACACCTTTTTGAACACCATTTTATCGATTAATGGTGCTGCTTCAACATGCTTATAGCCTTTCCTCATGTAATGTAGTTTACTGCATGCATGAGAAATTTGTTGTTTGCATATTCAAAGAGGAAATAATTATACCATATTAGATAATCACATGAGTACATATATTAAGACGACTTACTAGGAATAGGCAAGGTTAAAGAGTGCTTGTCGGAGGAAACCAGAAGAAGATATCTTTTCGACCAAACCTGAGTATATCCTGTCAAGCACTCGGGGAACAGCGCAAAGAACTGTTGGCTTTAACTCTTTAATGTCATCAATCAGTTGCTTGATATTCTGTTAGGATATGTAATAAGTGAACATATAAGTGACTGTTTTCTTCTTGTTTATTACGACGTTTTACACGCAGAGATATTGTTACGTATCGATAACTCACTCTATGCCAGAATCCAATCGAAGCTCCTTTCGAAATGAGATATTCTTCCATTACTCGATCGAATATATGGGCCAAAGGGAGGTACGATAAAAACACGTCTTTCTCACTGAACTGTGTCATTGCACATGGAAACTTTTGTAGGTATGAGCAAACAAAGATATATCATCTATTATTTTTATTGATACATTTATATATATATAGATATTGTGATCACCTGTTCAGCTATGCTGTCTAAATGGTGGTCTATTCCAGATATAATCGAAAGGATGCTTTCGTTCGAAATCATAACACCTTTAGGGTCACCTGTCGTTCCACTCGTGTACATAATCGTGCATATATCCATCTTTTTCTTGATTGGGAGGTCCACTTTCTTGTTCTTTCCCTGCAGAGATGATAATTAATTATACATAAATGCATATGACATTAATCGACCAAAAAAAAAAAAGCAACAGATAGTTTATATTTTATAGACGATTCAAAATCAGTAGCTCACCAGGAGCAAAAAATTATCCCAGGAATATATTTCTGAGCCAAACTTTGCAGCTTCTTGCCTTTGCATTTCAGTGACCGTCCCAAAGCTGACAATAGCTGAGATTAAACATACACATATCTATATTAGATGAATAGTGCAGAGCAGATGCAGCGAGATGCTGAAGGGCACTGTTACTTACTCTTCAAGTACTTTTCGGTGTGAGGCAATGTTTTCAAAACCTGCATTATATCAGTCAATCACCACCATTTTTATAGTTAAGAACTAATGGAATCTCATATTACGAAAGAAGTTCGATTGCTACGTACCTCAGAAATCTTAGCATCTTCTACAAAAACGATGGACACTTGAGCATGGCAGATGATATATTCTACGGCAAGAGCACCTGAATCAAGAATATAATTCGATATCATCATCCATGATAATATATAGTGGATGATAAGCCCGGGAACTTAACCTAGAGTATCATATAAAGGTACGCAGTACACCCCATGAGCATTACAGGCCTGCATTATTGCATGTGGTAATTTAGGTCATCAGTTATTCATCTACGACTAAAGCTGTCCAAAGCACCATGTTTTGAAATGACTACCTGCATGCTTATTACCCAATGCGAGCAGTTAGCTCCATAGATCCCACACTTTCCGCCCTGATTATAGATCATCACACAATTGTTACATACTCGAGTAAAGCTTAAATCATGTCGTTAGATTCGAGACATTCATGGCTAGCTTCCGATATATAATTGAAGTCGCAAAGACTTCATTAGAACATATTTCTACTTAATGTTCGATTCTTATACCTGCTCAATACCACATGAGTGAATGGAAGCTCCGACTTGTACCACCATATCATAGATCTCCTTGTAAGTCAGCCAAGCATATCTACCTGCCTGAAACAAAGATCAAGAACTTGAAACCTCCCTGTAGTAGAGATATTTATGGAACATGAATATTAATAATAAAGAAAAGTATATATTTTCATACCTTTCCACTGACTATTTCCCTCTCACCGAGCATTCGGTTATTTGGGTACTTGTTCACAGCCTTGCTGCGAGTTACATTTGCCAGAACAATCGAAGTTGTTTCCCAGGACTTCACTCAAAATAAAGATTATTTAGAGATGATGAACATCGTATCATCTTACCAGAAACTATCCCATAGGCAGTTAACATCTTGAGGAAGCTGTCTGAATCCATCTTTTGCAAGAACATTTCTGTAAACTGGTCCAATCGATGGCTTATCATCCTTGGCTTCTCTTGCCTTTTCAACTTGCACTATATACTCCTTTCCTTCTGACATCATAGTAATCTATCTGTATTGCGTACTTCGTAATGTGTATAGCTTCTTGATATATATTCTCTGCGATTAAGTACTAGAAATGTTCCATCTTATAACATGAAAAATAATAATATAAAATTATATATATATTTTTTTCCTTGTCAAGATTCTTGGTGGCAGAAGAAATCGCATGTCCGGATAAGTTTTTCTACACCTACCACTCATCAAACCTATCAGTCCTTCGTAACATTTTCTTGCAGTGGTGAGAATTCATAAGGCAAAGGAGTTTTAATATGTGCATAAAGATTGATCAGTTTTCTTCTCTTGCGTATGGTTTGTGATCACTTTCTTTCCCTTTTGTTTCTTTCGGAGCTTTTTCCTTTAACTTTTCGCTTCCTTTATATGGTCATTGCTTAGTTCTATCAAACTTGACTTGTTATGTTATGTTGGTTAGGTTTACAATATTCTTACCAACAACAACTATATACATTTTAAGGAAGTCTGATACCAGTGAATTAATCCATATATATCAACATAAATATATATATATATATATATAAGTGGTTCTGAATATGATTCATCCATTTAATTTGTAATTCCATTATCTTATTAGCTTTTGTAATATTACTTTATTTGATTGTTTTGCCTACCAGGAAAATCACATAAAAATTAAATTAAGAATATTGAAACAAAAATTTTATATACTGTCGGAGCCTGCCTCTAGTTCACATAGTAATTAATATTCTTTGATAAATCTTTGATGGGAGGATTATAATATATTTCATTTCAATTATATATTGAATATTAATATTGTGAATTTATTATTTATTGGGCCAATATAACTTATATATATAATATATTAAATTATTTATATAATTCGAATCGAATATTCTATAATTATTCGAATCGAATACTGTCATATTTTATTCATATTCGAAAATTATTCGAATCAGAAATACTATTTTTATTCGGATTTGATATTCGGATAATTTGAATTCGAATCTTAAATTTCGAATCGAATCTTGAATCGAACAAAAAAAACTCGATTCATTTGCAACCCTACTTGGGAACTTATTATTTTTGTCCATAGGAGGCAAGCCAACTGTTAATACTGGATCTTGTTTTTAAAGGGTGAATAAACACAATCTTATTTTGTGCGTTGTGACAATAATTATGACAGGTTCGATTTTAACTGATTTTCAATTTTCAATCGAATATTAAGGCATGAGATGCGGAAAATATCTTGTTTGGACTGTAAACTAATGTGTGTAGGGTCTGTAGAATGAAGATGTAAATGACACAGAGTTGTACGATCCGTTTACCTAGCGCCTATTTGTTATCCAAGATTAGACCAAATAATACAAATAATGACCAATTTACTTCCGTTTGGTTTCTTTTTTTTTTCTCCCAACACCAAGATTAATTCACAGCCCACTAAAATATTAGTGGCGCTTATAAATAATATGACAGAAGTGACTGGGATAAAAAACTATACCTGAATAAATATTAGTCATTTACAAAACTACCCTTCTAGTATATATTACACCACAAGCCCTGATTTTGTATCGTACCTTATTTGTGCTTGAAAAGAGAATTGCGAAGCTTTTGAAGTCTGAATCCTATAGAAATCCACGAGCCTCTTGAGGTGTTTATCCTCGGTATGCCTCTTTACGAATCATCCATCATATGGGAATTTATCAGCTGACACTTTTCGTATATCAATTATTTTTTGTTTTAATTTTGTGGATAGATTTAAACCTCTAGGATGTTGCTGATTTATTTTATAGATTTTATGAAGGTTGTGTTGTAAATATTTGTAGATTTTATCTTAACCCATTTCACTAAGAGAAGCCAAGCTTGAAAGCAATCTCACGTTAACTAAATCATTTTTTTAACGTTTCAGTGTTTTCTATAGCGTGTGTTACAAATAGAAATGACAAATATTTTGTTGTACTCCAACGAACTACGATGTAAATGGTTGTTCTATTTGGTATGACTGAGGCTATAATCATGCATAATAGGTCATTTCTTCACAAAGGTCGTATGCTTTCCGTGACGTACTCCTTGGCAGAAAGAATCCCTAAACAAGTTGAATATGTTAGACAACTAGTTGAAGTTTCTGATGTGACTTGTATAAATCACTTCCTAATGAGTAGAGTGTTCGCATCACTCATCTATCTACTCGAACATATCGGAGGGTTACGATTACAAATAAGTTGGCTATATTCGGTTTAATATTGTCACAACATACCAAGAATCGTGTTATCCAAGAAAATTTCAAAAAATCCGAGGAGATTATTAGCAAGTACTTCCATGAGATACTTAATGCAGTTTTGAAATTGTTTCTGAATCTTATTATGGCTCCTCAACCAATTGATGACAATAACACCGATCCAAGATGGAAGTATTTCAAGGTTAGTCCTCATGATGAGATAAATATAAAGATGATCTGCAGTGAAAAAATAACTTAGTGGGCTTGAGCTGAAAAATATAAGTTTAATGGACCGATCTAAGAACAGAAGTGTTAGTATATTATATATAGTACATATTTGTATATATCCATTAGGGTCAATTAGGGAGATAATCAAGGAGATAATCGCTCATTTGTACACTATATGTATCAGCTTTGTAAATCAATTCATTACGACAGATTATTATCGTCACAACTTTGTCATGGTATCAGTGCCTTCACTTAGTTCGATCTGATTTGATTCTTCCTTGTTGTTGGTTGATCTCAGACCGTTCATCTCATGGTAGACGACGGCTCCAGTTCGAACGTTTCTATCGATGATTATAGCTCACGCAAGTCGTTCACTCCTTATGACGTCACGACTGCGGACAACCCCGGTTTGTTGATCTCGCATGTTTAACTCAAAGGCGAGTCCAATTATGATGAATGAACTCATAGTATTACACGTGCTCTTTGTACTCGAAAGAAATTTGGCTTTGTTGATGGTTCCATTGCTCAGCCGCAAGATAATGATGATCTCGTGGCAGATTGGTGGGTTAATCACTTTTTGATTGTTTCTTGGATGATGAATACGATTGAGCCTTCGCTTCGATCTTCTGTTACTGATATGGATCTGTCTAGTGATCTGTGGCGTCACTTGAAGCAACGTTTTTCCGTTGTTAATGGAAGCAAGCTCCAACAATTAAAAGGTGCCCTCGCAGAGTGTAAGCAACGGGGTCTTTCAGTTGCGGCGTACTATGCCAATCTCAACAAAATCTGGGATGGGTTAATGGCTTGTGAGAAGAAACCCGTTTGTCGTTGTGGGTTGTGCACGTGTAACCTTCCTCTGGAATTTGAACAGATTCGAGAAGAAGCGAAAACACACCAATTTTTGCTTGGTTTGGATGCATCATTGTATGTCACTGCTCGATCATCCATTTTATCGCTCGAACTGTTACCTTCTATTGATCGTGTTTATGCAAAACTGGTTCAAGAGGAAAGCGTTCGCCTCCAAGATCTTCATGTCTCAGAGTCTATCGCACAGAATTCTGGAATTTCGGCGCATTTCGTGGGTGTGCAGTTGGCTCCGCAGCAGGCGCAACAAGCCACCGGCGGAACTGGTTCTTCCTTTGCTACAGCTGTCGATGCTCGGGGAAACACTGTGTCCAATGATAGCCGGCGTAATCTTCAGTGTACCTACTGTCATAGGACCGGCCATGAGGAAAGCAGATGCTACACAAAGAATGGGTTTCCAGCTGGTTGGAAGCGAGTCGGAAAGTCTAGTGGTCGCAGTCCCGGAGGTGGTCGTGCTGCCAACGTTGGTTCGATAGTTGTTTCCAGTGACTCGGCTAGTTCTGGTTCGAGCAGTTTGGTTCGTGCCAATGTGACTGTTGTTGGTGATGGTGATCGGGCCATTACGGGTTTGACTAATGAACAATGGACCTCTGTTGTCAACCACCTGAATTCCCAAAAGTCTGTTTACGCAACTTTGTCATTTTCAATTATATATATTATGTGTTTGTTTATAAAGGATATTATCTTATGGAGGCGGGTATGTGCAACAAAGAATTATGTCTTGCAGACTGTGCAACGACTAATACAATTCTGAAAAATGAAAAATATTTCGATCATAGTGATTTGAAAAAAGCCAGTGTTATTACCATATCGGGTAGCATGAACAAAATTGAAGGCTCCGGAAGAGCTAATATTTTACTGCCCAGAGGGACAAAGCTGATAATTGGAAATGCCTTATATTCTCCTAAGTCTCAAAGAAATTTATTAAGCTTTAAAGATGTTCGATATAACGGATATCACGTTGAGACGGCAAAAAAGGTAGATATAAAATATTTATACATTACAAAAGTAACTTCGAATGGTAAACAAATTGTGGAAATATTACAATCTTTCGATTCTGAGCTATATTACAGATATTCTAGAACGACTGAATCATATGCTATCGTAAACCAGAAGTTTACCGATGACAGTAAATTTATTATTTGCATGACCGGTTGGGCCATCCCGGTGCAATTATGATGCGGAAAATTGTTAGGAATATTTTCTAGTGTTCAATAATCATGTTATCTTTGTCTAGGGACTTAATTGTATTTTATGTAAATATAGGGACTAAAGTGTAAATATACCAAAGTATGCTTTGGTATATATAGGGCAAGTGTGTGTAAAATACACATACCTTGAGTAATTGTTTCTCTCTCTAGGTTAGATTTCTCTCTCCATCATTTTCACTTTACACGCGCGAAAACCTCACACATACAAATTTCGATCGGATTCTTCATTGAAGGCTGTTTGATTATCGTTTGGATTTGCTGCTTGATAATCAAACAGATTAGGATCCACTCTGCATTCGATCGAGTTGCAATTCGACAGTTTAAGGTTCGTGTTTAGCTTCCGCGCATTTAACCTTGTGTTCGAACCTAATTTTGTGTTTAATTTGATGTGTTGAATGATTTCTGGACCTACAATTGGTATCAGAGCATGAGTATTAAGAATTGATAGATTTCGAGCTGAATTTGATGTTTACGATGCTTGATTTTGTTGAAATATAGTTTACGATCGTTATATTGTTCATCGCAAACTTGTTTACGATAGCTACTGTTCATCGCGATCATCACTGTTCATTGCATTTTTTAGTGTGCTGCTTGCTTAGATGTTTGCGATGTTGTGTTTGATACTGTTTGTGATGATTAATAGTTGATTAATTGACCTGATTATTGCTGAATTTGGAACAAATTATTGATTTTCGATCGAATATGATCTTCAAAATTTTCATGTGAAAAACTCGAAAATTCTATATCTTTTGCTTTGAACTGGTTTAATCGAGTGTTTTTACTTGTTTAATTGCTGTTTTCGATCAATTATCTGAGTTTAATTTGAGAACTTAAGTGTTTTTTGATCAAATTTTACTGTATTTGTAAAGTTTGTGAATAGAAACTTAGTTTACAAACAGAAAACTTTACGATCAAAGCTTTATAGTTTACGGTCAAAGCATTTAAGTTTACGGTCAACGGAAGGTTTACGAAAGCTTTTCAATCGTAAACTTCATTTATGATCCCCACAGTGGTTGAAATTCAAAGTCTACTTTTCGGTCAAAGGCTAAAGTCAAAATTAATTTTGACTTTTACAGTGTGTAAAGGTTTACGAATACTTTTCATTCGTAAACTTTACTTTACGAAGGAACTGTTTACGAAAGCTTTTCAATCGTAAACTTTACTTTACGAAGGTACTGTTTATGAATAACTTTCAATCGTAAACTTTACTTTACGAAAGTCACTGTTTACGAATACTTTTTGTTAGGAACCCTTTTTAGTGTCCTTTGATAATTATAAGTCTTGGGTCTATTTTGTAATTAGTGGTTTTGGGACTAGTTTGAGATTTTGTAATAGTTTAGGTAAGAACCTCAATATACCAACAAATGTGGTATATAAGGCTCCATTTGCCCTCTTAGGATTTTTATCAAAAGAATTCCAAAAGCAAGCCACCTTGTACTTTCAAAGTAAGAAACCCACACTTTCACACACACTCAAGGTGTAGCTCGAGTTTTAGGTTTAAACCATTTCTTTTGATCCTTGTTTGGTAAAAACAGGACCAACAAGTGGTATCAGAGCCTAACGTGGATCGATCACATGATTTGAATCCAGTTTCGTTCGATTCCGACGTGATTTGAAAGAGTATTTGCATGAAAACCATTTTCGATTTTTTTTTGTCCTTTTCGGGTGATTTTGAGCCTTTCTTGCTGTCTTTGTGCCTTTAGGGACTTGATAAATCGTTCTTGAGTGATTCTCTATTCTTTTCAATCGATTTCAGACAAGTTTGAGTAAGATTTGAGTCAAAATCGTGTATGAAACTCGTGTTTTTCTGGTACAGAGGTATTTTTCGGGTAGATGAATGTAACAGTACCCAGAAATTCGGCCCATCTTCCCGAAATATCTTCAACCAGCCGAAAAGTCAGTCAAAAATAGTCATTTTCGGGTAACTAAACTTTAAAATCCATCCGAATTTTGAAAACTCTCGGCGAATTTGAACTTTCGGTCAAAGTTCACCCGATTTTCAAATCTCAGTCAAATTCACCCGATTTTCAAATCTCGGTCAAAGCTTACCCGACTTTCAGATTTCTGTCAAAGTTCTACTTTCTCTTAAAGTTTATCCGACTTTCAAATTTCGGTCAACGCTCTATTTTCGGTCAAAGTATACCCGATTTTTAAATTTCGGCCAAGACTTTCAATTCTCAAATTTCGATCAAGGACTACCCGATTCTTGAAATTCGGATTATTATGCACGATTCATTCCTGCCCGAACAATATCTTGCCCGAATTAGACACAATTGCCATAGAATACCCGAATTCCACACTTATTCGATTTTCAGTAGCACTACTAACTAAACTGTTGACCTAAAAGTCAATACTCGAATTTCACTACTCTCGTTATTTGACACATTCAATTTACTTAAATTGATAATAATCTTATTCGGTCAAATATATCTTACACAAACTTTTCTAAACTCTCAAAATACAATCGTTCGAAACTAACTATTCATATCGCAGATCACCTACACGTTACGATCATTACCAAACAACAACATGGACGCCTATGCAATAGGATCTGATATTCGTCCCCCAGTGCTAAGATGGGGCGAATATGGCATTTGGAAAAACCGTTTCATCAACTTCATTGAAATCAAGGACGGCGACCTCGCCGATGATATGCTCTCTTCGATCTACGACGGACCAGCCCAATTCTGGACCGTTGTTGAAGCTCAGCCAAATGCAGTCCCTCCAATCTTGGAGAGAAAAACCCTCAAGCATCCCAGTCGCTACACCGACGCTGAAAAAGTACGAGCTCGAGCTGACAAACTCGCCAGAAACTATCTCCTCCAATCCCTTCCAAATGATGTATACATCCAGGTGGACAACATGTCCACTGCCAAAGAGATTTGGGACGAAGTTTCAAAGATGATGGTTGGGACGGAAGTCAGCAACTTGTCCAAGAGATCGAGCACTCTCACAGCCTATGACTCCTTCAGAGCCAAAGACGGGGAAGAACTTCGAAGCACCTACCTTCGTTTCCTCACCATCATCAATGAGATGAGGAAGATCAACATCCAACGATCGAACTTCGAACACAACAACAAGTTCCTCTCCACACTTCAACCCGAGTGGGGCAGAATTGCTGTTCTGATCAAGCAACAAAACAAAGATATGGATGCCATGGACATACACTCCCTTCACGACAATCTCTCCCAATACATCGAATACGCGAAGGAAATCAAAAACGAAGGAAAGGAAAAAACTGAGGTGGAACCTGTTGCTCTCGTGACCAACAAATCCACCAACAGAAGCTCGAAAGGATCTAAGGGAAAACAAGTCGTCTTATCCGACTCCTCAGACAGTGCTGACTCTGACTCTAGCTCTGACGAAGAACTCAATGACCTCAAAAAGCAGATGGCTATGCTGTCGAAGATGATGAACAAGAAATTTCCCAAGAAATCATCATCATCCTACAATCGACAACGAACATCCAGCACAAAACAAAAGGCCATCGCTCCCGAGGAACATGAGACCAAGGAAGCCGAAGCCCCAAAGAAATGCTTCAACTGTGGAAAGCTAGGTCACTTTGCTAAGGACTGTTACAGACCTAAAACAAAGGACTCTGAGTACTACAAGAGAAAGCTTCAGTTCTCTCAAAAGAAAGATGCGGGGATTGTACTGGTCGCTGAAGAAGAGGAATGGCTTGAGGACACGTCAGACGAGGAGACGGATGAGAAAGCCTTCATGGTAAAGATCAAAGACAGTGACTCGGAGGATGAAGCAGTTGGCCCCAGCTCCAATGGCTCCGATCTCCCCAACTCTGACTCGGAGGTATACACTCCATCCCTAATTGATTTCACTGAATTGAACCATAGGACATGCAACCTTTCCATGCAATGTAGGGATTACATAGAACTAAAACGAAAATTCGATAATAATTATTCCTTACTAAACACGCAACAGGAAGATATAGCTATTCTTAGGGAGTCATTAGCTAATGCAGAGTCCATAGTTAAAATCTTAACAATTAAGGTGGAAGAAAGCGAAAAACAGATTAGCAATGTTAGTAAAAATTTGAAGGAAAGCGAAGAAGAACGCGTAAACGTCTCTTCTCAATATGACTTGATCACCAAAGAAAGGGTTAGACTCTATAAAAAGATCAAAGAATTGGAAGACCTCCTCACCAAAAGAGGTCAGACCGATCAAACCATCTTTCTCAACCAATCGAAGGATGTAGAATTTTACGACCCTCGTGAAGGTATAGGATTCCGAAGTAAGCATAACCCTTTGAAAGATGCTGTTTATTTCCTATATGACATCAGACATCTAGATCTAACTCTGGAAACACTTATGCCTTTCATCGAGTCATCAGAAGCAAATGAGACGGAAGATAAGAAACGAAGAAACAAAGAATGGGCCCAAATTGCATTTGAGTATGCAGAGCTGAACGATAGCTATAAAACTAGAAACATTCCGCTGACTACAGACTTTGTCTCACCTTTCGGTCCCGAAAATCAGGAAAGCAATTCCGAACAGGCCAAACCCATTTATTCATCCATCTACATTCCATAAATAATTCGCAAAATAGGCGATCTAACTGCTACTCTGGAATCTGAAAGGAAAGCCCTTTCGGAAGAAAGAACCATCCTCTTAAGTAAAATTTACACTCTTGAAAACTTTCCTGATGTTCACAAACCTTCCATCTCTAATTCTGTCCCCAAAACTTCTACGTATGTAGATAAGAGTACAGAAATCAAGTCTCTTCCGTCTCACTTAATCACTTGTACTGACTCTGTTAAGCTTATGGCAACAGGCAAAAATTTGAAAGACAGAAAGACGAGGAAGGTTGCTCCGGAACGAATGAAGAAAACAAATCTCTGGGCTCAGAAGAAGAAGCTACCTTCAAAGCCGGTCTCTCCAGTTTCTAACTATGTTAACTTTCCTAAGCGATTGTCTTGTAATATCGCAGACTGTAATTCTCTATTTCCCACGAAAACTCATAGGAATTGTCCGAACTATTTTGATGCATTTCCACGTTCTCATTACAATCGATCTCGCAAAAAGACGCATACTATCACCTCTTTCCTCTCCAATCCTGTATCACCCACGCGACATAGATCATCGCGAAAAACAAAAAGGAAGAGACACGCCACACCCGAAAATGAGAACAAACACAAACAGAATAGAAAGCCCAAATGCAAACAACTATGGATTCCTAAGTGTTTACTGCACCAAATAGGCAGCAATCAAGTCTGGGTCCCTAAGTCAATCATCAATCAAACCGACTTGATACTTAATATAACATCATTGGATCCATTTCCTGCTGTGAATACTGAACCGGTCCTCAAACGGGTTCGTAAGCTAACCTAGTTTATCATGCAGGTCCGTCATGTGTGGTACTTAGACTCAGGTTGCTCCTCACACATGACTGGAAACAAAGAACTGTTGAGCAACTTCACCGAGGGCTATCTCGGAAAGGTCTACTTCGGAAACGGCGACTCTGCACCTATGCTAGGAACAGGCAACCTTATCCATGACAAACTCACCATCAAGGGAGTATCGTATGTCGAAGGGTTAAGCTACAACCTATTCAGCATTGGACGTTTCTGTGACAAAGGATTTCAAGTTCTCTTCGAATCCAACCAGTGCAGCGTCATCGATGATAAAGGGTCAAAGCTGCTCACTGGTCACAGGAAGACAAATCTCTACTCCATCGACCTGAAAACAATACGACCAACCTGCCTCATCTCTCGCGCATCTCTGCATCAAAATGATCTTTGGCATCAGCGGCTCTCACATCTCAACTTCAAGGATCTGAACAAGCTCCGCTCAGACAACTTGGTCAAAGGACTTCCCTCATTCAGATATCACAAAGAGCATCTTTGCTCGGCGTGCAAAATGGAAAAAATGAGGAAAGCATCTCATCACACCAAACACACAGCTTCGACCACAAGACCTCTTGAGCTTATTCATATGGACTTGGGCGGACCAATGCGCACTCAAACTATCAATGGACGAAGATATGTCTTGGTGATAGTGGACGACTTCTCGCGCTTCACTTGGACCAAGTTTCTCCGATCGAAAGACGAAACAGCAGATCTTATTATCGAATTCGTGAAGACAGTCCAGAACCTTCACCAGCTAAACATCCAGATAATCAGAACTGACAATGGGACTGAATTTAAGAACAGGAAACTCAGCGATTTTTATGCATCGCTAGGTATCACCCAACAGTTCTCAGCAGCAAAGACACCCCAACCAAATGGTGTTGTCGAACGCAAAAACAGGACCCTGGTTGAGGCAACAAGAACTCTACTAGTCCACTCTGGACTACCGCACTTCTTTTGGGCTGAAGCTCTAAACACAGCGTGCTTCACTCAGAATCGTGCATCGCTTCACAAGAGATTCAACCGAACTCCATACGAGATGATAAACCGCAGAGTGCCAGACGTCTCATTCCTCAGAATCTTCGGATGCAAGTGCTATGTTGCCAAGGAACGAGAAAATAGGGGCAAACTTGACCCGAAGGCATTCGAGGGCGTACTTGTAGGATACTCGACAAACTCTAAAGCTTATCGAGTATACCTAAAAGAGAGAAGGACTATCATGGAAAGCATCAACGTCACGTTTGACGAAGTAGATCAAGTGGCTTCTGTACCCATTAGTCCAGAACCCGGACTTCTACGAGAGTTGACTAAAGATCAACCTAGCACCTCTTCAGTGGGCCCGTCTGCAAAGACCCATACCTCTAGCGATGAGGATCTTGATCTGCTTTTTGAGCACCTGTGTCCAAGACCTCCGCTACCCACACCTATTGTTCCTTCTGAAGCCCCAGGCAACGAAAGCTCTCCTCCAACAATGGAAAATCTTCACATCGGAGACGATACTGAACCGACGACTGACACAGACATCATTGCTAGCTCAGATGCCGACACCTTTCCAGCAATTGAATTTCAAAGTGGAGCATCTTCAGAAGAAATAGGATCCCAACCTAATGAGCCCACGGAACCTCAAATCACACTGGATTCAGAAGATCCCACGGGCGAAGATACTCCTGAATCTTCACACACGCACGCAAGCAAATGGACCCGGGCTCATCCGAATTCGCAAATCATTGGGGATCCCTCAAGTGGCGTCACAACTCGGGCCTCAACAGTTAATGAAAGTCTCTACTCGTGCTTTCTAAGTCAAAAGGAACCAACTAAAGTAGTCGACGCTCTTACCGACCCAGATTGGATTATGGCCATGGAGGAAGAAATCAGTCAATTTGACAGGTTAAATGTCTGGAAACTAGTGCCTAGACCACAAGGGAAAACCATTATTGGTACTAAGTGGGTCTTCAAAAACAAGAGGGATGAACAAGGGGTCGTGATCAGAAATAAGGCAAGACTAGTGGCGAAAGGATACAATCAACAGGAAGGAATCGACTACGACGAGACCTATGCACCTGTCGCCAGAATTGAAGCCATCAGGATCTTCCTCGCCTTTGCCGCGCACAAAAACTTCACTGTATATCAAATGGACGTCAAAACAGCCTTCCTCAATGGGATATTAAAGGAAGGAGTTTTCGTTTCTCAGCCTGAAGGTTTTGTGAGCAGAGACAACCCCGACTACGTGTACCGGTTAGACAAAGCTCTATATGGCCTCAAACAAGCACCTCGAGCTTGGTATGAGGTCCTCTCTGATTTCCTCATTTCCTCCGGTTTCACGAAAGGGAAAATCGACACGACTCTCTTCACTAAAAGAAGCGGATCAGATATTATGCTAGTACAGATTTATGTCGACGATATTATCTTTGGCTCGACGGACGCAAGACTCTGCAGCAACTTTGGAGATTTGATGAAGCAAAAGTTCGAAATGAGTTTGATGGGAGAGCTAAACTTCTTCTTAGGCCTTCAAGTCAAACAACTCCATGATGGAATCTTCATCAACCAGTCCAAGTTCGTTCATGATATCCTCAAGAAGTACAGCTTAGACAACTCCAACACTGCCAGTACTCCTATGTCTCCATCATGCAAACTAGATGCAGATACCTCAGGGAAACCCGTCAACCAAACCACGTATCGAGGCATGATCGGATCATTACTCTACCTCACGTCCAGTCGCCCAGATATTATGTTTGCGACATGTCTATGCGCCCGGTTTCAAGCTGATCCAAAGGAATCTCACATGCTGGCCGTAAAGAGAATCTTCAAGTACCTCAAAGGAACCCCAAACTTCGGCCTATGGTACCCCAAGGACTCAGACTTCCATCTTGTTGGCTACACGGATGCAGATTATCCGGGATGCAAGCTGGACAGAAAAAGCACCTCCGGAACCGCTCAATTTCTAGGGGGTAAACTCGTAAGCTGGTCATCTCGAAAGCAAAACTGCGTATCAACTTCTATGGCAGAGGCAGAATATGTCGCTGCTGCGAGTTGTTGTTCGCAAATTTTGTGGATGAGAACCCAGTTACGAGACTTTGGCATTTTACTTAACAACATTCCCATTTTTAGCGACTCTAAGAGTGCAATAGCTATAACTTGCAATCCCGTACATCATTCACGCACAAAACATATAGACATTAGGTATCACTTTATTAAGGAACATGTGGAGCAAGGCACAATCGAAATGCATTTTGTAAACACCGAACTTCAACTTGCTGACCTATTCACGAAAGCAGTGGATGAGAAACGATTCCAATTCCTCGTGTCTAAGTTGGGCATGTTGAATCGGGATCCATAATCGATTGTGCTTCCAAGAACCTTATTTAGTGTACATAGATGCCATTCATGATTTTCTCTAATTCTTTTATGTTTTTGTAGTGAGCATAAATTGAGGGGGAGTTTCTTTACTTTATTCAGGGGCGTGTTCGACAGATAGGCTTAAATTGAGGGGGAGTTTACATCGTTTGGACAGACGTAGTGTCTCATCATCTATTTGAACAAATTCATCGCTTCCTCTTAAGAGTTATGTCTGTCTCATTGCGTGAAACACGACCGGAACTCATTCCCAGTAGAAAGTCACACTTTTGACTATAACAAATATCTAGCCAAAATCCGTGTCGTTGGAACGAAAGTCATCGATCAAAACACCAGATATCGTCTTACGATTGTTGGTCTCTCGGTAATTTCGGTGTCTGGTCGGTGGCTTGAATCTGACAGAGTAACAACTAGAGCATATGTTGGCGTGAAGTCGAGGCACGTACTTCGTATGTTGTCCGTAAGACGATATTGCCCCGTTATTCATGTGTTTTTCGGGTTACGGCGATCGTCCCCAAGATACAACGACTTCTTAACCTCGGAATCGCAGCACTACGACTCGACGAAGCTATCCGGTGAACTACTCGAAACTCGAGAGCTTTCTTGCACTATGACCTTAGGATGTGATTTCTACTATGCTATGAATGCATGGACAGATTGGATGAGATTTCTAATAATGTGGGGAACCTATTTATAGAGATAGGAAACCATGCTCAATAATCATAAGTATAAAAGGTACTTTTTTAGAAGTGTCCTTTGATGGAGAGAGACATCTCACGTGTGCTCCTCAAAAAATCCTTTCAATATTGTAACTCTTGAGATTAATCTATGCATCTTATCAAATATTTTATTCACCATATCTAACAGCAACAATGTTAGAGAGCATAATAAACAGACAAAGTTACACTCTAAAAATGCAGGCCATTCTGCAAACTGGACAGGTACCATTCTTGGGCAGCCATAGATCAATACACTGTGCATGAAAATAGTGCCCGCACTGACCCAAATACCGAATAGTATCTCCAACACGATACTCCCCGAGGCATATCGGGCACGTCACCTCACGGCGAAGAGATGAAGCCTGGCTTTCGCTCAAAACTATTAGTTTAGTAGTAGAAAAGTCTTTTATATCCCTTTTCTCAGCCCCTCTTCTGCTACTTTCTGGTGGTGTGCTGCTTTCAACCGTTGGTTCGTGTACTTCAACGGTGTTTGGAGCGCCGCTTGTTACTATCGCATGGTTGTTATTGCTCGATGTATTAGTGTTCCTCCACCTCAAGATTACTTTGATCAACCGTAGTAAAAGGGCTATTCCCGAGAATATCGATAGCACCGTAGCTGATGCAATGAAGGCTGGGGATGCAAAAAAGGCAGCCCATTTATCGCGGGCATCACCTGAGGAAATTTCTGTAGACTTAGTACATGAAGCCATCCATCATCTTCTTATTACATCATCATCATCATCATCGTACAAAGAAATTGGTTGGACGTGAAAACTTACTTGTTCTCCCAGCGGCGGCATCCCAAGTCAGCTCGAGATTGTGAGAAATAC
This sequence comes from Lindernia subracemosa, assembly GCA_028392965.1. Taxonomy (NCBI): domain Eukaryota; kingdom Viridiplantae; phylum Streptophyta; class Magnoliopsida; order Lamiales; family Linderniaceae; genus Vandellia; species Vandellia subracemosa. The sequence goes on from JAQPCC010000030.1 coordinate 65,230, forward strand.
TCCACGGATGGTTATTTACGGATGAAATTGGGATTTCTTTTCTGGCAAGTAGTTCGCAGCCGTATGTCTCCTTCTTAAATTCCATTGAAGTAGCTATTGTTGCATGGGTGGAGTTACTTAGACATGGAATGATCTCACTGAGCATAAGAGGTGCTCTTGGACATGTATAGTAGGTGTACAGCTCACGGCGAAAGGGCTTTAAGAGGTCTACTGAAGAATTATTCTCATTATTATCCACGAGCCTCTTAGGCATGCAATTTCCAGGATCAGTCAGAGCAATCATTTTCCGGCGGTAATCGATGGATTTTACGAAGAAATCACCGCCATAAGAGGGTAGGCTTATTATCACGGCCTGGCCCTGATCACTGCACTTCAGACCGATGTAACGATCATCCTGACATGTTTGAAGATCGCTTTCTAACATGAAAGGCCACTTAATGGGAAAATGATCTGTTTTTCCGCAATAGGAAGTTGGGCATGAAGAAGAACTTTTTCTCGAGCATATTGTTGTCGGGAAAACGATCAAAACAAGTAGAATCTTCTGAACTGTGATGCCATTCATTTCTTTTTCAATATTTTCTCAAGTACAGAGAAAACATAGGATAGAAGTAGCCTCAATCGCTTATACTGTGACAACAAGAAGATAATTTTGTAACATACGAAAGCTGAAACTGATTTGAAGGCCTTTGCTTTGTCTATGGATAAGAAAATACAGACAAACTAGTCTTCTTTCGGACAGAGAAGCTATGCATTGACTTGAACATTGTTTTGATTCGAGTATGGCTGCTTTTTCTTGCTTCTCATCAATAATTCCATGTATTAGCTTCCGAAAGATGTCACGTTTTCTTATAATTATAATTATACTTAAATCCAAACCGAATTCTCCGAAAATAAATGTTAATCCTATCTATGATCAAGAAAATGTCCTTGGCTGCTGCTGCCTTGAGGTAAAGACCATCCCATGATTTATATCAAAACATGGGTAAACATGGCTGTGGAGATATATATAAACATTCTCAAGCATCTCATTTGTATCATATAAAATATATGAACATGGTGAGAAATCAAACAAGGACTTGACAGTATTTCAAGGCGTGCTCCTACAAATGGGGCATGTACGATGACTCCTCAGCCACGGGTCTATGCAGTCGGGGTGAAAAGAATGCCCGCACTGAATTATGCTTCTGAGGGTCTCCCTCGCCTTAAATTCCTCCAAACATATCGGACAAACCGTGCCATTAGGCCTCGGGACTCTTCTGCTTTCTCCTAGAACAGTGGTTGTCGTCACAGAACTGATACTGCTATTATTAGTACTATTACTACCACTGGTTTGTGCAGCGTTTCGAGGCAACCTAATAACGCCTTCTTGATTTATTACATGAAGTTGAACCGCAGAAACTCTCGTCCTCGTGGGAAAGAGTCGCCTTAAATTGGAAAAGATTGCTTTCAAGCCGTTCATTACCCAGCGTACGGCATAGTATAACCACTTCACCATCTTTATCAACGCCATGATCAGTATGTACACTGCAAAAAAGCTTGCATATGGCCAAACAATGGACAAGATCACAAGGCCCACCACTTTTCCTGTTAGTACATATATGATTTTATATAACAATTCAAATCTTTCTTTAGTTCATTTTCGTCTGACTTTTACTGCAAAAATTCAGTTAAACCTGCACTAAGGCCGCCCTTCTTGATGCAAACATCGCAGTACGGTACATCCCACGTTAGGAAGAGATCGTCGGCAAATCCATTGTACTCGAACTGAAGAGAAGACGAAACTGGGATAGGCACAGTGACGCTCATGTTGCAGCCAAACTTGGCCAGTTCTTGGGCACGCAAGATCGATGTGGTGGCCAAGACGGAGAAGGAGGAGTTGCTCAAGCAAGCGATGGCGGTGAAGTTACTCGCCCCGAACGACCCGTCGGGGCAGGTGAAGAAGGTGTAGTTTTGATAGCTTATAGCTGTTACAGAGGAATTGGAAGGGAAGTTTGAACTTACGAAAAGGCCCGCAAGGCAAGGGTTGTGAAGCTGCACGGTCTGAGAAGTGTAGTTGATATCTCGGACATAGAGGTCTCCGAAAGATGGGAGATTTAGGACAGGCGATGGCGGCTGATTACTACTGCTGCTGCTGCTGCATGTTAGATCGACGGCGGGATGATCACAGCCCTTTTGGCGCTTGGTGCCTTGCAATCCAAAAGGGTAATGGATGGGCAAGGTTTTATTATTACCACAAGAGTTGGTCAAGCACTTGGAATCAACTTGATCATCAGACGAGATTATTAAGAGAAGACAATAATAATAGAGAAGTGACAATGAGAAGATTCTTCTCGGCATTGATCGATAGATTATTATTTGTGTGAGGAATTAACTCAAGAAAAACATTTCAGAGCAAGTTTTTATGTGTTAATATATCGGGCGCTTGTCTGATATGTGGGATTGCTAAGTCAATTGCTTGTAAAGGTGTCATTTAATAGCGTTAATATCTAAGAAGCTGCCAAGAAACTTCCACTCGTCCTTGCATTAAACTAGTTTTTTTTTTTCTCTCTCCAAGGAGGTATCCCATGCAAAGTATTTCTCCCACTTTGAATAAGTTTAGTATGACTCGAAACTGAACCTATGCGATATCCAGCGGAACTCTTTTTCGTAGCAAAATAATAATTTTATTCCATAATATATATTGGACAAAATATTACAATGGAATAATAAACAGAACTGTTGAAGAATATGAAGGAACAACAAAAGATAGATATACTAGTATCACCAATTGCAATATTAAATACTTTTGACATTATCCAATCAAGATCCATAACTCCATTGTTTCAATCACCAATGACAACACGATTTTCATTTCTAAGATCTATTTTATAAGACCATTGCAAACTCGTATTCAAAGAGAAAAATTCTCGTACAAGAGAATAAACAAAATGTAAAATCGAAAATAACAAAATTGTGAAAGAGAATGAAGTATATGATAATAGGTGCTCCAACCCGATCTGGCGGAGACCATGGTGGCAGTAGATCTGTGACCTCTGACAGCGAATAAAACAAACTTGGATTTTTTTTTTCGAGAGATTTTTTAGGAAGAGAAATTTTTTTTTAACAAGCTTACATTCTTTTTGTCAAAAAGAAAGATAATTACTACTATGTCAATATAATAGGACTTTTAGCAACACTAATTCTCCTATCATTTGTGTATCATCTCAAATACATATAGACTATCTAATCAATGAATCAAAGTGTAGTTGAACTTCATCTAGAGTTACTAGAAACTGCCACTTGACGACCATTCATTGGGAGAATAGACTCGAAATTATTGGCATAGTTAATTATATACATTCAAATCGTGATTTTAAATTTTTATCTAAGATCACGCATCGTTGAAATATATAGCAAACTAGTACTAAGTTTCTAATTCGAGTTTTCGATTTTCATAATATTATTTGGGGCCCACTTGAGCCGATATTGTTGAGATTGATGAAGTGATGAAAGCTCTTGTATGAATTAAACTCAAACAACGATTGACTTCGTCGCCGACGGAGCAATTGAGGCCGACTCTTTTTTTTATTATTATTATTTTGACATCAATGAGGTCGACTCTTGGTCATTTTTTAAGAAAAACTTATTTATTTTAATTTTTGTATCATCGTAGACTTGACAGTAAATCCCTTCTAAGTTTAATTCCTTAAATATGGCATGATTTTGGGGTCATGACATAATTTATATTCACATCGATTTTCGATATCTAATGGCGGCAAAAGAATATTTAACATCAAATAACGACACAACGAAATACAAAGGCTGGTTGATTTTGGCCGTCTATATACGACACTTAATCTTCGATTCGTTTTCAATACAGAGACAAATCGCCTTAGAAACGATTTCAACTATGCGAGCGTGACCTTTATTTGTTACTATCAACTATTCGATATGAGAGGCCATCTTATATTTAATATGTACGACTGTCATCCCTATTATAACGTATAAAAATTTCTATATGATGAACTATACTAGGGAAATAATAAAACAAGCGTCTAGCCCGACACGACACAACAACACGATAAAAATTTGTAAGGATCGAATCAACCCTGAAACGCTCAACTCTATAAGTCGTGTGGGGTTTCACTTTAAAAGTCAATTGTCAATTATGAGTAATCCACAAGCTTATATACTAGTGATCTGCCTTCGAATTATCCGATGTGGGATTGAGTTTGATATCCCAACAATCCTCCCCTCATACTCAAGACCACCAAACGGGCGTCCCTTTCAACGATAATCATCCGAACGTTATTGCAAGGGCCGAGGATATGTCATCCGCATCGTATCTGGGCTCTCATTCAGTTACTTGATTCTCGATCTATGATCGATTTCTTGGTCACGCGTTCGATCCAAATTCACCGCACCATTTGTTTAGAAAACGCCACCAGCTAGATTCTCAACTTACTGTTCTTTAACGTGTGTGTCAAGATCGATCCAAGAAACACAATCTTGAACTCGATCAAATGCGAAAACAGTATGTTAAAGTAAAACATAACACAGAGAAATATGTGGTTTGACCTCAACTTTAGACCTATTCCACGGACCAACAAAGCCTCTTTTATTCAAACTACGAGAAGAGTTTACAACTTTGCCACGTCCTCTACAAATTTCTACTTTACACCTCACACTAAACCGCTCTCTATCGAAAGATACACACTCTCAGTGATGACTACTTCAACACTGATAAAGAACAAAGCTTCTTATATAGAGTTCAGCTTGATCATCTACGGTTATAACTGTTTTTCAAACTTCACTTATAAAAACGTCCCTACCATCAACAACTTTCATAAGACCTAGATACGCCTTTCTTTTGCTTTGTTTCATCGAACAAAGTCGCTTCTGCACTTTTATAAATGAAAGAACGAAGTCTAATCACAGCTATCAGATCTTTCCACTGCTAATCGAACGGCTCACCTTTTAACTAACTTTTAAATAGTTAGCTGATAGTATCAGACTTGAACTCTTCACAGCAAAACGAGCTTCAAGCTGTTTGGTCTGATCCTTCGATCTTCAACCGAGTTTGACTCACATGTTTCCCAACACAAAGGATAGTCAGTAGATAAGGTTTGAAAATATGAAAATCAAAAGCAACACTCTTCAGTAGCTAGTACAAATATTCGGGGCATCTCAGAGGTTATATATTCAGACTTTGCAATAAAATATAGAAATACACTAAGGAATAGTACTGGAAAAGGATACGAGCGTTGCGGTTCCGTTGCATTGCCGCTTACAATCCACTAATTTTCTTAAAAAAAAAATACAATTGGGATTTGTGACCCAAAAATCGAAGAATTCGACGTTAGAAATTGATCGGAACAAGCGTGAGTTGAAGTACGAGCCGCAGGCCGCCTCCACGGCCACGTGCAAGACCCTCCACGGGCATGGACGTTTGTTGAAGGCACAGTTGCAGAACAGTTCCCGTAAGCTCCACGGCCGTGGAGACCTCCTGAAATATAGCACAATGCTGATTTGATGCGTGCAGTTTTTTTCCGTTCGAAGTATGTTACGAGCTCATGGTCGTGGAAGTCGAAACAACGAGCTGTGGAGCTCGAGCAGAAGGTGAAGAGCGCGATTTCTTGATTAGGCATGGTCGTGGAGCTTGACTCCTTTCTTGAAAACGGTTGTAATCACGACCGAGTAAGAACCTTCTAGGTCTTTTATCTTCTATATATACGCCATTTGACCTTTGTACTTAATTCTAGATCGAAATGATTCCTTACCTTAGACCGCCAACCCCGTGGTTTTTGCTTCCTCTTTTGTTGTCGCCGCGGTGGATGTTTGGCTCGGTCCTTCTCCCGTCGTCGGAGGAGTCAGTGCAACGTTCATGTCCTCGTCCTCCTCAGTCACTTCCCGAAACATATTTTTGTGACCTATACGACCAAAAAACTCAAAATCATCGTTCATGTTTTTGATGACGACGTTATGTTAGTGCAAAAAAATCTTGCGTCTCAAAATCATCGTTCGTGTTTTTTATGACGACGTTATGTTAAAAATCTTGCGTGATATGTGTATAAACGTGTGTATGCAACTGTATGGTATGTGTATAAAAGTGTGTGCGTGCGATATGTAATTTAAACTAGTATTTTACGCACACTCGATGTGTTGCACTATATATAAAAATATATATTCTATTTTATAGTGTAAGATTTATTTTTAATTTAATTTAATATATACGAAATTATGATTTAACTTTAATGGTATATTATTTAAAAAGAAAAAATAATTTATGAGGATATAATTGGAATAAATATAAAATAAAGGTTTAAATTGTAAATTTATACTCAAATTGACTTACAAAATAATGAAAGTTTTTAAGTGGTGTTCTCCCTTCATATAATAGATTATATAATATTAAATTGATAATAATAATGACTGATGAATATGAGAAAATTACATAGTATATTTAAGAGAAAATGAGTGAATTTGGTGAAAAAAATGATGAAAATGAGGGGTATTTATAGATTTTTCGAGTAGGGGTCAAATTGCAAAACAAAATTGCATTTTGTTCCAAGGACCAAAATGCAAAGAAAAAATAATAATAATAATAACAGCTATAATAGCCGTTTGAGTCCCACGGCTATTCTTTTGAACTGATTTCCGGCAAAAAAAAGAGGAACCGATCAGAAAGTCAGGTTTAGTTTAGTGTTTCATTGGAGATGCTCTCATGCGGGCGGACGGGCTAACCCTTTCCTTTATGAGTAGATTCGTGGACCAACTTGCCCACCCATGACTTCAATAGAGCACACAGTGCTTATTATTCATGGTAGAGGACGGGCTTGGCCCATTTTATTAGAAAATTAACCATATTTGTTCCCGCCGCCCCAAAGTAGTGTAGTGTTTATTATTTATTTCCCCTCTTTTTCTTTCTACTATATAAAATATTCGGAAACAATCATCACTTAGGTCAGAATCACTCACTCACAATCGCGACTTAATTGTTTCGCCCGCCCAAAACCCAGTTTCGTACCAACCATTTACTGTGAAGAAACCCTAGAGATGAAGCGTCGTTATCGTCGCGCAGGTCCATCCTCTGCGAGAGGTAGTAGTACGTCTTTGTGGTTTTCTTTTCGGTTTTACGTGTTTCTGACCCCATTCTCTAATTTTTTTATTTAATTTTTTTTTATCTTTTGGTTATTGTTTGTTGATTTTACATGAAAGACTGTTATTTTTCTGTATAGCGCTTATTGGCTTCCCCTTGTGGTAATTTTTACTGGTTTGCTTCTACTTTTACACTGATCGACGTGCATTTGAACAGGGAAGTCAAAGAGGAAGTACAAGGAGCCTTCGGATGATGAATATCTTGGTGATAGTTTGTCGGATTCTGATTATAAATTACCCAGTGACGAAGGTTTGTTTGTGGAATGCATTTACTGTGTTTAACTTAGGTCAAGCTAATTCTTTGATTATCAGAAATGCCTGGTTTTGTCATTGTCTTGGCCAAAAATGTGTATGTCCTTGCTCACACATGTGCCAATCTTTTTGTAGTAAGGGTGAAATCATAATTCTTTTAATGTATTAAATCGTTAGAAATACAAGTTGTATTTCAGAGTAGGGTATATCTTCTCCGCATCTTGCCCTTTGGTTCTCTCTCTGAGGAGCAGTAACTGACAGTTTTCATTCTTTTTCTTTCTCTTGGACAAAAGGTGAAGATTTGTTTAACTTGCTTGACGATGGAGCAGAGACGGCACCTGAACTTAGTAGTGACGAGGCACTTAATGCTTCAAAAGTAAGGAAGAAAAGACGAGGACGGAGTGGGGAAGGACCCAGCAGGCATCCAAGAGATGGGGAGCGGAACGAAATTGAAAATGTTGTTGTTGAGAGAGAAGAAAAGTGCGATAACAGAAAGAAGGGTAGAAAGAAGAAACCTAAGAAAGATAAAAAGGAAGATAAGCCTGTATTGATGTGGGAAGTATTGCAGGAAGAAAATGAGAGGTGGGTTACCGAAAATTGGGGGAAAGATGCTAACTTAGATCAGAATGATATGGTGCACGAAACTGCCGAACCTTCTGATGATTTGATAATTCCACTGCTGAGGTACCAGAAAGAGTGGTTAGCTTGGGCGTTGAAGCAAGAAGAATCGGCTGTTAGGGGTGGCATCCTTGCAGATGAAATGGGAATGGGTAAAACACTTCAGGCAATAGCTCTTGTCCTACTCAAAAGAGAAACGCAGGGAGATTATGGACTCGATATATGCTCGTCTTCATCAAGTTCATCAGAGAAGCTACCTGTAATTAAAGGCACTCTTGTTATATGCCCCTTGGTAGCTGTAATGCAGTGGGTGGGTGAGATTGAGCGCTTCACTTTGAAAGGCAGCACCAAGGTGCTTGTCTATCACGGTTCCAACCGGGAGAAAAATCAGTATAAATTCTCCGATTATGATTTTGTCATTACGACATATTCTATTGTTGAGGCTGAATATCGGAAGTTTGTTATGCCCCCAAAAGACAAGTGCCAATACTGTGGAAAATTGTTCTCTCCTGATAAAATAACAATTCACTTGAAGTATTTTTGTGGACCCAATGCTGTTAAGACGGCTAAGCAGTCAAAGCAGTTCAAGAAAGAATCAAAGTCGAAAAAGGCCTCCGTCTCTGAAGTTGATACGAGCCATGTAGGTAAGGGAAAGGAAAATCTGCATTCTACAGATGATCAGGATGCGACTAATCAGTCTCCATCTGCCAAAAAATCCATTTTGCATTCGTTGGAATGGAATCGGATTATATTGGATGAAGTAAGAATCTTTTTATTGCTGCCTTTCTTTATGCATCTATATCTATCCAAAAACCTTTCTGTTTGAATTACATAGATGGAAATATTAAACTGAATAGTTTTCCCCTAATTCTGTCATGTATATTGGTTCGCGGATTTTTACTGTTAGCCATCGCTTCAATGTTTAACTGACTCCTTGTTTAATTGAACTTTTTCTCTTTGCCTCTTGACTAGGCTCATTATATAAAAGCAAGACGCAGCAACACAACCAAAGCTGTTCTTGCTTTAAAATCGTCATATAAATGGGCTTTAAGTGGCACCCCCCTTCAAAATCGTGTTGGAGAGCTCTATTCACTTGTAAGTTACATGAATTTTTCTCGTCACTGTTTGAGTCATGACAATATATTTCTTTACTTCGTGCAGGTTCGTTTTCTGCAAGTAGTTCCCTATTCTTATTATTTCTGCAAGGACTGCGATTGCCGTAACCTTGATTACGGGTATGGCTGGAAATTTTCTAGAAAAAAATTCAATTTCCACCTTTATTGGCTCCCCTTTTCGTTTGCATTTTTCATCTTGGGGAAGGATAAAATTTCGTAGCGCCTGACGCCCTGACAAGAATTAAAACTTGCAGAGTCAGTTTTTAAACTACAGCTGTACTGAGAAATGAAAATGGTTTTACTCCTCTCTATCAGAATTCTAGGCTGATAACTTTAAACTCTACCTTAAGTCCTTAACCAATGTGTCATAGAATGTGGTTCCATGATTGAAGTAGAAACTCCTTCTACTTGGTTTATTGTATTTGTAAAACACATTAGCATAGCATCTCTTAATTCTCTTCTAGTTCACTCTCCAAAATTTTCATTATAACACCATTATAAACTTTTTTCATAATTGTTGCATTATTCTTATCCATTGATTTTTGTATGTTTTCATCTATATTGCTTGTTTGAACGAGTAAAAGATAATTGTAGAATCTATAACTAAATATATTTTTAAGAGGTATCCACTTCCTTTGTAGCTTCCTCATTCCAGTTCGTTTGAATTTTCGTCATCATAATACACGCATCCGATTTTTTTTTATTTTTATTTTTTATTTTTTTACAGTACCAAATCAGAATGTTCAAATTGTTGTCATAGCACTGTCAGGCACTTTTGTTGGTGGAATAAAGTAAGTGGCTCTGATTGTTGCTCTCCTATTCTTAATCTCTTGCACATGAATAACCATTGGGGTTCCGGAATGTTTTCTTTCTCAGTATATTGCTACACCGATACAAGATCATGGAAATACAGGGTTTGGTAGAGATGCTATGATTCTGCTGAAGCACAAAATTTTAAAAAGCCTATTGTTAAGGCGTACAAAAAAGGGACGCGCAGCTGACCTTGCTCTTCCTCCGAGAATTGTGTGTTTGTAGTTTTAAATAAAAGCTCCGCTTCGTTTATTACCATTCTGGCTTCTAACAGATTATAAAATTCAGGTGACTCTTAGACGGGATTCTCTGGATGTTGTTGAAGAAGACTACTATACAGCACTGTACAACGAAAGTCAGGCACAATTTAACACGTATGTTATCTGTGTAGCTTTATAAATAAGATACTCTTTTATAGTTGGAACTAATTCAAAAAGTTTGTTTGAGTTAATTTCCTTGTCAACCATCCGTGTATGAGCAATTATTATTGTGCTGTGCGTTTTGCGATAAGAGTACACTTGCACATGAGTGGCCATCTTAGATCATAAATGTATAAAGCATAAATGGCTCATCTCTCAATCAACATAACTGCTTCAGAGGTGAGACTGTCGTTTAATGTTGTATTAAAAGGTCAAATGCACATTTCAAGCTACACTGATTGCACTGGAATTCTTTTTTTCATAGATGTTATTATTTCAAACTATATACGTGTTAGCTTGTGTGTCTTCTTGGTTTATACATTTTTTTGAGCTGTCTACATTTCTTATCTTTCTCATAAGCACACATGGTTGGGGGAAATTTCATTAAGGTACAATTATGTGATTTGGGCATTTTTTGTGTGGCTTTCTTCTTCATTTATATCTTAATTTTATTAATTACTTGAGATTTTAACTTCCTATATTCTATTTACTTAAAACTTCTGGTTTCTCGCTCTTCATGTTTATATTGCAGATACATCGCAGCAGGGACAGTATTGAATAACTATGCTCACATATTTGATCTTCTTACACGCCTTCGGCAGGTAACTAGTTTTCTTACTTTGTAATCCACTATTCTATTTCATTTGCAAATGTCTTCTTCTCTGATGCTTTGAGAAATCATTGAAGACGATTACTGCTTCGGCAGATTACTTTGTACCATCCTTCCCTGTTGATGAGTGTGTTGTGAATTGAGATTACAATACAATATTAGACATTTATCGAGCATGCCTGTTTCGGTTAATCATTAATTGAGAAAATATTTAGTCTAATCTGATGAATAGTCACATGATGGACTAAGGAAAGTCTTGCTGCTAGATAGTCACAAATTGTCATGTTGCCTTGACCCCTGGTAATGTAGTTATTCTAAAGCTTTAATCCTATCTCACTCTGATGTGCAGGCAGTTGATCATCCTTACCTTGTAGAGTATTCTCGTACTGCAATGCAGAGAAAGGTTAATACAGTTGACAATGTTAATGATGAAAAATGTAGTTTGTGCCATGACCCTGAAGAAGATACAGTGGTGAGTATATATCACAACTAAGGAATTGTGTGGCTCAGTTAGTCGAATTGGTCAGAAATCTGGCTACAATGTACAATTGCTTTCCTCTTTATTTGTATACAACTAGTCCAATGTCTTTCAGAGTACGTTTCTCTAGGTTAATACGCCTATTTTATAACCACATTACATTTACAGGTTTATCTTGTACCAGCATTTTGATTTTATTTTATTTTTTCACTTCCTGGATTTTTGTAAGTTTTTGCTGTCGACTAGTTTTATGATTGAACATGATTGCCATTGCATATGACCAGTTTAACTATTAACTCTGTTTTAAAGTACAGTCTTTCTAGAGTGGTTGAGCAGAAATGCTACTTACAGAAGTTTGAGATGGGAATGTATGGAAGTCAATTTTTAGTTATTTATGATTAGTTACAATCATTTCCATCAGGATTTATGACTAGTTTATGCTTCATTCAGGAAATTATACTTTTACTATCCATATAAGAAATCGACGAGGCATTCTTCTTTGAATTTCTATGGCATATTGCATAATATATGATACTACAATAGCATATTACCTTAATGCGTGTTTGACTGCATCAGTCTTTTCTCTATTTAACTGTGATATAAAGCTCACTATGCCTTTGCACCACTTTTGAGTATTTTCTCATCATCAATATAGGTCACGTCCTGTGGGCATGTCTTCTGCAAGCAATGCCTGATTGATTTTAGTGCAACTTTGGGTCAGAACTCCTGCCCTTCATGTTCGAAGCCACTTACTGTTGATTTCACTTCCAACGAGGATAAGGAGCGGGTCTCTAAAACAACAATCAAAGGATTCAGAGCCTCAAGCATCTTGAACAGAATTCAACTTGATTGCTTTCAAACAAGCACAAAGATAGAGGCTCTGGTATGTGAAACTTCATCACTTGACCTGCTTGAAAGGGAAGAACAATCATGGAAATAAGAAAATGATCAATGCGTCCCCTTCTTTCTATAATCTCATAAAAGTTGAAAGTTGTCATTTTTTCAACATATCTTTGTGGACATCGAGGTTTAGTAACACTGCAGGTGCTGTCAGTGTTCGAACGATCGACACATTTTTTCATCATATCTTTGTGGACATCGAGGTTTAGTAACACTGCAGGTGCTGTCAGTGTTCGAACGATCGACAGTCTCTCCATATTCTGCTACAATCATTTTGTATATTCTTCTAGATGTTCGTGTTTTGGTCATTCTGCCTATTACTTGTTTGATCATATTTGTTTTCTTTTTGCTTTCCTTTGTTAATCTCCTAACTACCAGAATATATAGATAGTGTTGATTTTTTGAAACATCCACATTCAGTGAAAGTTTCCTAAATGCTTTTTACTTCCTATTGTTTGGTTCACGTACTTCGTAATCTATCATAATCATGGTATGGTATTGCATAATGATTATTACAGAAGGAAGAAATTCGATCAATGGTTGAAAGGGATGGTTCTGCCAAGGGAATTGTCTTCAGCCAATTCTCATCCTTTCTGGATCTTATCCATTATTCTCTTCAGAAGGTACACTTCTTTTATGACCTGCTGATAAGAATTTAAATGGACTCGTAATGCTTTTCTTTTTTTTTCTTTTTAATTTTAGTCTGGAGTGAATTGTGTTCGGTTAGACGGGTCGATGACAATGGGAGCAAGAGAAGCTGCTATCAAAAAGTTCAGTGAGGACCCTGATTGCAGAATCTTTCTGATGAGCCTAAAAGCTGGGGGAGTTGCCCTGAACCTCACCGTAGCCTCAAATGTAAGTAACACTTGCATTGCAGAACATAACCATAGAGCTACTATGATTCTCTTTTTTCTAACTTGTCCGGCCTTTACTAAAGCTTTTGCCTCTTTCGAATACATAATGACGGAAGCTGTCTGTCTATTCTATCCAATCCACAATGGTTGATTGATAGGAGATTGTGTCTGATTGATAATGGAAAATTTCGTAGGTCTTTTTGATGGATCCCTGGTGGAATCCTGCCGTGGAACGGCAAGCTCAGGATAGGATTCATAGAATTGGCCAATGCAAACCAATAACGTATGTGAATCGAATTAAATCTTCCATTTTTTTCGTTCATTCTCAGACGTTTTTGATGTTTTCCTATTGTCGTTTTCTGCTGCTGCTGATGCAGGATTGTGAGGTTTGTAATTGAGAACACTATAGAGGAGAGGATATTGAAATTGCAGGAAAAGAAGGAACTAGTTTTTGAAGGGTACGTCATATCATATCATGTTATGATCGATAAAATATGTTCAAAAAATAAATATATAAATAAATAGGCGTGATAATTCCTTCGTACAGGACTGTCGGTGGATCTTCGGAGGCACTGGCGAAACTCACAGAAGCTGATTTGAAGTTCCTTTTCGTTACTTAGTTTCTGGTTTTCGTTAATGTCTCGTCGTAATTTAATCTGCATGTTTTGCTGGCGGGCTCGTATGTACTGAGCCTTGATTACTTGTTTCAAAAGTTTTTTTCAGATTTTTCGAAGTTTAAATTTTCGGAAGTTACATATCTGCACTTTGGGGGTTTAGAAAATTAACTACTATGACTAGTTTTATGATTACATTCGTACAAATTTTACTTGTTTATTACCTACCTAGATTTGTATTACGTTGCATGTTTATTGCATTGCAGTGCATGCCTTAGGTGTTGCATGTTTATCCCTTTGGTTTATCACGTGAAAAGGGGGGATTAATTGAAGAATAATAACTTAATTGTTGTGTGAAAGTATATGAGCTATTAGACATGAAAGCTTTTGACGACTAAATGTGTAGGGAAGAGTAATGGTAGTAAACTTGGTGCATTTATGATTTATTGTGGGATTGCAATACTCAAGAAATGGCACGTAAAACAAGGCTTCATTAATTGAATTATCCCATCCCCCTAACTAAATCGTGCCATTTAATTTCATCTCTCAACTCTCTCTTTTTTATATAAACACCACCAAAGTGATCAATCAAGAACCAACCCCAGAAGAAAAAACAAAAAAACAACAAAACTAAAAACAAAAATGACGACAAACATCATAGTGACATTTCTACTACTATTAGCCGCAGCACAATCTTCCCAAGGCCTCAATCCAAATCATAGTCATACTAATACTACTGCCAAAGACGGAGAAGAGAAGCGAAGATCCAATATAAGATCGAATTGCGACCCTTTGTACTCATTCCTATTTGGAAATTGTGGTCGATGGCCCTTCTCTAGAAACTCTCGGAACAATCCTTTCCGTCCACTAACTCCCCGCCGTCCACCACCGCTCCCCCCTTCTCCACCGCTTATTCCATTACCACCGCCGCCACAGATTGTGTACCCACCGCCTCTAGTGGCTTCTCCTCCTCCAGTCATATCCCTATCTCCACCACTTCTAGATACCTCACCACCCCCTCAATCGCCACCTATGGCACCGCCTCCTCAATCGCCGCCACCTATGGCACCACCGCCCCAATCGCCGCCACCAATGGCACCTCCACCATCGCCTCCTCCCCCAGCGTCTCCACCTCCGCCCCTCGTTTCCTCCCCTCCACCACCTTCGCCGTCGCCTCCACCTCCAGACGTCTCTCCCATAGTCTTCCCACCTCCCTTGGTCGCGTCACCGCCGCCTCCGGACCAAGAGCCAGTAATCCCATGGCTGACTCCGCCGGAGAGCGGCGGAGGCGACTCCCCACCGTCGGTACCTGACCTCGTCTTCCCGCCGCCGTTGCCGGAGACACCACCTGAAACATTCTTCACACCACCGGCATTACCTGTATTTCTTCTACCTCCACCGGAGCAAAACACCCCGGAGAGCCCATTTTTTCCGTTTCCGTTCGGAACCACACCACCAGTTGTGGAGGAGCAACCGCTACCTCCCCCAAGGGTGTCAGAATTTCCATTTCCGTTCGGAACAACGCCACCAGTGGTGGAGGAGCAACCGTTACCCCCTCCAAGGGTGTCGGAATTTCCATTTCCGTACGGAATAGCTCCACCAGAGGTGGAAGACCAACCGTTAACTCCCCCATGAATTTCGGCTCATTTCAACCCCCCACCAAAGCCCGAATTTGCCAGAGCTGTTTGCGCCATTATCATACACCGTTGCCAGAAATTCAGACAGATTAGCTGAAATGTCTGGTTATGGTTTTATTCTTAATGCGTTTGCCTGCTTTTCTTTTACTTCTGTTGTGCGAGCTTGAAATAAGTAGATATACTTTGAGAGGTTTATGGATGAATGAATTGTGTGTTATTTTTTTATATTTTTTATTTTTGATTGTGACTGACGTTAGTTGAAGTCCAAATTTTTGTTTTCATGTTCACATTCATGTTCAACCGATTTCGTGTTAGGTCCGTTTTTAACATCCAACGATGAACTTGAGCATAGATCAATCGAAATTACCTTGAATCTAAATGCGCGTGGAAGCTTTTGGTATAATCTCGATCAACCTTCATTAATCACAAACTTTCTCTCCAATTAACCTCTTTCTCTCTCTACAATTCAACCCTAGCTTAGATAGTGATTAGAGAGAGTGTTTCTAGTGAGAGAAAACTAAACTCAAGTTGTGTGTATTTTACACACACTTGCCCTATATATACCAATCAATATTGGTATATTTGCATTCTAGTCCCTAACTATACATATATTACAATTAAGTCCCTAGACAAAGATAACTTGATTATTGAACACTATAAAATACTTCCAAAAATCTCCCCCTTAGTGTTCAGTTATAATTGAAGCTTCGGTTGTCTTTGTCTCTCGAATCTTCAGTCTTCATCATCAGTTGAACACAACAGAATAATTTCCAACAATCTCCCCCTTTGTGCTCAACTTTGAATTTGACACGGTCTTTGTTGCGGTTTGAAGAAATATCTAAGAGCGTCTGGAGAATCTTCAGTCTCCCCCTATTTACATGCACCCTCATTTTCTTCTTTGCAACTTGAATATTCGTCACCTTCTTGCATATATCAGAGTCGCGCGGATCATCAGCATTGACTTGTCGTGTATGCTCGAACCATGGAGAGGGGTCTTGTTTGTTGTGGTTCAGCACGTGCATTGAAAGCTTGGCTTCTTTAATGAGTTCACATGCTCGGCCTCCTTGATATACTTCTCCCCCTCATGGCGATTCATTTGTAGAGAGAAAAAGAGGTTAATTGGAGAGAAAGTTTGTGATTAATGAAGGTTGATCGAGATTATACCAAAAGCTTAGATAGTGATTAGAGAGAGTGTTTCTAGTGAGAGAAAGCTAAACTCAAGTTGTGTGTATTTTACACACACTTGCCCTATATATACCAATCAATATTGGTATATTTGCATTCTAGTCCCTAACTATACATATATTACAATTAAGTCCCTAGACAAAGATAACTTGATTATTGAACACTATAAAATACTTCCAACAATCTCCCCCTTAGTGTTCAATTATAATTGAAGCTTCGGTTGTCTTTGTCTCTCGAATCTTCAGTCTTCATCATCAGTTGAACACAACAGAATAATTTCCAACAATCTCCCCCTTTGTGCTCAACTTTGAATTTGACATGGTCTTTGTTACTGTTTGAAGAAATATCTGAGAGCGTCTGGAGAATCTTCAGTCTCCCCCTATTTACATGCACCCTCATTTTCTTCTTTGCAACTTGAATATTCGTCACCTTCTTGCATATATCAGAGTCGCGCGGATCATCAGCATTGACTTGTCGTGTATGCTCGAACCATGGAGAGAGGTCTTGTTTGTTGTGGTTCAGCACGTGCATTGAAAGCTTGGCTTCTTTAATGAGTTCACATGCTCGGCCTCCTTGATATACTTCTGAGACGACCCCACTTTTTAATATAAATAGTTGGCGGGTTTTCGCAACGAAAGCCGCGGAAAGCCCATTTTACAAAAATACATTTTTAAACAAAATAATATATATAATATAAATACTTTGTTTTACAAAAGCCGTGCTAGTCTTTACAGCGGGCCGAAGCCCCAAAATACCAAAACAATCCTACGCCTCCACAGGTCGCGTCCCATGTACTGCATCCGCCCCCAAAAGCCCGTGGACTCACCGCCACCAGCCGCTACTCACCCGTACCTATAAAACATGTAACCCTGAGCAAAATTGCCCAGTAGGTGAACACCAAAATAATGCGATGCAGGCGTGCACATGTCCCCAAATCCCAATATCTCACATGACAAATGCACGCTCATTTTTCTCATATCTCAATACTCAGGGCCCTAGGTTAGACTCGGCACCTCGCGCGCAACATCACATCAATCATCCGGTCACACAGACTCGGAAATCACATTTCATGGCGGTGGGCACCCCGAGTCGCGTTTTCACGCTGTACCCGGGTAGATAGAGCGATCACGTCTATCTCCCGCCTAATCTCATCTCATGACGGTAGGCACCCCGAGTCGCGCTCCCACGCTGTACCCGGGTAGATAGAACGATCACGTCTATCTCCCGTCAAGTCGAGCAATCCTACGACGGTGGGCACCTCAGGTTGCTCAAGCCTGAGTAGACAGAGCGATCACGTCTGTCTCCCGTCAGGTGCACCTACGAGTCTTAACCTCACAAATCTCTGCCAAAGAAAGGCATACACTCTCCCATCGCACAAATGCGATCAATACTCTCGTCATGACATGCCGTGGATGCATGAACAATTAATCGCAGAACATATTAAGTATATTCGAAAAACCTCAAAAATCATTAGAATATTTAAAACGTACTTTTGGTTCAAATACTTAAAATCCCGAGAATAGTAAATTATTTAAGACCCAATACTCCTTTATCAGTTGACCCGAGAAATTGGGTCCAAGCTCGAAAATATTTTATAAAAACTTAGTTCAACAAAAATTAAAAGATTTGGGCTGAAATCAAACTAAAGCCCAGAATGGTCACACCAGGCCCATGAAAAGCCTACTAAAAGTTGGCCTGACGAAAATCTTTTGACCTGGCGAAAACCTTTCTATGTCGCGAAAAGTTTTGGCATTGCGAAAAGCTGGCGAAAACTTTAACTGGCGAAAACCATTTCTTTTAAGTGGCGAAAAGCTTAGGCTAGCGAAAAGTAGCGAACAGCTCAAACTTGGCGAAAACTTTGGAAGTGGCGAAAAGCTTTTTCATTTTGAACAGTAGCTAGCGAAAACTTATATTAAGTAGCGAAAAGTTTTGGTTTGCGAAAACTCACAAAAGTGGCGAAAAACTGGGTTCGCGAAAACCTAACAAAAGTTGGCGAAAAGCTTGGTTCGCGAAACCTCACAAAAAGTGGCGAAAAGCTTGGTTCGCGAAAACCTCATTATTGGCCCGCGAAAACTTTTTCCCTCACATACCGAAAACCTTAGGCCCGCGAAAACTGATTTTTCGGCCCGCGAAAACTTTTTCTTCCTCACAATCCGCAAAGTAACTGGCCCGCGAAAACTTAAAATGGCCCGCGAAAATGGTTTTCGGCCCGAAAACAAGCAATCATCCGAAAGTGAAGAACAGTATACGAAAAACACTAAGTTCTTCAAATCTTCATATCTTCAACAAATTCCAGAAACTCATAACATAATTAAAACCCATATTTTGGGTTTTTAAACATCAATCATCACACATAGCATTTCATCGAACCAAAAACGATGGTGATCCTTTCACCATAAATATAACAGCTTAAAAATATCAGTTTTGGGTTTCTAAGTTTCACATACCTCACGTCCTAGCTATGAATTTTCTCTGGACTGTTTTTAGCTAGAAATCCTTGTGTCTGACAGCTATTTGCTTCTCCTTCTTCTTCTTTTCTTTTCTGCTTAGCTCGCGTGATAAGAGATCAATTTTTTTCTTATCCTTTTTAAACTATATCATTACCTACGAGTGGTTTTATGCTAAGCATGCAAGTGTGTGTCTTTTCCTCCTTTTGAAGAAACCTCATAGGTGTTAGCAACATATCTTTCTTCATTGCAAACAATTTTGGCCATTGGGCCATTCAGTCCTTTTGGGCCTAATTATTTTTCAGCCCATCAAAGTTTTTTCTCCTTAAACGAAATTTTTCAGGTTTATCCTTGAAGCTTGCCATCACCCGAATTTCGACCCTATCCTTCGTTCACATAATATCCAAATTTTCTAAGTCTTTTCACTATTAATTATATCCAAATCCCGTGTTTAAAATTTACAGGTATTACAACTTCTCCCCCTCATGGCGATTCATTTGTATCGTCATGCTGTGTGATCAAGGTGATCCTGTGTACGCTGAACGTGTTGGCGTTGAATTTCGGATAAAGTACCTGAAAAACGGGACAGACGACCGATCATCGTGAAACATCCCTAGATGTCACTCTTGGTCGTTGATGCAAAGTCACACAGACTTGCATTTGAAGGGACTACGGGGCCACATAGGCAACCCGTTGACATCATTCTAGAGTCGTGCTCCAGAAGATGGTCTGCTACCGTTGTTGTTTTGATGTTGCAACGGCAGGACTTCCTTCTGATCATAGAAGCACATCATTTAATGATGCGTCTACAGAAGTTCTGGCAAGGTCACGTAGACCAGCAATATGTGTGTAAAAGAATGTATGTGTCCTAGAAAAGTGGAAAACATTTAGGCGATGAGGACACACTAGACATTTACGTGTTCAAGAAAGTCGTGGTATGGGGCTGTGGACCACTTAGTTCAATATCTCCCGTTTCCAAATGAAACGGTGATAGCATATGCGGTTCCCCGTGATATATTGAAACATATGTGTTTTGGGAGACAAATGAGTAGCGGAGGAAGGTTGTGCATGCGCCTTTGGACCAGATGAGGCGTCTTCTACCCGAGATCTGATAAATCAGTCATGTACCTATATTGGTTGTAGTCCGGATAGTTTGTGGTTGAGTTGTAAGGATGTCATCGTGATACGCTCAATACCCTCACATACACTCGGGGTTTGTTCCTGGGTTAGGATCAGTTGGGTCGACTGAACCTTTGGAACAGGTATGTGAACAACTCTTTTGTGTCCATGCGTTTTATTGACATTTAGGTAGCAGTCCCTCTTAAAAGCATGAAGTTTGTATTCAGGGCATTCTTCCCTTAAGCTCTAGCGCCTTTTCATTGTAACACTCCCCCTAAATAGTTGCGCTATTTCTAATATGATGCCCTTGCTCCCCCTAAAGTTGTGCGCTCTTGTAGATTTTTGCCTATTACTTTCCTTCAAGTTATGCGCCTTTTGTGATTGAAGCACACTCACCTTTTGAACATTGCGCGTCTTTTTGATATTGCGCTTATGAGTATTACTTCCCCTAAAACATATGCGCTTTTTACAATAAACTATGGTAATACGCTCTTTTGAAACTCTTACACCTTTTCTATCCACTCCCATTTTTTTTTTTTTTATGGCCTTATTTATTTTTTTTTATGGCCTTATTTTTATTATTTTTTTTCTTCTTTTTTTTTTATGGCCTTATTTTTCTTTTTTTTTTAATGGCCTTATTTTTCTTTATTTATTATTTTTTTTTTATGGCCTTATTTTTATTTTTTCTCTTTTTTTTTTATGGCCTTATTTTTCTTTTTTTTTAATGGCCTTATTTTTCTTTTTCTCCCCTTTGTTTTTATGGCCTCCTTTGTTTTTTATTGCCTCTTCTCTTTTTTTTTTTTTTTTTTTTTTATGAACAGAAAAGTAAAAAGAAAAACAATGTCAAATCAAGAACTTTTGAATAGTCTTGATTTGGTTTGTTTGTTCACGTCACAAACCGATCACGTGTGTGGAGCAAACCTAATACCACACGTGTCGGGGTCTTGTGCGACTGCTCATCATCGCATACCGACCATACATGTGGAGCAATCGTCGTCTATTTACCATGTATGATCGGGATCCTGCAAAACAAATTATCGGGACTTTGGTACCCATTTTTGGACGGGTCCTCCCTTATTAGCAGTGAAACAATTATGCATATAAGGTTCAAATTTGAAAGCAAAATTATCACATAAAGCAGTCATAGGAATCCACATTTGTCGAGGACTACTTATTTCCATTTGTAGCTTAGGTTTCCAAATTTGTTGTACCTTTTTGAAATTTAACTTTTCAGCATCGGTGAATGTGTGTCTTTTTGTAGAAGAGAAAATTTTCTCTTTCGCCAGTCGCTTAAGATGCAATTCGGATTTGACTTTGACCGGGTACTTGAGAGAGGAATACGAGCTTATAGAATCAATAGCATTAAGTATAGAAGTGTCGTATTTCCTACCTTCTAGACTCACATCATTCACTTTGTAATGTGTACTAAATGAGCTACTTTTGTTTAGACAATTATTACTTTTGGACGTTTCAGTTTTAATAGAGAATGTGTACTTATCGTCTGTTTTAGCTTTAGTAGCTTCTTGCTTTATCTTTGGAATGACTTTAGGAATTTTTGGAGGAAGAATAGAGTTAGGAACAATTTTGTTTATTGTAATAGAAAATGAATTGTCTTGCTCTATTCTTTCCTGCTTTATAGGTTTAGTCATTTGAGTTTTCTGATCCTGTTTAGAAGATATATCGTTTAAAGGTTCAGGTTTTACAGGATGAATGGTTGTAGTTGTGCCCTTTTCTAAGGAATATTTGAGAAATGAATTCTCCTTTAAAAGCTTATCCATTTTTGCTCGAAACTCTTTACGTTCTGATTCCAGAAGAGAATTTAATTCAGCAATTTTGCAAGTATTTTCTGGAATAGAGCAATTCTTAGATTCGGGTTTTATAGATTGTATAGAATGTTCCTTGTTTGGCACGGACTCAATTGTTTGAGTAGACTTATTTAGAGACAATATAGTTTCTTTTATTTGGCGTTGCTCAGTTTGTCCTCGTTTAGCTAGAACATCTTCTAATTCTTTAATTTTTGAATATAATTGATTTCTTTGTTCAAGAAGACTTTTATTTTTGTTTGGTATATTTATTTTTTCGTCTCTACATGTAGATAATTCTTTTGTAAGTTCGCTTATAGTTGATTCTTGTTGTGCGACCCTTGTCTTTAAGCTAGTCAATATTTCTTGTTCTATTGTTAGTCTATTTTAAAGAGTAGCTTTTTCTTCTAAACTCTTAACTAAGCAGTTGTAATTATTTTCTAGCCTAGCTTCTAATTCTTTGATTTTTATCAAGTAGTTGGCTTCCATATTTACTTTCTGGGTTGGATGTTTTTTATCGTTATCGTGTCTTTGAATTGATATTAAATTTTGGATCAATGTGTGCGAATAGATTTTCGAATGATTAAGTTTTCAGAAGTTTAGGTATCAAAAAAAACTTTTGAAATGATTAGAAAAGCAAAAAAACTTATACCGAGAATAATTTTTGTACCGAAAAATTTTACCAGTCCAAAAAAAAATTTGTTAACCAAACTTTTTTTTTCGTATGAACCGGGAACCTTTTTGAAGCAGGTACGCAAAAAATCTCGTAGCTAAAAATTTAAAATTTTCGAATGATTTTTTTTTTTTTGCTACCTAAAACTATCGAAAGCTTTGCGGTATCGAAAATCTTTTTCCCATCATAAGTTTTCGCATGTGTATATAATATTTTTTCGTATCATAAGAGTTTTTCGTATGAGAGGGGATACGAAAACTTTAAAGAAATAATAAAATATTCATACGAAAATTTTTCGTATGGAACAGTGTTTTCGTATCACAAATATTTTTCGTACGAAAAAATATTTTTCGTATACACGAACTTTTTCGTATTGTAGCAAAAATTGTTTTTCGTACGGGGACTTTTTCGTATGAGAAAAAAATTATTTTTTGTATCTAATGGGTTTTTCGTACCAAAGGATTTCGTACGAAAATCATGTTTTTCGTATCACAGAATTTTTCGTACGAAAGTCAAAGGTTTTCGGGTATAAAATTTTCGTATGTAAAATTTTTTTCCGTACAGACCTTTTACGTATGAGAATAAAAATTTTTCGTATGAAATGCAAAAGTTTTCGTATCGATATCTTTTTCGTACGAACGGAAAAATAATTTTTCATATTGAAAAAACTTTTTATTTTATTTTTTTTTTGTATAAATTTTTCGTATCGTAGTCTTCGTACGCGGGTAATAGTTTTCGTACACAAACGTTTTTCGAACGAAAGTCAGAAGTTTTTCATATCAAGGAGGATTTCGTACGAACACAGACTTTTTCGTAAGCTACAGTATATGCAAATCTTATGTCAATGCGAGAAAAACAGGGAATGTGAGTGATACGAAATCTTTGGTCAATGCAAAAAACAAATACGAAAACTAAAGTTTGAACGGTGCGAA
Organism: Lindernia subracemosa; assembly: GCA_028392965.1. Taxonomy (NCBI): domain Eukaryota; kingdom Viridiplantae; phylum Streptophyta; class Magnoliopsida; order Lamiales; family Linderniaceae; genus Vandellia; species Vandellia subracemosa. The sequence continues at coordinate 88,832 of JAQPCC010000030.1, forward strand.
AACGCGAATATCAGTTGCGGGATCTTCAAATAACATTCAAATTAACACTTTAAACATTGATAATTGATCGAAATATTCTGGGTAATCATATAAGAACACTCGATTAACACATTTAAGAGCAAAAAATATAGAATTTTCGAGTATTTTGCAAGAACAGTTTTGTTAATCCCTTTCATCTAATATAATGCAAGCAACAAAGAAAGCAACCTAGAATGATTTTAGCTTGAGAGTATTTAGGTTAGCTTGTTCAAGGAGGCACAATACTTGCAAGGGAGAACACTTTGAAACTAGGGCTTGGTGGGTCTTTATATACCACATTAGTTGGTATATTAAAGCCCATCAAGCCCAAAACCTAATTAGCCCAAACAACTAATGCTTATAATAAAGTAAATTACAAACCCAAATAACATCTAAACCAAAGAACTAAATACACTAAAGACGGAAGCATCTAAAATATAAAGAACACAATAAATGATCCTAACAATCTCCCCCTTTGTGTTCTTTTTAAGTCTTCTGCTTGGATGCTCCGACCTTGGGGTCCACCGTCTTGTACGTAGAGCTTCGAAGTCCGAGCTTGACTTCGTAGTTACGTAACCACCTTCGAAGAGCCAGTCTTTCATCGATCTTCCCTCGAAGTAATCTGAACTTCATCTGGCTATCGAGGTCTTCTTCTTCCATCTCCTGGATAATCCTTGTCAACTTTCTTGAAATAATTAGAAGAGTCCCGTCGGAGAACTTTGGGATCTCCGAGGTCTTCATCAATCTCTTCTCACCTTTGTAGTTGACGAAGACTATCGAGGGGTCCTCACCTTCAAAGACGTTTCCTTCAGAGATGTTGGGGTCATCCGGGACTTCGAAGTTAGGCTTTGTGAGGTTCACTTTCTTCATATTGCTTTCCAGTGCCATCTGAAGGTCGTGGGAAGCATTATAATTGATCTGGCGCAACATGAACCTTTTGAGTGTAGCAAGGCCTATCTTCAAAGCAGGGTCCTTTTTCAGCTGTCCTAGATACCTGTACGTCGAGAATATTCTCTCGACATCAGGGTGTCTAATGTAGATTAGGTCCGCTTCGCTGATGTCTTCAACCTTCCCGTCCTCCCTTTCAACTTTGTAAACTGGATAGGGAATTTGGTTGAAGTACTCGACTCTGACTCCCGTCACCCTTTTGATCATTTTCTTCCTTGATTCGTCTTTTCGAAGGCGATCCAGATTGTCGCCTCGTCCTCTGAAACTCATCATCATTCGCAGACTTAGGACATAGAATCTTGCCCTTCGTCCCGTCAGATGAGTCATCCCACTCAGCTCCAGTTCATCAGGCTTGGTGATACGCTCGGGTTTCCTCCATATTCGTTTCCGAAACTCTTCCTGGTAAGGTGCCACGATTTTGGCATTTTCCCACGGGAGCTCCGGAATCTTCGGGGTCTCTCTTGGCGGAGGGTTGTACATGTCGTACCATCGGTTGGCGTGCTCCAAGAGAACAGGAAGTTCGGGGATTTCTGCTTCGTAGTCCTCCCCTTCTTCCAGCTCCTTGTCTTCTATTCTGACAAGTTCAACCTCTGCATTCCTTAGGAGCTGTCGAGCGTTATCAAACATAGCCTTTGAGAACTGTTCTGTAACCGGTGTGGTTGGAGGTAATCTTCGAGGTTGAATGGCTCTAAGTCCGGTTGTGTAGCAATGTAGGGCGAAAGAGGTGGGCTTCGGCTTTTTCTGGCTTCGTGGGTGGTGGAAGGAGGATTTGGGGTGGTGGTTCTTTGGACTGTATGTGTATGGATTTCCGAGGTCGACGTTGCTTCGCCAAGGAAGAGTGTCTGGTTCGGCCCTGGCGCCGCTTGTCTTCCTCGAGAACCTCTTCGTGTGGGTTGTTGGGTTTGTGTTGTAGGGCCTGCTGCTGATCTGCCCTGTGATGGTGTGCTTCGTCGTACAGATGCTCCGGAGGAGGATATGCGTTGACGCTTCTCCCCCTCACGGCGATCCTGGTCGTCAGGATCGTCGTGCCGTCTTCGGATTGTTGAGGTGTCGTCTCGGCACGTTTCTGTTGACGGTATGTTTTGTTGCGCGAGCAGCATGTTTTGGACCGTCACGAGCGCGGGGTGCTTCGGGTCCACTCCTATGAGACGGGCAGTGAAGATGTCCCATAGGTCGAGCAGTGGCATGGTGTGGGGGTTCGGATGAGGAGGTGGGGGTAGTGGGGAACGTGACGGTGTTTCGTCGAAAACTGGAGCTTTGCCTCTGTCCGGTGCAGCAGTCGTAATGAGTGACTGCATGCGCGGGACAGCCACTTGCTCGAGAAATTCGGCAAGTCTCCGTTCAAGGTATGTCGCGGGCCGGGTTGGTATCCCATGCAGTGATTGCATAAAGTGGTGGATCATTAGTCCGAACCACCTGGAATATGGAAGGTACTGCGTCTTCTTGCCCTTCGTTCGCTGCATCATTTGGTCGTCGAGGTCCAACATGATGAGCTTGGCATAATCTACGTTTTTGTTGAAGGCAATGCCGTGGAAGATCCGCAGTATCGTGATGTTGCACCTGTCGTGCCCTGAGTGCTTTGGTGAGAAGCACTTATTGACAAGCGCAAAAAGTGTCCGCCATGGATGCGGGATCATGGACTGTTGGATCTGAGAGAGGACTTTGACGGGCGTGAAGTAGCCCATTCTTTGAATGTCCTCGAGAAGCTCATCCTCAGAAGCCTCATACTCATTCTCCGGTCGGCTGGGCAGGCGGAGAACATGGCGGATTAATTCGCGGGTGACCTCGACCGTCTGGCCCGCGAGTTTTGCTTCGTAGTATAAGCTATTGTCTGGTGCCACCTTCGTCTGCAGCGTCCCCCAAAATTGTTGAAGGTAAACGGAGGGGACTGGTACAGCGGCCGAGAAGGCGTACCAGAGGTGATGGTGTCTCAATATCGCAGGAATAATGGGTTCCTTCCCTTTGAAGACTTCCAAGTCGAGTTGGAAGTTATTGTCCTTCGGAATGACCCATTTGGACGTTGGGTATATCAGATCTGTTGGTGTCGTATTCATATTTTTTTTTTATTTTTTTTTTTTTTTTTTTTTTTTTTGGGGCGACTCTTTTTTTTTTTTTTTTTTTTTTTTTTTTTGTTGTTCCGAACACCTGGATTCGTTAAACCTGCGATGATAGAGTAACCATTAGTTTATACAGTAATATGAAGCAGAAGGTAACATGATTTGAATAGGTGAAAACAAGTTAGAGTTCAAAATTGTTCAAGTGTTTGGGCTTTAGAAATTTAATGTTTGATTTTGGGCCCAAAAACAGTTTCAGCCCATTTAAATCATGAGTTTGATACTTAGAAAATTTCTTAAGTGGAGAGTTCGCGCATTAGTTAAAAATTTTCAAAGTCTTTATGTCGCGAAGTGAAAAGTGAGAGTGCGTTAAGAAAATTCTAAGTAAAGGTTCGCGAAACAGATGATAAAAACAATTAAGTGTGGATCGCGATATGAGAGTTTGGTAAGTTCGCTAAAAGCTTTACGAATCCTAGTTTCGCGAATGTTAGAATAGGTTCGAGAACTGAAATACTTTGCGAATTGAGATTGTGTTCTCGAATTGAAGTGAAATTGAGTTCGCGAAACATGAAGGGATTCGCGAAAGACCATGGGGTTCGCGATCTGGAAGTTTGCGAATTGAGAAATAAGTTCGCGATTTTAAAATGATTACGAATTTAGAGTGGTTCGCGAACTTGAGGTTTGGCGAATTTGAAAGAGGTTCGCGATTTTGAGTTTTGCGAATGCGGAACAAGTTCGCGAACTTTGAAGAGTTCGCGAATCATGGAGAACTTCGTGGGCTAAGACAAATGCGCGAAAAACAGGTTGGAGACTTCGAAAGTCGCGCTTTAAAGATCAAAAAGGGTGAGTTCGCGAATCATGAAGATTCATCGTGTTCATCATCCGCGAAGTGCAGAAAGTTCCAGATTCGCCAAAATCATCATCAGATAAGTATAGAACTGCTTGAAAATGAAGATTCAACGTTATTCTTACCACAGCAACGCACGAGAGAAGAAGATTTGGAAGCTAAGGAGCAGGTTTCGTCGTGATTTGAGTGGCTTTATCTTGCGGATGAACAGTAGATCGAGAGAATTTTGAACAGTGTAAACCCTAATTTATGAATTGACGGCAACTGTAACTTCGTGAAACTTAGGGTTTTAAGAGGTAAAAAGTTCGCGGGCCCAAAAAGGTTTGGGCCTCGAAGGTAAGATGGGCTCGTTTGAGGTTCGCGAAGCGTGCGTGAGTTCGCGAAGTAGCATTGAGTACGCGAAGTGGAGTTGAATCAAACTGGGCCAGGAAGATGAAAGGAGCCCAACATTGATAATTCGCGAATCACCCTAAATTCACGAATCAAAATGAAGTTGAAGAACTGGGCCGAAAAATGAGAAAAGAAGGCCCAATACTGGTTTTTGAATTTTGCGAATTGGCTCAAATGCTTTAGTGATTGTGGGCTCAATTTTTAACTTAGACTCCCCCTCAAAATATGCACTCTTAGAAAATGCATTTCAAGTTAAAATATAACAAGAAGACTAAAAATTACTCCCCCTAAATTTTTGGAATGGTGATCATCTTTTAAACTTTATAAAAGGTTGAAATAGGCAAAAATCACGTTATGCTTCCCGATTCAACATGCCTATTTGAAACGAGAAACATGAAACGTTTTTCATCCAAAGCCTTTGTGAAAAGATCGGCAAGTTGAACTTCGGTGTTGACGAAGTACATTGTGATTGTGCCTTTTTCGACATGATCTTTTATAAAGTGATATCGAAGGTCTATATGTTTAGTGCGGGAATGATGGACGGGATTACAGGTAATGGCAATAGCGCTCTTCGAGTCGCTGTAAATTGGAATGTTATTGAAAACAAACCCGTAATCCTGCAATTGCGTTCGCAACCACAGGATTTGAGAGCAGCAACTGGCCGCAGCAACGTACTCTGCTTCGGCGGTTGACGTGGACACACAGTTTTGTTTCTTAGACGACCAACTTACTAGTTTGTCACCTAGGAACTGTATTCCACCCGAGGTGCTCTTCCTATCCATCCTACAACCTGCAAAATCGGCATCCGTAAAGCCAAGTAATTGAAAGTTAGAGTTCTTGGGATACCAGAGTCCGAGTGTCGGTGTTCCCTTGAGATAGCGTAAGATCCTCTTCACTGCAAGCATGTGCGACTCCTTCGGATCGGCTTGAAAGCGCGCGCACAGGCAAGTGGAGAAGACAATATCCGGCCGACTTGCTGTCAGATACAGAAGCGATCCTATCATTCCTCTGTATGTAGACGGGTTGACTGATTTGCCCGATGGATCTGCGGCTAATTTGCACGAAGTCGACATCGGGGTACTTTTAGATGGGGAATTTTCCATGTTGTACTTCTTAAGTATGTCTTGAATGTACTTCGATTGACTGATGAAGATTCCTTCTGGGTTTTGCTTGACTTGCAGTCCAAGGAAGAAGTTGAGCTCTCCCATCATGCTCATTTCAAACTTTGTCTTCATCAGTTCCCCGAACTCCGCGCACAATATGGGGTTTGTGGATCCAAAAATAATGTCGTCGACGTAAATCTGAACAAGTAGAATTTCAGACTTGCGTCGCTTGATGAAGAGGGTGGTGTCGATTTGCCCTTTAGTGAAGCCTGACTCGATCAGAAAGTCAGATAGCACCTCGTACCATGCTCGGGGTGCTTGCTTAAGTCCGTAAAGTGCCTTCTCGAGGAAGTACACAAGTCAGGGTGGGCTTGGCTTACGAATCCTTCAGGTTGTGCCACGTAGACTTCTTCTTTCAAGACGCCGTTGAGGAAGGCTGTCTTGACGTCCATCTGATACACCGTGAAGTCTTTGTGGGCTGCGAAGGCTAGGAAAATCCGAATTGCTTCGATTCGCGCTACGGGTGCGAAGGTCTCGTCGTAGTCGATTCCCTCTTGCTGGTTGTAGCCCTTCGCGACTAGCCTTGCCTTGTTGCGAATTACGACACCGTCTTCATCTTTCTTATTCTTGAATACCACTTCGTACCGATAATCGTCTTTCCTTGAGGTCTCGGTACGAGTTTCCACACTTTCAGTCTTTCGAACTGATGGATTTCCTCTTGCATTGCGTTTACCCAGTCTGGGTCTTTTAGCGCGTCTCCAACTTTGCTCGGCTCAGCCTGGCTGAGAAAGCAGGCATATAGATTTTCATTTATTGTTGATGATCTTGTACTAACTCCTTGGTCTGGATTTCCAATAATTTGAGACGTCGGATGGGCTCGAGTCCACTTCCTTTGATGAGGGAGAGGTTGTTCTTGCTCGTCCTGTGCGGGTTCTTCACCTGTTGTCTCGGGAGTGCTGGAAATTTCGATCGGGGAGTGAGGCTCTATGTCTGGGGAAATGTCTTCATCGTCTTCTTCAGTTGAGGCTTCAGGGAAATAGTGACTTCTATATGTGACGTTGAGGGAGATGCATCAGCTTCGTGTTGGCCTACGGGAGAAGCTGGTGCGTCACTATTTTGGGGTTGGTGAGGAGGTTGAGCTGATCGACGATCGTGGATGGCTAGATCTTCGAAAAGCAGCTCCCATGCGTCGTCGCTCTTGTGGGATGTCGATGCTACCTCCTCGAATGTAGGACTGGGCTGATCGTCTGTCAGCACTCTAATTAGTCCCGGTTCTGGCCTGATTTGGACAGAAGCGTTCGGTTGTAGTACGGGTCCTGAACTGATGTATTCAGAAGCCACTGGCGCTTCGTCGAAAGTAACGTTTATGCTTTCCATAACAGTCCTTCTTCTTTGAGATAGACTCTATAGGCCTTCGAAGTAGCCGAAAATCCAATGAACACTCCTTCGATGGCCTTCGGGTCGAGCTTCCCTCGATCAACTCGGTCATTAGCTACAAAGCACTTGCAGCCGAAAATCCGTAGATATTTGATGTTTGGGACCCTTTGGTTGATTAGCTCGTATGGAGTCTTCCCAAATCTCTTGTGAATGCTCGTTCGGTTTTGCGTGTAACACGCCGTGTTTACTGCCTCGGCCCATAGAAAGTGTGGAAGTCCTGATTGAATTAGCATTGTCCGGGCTGCTTCGATAAGGGTCCGGTTCTTCCTTTCCACTACTCCGTTTTGTTGAGGGGTTTTTGCGGCCGAGAACTGCTGAGAGATTCCTAACGAGGTGTAGAAGTCACTGAGGACCTTGTTCTTGAACTCAGTGCCATTATCTGTGCGGATCACTTGGATGTTGCTCTCAAGCAGGTTCTGAGTCGTCTTCACAAAAGAGATGATGATTTCAGGGGTCTCGTCCTTCGTTTTAAGATATCTCGTCCATGTGTACCTCGAGTAGTCATCTACAATGACTAATACGTATTTTCTTCCATTTATGCTTTGTATCCTCATTGGCCCGCATAAATCCATGTGTAGCAGCTCCAGTGGGCGAGAGGTCGAGGCCACGTGTTTTGATGAATGAGATGCCTTCTTCATCTTTCCCATTTCGCACGCCGAACATAGATGCTCTTTGTGGTACTTCAATGCTGGGAGTCCTGTGACTAGCTTATCTTTGTATAGTTTATTCAGCGTTTTGAAGTTGATATGGGACATCCGTCTGTGCCAAAGATCATTTTGCTGGTGTGATGCCTTTGTCATCAGACAGATGGCGGATGAAGGTCGAAGGGTCTTCAGATTGATTGTGTAGAGATTTGTCTTCCTCGTGCCTGTGAGGAGTTCCCTACCCTGCTCGTTGCTGATGGTGCATTCGTCAGACTGGAAGGTGACCGTCAGCCTTCTATCGCAGAACTGGCCAATGCTGAAGAGGTTGTGTCCAAGTCCTTCGACGAGCGAGACATCCCTGATTGTGAGGTTGTCATGGATGAGGTCTCCGTGTCCTATGATCGGAGCCGCGTGATTATTTCCGAAGCGCACGTTACCGCCAAAGCGGGCTTTGTAGTTGCTCAGCAGCTCTTTTCTCCCTGTCATGTGTGTGGAGCAACCTGAATCGAGATACCACACATGACAGATCTGCAAAAATAATCAAGAGAGGTCAGTAACCCGATAACGGTCGGGTTCCCCTTGGTTATTTTCGACACGCAAGCATAGATGAAATAGAGAATCAGCTAAGTAGTCTACTATGCTTGGACTTGTTTTGGGAACCCAAATCTGGCGTGTGCCTGATTTGGTCGTGATGGATTCAAGTTCCCTTTTTGTGACCCAAATTTGTTTCGTTTTGAGCGGTTGCGTTTTGATTTTGGGCACGTAATGCTTGGGCTCGGTTTTCTTCTTGTTTTTGCGAGATATTTGATCTGGCTTTTTCTCGAGCCTTGAAGCATTTTGTGGTCTCGCCTTTGGTTGGGGATTTGAGCTTGCAACCTTCTTGGCTTTTACTTCGGGGAAGTGTGCAAAGAGAGGGTTAGTTCGCGACTTTGATGTGTGCCTTTTAGTTTGCGAGTCTAGTGTGTGTGTGTGGGTTTGCGAAATAAGTTGCCTGCTAAGTTTCGGGTCTGAAATCCTTTTCGACTTAGAAATAAAACTAGCAGCATTTTTCAACACATTAACACACTCAAGACGATTCTTACAAAACAAAAAGGGAGACATTTTAGTTTTCGTTTTCATTTGCTCCTTTTTGTGAACAGCAACGTCTCCTTTTGTCTCGTCTTGTCTTGCCCTCCACTTCACGCTCTTTTCCCAAGATGCTTTTCCTGTCGATGCAGAAGAGGTCTTGTTAGTGATCTTCGTGGTGCGACCTATAACCGGCTTATTTAATTCTTTATTCTTGAAGAGTTTTGTGTGTGACGTTGTCAAAATGAAAGGAGTATGTGTAGGGATCGTGTGGGGTCTAGTGCTTATTTGATCCTTAAATGATGAAATTACTGCGAGTAAAATGTCTTTCTCTAGTTGAGAGAGTTGCTCGAGTGATTCCATCGATGCTCGTAATTTGAAATTTTCTTTATGCGAAAAAGGGATGTAAGCTCTAGGCAACGTTCCCATATGCTTCGAATTCTTCGGTGCTTCTTCAACGACCTTTTGAGAGGGCGGTGCACTAGCCTGGAGACAGTTATCAATCGAGGGTTTTTCCTTTGTCTTGTAACTTTCGTTCAGGCTAAGGTAATCGAACGGTTTTTCGGCCCGATCGCTCCCTTCTCCTGTCGTTGGTTCGCTTTTTGACGACTGAAAGAAGCGTATGAGCGATAGATCCAGATAACTATCATCGTAGCGAATGGGAGTTTTCTTGGCTTCAGGTATGATGGTCTTAACGAAGCCTAACCCCCCTCGTGGATTGTAGAACCTAGTATCTTTGGGCTGACTCAGAAACATGGTTCGTTCTAATACCTGTTCTGATAGCCCTCGTTTCGTGATAATGTCTTCTAGGCTCTTTATCTTAGCATATAGCCCAGCGCGTTCGCTATTCATCAGATTATACTCGCTAGTTTTATTTATTCGCTCATTCTCACTCTTCCTATAATTCGCCGTCAACTCTTCAAGTTTTTTATTTAGTTTAGCAATTTCCTCATCTCGACTAGCTACCCTAAGATTTGCAGCTTCTAATCGACAATTCAGGGAACCAATATCGCTTAGTCGATTAATGAGGGATGCACGGTTGTTAGCTAATTGGGCTTCTAGTTCTCTAATTCTATCATTATTGCTAGAAGTTTCGTTTCTATCGCATTCTAGGGTCGCTATCCTATTCATTAATTCACTAATTTTATCATTTGATTTTCCTAAGTCTTGTTCTGACGTACTCAAGCTATTTTCTAATCTTTCTACTTCTTCTAGGGTCATGGTTAGAATAGCTTGAGTTTTTGCTAATTTCTTTTCTAAAGACTTAGTATTTTTACGTTCTTTACTTAGGACCTCTATTTTATTTTGTAGATTTAAAAGCATACTCTCGTTGAAAGAATATACCTCCTCGCCGTTGCACGATTTGTCTACCTCGTTCGTGCTGGTGCTGGTGCTAGCTTCCGACTGCTCCTCCTCGTCTGATCCGTCTCCTTCCAGCCGTGCCATCAGGGCAAGGTTCTCGGGCTCACTTTCCGTGGAGTCCTCGAGCCAGTGGTCCTGCTCGGCCACTAGTGCTTTGCCTTGATTCTTCTGCCTGATCAACTGCAGCTTCCTGAGATAATACTCTTCGTCCTTCTTTTTCTTCGGAAGGGGACAGTCATTGGCAAAGTGCCCTGGTTTGCCACAGTTGTAGCATTTTCTTGGTTCGGCTGGGGCCTTGGTTTCAGCTGGCTGAAATGGTCGGGTCTGAGGATTGGGTCCTGACGAGATCCTTTGTCTGTTGGACGAGGATGATGATTTCTTGAAGAACTTTTTGTTCATCATCTTCGTTACCAGAGCCAAGTGCTTCTGGAGCTCCTTCATCTCCGGATCGGAGTCCGAGCCTGAGTCATCTTCGGAGGTGGAGGGGCTCGGGATCTTGACGGCTTTGCCTTTACTCAGCTTTGCGCTCTTCTTGTCCGTCACTAAGGCTAGTGAGTCGGCCACAACCTTATTCTTCTGCTCCTCCACCCCCTCGTTTACGTCATCTGAATGCTGCTCGAGGCTCTCGTAGATGCTGTGGATGTCAATTTCATCGAGGTCCTTGTTCTGCCTGAAATTTGTGGCAATCTTCTTCCACTCAGGCTGTAATGATGTAAGGAATCTTACATTTAGCTCCAAGTTGGACTTCATGATGCTGATCTTCCGCAGCTCATTGGTTTGGATCATAAACCTACGATAGGTTTCACCAATTGGCTCGCCCTGTCGAGCCTTGAAGGAGTCGTAAGCCGCCAGTGTGTTGGCTTTCTTGGCTCTTAAACCGATATCAGTGCCCTGCATCAATTTAGAGATCTCGTCGAACATTTCCTTGGCAGTCTGGAAGCTATCTACCTGAATGTAGATTTCATTTGGCATGGCTTGTAGGAGGTAGGTCTTAGACATGAGGTCTGCCCTAACGCTTCGTCTCTCAAATCAGTGTAGTCGGCTGGAGACTTGGGTACTATCTGTGGAAGGACGGGAGGAGTCACGGTGTTGTCCCCGGGGAGTGTGGTCGTAAATGTTTCGGGGCCGCTTTGGAGTGATCGGATCATTTCCTCTCCGTTGTCTTTGATCTCCAGGAAGTTAAAGAATCTGTTCTTCCAGATAGAGAACTCGCCTCTTCGCAGCACTGGTGGTCTGACGTCGCTTCCCATGGCGAGTGTGTCCATCCTATATTAGATGTGGGTGATCTTTAAACGTGTGTGGAACTTTGAAGTGTTGAAACTTGAAGTTAGTGAGGTTCGCGAACTGTAGCTGGATTCGTGAAATCGAAGGGTTCGCGAACTTGAGCGGATTCGTGAAGTCGAAGGGTTCGCGAACTTGAGCTGGATAAGTGAAATCGAAGGGTTCGTGAAATGGCTGGTTCGCGAATTGAAGACCGGTTCGTGATCTACTTTGGCGAAGTGAGATCACGGGTTGGCTAATTGATTCGCGAAGCTGAACTGACGGTTGGCGAATCGAAAGATCGCGGATGAAGCGGGGTTCGTGAAGTGGCCTGAGCTTCGTGATCCTTGTTCGCGTGTTGAGGTTCGCGGATGTAGCGGAACACTTCGCGAATTGAAGTTCGCGAGAGTGGCGGTTCGCAAAGCAGAGAGGTTCGCGAATTCTTTGTCTGTTCCGCGAATGATGAACAGGATGAAGATCTTCAAGCTGAAACCCAGAAAAATCCGAAAATCTTGCTGTAAATGCCCAAAATCTGCCCAGAAATGCTGTTTTTGCTGGAAAAAGTTCCCCAAAACCAGAAAAAGGCCGAGAAACCCCAAAAACAGCTCAGAAAAGGCAGAAAAACAGCCAAAGTAGCTCAAAAACAGCCTAAATGAAGTGACGAAAATAGCTCAAAAAACTCCAAAAATGGCTTCAAAGTTCCCTCACGCTTGCTCTGATACCACTTGTTAATCCCTTTTCATCTAATATAATGCAAGCAACAAAGAAAGCAACCTAGAATGATTTTAGCTTGAGAGTATTTAGGTTAGCTTGTTCAAGGAGGCACAATACTTGCAAGGGAGAACACTTTGAAACTAGGGCTTGGTGGGTCTTTATATACCACATTAGTTGGTATATTAAAGCCCATCAAGCCCAAAACCTAATTAGCCCAAACAACTAATACTTATAATAAAGTAAATTACAAACCCAAATAACATCTAAACCAAAGAACTAAATACACTAAAGACGGAAGCATCTAAAATATAAAGAACACAATAAATGATCCTAACAAGTTTGAAGATCAACAAAAATATTTTCGATCGCAAATTCAATCTCAGACCAAATTAAGCTCAATTATTCGAAGATAATCGCAGCTAGAATATATCAATGGATTCGCAAATAGATTTCGTTCAGAATCATGCGAAAACAGCAAGCGAAAATCATATGAGATCATGCGAAAAAAACAATTTGCGCGAAGAACATCATACGAAAACTGCAATATATCGAACTAAATTCATCAATTCAACAACGATTCGGCTCTGATACCAATTGTTAGGTCCGTTTTTAACATCCAACGATGAACTTGAGCATAGATCAATCGAAATTACCTTGAATCTAAATGCGCATGGTAGCTTTTGGTATAATCTCGATCAACCTTCATTAATCACAAACTTTCTCTCCAATTAACTTCTTTCTCTCTCTACAATTCAACCCTAGCTTAGATAGTGATTAGAGAGAGTGTTTCTAGTGAGAGAAAGCTAAACTCAAGTTGTGTGTATTTTACACACACTTGCCCTATATATACCAATCACTATTGGTATATTTGCATTCTAGTCCCTAACTATACATATATTACAATTAAGTCCCTAGACAAAGATAACTTGATTATTGAACACTATAAAATACTTCCAACAATCTCCCCCTTAGTGTTCAATTATAATTGAAGCTTCGGTTGTCTTTGTCTCTCGAATCTTCAGTCTTCATCATCAGTTGAACACAACAGAATAATTTCCAACATTTCGGTTCCATTGTTTCATGATTCTGAACATTTCGTTCCGGTTGGGTCGTGGAATCGTAATCGTGTACCTAGTTTTCATTACCGTTCGTTCGAAATTGACCGTTGCAATTTCGGTTTCAGTTAATAACATATTTTTTTTGGGAATTTACGAAGATATTTTAAAATTCAATTTCGGTTTCAGTTTATAACATTTTTTTTTGGAAATTTATGAAGATATTTTAAAATTCAATTTCGGTTTTAGTTTATAATATTTTTTTTTTGGGAATTTACGAAGATATTTTAAAATTCCAGTTTCAATTTCGGTTTTTGTGGTCATGTATCCATTCAAAAGTAAGCATTTATTATCTAAATTTTCAACGTCTTGGATGTAACGTGTAGTCTCCAACGTTAAATTCTTATTCTATGAAAATGTTTGAGGCGGTTCACACTAATATCACCTTTGCAATTATCACCACTACTTGGAAAGACTTCGACCACCACATTACAAATACTAAAATCTTCTATCTTACTGTTGAAGAAGAGCTCAAATATATCTTCAAACTCGACATATGTATGCCCACTAACGTAACTCCTTATTGGTTTTCGTGCTAATCTCCATCATATATGGTTGGCAGTTGTGAGGGTAGAGGATCACGAGCTACTTCCATCTCGACCTCCACCTAGAGATTTATGTTCGTTCCTCGTATTGCCTCCTTAACAAACCTTGTATTCCTCGAAAAATTTCAAACAATTTTTTTTTTCGCTTCGCTGTAGTCCCACAAAAATCAACATATTTTACATCATAAATATCTCTCGGATCAAACAATCATCATAAGAAATTTTTTTATACTTTTTTCCAACCCATCTAAATGAATACGATGATCGAAAAGTTTAACAATTATAGAGATAAATAGAGGCATAAAACCCAAAATGGTCCACACTGTTTACCATATTGACCAATTTATTTCCCGATGTTTTGCCTGAACCAATTTAGTCCACAATGATGCTGATTTTAGACCAATTTAGTCCTTTCATCACGATAAACGTAAATTTTAACGGAAAACTCACATGTCACGATACGGAACTACGATATTACTCCGATGACGTAAGAAATTAATAAACGTTAAGAAAACTTTATAAATATGTATTTTACCTTGGTTTTTCTCACTGGTTGAATGAGTTACGTAGACCATTATTTATACTGACCAGACAGCATTGGTACTTCTTAACAACTAAGGTGATGTTTGGTAGGTGGATTTAATACATGTTCATTGGTACCTATGTTAATATAAAACATTTGTTTATCTAAAATAACTTTAAACTCATGCATACGGGTTTATATAAACACATCCTCTCAGATGGATTATTGTAAACCCACCAACCAAACACACATTTTATTTTATATCCACTAATTAGTTTTATATAAACCTTACTAATTTAAACCTTCATATATATTATAACTTATAAGTGTGTATGGGATAATGAACAGAAGAATTTCGTCGTAATCTATATATCTCGTAATGATGCTTACCTATAGGCTATAGCCTATAATTGCTCGTCATAATATCGTATGTAGCAAACGATTTTGTACCTTTTATTATTTTGATAAATAAAAAAACAATGATGTCATTCCCTTCTCTCTCGCTCTCATAAATGAAGCCATGAGTTACAAAGAATAATAATTGTCGTCTGTACTTTATAATAAGTAGACTATAATATTGTATTATTATTAATTAACTTGGATAGATAACTTATTTAAAGTTTCACTATTAAATTTTAAAGATGTAATTATTTCCCCTCATTTAACATACAACTAATTTATGGATTTTCTTCTAAATCTGGTTTATTATCTACAATTAGTAATCCAATTTTCTTATTTTACTTTATTTTTTTTGCTGCTAAATGCTGCGTAGCCAAAGGTCCGAATAAATGTTCAAATGGGAAGAGTTCGAGATAATTTTTTATCTTCTTTTAAATTGTTTTAACCTTATGTGTATGATAAAAGTTCACATGATGTAAAAATAAACAAAATGATATTTTGTTGATTATAAAGGTAATTATTTAACGTATGTTTTTATTTTATACTGGATAAGATTGAGGTTATAAACTTCATAATTTATTTTATTATATTAATTTTGTTGATAAAAATTTTTAGCAGAGGTGGGCATTTATCGCCGTGCCTGCTCGTAACATCTAGTATATTTATATATATATATATAATATATATATATATAAACCAGCATACCAATAGTTGTTAAGAAGTGACTCTTTGACCAACACTTAGATAAACTAAAAGGCACATAGAAGACTAAGAGACATTTTGACTGTATTAAATTGAACTTACTCCAGCATCATCCTCTTCGATCGGATGAGTGGTTTTGTTCCACGATCCCGCATGTGCGACCAATGGGAGTAAATGAGCCTCGCTGTTGAATCCCATTGGTGGAAGCCAAGGATCGCGCCAGACTCAAATTGATTCCCCCGCCGTACCCACCGGCCACCTACCAGCGGCGTGCCGCATGTATACCCCTCTAAGTAAGAGAAGCGGAGAGGATGTCGATTTGGCTTTAAAGATCCCACTTCACCAGGCTATCCGATTCAATGTCATTTTGAACGATTTGATATTGCAGAAATACTTTTTAGATGTGTGCTCTTCAAATATTTAAACCTAAATTCTTTAGATTTAATTTAATTTTTTTTTTTGCAGAATTATTTTCCTCAACTAAGAGATACTCGAACTGACTTCTTTTCCCATAATATTATTATTTATTGAATCAAGGGATCGTTGATGAGAGTTTGGCTTGTAGTAAGGAAAAAGGTGAAAAGGAAAGCAAGACGATTAAATACGTTTTTCCTCTACAACACAAAGCGATAAGAGCAACTCATCCACGAAAATAATAAAATCACTTTCGTCATATATAATATAATTATTATGAAATAATATTAATGTGGATGTTTTAAATAATAATATTAGTTAAATGATTGATGATTTGGAAGTATTGTATTAAATGTTGATGAGATGATAAGATGATAAGATGAGGTGTTTAATTGAAAAGTTTGTATTTTAGTGTGAGGTGTATAATTGTAATTAATGTGATTAGTTGTAATAGTAAATTATTAGTAGTATAAATAGGTGATTAGAGTTCATTGTAAATCACACCAAGTATTGAAATACTTAATCTCTCTCTAATCTCTCTCTCTTTATTATTATAAGCTATATTATCATTATAATCTTAATATAAGTATAATTATAATAAAATAATCTTAATATAATATTAATCACAATTAATATTTTTATAACACGTTATCAGCACGACCGCTCTCCATCGTCAAGATCAACCTCCGTCGAAGATCTCGTACGAGTTTAGTCGAGGTACGGTAATTTAATTTTTAATTTATACTAATCATATATTAATTGTGATTAATTTAAAAATATATATTATAAAAGTATATTTTAAAAGTTTTATAACTAAACGCCAATACCCGAGTGGTTTCGTGGAATATCGTTCACTATAAGTGACGAGAGGTCCAAATTTCCATACCCCGTGGTGGTCTGTGGAATTTTTATTTACGATTTATTTTTTTTATATATTCACGTACACAACACTAAAAGCCCACGAGGTCTTGTGGTTATCCCCACCTCAGTAGCGGCATATTATTAATTTATTATTGAGCAATTTTGAAGTTATTGGATCGAACAAATTTTGGACAATGGACAAATTTTATTACCACAATCTTACCCGAGCTTGGATAATAATTATGAAATAATAAAGAACGCATTTTATGAAACTATACATATATTTTATCATTGATTTATATGTTATCTGATTATTATGTTCTTATTCATCTTATAGAATCATGTCGTTTTATACAAAGATGGATCTTCTGTTGCTTACTTTATTTACGGTGATCCTTACGGCTATGTGGATAATGTTTTTACCAATATTTTTAAAATATAATTATTAATTATAATTTTTCTTTAATATTATAATTACTGAAATATATTTTATTTTGAAGGATGACGCTTTGTCCGATGTTTGATCTATTACTTATGATTATTATTACGGCGACAGTTTTTGGATGTGGATATCGTTTTTCATTAGAACTTTTACAAAAGAAGATATAAAAGAAGATTAATTATAATTTTTCCTTTTAATATTTTAATGATGATTTTATTTTTATGATATCAATATATTGAATTTGGCAAACTTTGATTTATCACTCTCGATTTTATACTTGCTAGTGATTACGCAATTTCGTCGTATATTATAAAGCATTCACCACGTTCAGTCCATCGGATATAATACGAATAAATATCGTGAGAAAATGATCAGAAAATATTATGATGGATGAATGAAAAACATAAGTCCGACTAAATGATTATGTTGCATTCCCTGAAGTGAATGTATGCGCAAACAATAAAAGTGGTCGTGAACATTATATTTACCGTGGTTATTATTAATATTTCCCCCGAAGTGGACAATAGTATATGATTGAGAAAGATGTATTGAGCAATATAAAGATTATTATATATTATCGTTGGTTATTATTCGCACCCAAAGATCCCGTTGATCTTTATAAAGAGCAATTAAAAGTGAAGTGTCGATGAAATTAAATTTTGCTCAAGATTACGATATTTCAGAAAATTGGTGCTAGATCCTATGCTCATTTGAATATTTGGTTTTTGTTAAAGATCCAAATAAAGAAAACTGAAGTGTCGTTATAAATTTTATTTAAGCATTATTTATTTATTATTTTATCTTTATATATATAATTTTATTTTGACGCTTATTTATTTAATAATTCTAGTTATTATATATTTATCAATACAATGGATACAAGCATGTGCAATGGGGAGTTATGTCTTGCAGATTGTGCAACGACTAATACGATTCTAAGAAATAAGAAATATTTCTCCCATCTTGAAATGAAAGAAACAAGTGTTATCACTATATCGGGTAGCACAAATATAATTGAGGGCTCCGGAAGAGCCAATGTTATACTGCCCAGAGGGACAAGGCTAATAATTGATAATGCCTTATATTCTCCTAAGTCTCAAAGAAATTTATTGAGCTTTAAAGCTATTCGACATAATGGATATCACATTGAGACTGCAGAAAAGAGAAATATTGAATATTTGCACATTACAAAAGTGGTTTCGAATGATAAACGAGTTGTTGAAATATTACGTTCATTTGACTCTGGATTGTATTATACGTATGTTAAAACAATTGAATCGCATGCTATCGTAAACCAGAAGTTTACTAATGATAATACATTTGTTGTTTGGCATGACCGGTTGGGCCATCCCGGTTCAATTATGATGCGGAGAATAATTCAAAATTCACGTGGACATTTAATGAAGAACCAGAAGATTCTTCAATCTAATGAATTATCATGTGCTGCTTGCTCTAAAGGGAAGTTGATTATTCGTCCATCACCAGTAAAAATAAAGAATGAATCCATAAGATTTTTGGAGCGTATACAAGGTGATATTTGTGGACCGATACATCCATCGTGTGGACATTTAGATATTTCATGGTATTGATTGATGCATCAACTAGATGGTCTCATGTGTGTTTGTTATCAACACGGAATGTAGCTTTTGCGAGATTGCTTGCTCAGTTGATTCGATTAAGAGCACGTTTTCCGGACTTTCCAATAAAGAAAATACGCCTTGATAATGCTGGTGAATTTACTTCCAAGGCATTTAATGAATATTGCATGTCTATTGAAATTGATGTTGAGCACCCCGTGCCACATGTACATACGCAAAACGGTCTTGCAGAATCGTTGATTAAAAGGCTGTAATTAATTGCAAGACCATTATTAATGAAGTCGAAACTTCATTCATCTTATTGGGGACATGCTATATTACATGCAGCGGCACTAATCCGCATCAGGCCAACAAGTTATAACGATATCTCCCCGATACAAATGGTTTATGGTCAGGAACCAAATATTTCCCATCTGAGAATTTTCGGATGTGCGGTATATGTTCCAATTGCTCCACCACAACGCATAAGATGGGACCTCAAAGGAGGTTGGGAATATATGTCGGATTTGAATCTCCATCGATAATAAAATATTTAGAACCTCTAACTGGAGATTTATTTACGGCTAGATTTGCCGATTGTCATTTCGATGAATCGAATTTTCCGACATTAGGGGGAGAAAAGAAACAGCTGGAAATAGATATAAGTTGGAATGAATTATCGCTAAATCATTATGATCCTCGAACGAAGAATGTGAACTAGAAGTTCAAAAGATAATTCATTTACAAGGTTTAGCTAATCAACTGCCAGATAGTTTTACTGACCTTAAAAGAGTGACTAAGTCACATATACCAGCTGTTAATGCTCCTGCAAAAATTGATGTTCCTGGAGAACATATAAGGATCGAGCCTAAGCCACAATTGAAACGTGGTAGGTCATCGGGTTCCAAAGATAAAAATCCTCGAAAAAGAAAAGGAGCAAATAATAAGAATGGTCCAGTCGAGGATTTATCGACTCTAGAAGAGTCAATGGGCATTAATGATTATGAGAATGAAAATCAGGTACCTGAAATTTATGAAAATAATGATAATGAAGAGATCTCGATAAACTATGCCCAAAATGGAATTAGATGGAACCGAGAAAAAGTCAACGTTGACGATAAATTCTCATTTAACGTAGCGCTACATGAAATGAATGAGATAAATGGGAATGAGGATCATGAACCAAGGTCTATAAAAGAATGCAGACAAAGAAATGATTGGCCAAAATGGAAAGATGCAATCGAGGCAGAATTAAAATCTCTTGAGAAACGAAAAGTTTTCGGACCTGTAGTCCGCATACCAGAAAATGTAAAGCCAGTTGGATATAAATGGGTTTTCGTTAGAAAAAGAAATGAAAACGGTGAAATTGTGAGATACAAAGCACGGCTTGTTGCACAAGGCTTTTCACAACGACCTGGTATTGATTATGAGGAGACATATTCTCATGTGGTGGATGCAACTACTTTTCGTTATTTAATTAGTCTGGCAGTACGTGAAGGACTCGATATGCATCTAATGGATGTTGTCACCGCTTATTTATATGGATCACTTGATAGTGATATATATATGAAACTTCCCGAGGGATTTCAGTTATCTGAAAATTCAGGGCCCCGAAATGAGTACTCAATCAAGCTAAATAAATCTCTTTATGGATTAAAGCAATCTGGGCGTATGTGGTATAATCGCCTAAGTGAATATTTATCGAAAGAGGGGTATAAAAATAATCAAACTTGCCCGTGCATATTTATGAAAAGATCTGGAAATGAATTTGTCATCATTTCAGTTTATGTTGATGATATTAACATAATTGGAACTCCTGAAGAGTTATCAAAAGCCGTTAATTGTTTGAAAAAAGAGTTTGAAATGAAAGATCTCGGTAAAACGAAATTTTGTCTTGGACTGCAAATTGAATATTTAAAGAATGGGATATTCGTACATCAAGAGACTTATACGAAAAAGGTATTGAAAAGATTTTATATGGATAAAGCTCATCCATTGGATACTCCAATGATTGTTCGATCTTTAGATGTGAATAAAGATCCGTTTAGACCTTGCAAAACGATGAAGAACTACTTGGTCCTGAAGTACCATATCTCAGTGCTATTGGAGCCCTAATGTATTTAACGAGTCATACGCGACCTGATATAGCGTTCGCTGTGAATCTATTGGCGAGATATAGTTCGTCACCGACTCGTAGACATTGGAATGGAATTAAGCGGATTTTTCGATACCTTCAAGGAACAACTGATATGGGATTGTTCTATTCTAATGAATCAAAAACAGATTTGATTGGGTATGCAGATGCTGGTTTTCTATCTGACCCACATAATGCTCGATCGCAAACGGGCTATTTATTTACACATGGCGGAACCGCTATTTCATGGCGGTCAGTTAAACAAAGTTTAACGGCTACTTCTTCTAATCATGCGGAAATTTTAGCTATTCATGAAGCTAGCCGAGAATGTGTTTGGTTGCGATCGATAATTGAGCATATACAACAAACTAGTGGGCTAGTATCGAAAAAGTTACTTCCTACGATTTTATATGAAGATAATGCTGCATGCATTGCCCAATTAAAGGAAGGATATATTAAGGGACATAGAACAAAGCATATTTCACCAAAAATTTTCTTTACACATGATTTAGAGAAAAATGGTGATATTGATGTACAACAAGTGCGATCAAGTGAAAATCTTGCAGATTTATTCACGAAAGCACTACCCCCAATAATTTTCAAAAGATTGGTATATTCAATTGGAGTTCGAAAACTTTGAGAGCTTAAACGATGTCATCATCAGGGGGAGTAAATACGCGTTGCACTCTTTTTCCCTTCACTGAGGTTTTTCCCATGTGATTTTCCCAGTAAGGTTTTTAATGAGGCAACAATCGAAAGCGTATCTAAAAGAATCATGCACTCTTTTTCCTTCATTAGGTTTTTATCCCATTAGGTTTTTCCTAATAAGGTTTTAACGAGGCATATTCTTTGAAAACATCCAAGGGGGAGTATTATGAAATAATATAATGTGGATGTTTTAAATAATAATATTAGTTAAATGATTGATGATTTGGAAGTATTGTATTAAATGTTGATGAGATGATAAGATGATAAGATGAGGTGTTTAATTGAAAAGTTTGTATTTTAGTGTGAGGTGTATAATTGTAATTAATGTGATTAGTTGTAATAGTAAATTATTAGTAGTATAAATAGGTGATTAGAGTTCATTGTAAATCACACCAAGTATTGAAATACTTAATCTCTCTCTAATCTCTCTCTCTTTATTATTATAAGCTATATTATCATTATAATCTTAATATAAGTATAATTATAATAAAATAATCTTAATATAATATTAATCACAATTAATATTTTTATAACAATAATATATATATCCTCAACTGCATTTTTCTCCGAAATTTCTCTCCTTTCCAGCCAAGCCAACACTATATATATAATAAATCTCACATATGTTTCCGAAAGAAGGTGTAATATTTATTTGCATGGATAGGAGAAAGAACAATAATAGATCAATAGCTGCTGCAGTTGTAGTAGTTGCACTGTTGTTATTGTGTTCAGGACAAGCTGTATCAGCATCATCGTTTAAGACATGTTTCCCAATATGCGCCTTCGGCTGTCTCTTCAAAGGGAACAAAATCTTTTGTCTCCTCAAATGTTTAGCAAAGTGTCTGATTGGCTCGAGTGGATCCACCCAACTTGATTACTGCAAGCTTGGTTGTGCAGTTGATCGATGTTTTTCTTTTGTCAATGCAGGTAATTTTTAATTTTTAAATCCTTAATCAATATTATTAGTTACACGTATTTATTTATGTGGATGGAAAAAAAAAAAAGATTCTTAAAGTATCATCTTATTTTGTATAGTTTTCTTGGTAATTAACCAATAACTATTTCTACCATCTACCAAGCAAGTTAGAAAAAAAAATTATTATTATTTTGCACAAATAAATAAATAGGAATGAACAATGAATGATTATTTTGAGTCAATTGATATTTGGTGAGATTTCAACATCTGTAATCAAAGCTCATATATTAAGAGGAAACTTCACCTATCACCAATTTTTAGCTTAGTGTATCACATCGGATTAGAAGTTTCGTTTTCAATCAGCGATTTGATGAAATATAATTTTAAGACTCCTATAGCTTTTCGGTGGAAAAAATAAAATATATTTGTTATAAGATATAATTTATATTTTATTACATTAATTTCCAAACCACTATCATTTTGTCATTTTGGCAAACTCAAAAACACCCAACTAACGTTTTAATGTTTCATGAAAGGGTTTAGAAACTTTGAACCATCAATGGGTGTATTTTTTCTTCAATTTATATGTTTACTTATTGAAGATTTTCGATAGATTATTATTTTTAAGCCAAAATTGCGATGGGTGGTCAGAAAGGATTGAAGCCAAAGACCTCATTAGGTTCGATTCGAATAGTTGGATAAGATTAACATATATGAGTAATCTTGTTAAACATTAATCAGATATTACATTTAATAATTACTTTCAAAAGGTCACGTTATTAAATTTTGTACGTTTCATATCGAATTTTCAACTATGCCATTTTAAATATTTATGCGTTCTTTTTAAATATCGGCAGATTTGAGCATGGAAGCTATTGAAAGAGTTGATAGTTGCGTTGACATTTGTGAGATTGGAAGCTGTGGTTTATTGGCTCATGCAGTATAGTCTCAACTCAATCAGCTCAACTCAATCACCAAGATGGATGACGTAATTAAATTATTCAATTGTAATATTTAATGCAAAGTATTTATAATGAAACCTCGTAGACAGAGGCGGACCCAAAATTTTATAATATGAGGGTCCGTTTCAATTGTTTTCCTTTTCATCGAAAAAAATAAATATATTATAAATCTAAATATCATGTATAATATAGTACATGTTAAAATTATCAATATAAGTACAATGATAATGCTAAAAGAAATAAGAATCAATTTCTACGATTGACTGAAACACTAGCAATACTAGAACGATTCTTTGATGGTAATTGCATTCTACGAGATCTCATCTTCTGGAATTCTTACAAAATTGCTTCGGTTTCAACTTTGACAAATATCTCTTTCTCTATATAACAAATTAAGCAATCCGACAGAAACTCATCTCCCATCTTGTTGCGCAAATCTGTCTTGATTATCTTCAATGCAGAGAAAGATCTTTCGACAGTTGATGTTGCAACAGGTAAGACCAATGCCACCTTAATAAGCCGATAAACCAAAGAAAAACCAGAATGAAAATCCATCTTTACCATTTTCTTTGAAAGATCTCCAATGTCTTTGAGTTCGGAGAAAGCCGAATCATTCTCATATAAAAAATATACGTCTTTAATTGATATTTCAGTTCAGAAATATCAGCAGCAGTAAAATCCTCAGAATATAACTCAACCAGACGAACCACATGCTCATGATCAAAACCACTGAATGCATTTCTAGGATCAAGAGAAGCTATAGACATAAGCAACTCCGAGTTTGATTCTGTGAAACGATTGTTTATTTCTTGAGAAATAAGATCAATTACCAGTCATTTAACAAAAAAAAAAAATCATATGTCAAATATTTGATTATATTTCATATTAAATAAAATGAAAATAAGTACCTGTAAGAAAATGTCGATCTTATAATAATGATGATATGTCTTTTGCTGCCCATCGAGTGTCTTTCGAATATGCCATGTGATGCAGTCATCCATGTTCGGTACACTAATCTCATTTCTGAACAAAATTTGATGACTTCCATCAACAAACCATCCCATCCATCATTTCTAAATCTATTCAAGTCGCCTTTTAACGTTTGAACTAATCCAATAGCAGTACCTATGTTTTGAGTCTTTTGTTGTAGAACTTGTGACAATGTATTTGTCATTCCTAAAAGCTGCTCCATCAAACGACCAACAAATACAAACTCAAATGATTCCATTTTATCAACCAAACTTGCAGCACTAAATCGACTTTTCTTATCACATCCATCTTCCGTCATAGATGCAAGCACACCTTTTATCGGATTTCACAACTGAAATAATCGAATGATTGTTTTAAAGTGAGAACCCCAACGAGTATCACCAGCTCTAATTGACACGCTCGAATACTAGCAAGTGTACTTAGGTCGTGCAAGTAGTAAAACGGACGAAGTCCGACTATCGATCCACGTAGACAGCTCGATTAATTCTAAGAAAATATTCCTAACCCTAATTTAGACTAAAAGATGTTTTTGTGATTTTCATAAAGATTTGATTAACGATGAATTAAAATAGAGTGCAAATAAGAAAACAATAGCAATTAAAGATAACGAGTTGAATCAATTAACGAAAACGTGATCAAGACGCATGCTCAGCACAAATTACTCCTACGTCGTCATGCAATCGATTCTATCTAATCATCATGAATTCAAGTCAAGGTAGAATTTCCTAGAATAATCGCTACCCGTTTGTCCCGCAATAGCGATCCTATGCGAAAGAGAACCAATCCCTATATGTCTATATGACTGTAGTTTCTACGCATGCATTAAATATCTACGTAATTCCCCGAGTTTAGACGCTTTCGGCGCCTAAGATCTCAGAAACCACACATACGAAACCGAATTCCATGTCTGGTCGGTTTTATGCAGTGGTGTTCGATGCTTATTGTTCTAATCGGTCTAATCACTTTGTCCGTCTCATAAACCAATCAAAGATCATGCATATCTTGATCAGGCACATACAAGCATTAAAATCAAGCAAAGAACACATAACATGACGCATGTGATTAAATAAAATATGAATAGAATTAATACGTAGTCATAATTCGGCCTAACACGGCCTTAATCACAAAAGGAATTAAGCTAGCATCCTAAAGAACGAAATCAACAAAGTTTCAGAGGAAAACATTGCTAAAAACGTCTAAAGAAAGATAGAAATCCGTCCCTCACGGTGCTCGAAGTGTCACACGTCTCCTCGGTGTCTCCCGTCGTGTTTATCGGTGGAGAAACGTCTTAGTAGACCCTCGGATCGTGCTCTTAGCTTTATCTCCTTCTCTTGGCCGTCAAAAGTCTGTCTTTTCTGTGTATTTTCGTCCCTTTTATGGTTAGGGTTCAAAAGATATCGAATCCCCCATTTTTTGGAACAAGATTCGCTAAGATTTGGCTTAAGTCGGTGCGTTCACGGCCTCGGACATGACCCTTCACGGCCGTGACAGTGTCGCGGATCCTGAATTTTTATTTCTCTAAGTGTCATTCACGGCCGTGACACTTTCTGCACGTGGCCGTGAACAGTTTCTGCAAGCTCTTTTGATCTTCCTGTCAGCATTCATGGCCGTGACACTCTCTGCACGTGGCCGTGAATGATTTCTGCAAGGCATCAACTCTTCTGCCTTGTATGTTCACGACCGTGACACCTCCTGCACGTGGTCGTGACTGAGTGTTCATGGCCGTGACACCTCCTGCACGTGACCATGAACAGCTTCTGCGAGGACTTTTATACTTCAATCTTCATTCACGGTCGTGACACCTACTGCACGTGGCCGTGAATGGTCTTTTATGGTTCCTTTTCACCTTAATACCTTTAAAACATAAAAATATCGTAAAATAATGGTATTCAAATGTATTTTAAGCACAAAATGATCTAAAACTATAAGTTTAGAGGCATAAAATTCATGTAAAATCCTAAGTTATCACTAATCAAGCTTGTTTCTTGATTCTGTCCCTTTCCCATTAAAACTTCACCACATTCAATGCGTTCCATCATACTATCATGTTGCTTCTGTCGTAGAAAGTCCTTTCTTTTACATGATGCACTAACAATGTTCACAACCATTAAAAGATATTCAAAAAACCTGTTTACCATTATATGATCCGTTGAAGTAGCAACAACTACTAACTGAAGCTGGTGAGCAAAACAATGAATATAGTGTGCATGCTTATTCTCTCTCAAAATAAGTGATTTTAGTCCATTAAACTCTCCACGCATATTTGAAGCCCCGTCGTAACCTTGTCCTCTAAGATTGGAAATTGATCTTCGCAAAAAATTCATCAATAGCATAGCTTTTGCCGATGTGTCACTAACATGAACCACACCAATAAACAGTTCAAGCACTTCACCATTATCATTTACAAATCTCAAAACAATAGCCATTTGCTCTTTCACCGAGCAATCTCGAGTCTCATCTACTAACATGAAAAAGAATTTATCACCGATTTCTTTGAGAATTTCCTTTATCACCTCTGTTGCACAAGCAGTGATAATTTGCTTTTGAATTTTTGGAGACGTCAACTGATTATTTGCCAGGGCATTTATATTCATTACCTTGTCTACTTTTTCATTGCGATCACAATACCATCTCACAAGTTCAAGAAATTTGCCTTGATGAATTGATTGTGGCGATTCATCATGTCCACGAAAAGCTAAACCTTGACCCAAAAGATACCGACTCACATCAACAACTGCACTTAACCTTGTATGATAAGCAAGCTTCATTTCGTCTGATTTTTTCATCATCACATAATCCAAGTTATGCCTTTGATTTTTTAATCCAAAATATTGAATACTAGCATTATGATGAATGCTAGTTACTCCTCTTTCATGATCAACAAATTTTTCCATTGATCTTTTTCAATTTTTAAAATCAATTACGGTGGATACATCATCTCCATGTTTGTGCCCTTTTGCAAATAAATAACACCAAAAGCAAAATGCGGCATCCTTGGATATGCCATATTCTACCCAATTATACTTCTCAAACCAAGACTTCTGAAACTTTCGTTCGTAGCCACTGAAATTACTTGATGGAAACATATGGCTACTTGGTTGACAAGGACCTTTCGCTATATATTGTCTCCTCAAGTCATCTCTAACTTCAATGGGATGGCTATTAATCGGTTCACCAATAATATCGATATCTAGTAATTCTACATCCATCCGACCTCTTTTACCACTTCGATCCTCATTAGGACTAACCTCATTCAATGAAGATGTGCCAATTTTCCGAGATGATTCTAACTTTCTTTTTGTTTTAATAACCCATTTATCCATATCTGCATTCCTGCATAATGATTTCCCAATTTTATGAGTTCAAAATTGAAACAAAATATGAAAACCTAAATCAATAAAAGTCTAAAACTATCATAATATTAATACTAAATAGGTAAAAAAACGATAAATAAACCTAATAACTAAATAGCTAATTAAAAAAAATAATATTGATGAAAGAAAAGAAACCTTCTTCAAAATCGCGATGAAGCAATGAAGTTTTGATGTCTGCTGCTGATCGTTTGGCTCTGCTTTTCGTTTTTGGTATTTTGTTTCTGTTATTTTTTATTTTTTTTATCGATTTACTGCAAGAAATGATACTCTATAATGGGTTTGAATTCTAAAATGGCTCAAATGGTAAAAAGCCCAACAATAAAATAATATAAAGACAATTGTGTATTATTTAAAATGGCCCAAATGTGATTTAGCCCAACAAAAATAAATAACCAAGACCACTTAGTAATCCTAAACAATCATCTTATTCACCTTCACGACATCTCCATTGACGCAGGCACATGTGACAAAGCAAAATCGAAGCCAGATGCTAGAGGTCAACAACAATTTTTAAGAAAAATGCACTGCGGATTTTGTAGATCATTAGAATTAAAACTGTAATTTTAGAGCCGTTCTGCTTGGAGTTATCTCCTTTTGGACAAAGCAAAATCGAAAATCCTTTAAAGATCATCAATTCTAAAGGCAAATTTGAAATCAACTTTGAAGATCCTTAATCCATATTCTAGCAACGACTATCTACTTATTCTCAACTATAAATAGTAGAGGAATCGCATTCCACTAGTATAAAATACTTCATAGGCCACGACACTATCGGCGACGGTTATTAAAAAACTGTCGCATATAGTACACGCGGTGGCACTTTCGTAAATTTTTTTAAGTTTGCTACACTATAGGCGACGGCTGTTACCATTAACCATCGCTATTGTATAACGATACTTTAGGCGACGATTACAGGTTAACAACTGTCGCCTATAGTTGAAATATAGACAACGGTTGTACGAATAGCTGTCGCCTATAATCCGGCGAAAGGAATAGGTGATCATTACGGGATACCAATGGTCGCCTATTCCCTTTAAAACCCCAAACCCCTTCTCTTTATTTGTTTTTTATTTTCGAGTTCGATTCCAATAACCCTAAACGATGACGGCAAAATCGACGACAAGGGTGGTGACTTAGCTCTACGGCGAAAGCGACAACGATTGTACTCCACGAAGGCTAGACGACGGGCAAAACGAGCTCTATAAGTGATAATCTCGATTTTTTTTCGAAATTGAATTGATGTGATGCACAAGGAGAAAACTTTGTGTGACAGTATCATTGGAACTCTTTTAAATATGACCGGTAAGACAAAAGATTGTCTATAAACCAGGCAAGCCATGGTCGAACTTGGAATGAGGCATGAGCTAGCACTGATAGAAAAGGGAAAGAAGACGTTTCTTCCCCCGACTTGTTTTACACTTAGTAGGGCTGAGAATTTAAGCTTTTGTGAATGCGTTAAAGGTATTAAATTGCCTTCTAGATATGCTAGTAACATAAAGCGATAGGTCTCATTGAAGGACCTGAAGCGAGTTGGATACAAGTCTCATGACTATCATGCATTGATGCAACATCTATTGTCAATCGCGATTCGTGGTATAATGCTGAAGCATGTTCATCAATGTATTTCCAAACTTTGTTTCTTTTTCAACGCAATATGTAGCAAATTTCTTGATCTTAAGGTGCTACAAGAGTTACAGACAGATGTTGTGATTATATTGTGTCTATTCGAATCGTTTTTTCCTCATTTTTTGATATAATGGTACATCTTATCGTTCATTTAGTGCGGAAAATCAAGTGTTGTGGTCTCGTATACATGAGATACATGTATTCTTTTGAACGGTATATGAAGATTCTCAAGGAATATGTTATAAATTAGTATCGGCCAGAAGGAGCATCGTTGAAGGATGCACAACTAAGGAATGTGTTGAGTTTTTGCACTACATGTTTGGCAAATGCGAAAAAGATAGGAGTGCTTACTTCTCGCCACAATAGGTGATTAGGAGGAAAATTGTTGACGAAACTACAATTAAAGACATTATCCACAGAATTATGGGAGTCATCGCAGTTCTTCATATTACGGCATATTCTAGAAGTTTACCCATTCTTGGAGGAACAACGGGCTACCTTAAGATGCGAAAATCCTACGAAAACCGAGCTATGGTTCATAAAGGAGCATAACTGAATATTTCTAGGTTAGTTCAGAACGAGGGCACTCTATGAAAATACCGGCTCAAATTGCACTCAAATGATTAAGTGGCTCGCCTAGGGACCTGACTGGAATGTCGCGATATATGAAGGATACGTCATTAATAAATACACTTTTTACACAAAGAGGCGAGATAATAGGAGCGCATCGCAGAACAGTGAGGTCACATTAGTTGCGTTATCAAGAGAAGTTTCCCGTAGAAAAGATGCCGAAGTGACAAGTAATGTAAGTTCATACAATGGGTTTATCGAAGAAATCTCAGAACTTGCCTACAAAAACAATGTTTAATTTGTTTTACTTCGATGTCAATGGGTGCATAACAGATGAGGATTACAGATTGATCATGAGTTGGGATTTACGATGGTTGACTTAAATAATGTGGGATATGTAGATGACCCTTTTCATTCTCGCAATTCAAGCTAAATGAGTGTTCTTCATTCGAGATCCTGCTAATAGTGGATGACATATTGTTCTTCAAGAGAAGAGGAGTGTTGCTGAAATTGGGAATGCAAACGATGAAGAAGAATATGACACAAGCGATGGTATGTTCCCCTTTCCTACCGGTGTGGAACATGACCCTATTGTAGAGGACGATACATCTTATCGTAGGTACATTATTTCAAGTCACAGAGATGGACTATATTGCTGACAAAAGGCAAGAACACGTTTCAAATTTGTAAGTGTAATATTATCAGTTACTTATCGAATTTAATTGTAATAGAATACCAATTTTTATGTGTTGATCATTATGTATTAATACTAACTATTGATTATTTCAGGTACATATCATCTGAAGATGTCTTCAGAGCCTACGTCTTCTTCGAGTAGTACAAACTCCAGCGGGTCGAAGTGGCGTACGAGAAGCCCGTATAACAAAGTCACTATGGAAACGGTTGGAGTATGAGCTGGAGGAGGCACGTCGTTTATAGTTTGATGAGCATGGCAATGTCATAGGCCCTAAAAAGGCCGGAGAACTGCAAAAGAATTGGAAGCAAAAATTCAATAAAAAAGAAAAGGTGAAAGAGCCAAGCTTGGGTATTGAGTACGATCGCATCGATCAGGGAGAATTGGTGGCGTGGAGGGACTATAAGGCTGGCACTCAGTTTTAGGTAAGATTTTGATGCTTATTTTACTTTTCCTAATATATATCTAATTTGTGCTTATAAACATTGCAGGAGATGGGCGACAGATGACCCGCTGGAGCACAATGTCGATTTTCCCGATGATTTGGTTCCTTTGTTGTTCACCGGCAACGAAAGAACGAAAAATTTCGTCTGTGCTAGGACCAAGAAAATGGATGATGGTCGCTATGTCATTGATAGCGGTGTCACTCGAGATCTAGCCGAAAAAGTTAGACGAGTGATTAAGATTCGGGAAGGGACAATAGAAGATAATTGTCTTTACCTTAAGTTAGGTAGCTTTCGAGTTTGAGAAAGTGAGGTCGAGTGTTGTTCGACATTCACAGGTTTGAGCATTCTACTTTGTAATTTTGTTCGTGAGTAATAAAGTTAACAGCAAGTTGGGGAGCTACTCTGACTGTTCCTTCTTTTAACCTTTGTCTTGTTTACGTTTTCGTATATCAAAGTAGGGCAATATTTGGAGGCTTATCGCGACTAAGGCACGAACCGACAAGCGGGGAGTGATTAGAAGCGTGTCAGTTGTAAATGCACAATAATTGAATTATTTCGAAAAAAAATTCTAAATCCCAAATTTGCAACACTATCATGCGGACGTAACGAATGCATAAACTATTCAACTTTAGAAATGAACCATCAATTTGATTGGGAGGCATGACTTTAATCTTGACCAAGCGACACTGAAATTTAAAACTCCATTCAAATCTTACGACAAGTGGTCAACACGGGGAATATTTGATTTAATTAGTAAATAATCGACCAATAACTTCTCAAATTAATTAATTTCAAGCACTACAACTTCACCAATATATTGATTAAACCCCATGAACATGAACATTGAATCACATTGTCTTTCCCTACGACTTATTTTTCCAACAAGCAAAAGCTAAGGCCTTTCAAATCTTGCAGCTCACTTCAGAGCAGTCGTCCAAACAGCCGATGTACTGCCCCAAATCTATCAAGGAAAACAAACAATTCGTTAATAAAATAAAAAATAAGAAGAAACAAATATTATCATATACCACCAGTTAGTCACCTTTTGCCTTTGTACATCTGTCGAGCGAACAGCCAAAGTTGCAATAAAGCGACAAAGGCGAAGACTCTTCGACGTTCTTGCAACTCGGAGAACAGTCACTACAAGAAGCTTGGCAAGCAATAAGACAACCAGGATTTACGGGAATGGAGAAACAAGCTCGTGCGCATTTTAGGTAGCAATCGTTGTAAGACAATTTGATTGATCCCATAGAATTCGATCTCGCACTGACGACCGTGCTTAGTAGTGTAATAACACACAGCACCATGACGAGGGATTTCGCCTCCATTTTGTTGTCAATATTCTGTTTAGTTTGTTTTTAGACGATTTGATACGATGAACAGTATATGACTTTTGGTTGACAATGAATGGAGCAGATGTACTGTATGCACTTCGGTGTGAGATCTGCGTGTTATAAATTATTAATTGCTGAAGATAATGATTAATGATATAGTGTGATTTCCTCAAAAATAGTTATTGATATTTGCATATATTCTTATATATATGGTCGATATCGGTTTACCTTTATAGACTAGGTTAAGTAGCAAAACAAATCTGGACTGATTTTGTTTTGATTTATCTCCAAGAGTCGCACATTTTCCTTATATGCTTCATATTTCATGTTTTCATAATACAATTTTTATATAATTAATGGTCGATTTTTTCCTGTTATTACATGTATATCGGCTGTTACATGGCAAATTCTTAAACGTCACGAATCATAATGTTAAATTAATTTATTAGTGGTTCATGTTATATAAATAATAAATAATACTTTATATTAAATATATCTAATATGATGGTTATTTGATATTAAAGAATAAAGTATAAGGTCTAAAACCTTTCTCTCTCTTACATACGGTGAAACCCTTTTTTAAAAGATATACTCTTTGGAAAGTACATGACTCTTGTTTGTCATGTATTTTCATTATCTATTAAAGATGCATTAAATCTAAGATTAAAGTACAATCAAGAGATAAACGTAAAGGCAAGGAAAGCAGAGAGAAGAATTAAACACATCAAAGAAAGACATTTAAGAACTCTTCCAAAATCATATGGATTCAGGTATATTCTTAATGGATTTTGGTATGATTGAATCAAATTAGTATTATGGCATTCTGGAATAATTCTTACAGTTGGTATCAGAGCCATCATAATACTTTCTGATTTGTCGTTAAACCATATGAATTTTAATCGATGAAATTAAGACTATTATTCTGTGAAATATTTTTTGGATTTGGACTCGGAACGGAGTTTTTTGATTATTTATGGTTTCTCATATGTATATGGCAACGTGTTCTGTAATTGGATACGTACTGGAAATTTTACGTGTCTGATTTATTGTCATGAGAAGAGACCATATGGTGTGTCTTGTTCTTTACGTAATGTTCCGCTATCTCTGTACGCTTGAGATTTTGAATTTTTTTTATTATTATTTTTAACTAACAATAGCATGGCCCACTATTATATACTTTCTTGTGGAGTGGTGAACGTATGATAGCCTCTTTGGCCATCTCCGACCATACCTCTATATATAGAGTCACTACAATATCATTTCTTCATATTTACAGTTTGAACAGTGTCATCATTCTTCAACAATTTCCTCTATATTTTCCTCTATATGATTATATTCCTTCATATATTAATTTATATTATAATTTTTTATCATAATTTACTCTATTGAAAATTAATAGATTAGTTACATTATACATAATAATAATAATAATAATAATAATAATAGTTTATTATGTTATTAAACAAAATTATTGCAAACATAATTTTAAATAATAAAATAGTGGCGTTTGATTAAAGTATTTAAGTTTGCAATTCACACGATAAAAAAAAAAAATCTCAAGTCACCATCATTTAACGAAAAAAAACCTAGAAATTAAAAATTAAAAAAAATAATAATTACGTCAAAAAAGGAATTAAAAAAATAATCATAACTAATGTCATAGAGTAATGGCAATATTTTCAATTTTCACTAAGTTTAGGGGTATACTTGTAATTGACCAAATTTTCCCAATTTTCTATCATGCCTTCGTCGTCTTCTTCGTGAGATCTACTGTGAAGCACAAACAAAACTCAGTTCAACAAATCTCGAATTTACAGTTGCCAGATAAATCGAAATATACAACAATATGTTGTAAATAATTTTAAATCCAAAGAAAACAGAAAAGAAAAAAAAAAAGGTTTGGCAATAGCGTGGCGAGTGAACAGTGACCCGCTCAATACAGCGGGTCACTGTAGAGTCCTCTGGCAATGGCGTGGCGTTTCACGTTCGGTTGGAGAGCTTCTCATGCCATACATGGCGTCCAACGCAAGGAATGAAGTTAGAGATGCTCTTAGTTCTTACATCTTTGTACTTTGACATGACATGATCTCTGCAAACATGACATGACATCTTGCAACTTTTATTATTGGACAAATGCATTTACCTTTGAATAATATCACGGTTGACATGACATGACTGCAAATCTTTTTTTATTTGATAAATGCATTATGTGTACATACTAGAAAGTACAGATGAATTTACCATGCATTTTGTATTGTACTTGATTGAATATCTGTTTAATTCGTAGAAAAAAAGAAGGCCAAACAGATATTTATGGTAAAGTGAATTAAACTGAATTCGGTTGCCGAAGTAACCTAGTTTAATTTTATTTTAAATATTAAAGATTATCATTTGTTCATATGACGCTATTAAAGATATGAATACACGAGATCATTAATTATACTGCTAAAAGTTCACCTAAAGGTGGACTATTGCATGAATTAATGAAATGAAAGAGATATCTTAATAATCATTTATGCTTGTATATCCAAAGATAACATGCATATCTATGATTGATTATCTACTTAAGTATTTTATTTTAGCATCATTATTGCTTGGGAATATTTGTTTAAGTATCGTCCCAAGATGAACTTAAATGCATAATTTATTATTTAAAGTTAATATATGGGCTTATTTGTTGTTCGCAGCAACTAATAACATGTTTACGTTGGGCAACTCTATTGTCAAGTTTAATGGGCTGAACTATATTGATTGGTCCGAACAAATCAAGTTTCAACTGGGTGCAATGTATTTGGACCTAGCATTGGAG
Source organism: Lindernia subracemosa (assembly GCA_028392965.1). Classification (NCBI taxonomy): domain Eukaryota; kingdom Viridiplantae; phylum Streptophyta; class Magnoliopsida; order Lamiales; family Linderniaceae; genus Vandellia; species Vandellia subracemosa. The sequence goes on from JAQPCC010000030.1 coordinate 123,815, forward strand.
ACTGAGGAAAAACCCGCAGCTATAACCGAGGACAGTACATAAATCGAAAGATCATTCTATGATGATTGGGAAAGGTCTAATCGGTTAAGCTTAAACTTAATGAAGATGGCGATGGCTGAAAATGTTAAGCCATCAATGCCCGAAACAAACAATGCACTGGAATTTATGATGAAAGTGAAAGAGTATTCACAATCAGACATTGTTGATAAGTCTATTGTGGGCACTTTGGTGAGTGAGCTGACAACCAAGAAATTTGATTGGTCTCAGCCCATTCACGATCATGTGACAAATATGGCAAATTTGGCATCGAAGCTGAAATCGATGAAGATGGATGTGAGTGAAACCTTCTTAGTCCAATTTATTATAAACTCACTTCCTCTTGAGTTTGGCCAGTTCTAGGTGAACTATAACACCTTGAAAGAAAAATGGAACTTGCAAGAAGTTAAAGCCTTGTTGATTCAAGAGGAATGAAGGTTAAAGAAAATGGAGGAACACTCTATTCATCTTACTGTTCACGATGGAGGAAGTACTAAAAAGGCTAAAGACAACAGAAAAGGAAAAACTCTATTAAAGACCAAAGAGAGCAAGATCCATAAAGAACATAAATGCTTCTTTTGCAAGAAAATGGGTCATTTGAAAAAGGATTGTCTGAAAAGAAAGGCTTGGTTCGAAAAGAAAGGTACAACTTTATATCGGTATGTTTTGAATCAAATCTTGTTGAAGTGCCTCATAATACTTAGTGGTTGGATTCTGGTGCAACTACTCACGTGTCACATGTTTTACAGGGATTTCTTTCGATCCAGACCATAAATGGAACTGAAAAGTTGTTATATATAGGAAACAGAATGAAGGCACAGATAGAAGGAATTGGAACTTATAGACTGATCTTAGATAATGGTTGTAAACTAAATCTAGAAAAGTGTTTATATGTTCCTGAATGTTCTAGAAACCTAATTTCTGTTGGAAAGTTGGATTGTTTAGGGTATAATTTTAAGATTGAAAATAATGATTTTTCATTGTATAAAGATATGAAATATTATGGTTCTGGTACTTTAATTGATGGTTTATACCGTTTCAATCTTAATACTGCATTTGTAGAATCCCTGTTTCATGTTGAACACAATATAGGAAATAAACGTAGCGCACATAATAAATCTTCTGCTTTTCTATGGCATCAAAGATTAGGTCACATATTGAAAGAAAGAGTGACGAGGTTAATGAAAAATGAAATATTACCTCAATTGGATTTTGGTGACTCGGATATATGTATAGATTGTATTAAAGGGAAACAAACTAAACATATATCAAAATATCCGGTCATAAGAAGTAGTGAACAACTTCAGTTAATACACACTGATATCTGTGGTCCATTTGACGCACCATCTTGGAGCGGTGAAAAGTATTGCATTACATTCATTGATGATTTCTTACGATATTGTTACGTATATTTGTTGCATGAATAATCTCAATCAGTTGACATCCTAGAGGTGTTCATTAATGAGGTGGAAAGGCAACTAGAGAAAAATGTTAAAATTGTGAGATCTGATCGTGGTGGTGAATTTTATGGTAAATTTGATGAAAATGGACAATGTCCAGGTCCATTTGCAAAGTTCCTTGAAAGCTGAGACATTTGTGCGCAATACACAATGCCTGGTACACCTCAACAAAATGGTGTGGCTGAAAGGCAAAATCGTACTCTTATGGATATGGTTAGGAGTATGTTAAGCAATTGTTCTGTACCTTTATCATTATGGACATATGCACTAAAAACTGCTGCATATCTGCTTAAAAGAATCCCTAGTAAGTCTGTCTTAAAGACTCCTTACGAATTATGGACGGGAAAAAAGCCTAGTTTGTCAGGATCCGAAACCGAAACCCGATTTCATAAGTTCATGCATTTATATGTATATGTGATGCATATGTATTATAAGATTTGGTTAAGATAATAGACTATTTTCGTATATTGAATAGAAGAGAATCGGAAACTAAGTATTTCATTGGAAAGATAAGGTACTGAAAACTTTAGGTACCGAAACTATTAATAAGCAAATACCGAAAAGAAAGAGTAGCCGAAAAAGTAAGGGACCCGAAAATATTAAGACACTGGAAATAATATTAAAATTCAAGATACTGAAAATAATAGAATCCGAAAAAAATAACACGACGAAAAGTTCATACCCGAAAAGTTCTCAGCCGAAAAATAAAGCGGCGAAAACTGATCAAATCCGAAAAATAAACATTGAAAAGAAATGTTACCCGAAAATTCATAATAGGTTAAATAATAAATATATTATTCGAAAATTTTACAAAGGAAAACGAAAACCTAAAGTAAAAGCAAAGTAAGAGAAGTTGACACCTCACATTTTAATCAGTTGCTTACTAAGCAAATACAAACTTATCATTTTAAATACTTAGTAAAAATGAAATATTATTCATTTTATCAAAGAAAAACGTGAACAGCACCTAAAGTTTGCAAAGCATCATCATCAATCTTCAGCTAAAGCATAATTTGAGGTATATCTACATATACGAAATTTTTATTGTTATACTTCCTTTCATATGTTATGTAAGATTTTAAATAAGGTTAATTAAGATTAACTTAATAGATAATATAGAAATTGAACATGAGGATATAGATATTTTTGCTTATGAATAGAGTATGATTTTGATGTGAATATAATGTTTAGAGGATGGAATTATTTTCATCAATCATATAGAAGAGTATCGAAACTTTAATATATTACCCGAAAGTTGTTAGAACCCTAATATGTTATCTGGAAATTTAAGGTTATTCGAATAAACATTTTATTCGAAAGTTATTCGAATAAACATGTCACCCGAAAGTTATACTATTCAAAAGATAGTTTAAAGAAAAATGTGACCCGAAAATTTAAGTTATTAAAATAAATGTGTACCCGAAAAGTTCAGGGCTATTCGAATAAATATATTCTGAAAAAGCATAAACCTGTGAAAGGAAAGGACAAGGTCGACTGAAAGGAACGGGTTATAAGCATAAACCTGTGAGTATGATCGGCAACGTGTACCTTATGTGCCTATGTGATTCGATGTTAGTTTTCATGAGATCTTTGAAATTATGATGTTCTGATATGGTTATTTGCACTATCTCTTGCAATATGATTTACAGAGTATGTGATATACTTGAAAAGCGATGAATTATGTGGTATACATGAACTGTATGAATTGATTTGATTTGTACGACTTTATGTCATATGTCATGTGCGTTCATATGTTACAAAAAGGGAGAAACCGTTATGACTGCTACGGCTTCGGATGATGCGATGTATTATGCCACGGTTACATCCCTACAAATCGGGGGATGACAGAGTCCTGTACAGGCACCAAAAGAAAGAAATGCCTACAGAGTCCCATGCATGGGCACACATATGATCGATAGTTCGTTGACGGGCGGGTTTATAACGGGAGTATCATCATATAGAATTGCATATGTTATAGGAATCATGGGAACGATTGTTATATGTTTGATGATTTGACGGCATGGCATTACGATGGAAATGATGATGATACGAATTCGATGATGACACGAATTCAATGGAAACGACGATGTTATGAATTCGATGAATTGACAATTGGTTATATGATAGAAATGCGTACATGACAAAATGATGATTATGTGAATCTCATATGCTCATGACTTTATGTTTATAGATTTACATGTTGCGATCATACTCTGAATTGTTGTCTTCACAGTGACTGTAGATTACGAGCAAACTTAGTAACGTAAAGCTTTCGCGTAACGACATGGATTCAAGGTCGGCCAGCTACATTCCTATCCTGCTTACCTCTGTTCATCGTCTGCATACAGTTTAAGAAAATATTATCGACTTTCATATGTGAATACATGTATATTACATGTGACATAGAATATGTGTAGAAGTGATACGTCAGGATGTACGCACCCGTTCGTATGATATGTAAAGGGTTTTGAAATGCGAAAAATTTTATGTGTGTATAGAAAGGAAATAGGAACGGGAACGTTACATAGTTTAAGGCACCTTCACGTTTGGGGTTGTCCAGCAGAAGTGAGGATATATAATCCGCATGAAAGAAAGCTTGATACAAGAACCATTAGTGGTTATTTCATCGGCTATCCTGAAAAGTCAAAAGGGTACAGATTTTACTATCCTAACCATAGTACGAGAATCGTTGAGTCTGGTAATGCTCGGTTTATTGAGAATGGCCAAGTTAGTGGGAGTGAAGAACCACGAAAAATAAATATACGAGAACTTCGGGTTGAAACTCCTACTTTACGTGTTTCTGCACCTATTGCTAATCCCTCTGCTAAATCACCTTCACATAGCAGTATAGGACAACACATAGGTATTGAGAATTCAGAAAATAATCGTGTCAATAAATTACATAATCATCAGAAATAGCTGATCGTTTCTGCCTTTCGGACTTCCCACGGAAAATAAATATACGAGAACTTCGGGTTGAAACTTCTACTTCACGTGTTTCTGCACCTATTGCTAATCCCTCTGCTATATCACCTTCACATAGCAGTATAGGACAACACATAGGTATTGAGAATTCAGAAAATAATCGTGTCAATAATGAACCGATGGTTGCTGAACTGATCACAAACGAATAAGTGATACCACAGGAAATAGCTTTACGGAAGTCCGAAAGGCAGAAACGATCAGCTATTTCTGATGATTATGTAATTTATTCACTTGAACATGAATGTGATTTAAGCATCGATAAAGATCCAGTCTCATTTAAACAAGCCATGGAATGCACTAATTCTAAAAATTGGTATAATGCTATGAAAGAAGAGTTGAAATCAATGGATGATAATAAAGTCTGGAAATTAGTTGAGTTGCCTAAAGGTTCCAAAAGAGTCGGTTGTAAATGGGTCTACAAGACCAAACGAGACTCAAAAGGCAACGTCGAAAGATATAAAGCTAGACTCGTCGCCAAAGGTCACACTCAAAAGGATGGCATCGACTACAAAGAGACCTTTTCTCCCATTTCTAAAAAGGACTCTTTGAGAATAATATTGGCTTTGGTAGCTCATTATGATTTGGAGCTTCACCAAATGGATGTAAAAACTGCATTTTTAAATGGTGATTTAGAAGAGGATGTTTATATGGACCAACCTCAAGGATTCTTGACTACAAAAAAATCAAATCTATTGTGTAAATTAAAGAAGTCAATATATGAACTGAAACAAGCTTCCCGACAATGGTATATTAAGTTCAATAATATTATTACGTTATATGGTTTTGTAGAGAACACTGTAGATCGGTGTATTTATATGAAGATCAGTGGGAGCAAGTTTATTATATTAGTCTTATATGTTGATGATATTTTGCTTGCTACAAATAATGTTGCTATGTTACATATGTGAAGAAATTTCTCTCTGAAATTTTTGAAATGAAAGATATGGGCGAGAGGCATCCTATGTTATAGGAATTGAAATATTCCGTGACAGAACACAAGGATTGCTAGGATTGTCTCAAAAGGCATATATCAATAAAATATTAGAGAGATTATGGATAAGTGTTCCTCAAGTATAGTTCCAATTCAGAAAGGAGATAAGTTCAGTAAAATGCAATGTCCTAAAAATGAATTGGAAAGAAAGGCAATTGAATCTATTCCTTATGCGTCTGTTGTCGGAAGCGTGATATATGCCCAAACTTGCACACGGCCGGACTTGCTGTTGGGATGCTGGGTCGATATCAAAGTAATCCTGGAATAAATCATTGGAAAGCTGGGAAGAAAGTACTTAGATACCTACAAGGTACCAAAGACTGCATGCTCACATATAGAAGGTCAAATCACCTTGAGTTGCAAGGTTACTCAGATTCAGACTATGCGGGATGTGTGGATACGAGGAAATCTACGTTTGGTTATATATTTCTAATGGCAGGAGGAGCAGTTTCATGGAAAAGTGGAAAGCAATCTATAATTGCTACTTTCACTATGGAGGCTGAATTTGTGGCATGCTTTGAGGTTACTATTCACGCATTATGGTTGCGGAATTTCGTACAGGGACTTGCTATAGTTGATAACGTAGAACGACCCCTACGGATTTATTGTGACAATTCTGCTGCTGTATTCTTCTCCAAGAATGACAAGTACTCTAAGGGAGCGAAGCACATTGAGATAAAGTACTTGGTTGTTAAAGAAGAAGTTCAAAAACAAAAGGTGTCAATTGAGCATATCAGTACTAATTTGATGATAGATGATCCACTAACTAAAGGATTACCACCCAAGACGTTTATTGGCCATGTTGAACGAATGGGTATTACGGACAAGTCCCTAATAGAATAATATCATGATGTATAAAGTTATTTTTGCTCGTATTATTGTTATGACTCTTGTGAATTCAATAAAAGTTTGTTTTGAGTATTTGTTTGATTATTCACATTATGGGTATACAATTATGGTTTTCTCTAGTGAATAATATCAAAGTTAAATTTTAAGTTTTCCTCGATTATAGTTCTTGTGAATTAAGTTAATCATAATACATGGAAGGAATCATGCGACTCAATACTTGTGACCGCCATGATTTGATTATCTAAATTCAATAATGAAATGATTGATTGACTTATAATAGTGTACACTTATATTTATTGGGTCAGCAATCCATTACAAGAGCCAAGTGAGAGATTGTTAAATTAATTTATTAGTAGCTCATGTTATATAAATAATAAATAATACTTTATATTAAATATATCTAATATGATGGTTATTTAATATTAAAGAATAAAGTATAAGGTCTAAAATCTTTCTCTCTTCCATACGTTGAAACCCTTTCTTAAAAGATATACTCTTTGGAAAGAACATGACTCTTTTTTGTCATGTCTTTTCATTACCTATAAAAGAGGCATTAAATCTAAGATTAAAACACCACCAAGAGATAAATGTAAAGGCAAGAAAAACAGAGAGAAGAAATAAACACATCAAAGAAAGACATTCAAGAACTCTTCCAAAATCAAATGGATTCAGGTATGTTCTTAATGGATTTTGGTATGATTGAATCAAATAAGTATTATGGCATTCTAGAATAATTCTTACACATAACTCATAAATATCATGAATCAATAAAACATTTATATGTGATCGGTGGTGTTGGAATTCACGTTGAATGTAAACCACATATGTATATCGCGTATTTTTCTTTCTTTAGTGCTGATTTAAACTGATCTAAAATTTGAATTGTCCCATTAAACACTCTCTTAAGAACATTTTGATTACGGTGAATTAAGGATATAATATATTTGAGTCCTATTACTCACATTCCATTTACACCCCACTCCCCCTCTTCACATCTCAAATACTTGAAATTTGTAAATTTATGTTATATAACTACATGAATTCAACAACAATTATTTTATTAATTTATTTTTTATTGCATGAGTTATTCAACGATATTAAGTTATTTTACCCCATGACACATTGATACTCATGTTGCTGCGCATTTTTCTCTGAAATAAACTCACTGTGGCATGATAGTTGGCATAGGATACCCTTCAAATAATGAAACTTTCACGTAATGATTACCCGTCAATATAAGTCACAAATAGAAAATATCACAAATAAGGTGCAAATTGTATTTTTTATATGCAGTTACGTCTATTAAAAAAAAAACCAACTATTAATTATGTCTTTTAATTATTTATAAGTCTGCATAAAGAAAGTTGCAAATAGAAAGTTGGGAAATCTTTAAAAAGGAATTACCCAATAGGGCAGATGGAGAAAATAACTAATAAAAAATTGGTAAGTATTTAATGGTTTACTTTAAATATTAATTAGTGGATGCAAATAAAAACAAAAAAGGGTGTCAAAAGAATTGCCCAATATATTTTGTTAGATAGAAAAATTACTCCAAAAAAATTATTAATATATAGGATGACTTTTGTTATGATAAATTCATAAACTCAACATGAAGGATCAATGGAGAGATGAGGTTCAGCTGAATATTTCACAGACGGAACATCACTGAAGTCGTCGAACGAGCGGAATTATCTGTTAAATAATGAAGCTGCGATTTGTATCAGCGGATTCATATTGTCTTTGGTTCAAATTGAAAGTTGATCAACGGCTGAAATGATACGAGACGTTTGAAGATCGATTGAAGGTTGCTCACACTGTTGATGAAGCCTGAAACTACTTGACGCATTTTTGGCTGATTTTTCATTATGTTCAAGACTGTAGCTTTCTCATATAGACAGAATTTTTTTTTTTATTTATTTTTAATTTTTTTTTAACTCGGGGAACCCTAGCCCTGCATATAGACAGATTTTAGAGAAATTGCAAACACGACAGTTGTGACAAATCATTGGGTGTGTGCAAATCTATCTTAAACTGTAAATTACGCAGCTTATATAATTTCAGGATTAAATATTTATATTGAACATGAAAATTTTGAGCCGAGTAGCCCAATATAAAAATATTTAGAATATACTATAGCTAGTAATATATATATATATATATATATATATAGTTGAACCAAAATAATTATCTGTATTACGATATTCTAATTTTGTATCAGATTAATTGACTTTAATATTTAATTTTCTCTTTAAAATATACATGCTAATATACTAATTTTTTCCTGTTATAAAACTCATAATAACAATATAAAATAAGAGAGTAGATGCTTTTCATTTACTTACTTTTCACTTTCACCGTCAGCTATATTTATAGGCTTGATATAAAACCCTTACATTGGTAACATTCGTAAACGCTATATGTTACAAAAGATATCATAGACATTCGTAAACCCTATTTGGGATAGTCCACGAGATAATTTAAAACATAAAATGTTTCAAAAAATTATATGCTACAAGAGATCATTGTATGGAGATAATGTTACAGAGATCACACCTAATCCCACACAAGCATCCCACGCAATCGCATGCTAGCTAGCAGTTTATGGGATTAAGGTCGATATTCGTTCCGACAAAATGTCCCCCAATGTATGACGCGCACGTGCCGACCTCTCCCTTCATCACCTCTAGCCTGATATTCGCAGACCACTGTCCCCCAAAGGCGGTACCTTCCCTCATCCTACAGTACTTATAATGCTAGGAAATCAGCTAGGGAAGGTATTCACATGCTCTGTGATTTACTCCCACGCCACGTAGAACCCATTCAGGTAAGGTATCCGCGTGCTCTGGGCTTTCACCCACATCAGTCGTGTTAGGTTGCATTATTATAACTTTGGATTTATGTTAATCGTATTTTATTGAGTCGTACTAATTTATGTGTTCCTTGTTTGTGCTTAATGTTTATGCATGCATGATTATCATATGCTTCATATATGATTGATTTATGACTCCGAGAGGATAGTAAATCGATTAAAATAAAACGTAGAACACCACGATGTAAAATTGACTAGGAAAGGACTCGATTTCATATATGTATGGTTTGCAAGCTCTTAGTCCCGTAAGCGTCTAACCTGGAGGAATTTCACATAATCAAATACATGCCTAGAACCTAAAATCATATAGGGATTGTCTCATGTATAGAGTTATTATGTCCAAGGATCATATTCAAGATATCGTATCCTTTGATTAAGGAATATCGTTTTCATTTATTAAGGATTATATCTTAATCAAGGAGATTTGTAAAGAATATTTTATATTTGAATAGGATATGATTTCTATAATGAATGAGTTATTTTTGTATAGGAAGAGAGAATTTTTACTTAATATATTCTTTAGAAATTCAATAAATACCTATGCTCCTCTACGTGCATTTCTTCATTGCAGAATAATAGTAAAAATATTACTCTTTTCATTCTTTCTTTTCTACGCGGTATCAGAGTCTCGACTCAATAACCTTTCTTGCTCATGAATTATATTGAGCTCCGATGAATGGATCTCTGAATTCATCATTCTCTTAAGAGGTCAATCAACTATAACCGTAATTATCTGTATATCCTATTCTCCTTTAATATTCTATCTCTACAAATATCTGCTCACAGATTAAATGATTCCAACTATATAGAATGGGCCCAAAAGTAAAGTTAGCAATCGATGGCAGACCTTACTTGGTAGATAAAATAACCAGCTGCTGGAGATTCTAAGTTGAAGAAATAGCATTTGGAGAACTCTCTAATTATCGCTTGGTTCACCAAGTCTATGTGGAGCCAGTGATCCTAAAACCCCATTTATTTTTTCTACTGCCATAGATGTCTGGGATGCTGTGTGGGATATGTATATGGATGTTGAGAATTTAGCTCAGATATTTTTAATTGAAATCAAGGCAGGGAGATACTACCACATATATACTTTAATCATATGGTAACTTTATGTATGACATTAATTAGCTAGATCTTTGCTACGAAGATACTTGAAATTGTCCCGCCGATAGTGTTATAATAAGAAAAGAGAAGAAAACGACAGAGATTATGTCAAGAACTTGATGCGAAGTCGAGGCCTTATTTTAGGCAGCAAGCCTCTTCCCACTATTCATGAGGTATTTTGCGAGGAGATTCGAAGAGAAGAATCATGATAGAAAGTGACGTTAAAGAAGCGTGAGTACATACCATCCATACTTAAGTCTCTAAAGGAATATATCGAGATGGAGACAAATATTATACGCCTTGATGCATGCGACCAATGCAAAAGGGCATGGCATACAAAGGACACTTGCTGGAAATTACATGGGAATAAAGCTACCAAATATTAAAAAGAAAAATGGAGCGGAGGTGATATAGTAGAGCGTTGCATTGCATATTGTGAACGAGGCAATGCAAATCGACTATGAGATTCCAACCTTTACAAAGAAACAGTCTTTTTAGGTCTTCAAAATGATAAAGGTTTTGTTTATGCTCTTTCATATAAACCATCAAATTATTTTCATCCTATTAGGCCATGCACATGCAATAAAATAATAGTCAGTCACTAACGGATCATTATCATCAGTAATAGCGCCCGCCGCTAGCACATGTTCTATTGCCCCTTCTCTAACACTTCACCAAGTCCTTCATGTTCCAAATCTACGTGCAATTTAATTTCTATAAACAACTTAAGTATGGATCTTAAATGCTGAGTAAATTTTCTCCTTCTTTCTGCAAGTTTCAGATTGGATGTGCTAGAGATAAATGGAAACTTTATTTACTAGATGGAAGCTCGAGGATGGCATGTTACAGGTTGGGACGATGAAATATATATATATATATATATATATGTTATGGCATTTTAGATGAAAACATCTTAGTTTTTATTATTTAAAACACGTGAAACCAGATTTATATGAGAATGAATATCCATATTTCTTCCAAAGTAAAATATTGTGAGTTGGCTAAACTTTGTTGTTCTAAATTTTCTATACAACATTATCAACCGTCAAAGCTACATACTATTGTCTGGGGCCCGTCTAGAGTTTTGACTCAATCTAAAAAAAAAATAAAAAATTAGTCTGAGACATTTATTGACGATTATTCAAGACTTTGTTAGGTGTCTTTATTGAAAGACAAATCAAAGGTTTAACATGTTTTCAAAATTTTTACATCATGACTGAAACACAATTTCATGAAAAAATTAAAATTGTGCAAAGTGATAATGGAAAAGGATTTTTTAATAAAGCTTATGAATTTTTATTTTTATTTTTATTTTTTGTAAAAATGTATTGTACATCAAAGCTCTTATATAATACCTCACAACAGAAAGGAATAGCAAGACGGAAAAAAAACAAACATCTTTTCGAGGTGGCAAGATATTTACTTTTTTCACGAAATGTTTCAAAATATCATTAGGGTGAACCTATGTTAACTGCCACATATCTTATAAATAGAATGCCTTCAAGAATTTGAAATTTCAAAAGGCCCTGAATGTTTTTAAAACCTTTTATACCTCTTACAGATTGATAAATTAAATTCCGTTGACAGTTTTTCGGTGCAAACCTTCAATCTACAACCAAGAAAATGGTCGAGGTATGCTCGATCCTCGGGCTAGAAAATGTATGTTTGTAGGATATGCTCCCGACAAAAAGGAATTAAATGTTTTGATGCTGTTTCTAAAAAAATGTTTATAACTTTGGATCCTTTTTCTTTTCTTTTTATGACAAACCTCTTTATGAGAATCATGTTCATGGTAGTATTGGACATGGAGATGATATTTTTAAAACTCAAAATTCTCATCGTAATTTCGTTAATAAAAGTAGTAATGCTAATAAATTTTTAGAATATTTTCCTCAAATGGAGCCTTTTCAAGATAATACAGAAAACAGATTTTTTCATGATCTCAACAAGAAGTCGATAATCAGATCCTTTACCTTTTGAACCAAATTCTGTTAGTGAGACGGGCAGAAATGAGCCGAAAAGACTCTACTAGTTCCCCCGTCTCTGAACCAAGGTCAGAATCCAGTATGCTAGAATCTCCATGTGACATTTCTTCTAATACATAGTGATGAGTTAGATCTTCATATAGCATATCCAAAAGGAGTTCGATCTTGTACTATCAAACATTCAATATCCAACCATGACTCTAAAAAAATGTTATCTCCTACTTTTTCATATTTTACTTCACAACTTTCTTTTGTGAAAATACCAAAAAGTGTACATGAAGCTTTACAAGTTCCAGAGCGGAGAAAGGCCATCGAAGTGGAGTTGGGTGCTCTTGAGAAAAATCAAACATAAAATAATGAGTCCACCAAAAGGACAAAGAACAATAGGGTGCAGGTGAGTCGCTACCATCACATATGATTCTAATGGAGCACATTACAAAGCCCTATTAGTGGCGAAAGGATTTACTCAGACCTACTGCACTGACTATCTTGAAACTTTTGCAGCAGTGGCAAAATTATATACTGTTAGGGTATTTCTCTCAATGGTTGTGAACCTTGATTGACAACTAGAACAACGTGATGTGAAAAAAAAAATACATTCTAAAATGGAGAGTGTTAGGACTATTCCTTGTGTTCAAAATATGTTATCATCTTTGTTTAGGACCAAATTATAATTTATGTAAAGCTAGGGCTTTGTAAATATATACCTAAAATATGGGTGTATATAGGAGCTTTTCATAGAATTACATGTGACTTTGACTCATTTTTGTACTCCCATACTTGTAATCATATACATCAATAGAGAGAGAATTTATGTGAAGAGAACACAAGCTCAAAAGTTAGGTTTACCTCCAAACGCTTCCACTACAAACTCATAGGTAAATCGATTTCTTTTGTGTACTTAGGTAGATCGTTGGATAATCTGTGACCTACAATTAGACGTGTTCATACGATTTCGATTCCGAACCCCCAACCGAACCGCGGTTAATCACGGTTCAGTTACGGTTTGGAACCGGTTCGGAACCGCCGGTTCTGGTTCAAACCAGTTTTTTTTTTTTTTTGTTTTTTTGTTTATTAATTGAAAAATGATAAAGGAAATTGATTTTTTTTAATAATGTAAAATCTTTTTCATTCCAATTTTCAATCCAACTATTTATAAATTACAACTTACTAGTTCAATACAATGTAAAAAGAAAAAAAAAATTACATTACACCTTCAAATTTCAATATTAAAATAAGTTTGATTATCGTTAAAAAAAAAAATACAACACAATGTCAATACAATATAATGTGAAAAAAAAATTCACTTTCAACATTAAAAAAAAATTATTATCGCTAAAGAAAAACAATTCAATAAAATACAATGCGAAAAAAAAAATACACCTTCAATATTTAAAAAATAATTACTATTGCTAAAAAAAAATACAACTCAATATAATGAAAAAAATACAACTCAATACAACTCAATAATTATTTTTGGGAAATTCCGGTTGGTAACCCTGTGTTTAAGGCTTTTTCAGTTGGTGCCCAAAGTTATTTTCGATTCCGATTGGTACCGCTGTGTTTAAGCCTTTTCCAGTTGGTGCCCAAAGTATTTTTCAATTCCGGTTGGTACCCCTGTGTTTAAGCATTTTCTAGTTGGTGCCCAAAGTATTTTTAAATTCCGGTTGGTAACCCTAAGTTATGAAAAAACATAACCCCGCGATTTTAAAAGACTAAAAAATGATATCTTTAGGTATATGCATGTTAGTTAATAACGGAATTCTAGAAAACATAAAAAACGGTTCATATACCTAAAGATATTGTTTTTTAGTCTTTTAAAATTGCGGGGTTATGTTTTTTCGTAATTTAGGGTTACCAACCGGAATTTAAAAATACTTTGGGCACCAACTAAAAAAGGCTTAAACACAGGGGTACCAACCGGAATCGAAAATAACTTTGGGCACCATCTGGTGTATTCTGACTACTATATTCTGACAGAGCACAAAATTTTGAAAATTAAGAAAAGTGTACTATTTTGAAAAAGCGCAAAATTGCGAAAGAGTAATATTTTCACGGTATAAGTTTCCAAATTTGAGAGGGAATTTTTGCTTGTTTACCAATTTTTTTTACAATTCCAGTTTCCTTTAAATATAACTCTAAAAAAAGTTTTATTATTATATTTTATTTCTGTATCGCAAGCCTATCTATCGCACACTTATACATTGCGTACGGTCACTGTACCACAAACTCTTATTGCAAAATTTCTTTTATCGCAAAGCTTCTGTTAAAATCCCTAAGTATCCTTTCACAAATTTCTCGTTAATATTTCTTCATTTTATAGCTAATTGTTCCCAAAACAGTTCATAATACCTCTTAATCGATCCCAAACCTTCCTTAAATCCCCTATAATCTCGTGTTTGAATTCGATATTGGAAAAGTTCTCTCGATTTCGTTTAATTACTATGGTATTTTGTGTTTAATCCATGTGATTAGGATAGTTTTTACCTGGGTATGCTGCAATTTGATTTAATATTCCCAGTTTGCATGATTATTAGTCTCGATTTCGCGATCAAAATTGAAAATATGTTATCGCGAAGGTTTATGGGTTGTTACTGTTTACGGTATAACTAAGACCATAAACTTCACAGGTTTACTGTACAAATTAGCTTACGGTACAATTAAGATTCGTAAACTTCCAACTGTTTACTTTTAAGCTCAAGTTTACGGTACGACCAAGACCCCTTAACTAATACTTTTCAAAATTATTGACTTTCAATTTCATTTATGGTTTGTATTTGACCCGTAAACTTCAAATTTCAAAATTGTTGACCTTTCACTTTTACATTTACGGTTTGACTTCTGCCCGTAAACTTCCAAAATTGTTGACTTTTTCAACTTACGTTTACGGTTTGACCATGACTCCCGAACTTTTCAATGTTGACCTTTTCTACTGTTTACAATGTTTACGTTATGGTCAGGACCCGTAAACTTTCATTGTTTACTGTTATCTCAGACCCGTAAACATTATTCATAATATTTTAATACCCCGTAAACATCTATTTGAGACTCGAAAACAATTTTTTAATCTTTTAATCGCGCAAACTTTACAAATCCACTGTTTGCGGCTCTCCATACTTCGAAATTTTTTCAACATATTTTCACGTATCGCAAACATTCTTCAGTTTACAAATCAATTGCGGCTCTCCATAGTTAGAAAATTTTTCAAATCGATGTCACATATCACAAACATTATACAGTTTATGATTCCACTATTTACGGCTCTCAAACACTTAGACAACTTTGCAAATCATTTGATCATATCACAACGTTACACATTTACTGTTTACGGCTCTTTATACTTAGAAAATTTTCAAATTGACTCAAACGTATTGGAAACTTATCATATTTTTTTTTACAATAATCTAAAGTTTGTTATTTTCAACACTTAGAAATTTTAAAAATTAATTAGGTCAACATTTTTAAAATTGCTATTTGTTTTGTTCTATCATTCAATATATCAATATAATATTAGCATTCAGTATAAAGAGAACATCATAAAATATCATATGCTTCACCTTCATTCTATAATTGCTAATAATTTTCTCTTTTTCAAACAATATGT
This sequence comes from Lindernia subracemosa, assembly GCA_028392965.1. NCBI lineage: Eukaryota > Viridiplantae > Streptophyta > Magnoliopsida > Lamiales > Linderniaceae > Vandellia > Vandellia subracemosa. The sequence continues at coordinate 139,701 of JAQPCC010000030.1, forward strand.
ATACTGAACCTGCTCATCTCGTCTATCCGACTGAAGAATGGCCAGCCATCAAGGACAACAATTTCCATCTGGATCTAGCCACCTTTAAATGTCCAGACGAGATCATCTTATCCATACATCAAGGACACTGGATGTGGCCCACATTAACTCGACTAGCCAAAGTCCATCTGGTGTATCTTCAACAATTTTGGGGCATGATGAAGAGATGCAATCCCTCCAACAACACCATCTACTTCGAGTCCTTCATCTACATGACAAGAGTTCGTCTCACTAAGGATATTCTCAACCATGTCCTTGATCTACCACGGTACGACACCTTTGATGACTTTCCGACGGATGAGGAACTCATTGAAGACATGCTCGGTTTGGGCCATACTCTTCCACTCAAGATGTTGTCTTCTGTCCAAAAACGAAAACTTCCACATCCGTGGAAGATCTTATTTAGCCTGATGAACAAATGATTATCTTCCAAGCACACATGCTTTGATCATGACAACCTCAAGATATTGCGGTTTCTACATGGGATTATCTTCACCAAAAGATACGACTATGTCCAATTAATTTGGAACGACCTTGAAGATCAAATCCACACCATGGACCACACCAAGAAACCCAAATTCCATACCTGAGGTGCTTTCCTTTGCTCATCCAACATACATGGATGGCATCAAAGTAATTCCTAGGCGGCCAGACTCTGAAGCCTTCACACAGCCCAAGTTGAAATACTTCCAGAAGGCTAAAGAAGATCCTTCACAGAGGCCCATGTAGTCCATACTACCATCTACCGCCAATGTCACTAGCTACTAGCTCGTATGGTTCAGGCCAACCCACCTGAACCTAACCCCTGAACTAGCCCACGAGTGAATAAGGGTCTTGAGAGTTCTTTGGTTGCAGCTCCCGCTGATGCCGTTTCCTCCGACCACACTCACACTGAATCCGATGAGGAACGGGAGACAACCGCAAAGTTCGGTAGGACGCGAGATTCGTCAGAAAAGCTCGCTTGATCAAATCGCTGCCGAGACTGCTGCACCCATCCCTACCTCACAAAGAAGCCGGACCTTGCCCACCATAGCCACCGGGGCTGACATAGTCAGCTCTTAGGTAGAAGTCGTTGCATTGGGTCCAACAGCGCACGCACAACCTACCCATAGCCACTCAATTGTCTCCCAATAGACAATTGTTTCAAACACGCACAGGGAACTAAATACTCTATCACTGCTTCACGGAGGTATTGGAATAGGTGGAACTCAGCCCCAATCCACCACTTTTCTTCTACGCACATCGAGTCTTGTGTCTCCATTTCCCACATATTTTTCAATGACACAAACACTATTTTCCCCATCCACTCTTGGTCTAAGTGACCAAGACAGAACTTCCATAGACACGTATATTTTAGACGTGATTTGAAGATTGAAAGGAAGTCCAGACGTAGCAACATCAACGCCAACTACGTCATCGGGCCATCCACATGAGCTTGTCACCGGTGTGATGCCAACGGTAAGTCTAAGTGGCCCCAGAATTTCAAGACCTACTGTCACCTTAGTTACCATATACAGCCGCTCAGAAACCTATTTTGCCGTCGTGATGACGGAACGCCATAGTGGCTTCGTTCAGTTACCCTGGGTGATGCAGGAATTCTCAAATATCATCTGGAGTCCGCTTTTGCATCGTATTCAACTTCTTTCAAAATTTCTTTGATGCAAAAGGTACAGACTGTTGTCGAGACAGTTGTAAGGGAAAAAGGGAAATCATCAGTCGTCGATGAACATGTGGCCCCTTCTTCTTTTTCTCGTCCCCTTCCTTCTTCACTAGCTTCTTACCCCAACCCATACATCATTCCCCTACTTGAGCTACGTGACATTCTCATGTCACGCCTCCTGTTTGAGACACCCTTGTCGTCAGACATGACAGAGCTCTTATCTGGCCTTCACACACCCCCAACTTATCGCGACGACACACACACACACTCAAAAACGACATCATTACGATCCTGACGGCTCAGATCGTGCTGAGGGGAGAAGCGTCCGCGTGTCGGCAAGACAAGCACCTCTCACTCAACTTCTCAAACCACTGCTCAACCTTCACAACCCTTCCAACCATCATCCTCACATTAAAAGCAAACAGACTTTATCGTCAAGGAAACCCTCAAATGCCAGTGATGTGCATCAGTCGACTAAATCTGGGAGAAATTATGTATCTAATGCTTCTCAAAAACCGTAGAGTAAGATTTCCAAGGCTATGTTGACTGAGCTGTGGAAAAAGGCCGAGAGTGGAGCAGGGGATTCCCCTTCAGACTTTGGAAATATCTTTGCACGCATCGACAAGCTCGAGTATAGTGGAGTCATGGTGATCATCTCCAATGTACAACATATGTTGAAGTCTGCATTGCTGCATTATGGATACATAGACGAGATACAATACAATAATTCACTAGGAAGTTCTGCAAAATACCGTGTCAATTTAAAATTTTTGATACCGCCCAAACAGGTGAGGTCCGATGCGAGAGAATATCACAAGCTCTTCTTCGACACATTGAACAAAGCATTCTCAGACGTTGATTTCACAGAAGCCTAAAGCTCCATGTCCTTCTCTAATCCTCCTGCGGCTAGATGGGGCGTGAGCTCATCCTCGAGAGAAATAATCCTCCAAGCGCGTAACAAACTTCCAAAACTGCCCAAAGGCACTGAGTCTGACAACAGCAAGGTCCGTTAAGAGAAGGCTACCACGGAGGACACTACCACAAAAGCAAGAAGCCTCGTGCGAAAGGGATCGAGGCCTGGAAGTGGTGGTAAGATCCGAGAATCGAGCCAATCAGGCGATGGACATCCCGACGAGCTCAGTGTACACAAGACGAAGAGATCAGTGGGAACTAGAAGTGCATCGGCATTGCCTCCTTCGTCACTAGCTTTGCTGGACCATGATAAGAACTTCAGGTTCGGATTCGGGTCCGTACCAACTATCCAGTGCTGGTGTTTCTCCAGTGGAAGGGATCAGTGGGGGTTGAAGTTTCGTCTCATTGGCAACCCAGTGAAGAGGCCGAGAAGCAATGCTTCTAGAACATCCACACGAGTTGGTTGATCTGTACATCCAAAGGGTGTCGTGGACAGCGTCGGAATCCGAATCCAATACCAGAGCCCAAATCAAGAGACTTAGAAACCTGATCAGTCAGACAGCTTTAGACGACTTCAGAATCGAGCAAGAAGAACTTCAAGAAGGATAGGACTACACCCAGGATCCAACAAACCTTTCAGAGGTAGTCAAGCAAAGTGCTGAAGTGCCTCTAAAGCTGTCCAAAGGGACAGTACTACCGCTTGAGACCCCTTGGGAGAATGTCAAGGTTGTAGCGGCATTTCTAGAAGAAATCAGAAGACGTATCTGGCGAAAGGAAGTCAGGATAAAGAAGCTTGACGAGCAGAATCTACGAGGTTTTTCAGAGTCTACAAAATATTGTGTCAATTAAAATTTTTTATACCACCCAAATAAGTGAGGTCCGAGGCAAAAGAATTTCACAAGCTCTTCTTCGACACCTTGAACGAAGCATTCTCATACGTTGATTTAAATGAAGCCAAATGCTCCATGTCCTTTTCTAATCCTCTTCCTGCAAGACCGGGCGTGAGCTCATCCTCGAGAGAAACAATCCTCTCCGCGCATAACAAACTTCCAAAACTGCCCAAAGCCACTGATTCTGACAACAACAAGGTCCGTAAACAAAAGGCTACCACGGAGAACACTACCACAAAAGCAAGAAGCCTCGTGCGAAAGGGATCGAGGCCTGCAAGTGGTGGTAAGATCCGAGAATCGAGCCAATCAGGCGATGGACACCCCGACGAGCTCAGTGTACGCAAGACGAAGAGAAAAGATAGGGAAAACGCATCTGCGGAAACTAAAAGCACATCAGCATCGCATCCTCCATCACCAGCTGCGCTGGACCGTAATTTAAGAACTTCGTGTTCGGATTCGGGTCCGTACCAACTGTCCAGTGCTAGTGTTTCTCCATTGGAAGGGATTAGTGGGGGTCGAAGTTTCGTCTCATGGATAACCCAGTGAAGAGGCGGAGAAGCAATGCTTCTAGAAGATCCACACGAGCTGGTTGATCTGTATATCCAAAGAAAGCCGTGGACAATGTCGGAATCTGAAACCGTTGCCAGAGCCCGAATCGAGAGACTTAGAAACCTGATCAGTCAGACAGTTTCAGACGACTTCAGAATCGTGCAAGAAAAAATTCAAGAATAAGAGGACTACACCCATGATCCAACAAACCTTTCAGAGGTAGTCAAGCAAAGTGAAGTGCCTCCAAAGCTGTCCAGAAGGACAATACCGCTTGAGACCCCTTGGGAGAATATCAAGGTTGTAGCGACATTCCTAGAAGAAATCAGAAGACGTATCTGACGAAAGGAAGATAGGATAAAGAAGCTTGACGAGCTGAATTTACGAGGTCTTTCAGAGTCTACAAAATATTGTGTCAATTAAAATTTTTTGATACCGCTCAAATATGTGAGGTCCGAGGCAAGAGAATTTCACAAGCTCTTCTTCGACACCTTGAACGAAGCATTCTCATACGTTGATTTAAATGAAGCCAAATGCTTCATGTCCTTCTCTAATCCTCCAGTTGCAAGACCGGGCGTGAGCTCATCCTCGAGAAAAACAATCCTCCCTGCGCATAACAAACTTCCAAAACTGCCCAAAGCCACTGATTCTGACAACAGCAAGGTTCATAAACAAAAGGCTTCCACATAGGACTCTACCACAAAAGCAAGAAGCCTCGTGCGAAAGGGATCGAGGCCTGGAAGTGGTGGTAAGATCCAAGAATCGAGCCAATCAGGCGATGGACATCTCGACGAGCTCAGTGTACGCAAGACGAAGAGAAAATATAGGGAAAACGCATCTGTGGAAACTGAAAGCACATCGGCATCGCGTCCTCCATCACCAGCTGCACTGGACCGCAATTTAAGAACTTCGTGTTCGGATTCGGGCCAGTACCAACTGTCCAGGGGTGATGTTTCTCCATTGGAGAGGATCAATGGGGGTCGAAGTTTCATCTCATGGGCAACCTAGTGAGGAGGCGGAGAAGCAATGCTTCTAGAAGATCCACACGAGCTGGTTGATCTGTACATCCAAAGGGATCCGTGGACAGTGTCGGAATCTGAAATCGATGCCAGAGTCCAAATCGAGAGACTTAGAAACCTAATCAGTCAGACAGATTCAGACGACTTCAGAATCGTGCAAGAAAAAATTCAAGAATGAGAGGACTACACCCATGATCCAACAAACCTTTCAGAGGTAGTCAAGCAAAGTGATGAAGTGCCTCCAAAGCTGTCCAGAAGGACAATACCGCTTGAGACCCCTTGGGAGAATATCAAGGTTGTAGCGACATTCCTAGAAGAAATCAGAAGACGTATCTGACGAAAGGAAGATAGGATAAAGAAGCTTGACGAGCTGAATTTACGAGGTCTTTCAGAGTCTACAAAATATTGTGTCAATTAAAATTTTTTGATACCGCTCAAATATGTGAGGTCCGAGGCAAGAGAATTTCACAAGCTCTTCTTCGACACCTTGAACGAAGCATTCTCATACGTTGATTTAAATGAAGCCAAATGCTTCATGTCCTTCTCTAATCCTCCAGTTGCAAGACCGGGCGTGAGCTCATCCTCGAGAAAAACAATCCTCCCTGCGCATAACAAACTTCCAAAACTGCCCAAAGCCACTGATTCTGACAACAGCAAGGTTCATAAACAAAAGGCTTCCACATAGGACACTACCTCAAAAGCAAGAAGCCTCGTGCGAAAGGGATCGAGGCCTGGAAGTGGTGGTAAGATCCAAGAATCGAGCCAATCAGGCGATGGACATCTCGACGAGCTCAGTGTACGCAAGACGAAGAGAAAATATAGGGAAAACGCATCTGTGGAAACTGAAAGCACATCGGCATCGCGTCCTCCATCACCAGCTGCACTGGACCGCAATTTAAGAACTTCGTGTTCGGATTCGGGCCAGTACCAACTGTCCAGGGGTGATGTTTCTCCATTGGAGAGGATCAATGGGGGTCGAAGTTTCATCTCATGGGCAACCTAGTGAGGAGGCGGAGAAGCAATGCTTCTAGAAGATCCACACGAGCTGGTTGATCTGTACATCCAAAGGGATCCGTGGACAGTGTCGGAATCTGAAATCGATGCCAGAGTCCAAATCGAGAGACTTAGAAACCTAATCAGTCAGACAGATTCAGACGACTTCAGAATCGTGCAAGAAAAAATTCAAGAATGAGAGGACTACACCCATGATCCAACAAACCTTTCAGAGGTAGTCAAGCAAAGTGATGAAGTGCCTCCAAAGCTGTCCAGAAGGACAATACCGCTTGAGACCCCTTGGGAGAATATCAAGGTTGTAGCGACATTCCTAGAAGAAATCAGAAGACGTATCTGACGAAAGGAAGATAGGATAAAGAAGCTTGACGAGCTGAATTTACGAGGTCTTTCAGAGTCTACAAAATATTGTGTCAATTAAAATTTTTTGATACCGCTCAAATATGTGAGGTCCGAGGCAAGAGAATTTCACAAGCTCTTCTTCGACACCTTGAACGAAGCATTCTCATACGTTGATTTAAATGAAGCCAAATGCTTCATGTCCTTCTCTAATCCTCCAGTTGCAAGACCGGGCGTGAGCTCATCCTCGAGAAAAACAATCCTCCCTGCGCATAACAAACTTCCAAAACTGCCCAAAGCCACTGATTCTGACAACAGCAAGGTTCATAAACAAAAGGCTTCCACATAGGACACTACCTCAAAAGCAAGAAGCCTCGTGCGAAAGGGATCGAGGCCTGGAAGTGGTGGTAAGATCCAAGAATCGAGCCAATCAGGCGATGGACATCTCGACGAGCTCAGTGTACGCAAGACGAAGAGAAAATATAGGGAAAACGCATCTGTGGAAACTGAAAGCACATCGGCATCGCGTCCTCCATCACCAGCTGCACTGGACCGCAATTTAAGAACTTCGTGTTCGGATTCGGGCCAGTACCAACTGTCCAGGGGTGATGTTTCTCCATTGGAGAGGATCAATGGGGGTCGAAGTTTCATCTCATGGGCAACCTAGTGAGGAGGCGGAGAAGCAATGCTTCTAGAAGATCCACACGAGCTGGTTGATCTGTACATCCAAAGGGATCCGTGGACAGTGTCGGAATCTGAAATCGATGCCAGAGTCCAAATCCAGAGACTTAGAAACCTAATCAGTCAGACAGATTCAGACGACTTCAGAATCGTGCAAGAAAAAATTCAAGAATGAGAGGACTACACCCATGATCCAACAAACCTTTCAGAGGTAGTCAAGCAAAGTGATGAAGTGCCTCCAAAGCTGTCCAGAAGGACAATACCGCTTGAGACCCCTTATGAGAATGTCAAGGTTGTAGCGGCATTCCTAGAAGAAATCAGAAGACGTATCTGGCGAAAGGAAGATAGGATAAAGAAGCTTGACGAGCTGAATTTACGAGGTTTTTCAGAGTCTACAAAATATTGTGTCAATTAAAAATTTTTGATACCGCCCAAATAAGTGAGGTCCGAGGCAAGAGAATTTAACAAGCTCTTCTTTGACACCTTGAACGAAGCATTCTCATACGTTGATTTAAATGAAGCCAAATGCTTCATGTCCTTTTCTAATCCTCTTGCTGCAAGACCGGGCGTGAGCTCATCCTCGAGAAAAACAATCCTCCTCGCGCACAACAAACTTCCAAAACTGCCCAAAGGCACTGATTCTGACAACAACAACAAGGTCCGTAAACAAAAGGTTACCACGGAGGACACTACCGCAAAAGCAAGAAGCCTCGTGCGAAAGGGATCGAGTCCTGGAAGTGGTGGTAAGATCCGAGAATCGAGCCAATCAGGCGATGGACACCACGACGAGCTCAGTGTACGCAAGACGAAGAGAAAATATAGGGAAAATGCATATGCGGAAACTGAAAGCACATCGACATCGCGTCCTCCATCACCAGCTACGCTGGACCGCAATTTAAGAACTTCGTGTTCGGATTCGAGTCCGTACCAACTGTCCAGTGCTAGTGTTTATCCATTGGAAGGGATTAGTGGGGGTTGAAGTTTCGTCTCATGGGCAACCCAGTGAAGTGGCGGAGAAGTAATGCTTCTAGAAGATCCACACGAACTGGTTGATCTGTACTTCCAAAGGGAGCCGTGAACAGTGTCGGAATCTGAAACCGATGCCCAAATCGAGAGACTTGAAAACCTGATCAGTCAGACAACTTCAGACAAATTCAGAATCGTGCAAGAAGAAATTCAAGAAGGAGCGGACTACACTCAGGATCCAACAAATCTTTCAGAGGTAGTCAAACAAAGTGCTGAAGTGCCTCCAAGGCTGTCTAGAGGGTCAATACCGCTTGAGACCCCTTGGGAGAATGTCAAGTTTGTAACGTCATTCCATAGAAGATATCAGAAGACGTATCTGGCGAAAGGAAGATAGGATAAAGAAGCTTGACGAGCTGAATGTACGAGGTCTTTCAGTGTTTGCAAAACATTGTGTCAATTCAAAAAAATTTATACCGCCCAATCATGTGACGTCTGAGGCGAGAACAAGCTCTTCTTCAACACATTGAACGAAGCATTCTCAGACGTTGATTTCACAGAAGCAAAAAGCTCCATGTCTTTCTCTAATCCTCCTGTACTAGACCGGGTGTGAGCTCATCCTCGGGAGAAACAATCCTCCCCGGGCATAACAAACTTCCAAAACTGCCCAAAGGCATTGATTCTAACAACAGCAAGGTCCATAAACAAAAGACTACTACGGAGGACACTACCACAAAAGCCAGAAGCCTCGTGCAAAAGGGATCGAGGCCTGGAAGTAGTGGTAAGATCCGAGAATCGAGCCAATTAGGCGACGGACATCCCGACGAGCTCAGTGTACGGAAAATGAAGAGAAAAGATAGGAAAAACGCATTTACGAAACCTAAAAGTGCATCGACAACGCATCCTCCATCACCAACTGCGCTGGACCGCGATTTAAGAACTTTGGGTTCGGATTCGGGTCAGTACCAACTGTCCACGGATGATGTTTCTCCATTGGAAGGGATCAATGGGGGTTGAAGTTTCGTCTCATGGGCAACCTAGTGAAGAGGCCGAGAAGCAATGCTTCTAGAAGATCCACACGAGTTGGTTGATCTGTACATCCAAGGGGAGCCATGGACAGCGTCGGAATCTGAAGCCGATGCCAGAGCCTAAATCATGAGACTTAGAAACCTGATCAGTTAGACATCTTCATATGACTTTAGAATCGAGCAAGAACTTCAAGAAGAAGAGGACTACACCAAGGATGCAACAAACCTTTCAGAGGTAGTCAAACAAAGTGTTGAAGTGCCTCTAAAGCTGTCCAGAGAGACAGTACCGCTTGAGACCCCTTGGGAGAATGTCAAGGTTGTAGTTCCATTTCTAGAAGAAATCAGAGACGTATCTGGCAAAATGAAGATAGGATAAAGAAGCTTGACGAGCTGAATCTACGAGGTCTTTCAAAGTTTGCAAAATACAGTGTCAATTCAAATTTTTTGATACTGCCCAAACAGGTGAGGTCCGAGGCGAGAGAATTTCACAACCTCGTCTTCGACACCTTGAACGAAGTATTCTCATACGTTTATTTCACAGAAGCCAAAAGCTCCATGTCCTTCTCAAATCCTCCTGCTGTTAGACAGGGCATGAGCTCATCCTCGAGAGAAATAATCCTCCCAGCGCATAACAAACTTTCAAAATTGCCCAAATGCACTGATTATGACAAAAGCAAGGTCCATAAACAAAAGGCTGTCACGGAGGACGCTACCACAAAAGCCAGAAGCCTCGTCCAAAAGGGATCGAGGCTTGGAAGTGGTGGTAGGATCCGAGAATCGAGCCAATCGGGCGATGGACATCTCGACGAGCTCAGTATATGTAAGACGAAGAGAAAAGATATGGAAAACGCATCTGCGGAACCTAAAAGCGCATCGACATCGTGACCTCTGTCACCAGCTGCGTCGTGTTCGGATTCGGGTCCGTACCAACTGTCAAGGGCTGCTGTTTCTCCATTGGAAGGGATCAGTGAGGGTCGAAGTTTCGTCTCATGGGCAACCTAGTGAAGAGGCCAAGAAGCAAGGCTTCTAGAAGATCCACACGAGTTGGTTGATCTGTACATCCAAAGGGAGCCGTGGACAGCGTTGGAATCTGATGCCGATGCTAGAGCACGGATCGAGAGACTTTGAAACCTGATCAGGTAGACTGCTTCAGACGACTTCAAAATCGAGCAAGAAGAACTTGAAGACGGAGAGGACTACACCCATGATCCAACATACCTCCCAGAGGTAGTCAAGCAAAGTGCTGAAGTGCCTCCAAAGCTATCCAAAGGGACAGTACTGCTTGAGATCCCTTGGAAGAATGTCAAGGTTATAGCGCCATTCCTAGAAGAAATTAGAAGACGTATATGGCGAAAGGAAGATAGGATAAAGAAGGTTGACGAGCTGAATCTACGAGGTCTTTCTCATCTCAAAGGAACAGTTGTTGTGGGACACATGTATATGCTCACACACATGTCAGTGGTTCTCTGTAAGGACAAGAAGAAAGATCACGAACTAATGAGAACAAAGTCTAGAATCACATAAATCGTTGATGTTGAGCACTACAACGTGGATCAAGTCCAGTATTCGATATTCATCGTAGAGCGTCAAGACTTAAGCAGAGAAAGAATGTCAGAAGCCGAGCTAGCCCTAGTGGAGCCAGATGATCTCTATCAAATATTCTACATCTACTGAAAGTTTACGCTAAATCAGTTCAGATACAAACTGGGCTTCATGGCAATAAAGAGATACATACTGAGGCAGGTCAAGTACTTCTCAGCTCAAGACCTTCAGATCCTCTTGGAGAATAATACGAAGAATGTCAACATGACAACGCCGAGAAACAGTAGTCCAGGGCTAGAAGACTACCCAGAGGCTCATATCATCAGTGATCCAGATATTGGTATAATCTATCTCAACCACGAAGGAGAACGACATCTACTCGTTCTATCAGAGAGAAAAATTCTGCGATGGGACACTGAAGAAGATCCTTCAGAAGTTGAAGGCTAAAGTGACGCCCATGGACTAGAAGCCAATTCTGACACCGAACTGCACGATCGAGTCCTAGTTGAGAAATTCATTGACGCCTTAGAAGATAGACTGGAGTTCAAAAATGTTATAAGGCAGTATGAAGTGGTTCTAGGACTTAGGAAATAATTTTACCGAAGACAAAGATGATCGAGCTTACCTGCAGATTGAACACAAAGAGGGAACTTCTTACGACTATTTCTTGTGTTCAAAACATGTAATCATCTTTGTTTAGGACCAAATTGTAATTTATGTAAAGCTCGGGGTTTGTAAATATATACGTAAAATATGGGTTATATATAGGAGCTTTACATATAATTACATATGACTTTGAATGATTTTTGTACTCTCATACTTGTAATCATATACCATCAATAGAGAGAATCTATGTAAAAAACACACAAGCTAACAAGCTAGGTTTACCTCCAAATGCTTCCGCTACAATAGGTAAATCGATTTCTTTCGTGTTCTTAGGTAGATCTTGGATAATCTGTAACTATATAGAGATCTAGAAGAGGAGCTGTATATAGACCGTCGCCCCAAGATTTGACGAAAATTTTTAATCTGATATATGCATTCTAAAAAAATCAATATAGGTCTAAAGCAATCTCTGAGGGTTTGGTTTAAAAAATTACTATATTCGTTAAAAATCAAGGCTATGCCCAAGCTTAAAGTGATCAAACCTTGTTTGTTGAACACTCTAAAGATGGAAACATATCAGTACTTATTGTAAATATCGATGATCTCATTCTTACAGGAGATGACTTTGTCGAGATGGACCGGTGTAAGAAAATTCTCGCAAGCAACTTTGAAATCAAGAACTTGGGAATATTACGATTCTTTCTTGGTATGGTGGTTGCTCAATCCAAGAGAGGATTAGTTGTATCCCAATAGAAGTACGTATTGGATCTTCTAGATGAAACGAAAATGTGTGGATGTCGACCTGTAGACACTCTTATGGACCCAAATCATAAGCTTGCAAATGTAAAAGACGCCAAACCTATTGATACTAGTCGATAAGCTAGTAGAAAAGCCAATTTACTTGGATTATACTCGTCCTATTATAGCCTTTTCAGTGAATGTTGTGAGCCAGTTTTTGCACTCCCCATATGAACAACAGTTAGTGTATTTAATTTTGAGGTACTTTAAAGGTACTACAGGAAAAGGCCTATTCTTTAAAAAGGAGATCCAAAGATCATTAAAGTTTACACAGATGCCGATTGTTGGATCAGTCACGAGTAGAAGATCAACTTCAGGATATTGTTTTAGTTACGTAGAGAAAAGAAACAAAGAGTTGTAACTAGTAATAGAGGCAAATTTCGAGCCATGTCTCATGATGTGTGTGAGATATTATGGCTAAAGAGGATTCTAGATGAGATAAAATGATTAATTGATATTGTGATGAAAACTCTATCTTGATAACAAAGCAACAATCAACATAACTCACAATCCTGTTCAGCATGATCGAGCGAAACATATTGAGATTGACCGGCATTTCATTAAGGAGAAACTTCAAGATGGAATTATTAGCATTCCTTTTGTTCCATCATCTCAACATATAGCCAATATTCTCACCAAAATACTATCCAAATCAACCTTTAAATTTCTTACAAGAAAGTTGAGCATGATCATTAAGCACCAACTTGAGGGGAGATGTTGAAGATGTTGTTTTCTTTGATTAAGGTTATTGATTTCTTTGTTAAATGATTTTGTTTCCTATAATCATTGATAGAATATATATATATATATATATATTTAATAGGATATGACTTCTATAATTCAGTAGATATTTTTGGATAGGAATCAAAGAGAATATTTACGTAATATTTTCTTCAAAAATGCTATAAATATACATGTGGTCTAAATGAATTTCATCGCAAAATATTAATAAAGATTAGTTGTTTCATTCTTTCTTTTTTTACGAATCAGTTAGTAAATATATTACGAAATTCTACCATGACTAGATTTATATCAATTGGATAAAGCGATTACCTAAAGAAATAGGAATTATCCATGTTGATCACGTGGCTTAATCAAGTTTTCTATTATTTGATTATATCTTCATTTACTATATTCAGTTGCTCTTTACTTATTATTTGCGTATTTAGTTCTCTCATTATAAAAATCCCATTTAGTCTGAATCAAAAGTGAGAAAACGATTCTAAGATTATTTGATTGTCCATGAGAATTGCTATCTTGACTAACATTCACTTTAGTGGACCTGCAAAGTTTGCATGGACATTAAAACATGACAAACTAATTCATCAACGTTCGTCTTTACCATATTGGCTACAACGATCTCATTTTCGTTTCGAATAGCTGAAGATGCGGCCGTGACGGGATATCAAAAACATCCTTAACAATCTTGGCAAAAAAAAAAAAATTCATACTAATGTTTTAAAAATCTTTCTTGTAATCCTTAACATTCTTGCCATCTACTATTGATTGGATAAGTGTAATTAATAACTTCTTTACTTGGTCGCATATTACATGCAAAGAATTAAAACAACGTCATATTCGTTGTTGCGACGATGTATAATATAGTCGAAACAATTCTGTTTACCTTTACCATCATTGTCAGATTGCAAAAAATAGTTAATGCACACCTTTATAAGACATGGATATAATATATATATATATAGATATATAAGTGTGTGTGTGTGTGTGCACATCGGTCTATCTGAAACAATATAAACAATAACCATCAAGATCATCAATCTAGTAAATAAAGTCGAAGGTATAGAGAGAGTATATCGATCATGAAAATGATGATCGCAATGTTGATTCTGCTACAGATGAGCCGAGTCAGATCGGTGTTTGTCGTAAGCTGTTTCAATGAATGTGCTTCAGACTGTTTTTTGGTGTTAGGAGATCAGTATTTTTGTTCCTTAAACTGCTTCGTTCATTGCCTCATAGATGAGGTACGGAGCAGAAGGATCGACCGCCGACAGTTGCTTTGTGCTTTGAATCGATGTGCTCGATTTGGCAAAGGTAAGAATCTAATTGTACATTTATTACGACATATGTTACAACCCTTCGATAATAGTCCTTGGGACAATATACCAAAAGAAATCACAACAAGCTCTTCATGCTCGTGTGTTGTACATCAAATATATCTTACTCCTAATCATTCTTTTAATTTCTTAGTGAAATTTGAAATTTTAAGATGCATTTATTATCCCGAATGCCAGAGCTAGTAATAGGTTATATCATTTTACTTTCCTGTATAATATTCAAACATAATCTTCCTAGTGCGTAATATTTATCTTCGTAACTTTTATTTCTATCTTGGTACTCCACTACAAATGATGTATAAGATTTATAGGCAAGATAAATGCATTTTCCGCGTAGTGTTGGATGCAATTACTTCTATTTAATACTACTTTTATTACATATTGCAGAGTTCTACAAAGTGCGCAACTGTATAAATAAATGTGGGCTTAAAAGTATATTTAGCAGCAGCAGCAGCCCAGCACCAGTCTTAACTCGCTCAGGGAAGTTGGATTGGATTAGCCAAACAACCTAGATTATGGTTTTATAATATATTATATATATACATATATTAGGCATTTGCCTATAATCAATATCATTCATCCTCATCAGACACCAGATATGTTATTCTATAGTTTAATTATCAAGGGAATTTGTGGGTTATTTTTTTATCTTAAGAAAAAAAAAAATTCAATCCAACTCAATTACTAAAGGATTGAAGAGAAAAAGAAACAACAATGATCGCTTTACAATTTTTGTAAGAATATTACAACAAAAGAACTTGGCAATTTTTATACTTAGAACTTAATTTTAAAACCAATATCATTTTGTCGGTAAGACTAACACATGAAGTGCCAAAGTTATAATTTGGATATCTAAGTAAAACGATTTCCAAGATAACCGGTGAATATTCCTTTTGTCTTTTGAAAAGCAAGCATGGAGAATGGTGTCGCGGCCGGGAAGTCTCGTTGCTTTAAAATTATTTAAAGCACTTTACTTTCCGAATTGTGACTTTCTACGGATGGGACGAGGGCGGAACCCTTCCCTTAAATGGCGGAGCATTTGTGAGGCAGGCAAAATATTTAATTACTGCAGGTACTCAGTGGCAAGTACGGAAGAGAAATATAGTGAATATCTGGTCCGATCCTTGGATCCCACGTTCGAGCTCGTTCAAGATCGTTTCCCCAATTCGGTCGGGGTTCGAACTCTATATAGTGGAAGATCTCCGGTTAGATTCGTTGAGTACGTGGAATGAACCGCTGGTACGCTCACTCTTCCTCCCATTTGATGCTAATGTTGTGCTCGGTATTCCGCCATGCTCGATAACCGAAGACGATCGGCTCATAAGGCATTTTACAAAGTCAGTGCTTTTTTTGGTTAAATCAGCCTACTGGTTAGCCCGAGACCTTGCAAGACGGAATCAACCTTCGACAAGTATGGCCAACAGTTCATGGAATTTCCTATAGAACAGTTATATTCCTCCTATGGTAAAGAACTTCGTTTGTACACTTGGCACGAACACCCTTGCCACTGCGTCAAACCAGTTTCGCTGGAAATGCGTGAAGACCCCTATTTGCAGCTTCTTTAATTTTGATATTGAGATCGAGCGGCATGTGTTTATATCCTGCAGGAGAGCGAAGGAGTTCCGAAATAGCATGGACGTCTCTTACAGTATTCTTCAAGCATGGCGTAGTTCGGCTAAAGAATGGCTTCGGGAAATCCATGCGAACCTGACGCAGAAAGAGTTCGACAGGGTTTTATGTGGGTATGGGCTCCATGATACGTACGGAATAAATGGACGATCGAGAGCATCATGGTTCCACTGGATGATGTTGTGCAGAAAGTAAATAAAGTACACCTTCACTCTCATAGCTACTCGGCCAGAGCACGAACGGAAGCTATCACTGACCCTAGCTTTGGAAGCAGCCTCTTGTTCATACCGTAAAAGTAAACTTCAATGGTGCATTACACGCTGAAAGGAATGGGGCAGCTATAAGGGTTGTGGCTCGTGATTCGGAAGGGCAGTGCTTGGGATGGTGGACGAGGTTCTTCCATGGAGATTTTGCTCCTGCAGTCATCGAAGCTAGAGCTGTGTTGATGGCTTTGGAGGTAGCTAGGATTCGTGTTCTCATTGCTATTGCAACATTATTTAAACTTGAGATACACCAAATGAATATGAAAATAGCATGAAAAATTAGAGGAAGAAATATGCATGAAACATGCCGAATGGTTTATTGCTCTCCGACAAGAGAATAAAATATGTCAACTCGTGAAGTTGCTTAACGGGCTTAAAAAAGCACTGACGGAGTGACACGAGAAATTTGATAGAACGATGCTATCGAATGGTTTCAAGATTAATGAATGTGAGAAATGTGTTTACATTAAAGAAACAACACCCGATGAATTTATTATTGTTTGTCTGTACGTAGACGTCATGTTGATCATGGAAAATAATCATAAAATAATCGTGAACACTAAAAATATGCTGAAAAATTATTTCAGCATTATGAATATGGATCTGTCTGATGTCATATTAGGGATAAATGTTTCTGTGTATTTGTTGAACAAGTTGCTGACTAAAGCTGTTGAAGGGAAGATACCTATCAAAGCTTGGAGTAATGTTAAGCCAACTTCTAAACACCCAAGACTTTCGGAGCAAAAAGCTAAAGAAGGTATATTTCTTAGCTACACTTCAATGAAATGAGCTGAAATTGATGAAATCTGGCAAAGATCGACTGCATCAAAACCTTTGAACTCATTGATCAATCTTCAAATGATGACAAAGATTCACCTCCCGACTCTACTATTCTAAAGATGAAGTTCTTGTACGAGGTATATGAAAAATGTAGCTATGTTATGTTGGAACCTTCCTCTTTCGAGCAAGCACTGAAGTATGACGAATGGAGAGATGCGATGAAAGAAGATATGGGAATGATCGAAAAAAAAAAAATCAGAATTTGACCTTGGTTCCAAGACCTTCAAAGAAGAATATCATCGAAGGTAAATGGCTATCCAGACTAAAGTTTAAATCGGATGGAAAAATATTAAAGCACTGTAATACCCGTGGGTTTTATAATGTAATTACCATTATAATTAGAAATTTTGATATATTATTTAGATGAAGGATTCGAAAGCTCGGGTGAAGAGTATGAATAATAATAGGAACACCTGAATTTTGATAAGTACTTGAAAACAAAAGAGGCCAAAATTCGGGTAAGAACAAAGGGAAGAATTCGAGTAATGATAAAGTGAAATTAGGGTGAAGCTAAAATTCGAATAAATATGGTCCAAATAAACATAGGCTATTGCTCAAGGTCCAAAAAGAATTCGAATATATTTCAAAGCCCAACAAAGGTTAATAAACGTTTGTGAGAGAAGAAAAGAATTTAGGTTACTTCATCATAAGGAAAAACACGTAGGGTGATATTCACCTCCCTGCCACTAACGTAAATACCATCATTATCTACAAGTAATATCTAAGACTTGATTGAACGAAAAGAAGAAGGGAGAACGAAGGAGAAAAAAAAATCACAAATCAAGCTAAAGACGAAAAGTTTTCGGCAAGGTCAGTTTGGGAAGATTCACTCGAACACAGCTTGGACGTGAGGTAGGTGAAGGCTTTCATCTACAACACGTTAAATTTCTTTCGAAAATTCGGATTATGGTGAAAGGTCACCACCGTTCGAAAATATGATTTTCGGCTATGTTCTTATGAAGTATATGACTTGCTTTATATTTTATAACGTGATTAAACCCAATATCTGGGTTTGTGTATGAAAATATATGTTTACATATCTCGTGATTTGATAGCACAATATGAAGATTTGAATAATTTTCGGGCATAGTACTGTAGCCAGGAATAATATAAATTCGGGTAGGTATAAGTTTCGGGCCTTTAATATTTTCGGATCTTTTAATAAATTTTCGGGTGTGAGAGTTTTCGGTATTTCAAAGATTTTCGGACCTTGACCACGTTTTCGGGTCCAAGCCATAAATTCGGCGAATTTTACTTTTCGGGCTTTACACTTTAAAACATTTTCGGGCGGAAAGTTTTCGAGTTTTGACCGATTTTCGAAGGGTTTGACTTGCGAGTTTTTGACTCAATTTCGGGTAAAGAGAAAATTCGGGCAAAGAGCCAAATTTTCGGGTAAAACATCTTCGAGCTTATAAAGGATATTCGGGCCCAAAACGTTCGGCGTGTATTACACATTTTAGGGCCGCAACTTTCGGGCTCGAATAAAGTTTGGGTTTTTGATCTAAAGAGCAATCCATCGGGCTCGAATGCAATTCGGGTCTTTGATCTAAAGGGGAATATTTGGGAAAAACAATTTTGTGATGACGCTGCACTTCATTTGCACGACATATGCATTCACTTTAGTACGAGTGAGTGATGACCGTGTGGACACGGTGACACTTTATAGTGTCAACGAGCGGGGTAGATCGTGACCACTTTGATTGATGATTCTTAAAGGAATCGAGGTTAGTACTCACATGACAGCTGACGGCAGACAGGCGTGATCGATCTGTCTACTCGGGCGTGAACGTCCCGAGGTGCAAAACCGTCTTTTATGGTATTTTTGCGGAAGGAGCGACCTGGCGTGAACGTCCAGAGTAGGCTACCGCCTAAGCAGTGTAAAATCCAGGAAGGAGCGACCTGGCGTGAACGTTCAGTGTGGGCTACCTGGATCTGCTTGATTTTTATGGGCATGCGAGGTGTCGAGTCTAGCCTAGGACCCTGTGTTGAGATATGGTAGGATGGAGTGAGAGGTAAAAGTCGAGCGTGCATTTATTGTGAGATATCTCGGGATGATGATTGAGCGCACGCTGCATTCATGCTTATATTCATCTACTGGGCAATCGCTCAGGGTTTTACGTGTTGTAGGTACTACCGAGTCCGACGTCGAGGTACGTCGCGACTGAGGTGGGCTGATGGCGGTGACTCCACCGACTTTTGAGGGCAGGGTTGTACATGGATGAAGACTTGTGGAGCGGCGTTAGGGCATTTTGATATTTTGACATTTTGGGGCTACGGCCTTTGTAAATATACGACTTTGTAACCTGTGTTTTAAATGTACGGGACTCTACCATCTTATGACTTACTCAACTTGTCCAACGACAATCGGACCAGATCAATGAGCTTATCCATAGTAGGAATTCATCTGAACATTGTCAGTCTCCACAACCGGAGCGTGTGGAGATTATAGGAGAAAGATTCAGGAAACTAAACCCCCCAACGTTTGCGGATGCCACTAACCCTGCGATGGCAGAAGACTTGTTGCGTACAATCGAGGATATGTTTATATATAGCCGAGTGCCGGAAGACGAGAAGGTCCTTTGTGCCGTTTCCATGCTAAGAGGAAACGCTAGATTTTGGTGGGATACAGTTAAGGTTTTGGAGAGTCCGATGACGATGTCGTGGGAACGATTCAAAGAACTGTTCCACAGCAAATACTTTTCAGCTCATGAACAAGAACGAAGGATGCACGAGTTCGTGTGCTTAAAACAAGGAGGGATGACAGTCGTGGAGTATATCCGCAAATTTGAGGAGCTGTCCCGTTTTGCCCCTCATATGGTGGCAACCAATCTCTTGAAGGTGACGAGGTTTATAATGGGCCTCAAACCCGAAATCTATCGAGACTTAAGCATAGCAGGAGCCCGACAGATGGAGTTCACACAAGTGGCGGAGCGGGCGATGATTGCCGAGCAAGCAAAGGAGTTAGTAAAATTTCAATTACCCGAGGAGGAGGTGTTCACTCTTTCGGGTAAAGCGAATCAGAATAGTGTTCCCCGAATCTCTGCTCTGAAGGCTCAACGACTTCTGAGGTCAGGTTGTGAGTCTTTTCTTATATATGCGGTGAAGGCGGAGGAATTACCTCAGCTAGAACTGAAGAGTGTGCCGATAGTCAATGAATACGCCGATGTATTTCCCGATGACCTCCCGGGGTTACCCCCTGATCAAGAAATACAATTCACCATTGATCTAGTGCCGGGAGCAGCCCCAATCGCTAAAGCTCCTTATCGATTAGCGCCAAATGAGTTACGGGAGTTGAAGGAGCAACTTGAGGAACTATTGCAGAAAGGATTTATTCAGCCCAGCTTTTCACCTTGGGGAGCACCGGTTCTTTTTGTGCGGAAGAAAGATGGGTCGATGCGACTGTGCATCGACTACAGAGAACTGGACAAGATCACCATCAAGAATAAATATCCTTTGCCGAGGATCGACGATCTATTCGATCAATTACAAGGTGCTACGGTATTCTCGAAAATTGACCTCCGTTCGGGATACCACCAACTAAAAGTCAGGGAAGCAGATGTTCCGAAAACTGCGTTCAGCACGAGGTACGGTCATTACGAGTTTTTGGTCATGCCTTTCGGGCTGACAAATGCACCGGCTGCCTTTATGGATCTGATGAATCGAGTCTTTAAAGACTTCCTCGATCGTTTTGTTATCGTCTTTATCGACGATATTCTTATCTACTCTAAGACAAGAGAAGAACACGAAAGTCACTTACGAACCGTCTTGGGAATTCTACGGGAGAATCAGCTCTATGCCAAGTACAAGAAATGTGAATTTTGGCTGGAGCAAGTGGCTTTTCTGGGGCACGTTATTTCTGGAAACGGAATTTCGGTAGACCCTAGTAAGATCGAAGCTGTAAATAATTGGCCACGTCCCACTAACCCTACCAAAGTTCGGAGTTTCTTGGGACTTGCGGGATACTACCGTAAGTTCATTGCCGATTTCTCTAGCATAGCCTCGATCCTGACGAATCTGATGAGAAAGAATGTTCCTTTCAAGTGGACGGAGTCATGTGAGCAGAGCTTCCAGGAGTTGAAGAAACGGCTTACTTCAGCCCCTATTCTGACGATACCATCGGGAACTGGAGGGTTCTCGGTTTATAGCGACGCCTCGAAGAATGGCTTGGGATGCGTGCTAATGCAAAATGGGAAAATCATCGTGTATGCTTCTCGACAGTTGAAAGAGTACGAGAAGAACTACCCAACCCACGACCTAGAACTCGCAGCGGTAGTTTTCGCTCTGAAGATTTGGCGACACTACCTCTACGGGGAAAGGTGTGAAATTTACACGGATCACAAGAGTCTGAAGTACTTCTTCACCCAGAAGGAGTTGAACATGAGACAACGACGATGGTTGGAGCTTGTTAAGGATTACGACTGCGTAATCAACTACCATCCGGGCAAAGCAAACGTAGTCGCCGATGCTCTGAGCTGAAAAGCCGTAAGCGCAGAATTATACAGACTTGGAGTGGAAGTAGTTAATTTGGGCGAAGTCGAGACGAGGCTAGCTGCACTAACCCTTCAACCTACATTGTTAGAACGGATTAGAAGGGCACAAGAAGAAGACAAACTCTATTTGAAAGTAAAAGGCGCGCAACCAGAAGAAGCACCATCCGACTTCGAAATAAGAGGAGACGGGAGTTTACGATACAAGAATTGCCTATATGTGTCTAATGACGAGAAACTGCGACGAACCATAATGACGGAGGCACATACTACAGCATACTCGGTACACCCAGGTGCTACAAAGATGTATCGAGATTTGTGAATGACGTATTGGTGGCCGGGAATGAAGAAGGACATCGCAACATTCGTAAACCAATGCATGACATGTCAGCAGGTTAAGGCGGAACACCAACGACCGGCAGGGACCTTACAGCCCCTACCAATTCCCGAATGGAAGTGGGATCACGTCACAATGGATTTCATCGTCGGCTTACCGAAGACTGTCAAAGGACACGACGCCATTTGGGTAATTGTCGATCGTCTGACCAAATCAGCTCATTTCCTACCAATTGGTTCGACGTTTTCCATGGAACGATACGCCGAATTATATATTCAGGAGATAATTCGACTCCATGGAATCCCAACGTCTATCGTCTCGGATCGAGACTCGAGGTTTCTGTCCAATTTCTGGAGGAGCCTGCAGAAAGCAATGGAGACCAAACTCTCATTCAGTACCGCGTATCATCCCCAGACTGATGGACAATCCGAACGAACTATCCAAACCCTTGAAGATATGTTACGGGCATGCGTACTTGAATTCAAGGGAAATTGGAGCAAATACCTTCCACTGATCGAATTCTCTTACAACAATAGCTATCACGCTACGATTGGGATGGCACCGTACGAGGCTTTATACGGGCGTAAATGCCGATCTCCAGTACACTGGGATGAAATCGGCGAGCGAACGTTATTAGGCCCTGACATGATACAAGAAATGACGGAAGCCATAGCAAAGATTCGGGAAAGAATGCGAACGGCTCAAAGTCGACAGAAGAGTTATGCAGATCAACGACGACGACCATTAGAATTCACAGAGGGCGATCAAGTGTTCTTAAAGATATCCCCGATGAAAGGAGTGAAGCGGTTCGGACGGAAAGGCAAATTGAGTCCAAGATATGTAGGCCCGTTTAGAATTATTAAACGAGTCGGCGAGGTCGCGTATCATTTAGAGTTGTCGGCTTCATTGTCGCAAGTCCACGACGTATTCTACGTATCGACATTACGAAAATACGTCGCGGACCCGAGCCATGTAATTGAGAACGAATTCCTTTATCGACAACTTAAGCCGGATTTGAGTTACGAGGAGAGACCCGTAGAAATTTTGATATACGAAATAAAGCAACTTCGGAATAAAAATATTTCATTAGTTAAAGTACTGTGGCGGAATCAATCAATTGAAGAAGCCACTTGGGAGCGAAAAGACGACATGAGAAATCGTTATCCCGAATTATTCCAGTCGGCGTAATTTTGGGGACGAAATTCTTTTAAGGGGGAGGATGTAATACCCGTGGGTTTTATAATGTAATTACCATTATAATTAGAAATTTTGATATATTATTTAGATGAAGGATTCGAAAGCTCGGGTGAAGTGTATGAATAATAATAGGAACACCCGAATTTTGATAAGTACTTGAAAACAAAAGAGGCCAAAATTCGGGTAAGAACAAAGGGAAGAATTCGGATAATGACAAAGTGAAATTCGGGTGAAGCTAAAATTCGAATAAATATGGTCCAAATAAACATAGGCTATTGCTCAAGGTCCAAAAAGATTTCGAATATATTTCAAAGCCCAACAAAGGTTAATAAACGTTTGTGAGAGAAGAAAAGAATTTAGGTTACTTCATCATAAGGAAAAACACGTAGGGTGATATTCACCTCCCTGCCACTAACGTAAATACCATCATTATCTACAAGTAATATCTAAGACTTGATTGAACGAAAAGAAGAAGGGAGAACGAAGGAGAAAAAAAAAATCACAAATCAAGCTAAAGACGAAAAGTTTTCGGCAAGGTCAGTTTGGGAAGATTCACTCGAACACAGCTTGGACGTGAGGTAGGTGAAGTTTTTCATCTACAACACGTTAAATTTCTTTCGAAAATTCGGATTATGGTGAAAGGTCACCACCGTTCGAAAATATGATTTTCGGCTATGTTCTTATGAAGTATATGACTTGCTTTATATTTTATAACGTGATTAAACCCAATATCTGGGTTTGTGTATGAAAATATATGTTTACATATCTCGTGATTTGATAGCACGATATGAAGATTTGAATAATTTTCGGGCATAGTACTGTAGCCAGAAATAATATAAATTCGGGTAGGTATAAGTTTCGGGCCTTTAATATTTTCGGATCTTTTAATAAATTTTCGGGTGTGAGAGTTTTCGGTATTTCAAAGATTTTCGGACGTTGACCACGTTTTCGGGTCCAAGCCATAAATTCGGCGAATTTTACTTTTCGGGCTTTACACTTTAAAACATTTTCGGGCGGAAAGTTTTCGAGTTTTGACCAATTTTCGAAGGGTTTGACTTGCGAGTTTTTGACTCAATTTCGGGTAAAGAGAAAATTCGGACAGAGAGCCAAATTTTCGGGTAAAACATCTTCGGGCTTATAAAGGATATTCGGGCCCAAAACGTTCGGCGTGTATTACACATTTTCGGGCAGCAACTTTCGGGCTCGAATAAAGTTTGGGTTTTTTATCTAAAGAGCAATCCTTCGGGCTAGAATGCAATTCGGGTCTTTGATCTAAAGGGGAATATTCGGGAAAAACATTTTTGTGATGACGCTGCACTTCATTTGCACGACATATGCATTCACTTCAGTACGAGTGAGTGATGACCGTGTGGACACGGTGACACTTTATAGTGTCAACGAGCGGGGTAGATCGTGATTACTTTGATTGATGATTCTTAAAGGAATCGAGGTTAGTACTCACATGACACCTGACGGCAGACAGGCGTGATCGATCTGTCTACTCGGGCGTGAACGTCCCGAGGTGCAAAACCGTCTTTTATGGTATTTTTGCGGAAGGAGCGACCTGGCGTGAACGTCCAGAGTAGGCTACCGTCTAAGCAGTGTAAAATCCGGGAAGGAGCGACCTGGCGTGAACGTTCAGTGTGGGCTACCTGGGTCTGCTTGATTTTTATGGGCATGCGAGGTGTCGAGTCTAGCCTAGGGCCCTGTGTTGAGATATGGTAGGATGGAGTGAGAGGTAAAAGTCGAGCGTGCATTTATTGTGAGATATCTCGGGATGATGATTGAGCGCACGCTGCATTCATGCTTATATTCATCTACTGGGCAATCGCTCAGGGTTTTACGTGTTGTAGGTACTACCGAGTCCGACGTCGAGGTACGTCGCGACTGAGGTGGGCTGATGGCGGTGACTCCACCGACTTTTGAGGGTAGGGCTGTACATGGATGAAGACCTGTGGAGCGGCGTTAGGGCATTTTGATATTTTGACATTTTGGGGCTACGGCTTTTGTAAATATACGACTTTGTAACCCGTGTTTACTATAATATATTTTATTTTACGAAAAAAAAAATTGTAAAATGGGTCTTCCGCGGTTTTCGTTGCGGAAATCCGCCACTAATCTTAATTAGAAAATGAGGGTCGCCACAAGCATGAGGCCAGATTACTTGTTAAAGGATACTCTCAATTACCCAGAGTAGACTGTGGCGACACTTTTGCACTAGTTGCGAGGCATGTACTACAAGGTTTTTACTTGCATTGGCAGATCATTTCAAGTGAAATGTGTATGTAAAATCTGCATTTTTAGATGTTGAAACTGAGGAGTTGTACGTTGAGCAACCTGAATGTTTCAAGACAAACAATGATAGAAACGAAGTGTATAAGCTGCATAAACAGGTTAGACTCGCACCTAACGCAAAATGGCTTTGTTCAAAGTTAAAATAAAACAACTTTAAAATTAGCAAAAAACACCAAGGTGCTTATTTTATCTATCTACGTGAATGGCATATTGGTGACAAGAAATGATGCTGAGATGATTAAGGAATTCAAGCAAGACATGAAAGTTGTATTGGAAATGTCAGATTTGGGCTGATTAATAATTGTTGGGGATGGAAAAATACTTGTCTTCCAATGGAATTTTTATTTCACAGAAGAAGTGCTCTTGATTTGCCAAAAAAATTCGAGATGGATCGTTTTATCTACCTGTGACTAGACCCGATCTTATGTATGCTACAAGTGTTTTATCTTGTTTCATGCATTCTCCTGGTCAAGTTCACATGAGAGCAACAAAAAGAGTGTTCGGGTAATCAATGGTACCTGCGATTATGGTTTATAGTATTCTCGTGTTGAAGACGACGAACTTGTGGAATATGTTGATAGTGATTGGGCCGGTTATCCTAATGATTTGAAGAGCACAGGTGAATATGTTTTCTCATTCAGTTCAGACATTTTCTCATGTATGTGTCGTAAGCAAGAAGTTGTTTCATAATCAACAGCGGAAGCCGAGTATATTGCAACTGCTGCAGTTGCGAATTAGACAATATGGTTAAGGAAAATCCTTAAGAATATTCGGTATGATAAAAAAAAAAACTTGCAATTGTCATTTATGTTGATAGTTAGTCTGACATTGTTGTGGCGAAGAATCCTCTTCAACATGGAAGAACGAAACATATCGACGTCAAGTTTCACTCAATACGTCAAGCCGAAAAATACGGTAAAGTGAAAATAGTTCATTGTTGTTATGAAGATCAACATGCAGATATTATGACGAAGTCTTTTTCCAAAGGAAAATAGGAAGTTCTAACAGCTGCTATGGGAGTCATTAAGAAAATTTTGAAGAGTATTAATACATTGTAACATTATTCTTAAGACTCTGATGATGATTAGTATTATCTTTTGTAAAGTCATAAATGACCATGCTTTGAAAGTGTGTTAGGCTTTCAAAGTATGGTTTGTGTGGAAACTTATGTATGAAGTTAACGTGTGATGTATTTGAACAAACATGAATACGATGGTCTAAAATGTTTTTGCAGTAATTGTCTTCTCTGTTTTTCTTTCACTCTTCGAACTCATGATCAAGAAAAGCTAACAATCACCTTTAGGGGTGAAAGAAGAGCCGAACCGGCTCAACTGAAGCTCGGCTCGTACTCGTAAAAATTGAGCTCAAGCTAATAATTGTCGAGCTCGAGCTCGTAAAAATTGAGCTCCAACTAATAATTATCGAGCTCGAGCTTGCTCGTGAGTGACTCGTGAGCGTTTTTTATTTATTTATTAAATTTGTTGTTTAAATTTTTATACATAATTGAGTCTCGAAGCTCGAATTCGAGCTCGGAAAAAAAATAAATAAATAAATCTCCACGAACTCAAGTTCAACTCATTTACGGGCCTAATCACCACTCAGTTTGATAAGTCTACCAAGTAACTGATTCATAATCATGCACAGAAGGGATCGTAGCCACAAACTTTTTGTTACATACCGGAAAATAGAACAATCTTATTCGATATATGAAACAAAGGAATCTTATTCTACTCATATGACGTGCGCAGCAACGATCTATATCTTGGACAAGGAGAATTTTCTTACATTATGCTAATTTGTAGGCTTGCATTATTTCGGGGGAAAGGAAGAGTTGCCAAGGCAGTGGAGTAATAATTCAAACACACACACACGCCATGCATAGAAGTGAACGTTGAAAGAAACTTCTGATCATCTTCTCTGAAAATTGAATGCCTTGACTGAGAATGCAAAAGTAGCGCCAAAGACAAGCCCAAAGCCAAGTACCCCAGCAGCAATTCCACCTATATACTCATGCCTAAACCCGAAGTAACTCCTAACAAATTCTTCCACCGTCTGATTCATTCCAGCGATCTGATTCGCCACGTCACCATACTGAGACGTGACTAACCCGTATAACGTCCAAGCCACGGGGTTACCCCAATGGTACCATCTCCACCACGCCGGCGTTCTCTGTTCAATCATATATATATCATCGATAACGGCGCATGTTATTACATATCTTGTAATGCACTTACTAATCATCCTGAAGGGAAGTCAAAAATTCCCATTAAAAACCCATTGAATTTTCAAATAGATTTGAGTCTAGACCCACCCACTTAGACTCAGATCTTCTACGGCGCCGCCTGCGCACACACTCCTTCGGCAAGGCTCTGGATCTAAATGCGTCTAGACTCATACTCATTTGAATATCCAATGGTTCTTTAATGAGCATTTTGTCATCCCCTGAATTGACATCATGAGAACCACACTTACGGGTCGTGGAATCACAAATCCTGAGAACAAATTCCATAATCCGTAGAAGAAGAAGGACATGATACTGGCGATATGAATGTTGGGGGTCATGGCCACGGCCATCATGCCGTAGAAGGTGAAGTACACCAAAGTGAAGAACATGAAGAAGATGTACCACAAGTACTTTTTAGCCGTCCACTCGAACCCAATCATCGCGTACACGATGGTGCCGTACGTCAGGCCTTGAACGAAACAATAGGGTAGTTCGATGACAGCCTGAAAATTACGAATTAATGCTTATGAGCACCCCCCAACGTTCTCGCGATCAATTTGGTTTACGCAATAGTAGTTTTGTATTCAAAACCTGTCCAAAAGCGTACGGCAACGGAGAATACATCCCAGCTGCTCTTTCTCTGTAGAAAACTGTCCGTTCGACAGCCACGATGGGTTGTATCGACGAGGCTATTTGTACCCCAAGAAAGAAAACCGAGGCATACATTGATCCCATGGCATTGAAAATGTCTCCTTGGGTATCCCTAATATTCAAAGAGTATCAATTGAGGTATGTATTTTTTTTTTCCCTTCTTCTAATCATTAGAATTATCATTATCAACCAAAGAATACTTACTTTTTGGAGCCCAGATTCCAAAACATGGATCCAAACATGATGGCTAAAAAGATTGTGTACAAAATTCTCACTGCCGTGTAGAGAGGATTGCGCCAATACGACCAATGTTGTTTCCAAAGACAGGCCATGCATTGCACGAGAATAGGCTGAGAGTATGTGGTTTCGAAGCTGAGGTCTTTGGTCCCTGGCTGAGGTTGGCTCAGCTCGTTGATAAGAGCTTTGTTTCTCCTTGCGAACATATTGTTGCAAAGTTATACTAACGTGGTATTTCGATAATTCTGAATATAATTTGTTAACGAGTTTTTACCTATAGAGCTCTGAGTTTCTGTATATTTCTGCGAAGTCGACCCCTAACACCATTTCTTGGGCGGATGATGTTACCTCGAGCATCCACGTCGCGGGGTTGTGGCCGTCTCTTACCTTTTGAACTCCTTGAATTGCCTGACGATTTGTCATAAAAAAAAAAGGAGGGAAAATCAACTTCATTGATTCTGATACACAATGAAGAACTATTCCAACTATACATAGCGATTCTACCTCGAAATATTGGATTAAGTTACACGAGTGCCGCCCTAACGGCCCAACGTATATCTCTTCGCCGCCTCGCTTCATCAAGAACAGCTGCATGGGCAATCAATCCCGCCGTCGAAGGATGAGGAGAATAGCATGACATTATATTATATAGAAGTGCACAATGCATTAATAGAAATCTATTCTTGCCTCATCGAAGGACTCGAATATGTCGATACTCGGTTGATGTATGGTGCAAACGACGGTTCTCCCCGTGTCTACTGTGTTCCTCACAGCCCTCATTACGATGGCTGCTGCTCTTGCATCGAGGCCAGAAGTGGGCTCGTCCATGAATATTATCGAAGGATTGGCCACGAGCTCGACTGCTATGGTTAATCTCTTCCTCTGCTCCGTTGATAATCCGCTCACTCCAGGTAGACCCACCAGCGCCCCTCTTAGAGGAACCATCTCCACAAGCTCCATCACACTCTCAACGAATGTCTGATGATGATGATTATTAAAATAAAAAAACGAATAAGAAACTATGTACATTATAAAAAAGTTCGCTAGGGGTTCCATCTCAAAACCAATCTACAATAAATGCAGTGACCCTTTGTTTTTATCTGGGTTGTTCCATCTAAAAATCACTAGGCCAATTCTCATTTCATCAGTTTTTTTCAAACATGTTGAATGTCTACTTCACCTAAAAGCTTAAGCAGAAAGGGAGTGTTTATTTCCAACACGCCCCCTCATATCTAGACTTATTTCTTTCTTATCTAGCCTTAAACGAGTAATTTTCTTAATGGATGGTCCTGTGATTCGTACCCAAGACCTCTTTGGTCTCTGAGCTCTGATACCATACTGAATGACTACTCTATCTAAAAGTTTAAGCCTGAAAGGATTATATCATTTTTTAATTTTATATACTTTATTTCCAACAAAACATTATGTATTAGTCTCTCAATTCAAATCAATCTAACCTTTCTCATCTGAGAATCAACTTCGGCGGGCAAACGCAGCCAAGCGGAAAAGAGAAGAGACTCATAAACGGTGACGTTGGGCGAGTGGATGTCATTCTGCTCGCAGTATCCGGCGATTCGTGCAAACGTCTCTTGCTTTTTGGGGTAGCCAGAAATCATGATGTTCCCCTCTATATATCCTCCAGTTTTTCGACCGGCCAAGACGTCCATAAGTGTGGTTTTTCCTGCCCCGCTCACTCCCATTAATGCAGTTAGTACGCGCGGCCTGAAAGCTCCACTCACACCCTTCAGCAGCAGCAGTTTGTCTTCTGTTGCACCTTCAGACTTCATTTCCTATGTTTTCATTTTATTTAGTAAAACATGCCGCTTGTAAGAACAGTTCGGTGGTGCGCAGAATCGTATCAACGCTAATTAATTACCTGCGGCATGTCGACGGAGTACTTGACATCATCGAAGGTAATTGAGTGCGGTTCAAATGGTAGAGTAACGGCGGTGTTTCTCCTTCGTGCGTCCCTCCCTGAGTTGCAATAATTAAAACTATTCACGAATCTACGTTGAATTTGAACGTTTTCGTCAGTTTTGGTCGAAAATACGTACTCACCCGCATTTTCGTCTGTCGTGTTGTCGTCCTCTATTAAAGATTGAGACTTCCCCAAAGCTGCAACGTTATGGTATCATTACATCAGTACGCAATTTCTAGCAAAAACGAAAAAAAATGTCCTAACGAGCACTATTTGATCACCCACGGTTAAGGTATGTAAGAGATAGTGTGGAAAGGCCGATGTATAGAACCGTCATGCCTATTAGAGCTCCGAGCCCTATCCAATACCAATTTGAACCTGTGAATAACCCGAGCGAATCCAATACTTCGATCCCCAGCGGTTTAGTGCTTGTGTTGGAGGAAAGCTTTCGCCCGAAAAACAAATGAAGCCAAGATATTATGAGACCGAGAAAACGATGTGTCGTAAATAAAATTAGTTTGCGGCGCTTACATGTTTCCAACTATGACCTCTAAATTCATTAACCAAAATCGCATTATCTGCGTACATCATCGGTGAAATCCAATAACCCCATATCCACCATTTCTTCACATCGTCTACAAATTTAAAGTGCAAATAATCAAAATAGAGGAAAAAAGAGTTGATAAATTTGAACTTTGTGCAAGCGACATATGTATCGCACTAACAATTACCTCGCGACAATACGAAGCCACTCATCACGAACACTATAAGCAATACGAAGAAACCGTACGTGTTGGCTAAGACAATGTCACGCGCCAACGATCCGATCAGTTGGAACAATGCTGACGCCGCTTGGATTTGAGCGAACAAAATCAAGAAATACTTGAAAAATCTGTCAAATATATTTTTTTTTCTTTTCATGTTATGGATTTACGAGCGGGTTGTAAACATTATATGCCGGAGATAAAGAAACTGATCGAAGGAAAATCTTTGAAAAGTTTTTACCTTCCAGCATTGGGATCAAACCCTATTTCGTAATAAGTGAGAATCGTGAAAACAGCTATCTCAATGGCACTTATAGGGATGCTAACGATCCACCGAGGAAGAGCATAAGCCCATGCGGGGAAGAAATAGAAGTTTCGTTGCTTGTAGAAGACGGGAAGCCTCTGAATGCCCATTACCATCTCGGCCAAACCATTGAACGTGCAAGTCGTGACGACATAGAACAATGCCCCCGCGAATATTCTGCCGTCTAACGCATTGTCTTTGTGCATTCTAGGGCGAAGGAATAGCGTCGTTGCTACCGTAGCCATGACACACAGCTTTTTACGCATGAAGGAGAAGAGCAAATCAATCATTCGTTTGTTAGAGGAGAAACTTGCCTGGTAGCTAGAACATGATTTTTATTTGTTTATTTTCACCTGAAAGAGCCTGAATATGTAGTAAAAAGAGTTTCTTCGCATGAGTAACAATTCTCTTGAGGTACAAGCTTTTAGAAGCTCCACCTTGCTAACACCATAGGTCTTTGTGGTCAAAGCAGCCGGGTGGCTCTTTCTCTTGTCAAACGGTGTCGAGAGCTCAGTTATTAGCATTTGACCGATGTGGAATTTCTTGAACGCCTCGGAAAATTCTGGCACGGTGATGAATCGATAAGGCTTGTCGTTTAGAGCCCAATACTGCTCTTGGTCTTTCATGGATGTTACCTGAAGCAGACAAAGTACTTAGTGGTAAGTATATATATCTTCTCAATAGGTGATTGTACACTATATAAACACAGTCACATACTTCTTGCAAGAAATCAGCAACTCCTTTCCTGTCGGGGCACTTGAAGCCCATGGACTGAAAAAACTCGAGCACTTGGTTGCGCGGACCTTGATAGACGATCTTTCCTTCGGAAATGAGGATTATGTCGTCGAAGAGGTTGTAAGTTTCGGGCTCGGGCTGCAATAACGAGATAACGACGGTCCCTTTTAGGATATGGTTGGTCTGCCTGATGGAGTTCACCACTTGGAACGTCGTGGAGCTGTCCAATCCCGTGGAGATCTCGTCCATGAAAAGGGCTTTCGCGGGCCCCACCAGCATCTCGCCCGTCGTGACGCGCTTGCGCTGTCCGCCGGAAATTCCTCGAATCATCTGATCTCCCACCATGGTATCCGCACAGATGTCGAGTCCTAATATCTGATGGAATTTTTTCGATATCTTACTTACTTTTAATTCTTATGCGTCGCTAACAATAAGAAGAAATAGATCGGATTATATACAACCTTGAGAATGTAATCCGTGACGATAGTTGCTTCTTGGCCCTCCATAGCTGCAGCCTATTACGATATCGCACACTTATTGAATATATGTATACGTCGACGAAATCATATCCTTTAGTAAATTGTATCTTCGCTTACTTACTTTCATGTAGATATCCATGTCCGGATCGGGCCTTATGTTTGCAGCTTTTTCTCTTCTAGCCAACTCTACTAACATTTCTGCATATAATTAAAGCTCACAACGTTAATCGGCAAATATTATTTCAACCTCTTTTTTTTTTTTCTTAAACTATTTATGGTAATAATATTTAACCGTAATTGCTTCCGACTCCTTGGCATCTGGAGGAGAATGAAAGGGTCTCTCTTACAGTCATTTCACCCATATGTACGTCGTGTTGGCTTATGTATGCAGCCGTTCTTTGCGGTACGAATTCGTTCATGTTGTGGCCGTTGTACGTTACATTGCCTGAGAACTGGCAGTAAAACCGATGACTTGATCACTTTTTTGAATGTAAGAAAAAGTTGTTCAATAATAGAAAGCTGTTGAATTCTTTTTTAACCTTCAAAGAAGGATCGAGCATTCCGGCCAAAGCGAGCAAAAGGGTTGTTTTTCCAGAACTCGGTGGACCTAAAAGTAGCGTCATGCTGCCCGAAATAGGAAAATTAAGATGCAATACATTATCTATAGAAATTACAAAAGGAGAGCTGACATTATATATAGGAGTGGAAAATTATTAAAATGTATACCGGCCAGGCTTGATGATTCCGCTCATATCGTTTAGAATCGTAAGCGGCTTTTTCTTGTTCGGAAGAATATGAAGCCAGCTCAAGAACCACTTTTCAGATCAGAAAATCAACGTTTAGACGAATCATGCAGTAGGAAAATGAATATGGAAAAATTAATGAAACATATATATATATATATACCTCTGAGATATTGATGTAGAAGTTCAAGAAAGTAGGTAAAGCTCTACTTCCTTCGTATACTTCCGTTTCAACTTTAAGATTCTCAAATCTGACTTCTATAGTCGGTAGCTGAATTCCAACTCTGATGAATCGAAAAAATAAAAATAAAGATTTAATAATAAGCGATATTTGTTGAGAGGATGATAAATAGGATTAAGGAAAACAGTATAAAAATGTACCTTTCAATTCGATTCTTGAGCTTCAGCAAGAACTTCTCGTTATCTTCTTGGGCAACCTTAACCAACCTCTCGAGCAGATTCTTCCTTTCATGAAATCCAAGATTCTCGACGTCGATCTCATTAGCTGCACCTCTCGACCCGAGAAGAAGCCCTTTCCTCAAACGATTGTACGTTGGGAGTTTTTCGAGGGCGGCCCACTTTAGTGCTTGCTCGTCGTCCTCTTCATCGCCTGCTCTCGATGAACTTGAAAAATATTCCAGACCTATATGCCGTCGCGAAGTGCTTGTTCGATAGCTATCACTTGCTCTGAAAATCTCCATTTTTGTTCTTATCTCCTAAATCTCAGCTCGTTGTAAAACTAGTAATCTCCTTATCAAGCTCTGCGAAATGGATGAATGGAACAGTCTATAACTGTAGCATTTTTAATTTTATGTATACTTGGGCGGGGTTGAGACGACTATAGGGGATTGAATAATAGAAGTAGTGCTTTAAATAAATTAGATATGAACGAACAGCACATCGATTGCATGATTATCATGCAGGGAGATTTACGTCTAGATCATACCTACGTAGTCGGTATATGTTCTAATTGTTTATTTATTTATAATACTATATTGATATACCTCAAACCATATGCTAAATGAGAGAGAGAGAGAGAGTAATCGTGGCAATCCCCTAAAAGACCTCTCTACATAAAAAAAAAAAATCCTAATTTGTTGTCTTCTTCGCCGGATCGGGTTAAAGCATCCATAATCTATTTCAATATGCTTTACAATTTCTTTATATATTCTATATTTTGTTTATTCTCTCGTATAAGAGTCTGTCTTCTCTTGTATGAGGGTCTTTCTCTTTGAATAAGAATTTGCAATGATCTTACAAGATAGATCTGCGAAATGGACCTCGTGTTGACTCGGTGATTCAAACAATGAAGTTATGGATTTTGATTATATAATATAAAAATTGCTTGAAGAATGAATTACAATTGGTAATACTATTTGAAGAAGGGATTGCAATTGATGATACTATTTTTATCTATTTTTTTGTTGTTCCTTCATATTCTTCTGCAGTTTTGTATATTGATTTCAATTTAAAATTTTGTCCAATTGATATTATGGAATAAAATTATCATTTTATTCTATATTAATGGGATGTGTAATAATGTCATATCGTACCTAACCCTACAAAATAGTTTTATTCCAAGGTTAATTTTGGCAAACGTGTAATAAAGTGAATATGTAGGTTAAAATATGTCTCGGGTTTCTAATTTAAACTGTGACAAGCACTTTTTGAGAGCATATATGGAATAGAATTATAAAATTTGCTATCCCCGAATTTGTGTTATTTGCTGGGGCAATTTGGAACTTTTATACATCGTAATTTTTCAGACTTACCTAACTTTAAGGGGGTAAAAAAGAGAGGCAACTAATTTTTAAACATACGGCTAAAATGTATACTAGAGTATCTGCGATGGTATTAAAATACACAGCGGGTATCTTCCCATCTCAACCATGTTTTATAATAATGGGAAACAAATAAACGAATATAAAATAATAAATACATAATTGAGGGGCGGTGCGATGGAAAAATAATTTAAAATTTTGTTCGCTCTATTTGAAAAATAAATAATTACTCCATATATATTTTGATTTCTAGTTATTTTTTCAACAAATTAAGTCGAAAACAATGGATCTCAAGATAGTTTTTTCGTTTTATGATGGCTTGCAAGCTTAGTCGATAATTAATAAAAAAATCACTAACTTTATATGTCAGAACTAATTTTGGTCTCCGACCAAATAAGCCAGAAGAAATGGACTGAAAGATGGTTTTTCGGCTTGAGTAAGACGGGTTTTCAAATTTATTTTGTCGAAAAAAAGATTTGAAGATTTAAATTTGTTTCGACATAGTAAGTTGTTGACCTTGCACTCAAGTTTTCCAATCTAAAATGATAAATTACCTAAGACTACATCTTGAAAATGTGTTTATTTGCTCGTTATCTATATCGTCTCTCACAATGTCGAAGTCCCATAATTTCTTCCCAACTTACAAGAGGTAAATCATATATGTAAATATTGAAGTACCCATGAATTATGATTGTTCGAAACCTTTGCCAATGAAAAAAGTAAATGCATTTCTTTCACATAACAAATATTCAGAAGCCATCTATAAAGTGTCATCTAAGTCATGGTAATGGTACACTTCGTAGCCACCACACCACTAATCTAAAATAAAAGCATAGCACGTTAGGTTAGGTTAACATTAAATTGCAGGCCACAAATATCTAGCAAGTAATTACGGTGTATAGTTTCTTTTGTTCCACGAAGAAAGCCCAAGAAAATGAACAGTAGGGGGCCTCTTTACTTTCAAGACTATTAAATAATAATCTTA
This sequence comes from Lindernia subracemosa, assembly GCA_028392965.1. NCBI lineage: Eukaryota > Viridiplantae > Streptophyta > Magnoliopsida > Lamiales > Linderniaceae > Vandellia > Vandellia subracemosa. Next base: position 175,679 of record JAQPCC010000030.1, read on the forward strand.
AATGAATAAGTGCATGTAAACCCACGATAATTCATATATCTGCTAGGCCATTCATTCATTCATTCATTCATTCAAAAAAAAAAAACAGAGAAAGATTTGATGAAATTATGAATATTATGTTGTTATGGATGGTAGGGGTTAAACTCAATATGATATTTAAACCTTATATCACTTCTAACCAGACCCTAGAAGCTAAGCTATTGATAATTTTTTCAGTAAAATGAGATGGATAGTTGAAGACAATTGGAATAATATAATGATATTTAAAGGATGCATTTAAGTTGTTTAGTTTCATAATTTCCGCTGGGAGTTGAAATGCGATTTTCTTAGGAGGTACAAAATTAATGATAACCTAAGCAAGGCATGCAAGTGTCAGTATCATCCTTAGGGCCCCCAGAAATCAAACTTATATGCAAAGCATAAGAAATGTTGCGATGTAATGAAGTGAACTCTCAACTAATTTGTCGGGTCGGTGATTCAACTGTTAAAAAAAAAAAAAGAAAGTTAAGTGAAATTATTACCTAAAACTTTTTAGTTCATTAAAAGATTATAAATCGGCTAAAGTTGATTGAGTTATATTTAGCTATTGATCCGAAATATAGTCTTGTCGACGATTCGTACGGCCATGCTCCAATTAAGTTGCTTCAAGTGTTTGTATATTTGTAATGAAGTTTTGTTCGACAATCGAATCGATCTTATTTCGAAGGAAGACTAAGGCAAAGTTAAGAATCTTAGTATATACAATTCCAAATGGATGAGCATGTAATTCAACTACGAAACGGTCGATGATAATTTGAACGAATTTGAAGAACAAGGTAGATGGTATTGGCAGAAATTGTTGTAAATTTGCAGCCATTCTTAATATTCCAAATTTATTTTTTCTTTCCTAAATCAAATCAACTTCCATTAGTTACAGATGGTTTAGATGAAGACTGAAGATGTGATTCATGGTTCATCACATTATTTGATTTAATTTTTATTTTTAAGGATAATAATGGGGAAAAAAATCCAAAATAGTCTTCAATTTTCACCATGTGGCCAATTTAGTCCCCGCCGTTTCGCCGGAACCAATTTAGTCCCCGCCGTTTCACCATGTGCTCCATACTAAATCGTGTCTGGATCGAATTTTGGAATATTTACAAGATTTGAGGGTTCGTACTGGTTTCTTCTAATGTCAATGAAGCTCGACGAAGCAGACGATCTAGAGCTCATGTTCGAATTTCGGAGGAGAAATTTTTAATTTTGTACCCTAGTTTCAGTAATCATTTTAATTTTATCGATCCAGACAAGATTTATTGTGAGGCACATGTGAGATTTCCGTTAAAATTGACGTTTATCGAGACAGATGGACCAAATTGGTCCAAAATTGACTACATCGGAGACTAAATTGGTGCAGACGAAACATCAAGGACTAAATTGATCCATATGATAAATATTGAAGGCCATTTTGAGTTTTATCCCGATAATAATTCAATAAAATAATACTACGAAGGTTGCATAGCGAAGAGCAACACTTTAGAGATAAGTTGTCACCACCAATTTAGAGACACAATTACGCAACACATTAAACACTCATTTATAAATAAGACATTTCATTCTTAATTTACATCATCGAAAATATTGCATTCCTCACACTTCGAATAAATTTGGTCCAATGTGAATTTGAACCTTAATGTCGCATGTGGGACGAAATTCGCTTCCAGTGGGACTTAGCTCTACATATTAGTTCCGTTCCAAATCCACTCAGACTACGATCGTTAAGGTGTCCAAATGAATTTGACCACATGGCCTCCATATGAAGATATTATGACCCAACCGCTTGATATATTCCTTGCGGACTATCGATTGGTTTTCAAGAATGGACTTCTAAACATATTAATTGTTGGACTATCAAACTCAATTTGACATCGGATAGATGCAGCAATTATAAGATGTATATAAGCATGTGGGCTACCACCTCCATTGCCAATTGGTTTTAGAGTGAAACCCAACATGACTTGCTCATGTGATTGAGCTAGAGGAGACCTCATATGTCAATAAATGGTGCAGTGAATTTGGATCGAACACGTGAGATAAGGTTATAGCCCAAATACGACATGAATGATGGATGTCCCATGGTCCTTGCAAACGATGGGTGCCTTGTGTTTGAGGGAATGATTATTGGGATATCAAAATCAATCACATCAGATAGATACAACAATTGAGATGTATATAAGCACGTGTATTACTCCCTCTATTACCATTTGGCTTTAGAGTAGACATGGCTTGCTCCTGATTTTGACTAGAGAATACCTCGAATCTCAATATTAACATTTTTCGGTAAATATATATGTATTGTCTTTAAAGAAAATTCAAACATTTAACTTGAAGAATGTAAAGTAGTGGTATGCTAAAGAAAATATACTTTCACGATTTACATGCATCAAATTGTGGCTCACTCACTGGAAGGTATGTATAGTTTCACATTTCACATTTTAATTTCATGGTTTCACTTCATGTATGTAAGATGTGTTGGAAAAAGAATCAGACAGTCAAGGCTAGTACTCAATACTAGCTCTTTAAGATGATACTGTCTCGCTCTTGGTGCTAACGAAATATATCAATCGTTTTAACGACAACGAGAAAGAAGAACTTCGAATTCGAACCAACAAACTATTTTAGAGCCTTTTCGGATTCTAGATGAAAACTTAACTCTTAATTGCTATGAATGCTCTGCGATTTTTTCAATGATACACATGAAGAAATGCAGTATCCTATTTATAGATGAGAGCTCTATGTGCTTGAGAATTGTGTCTCTCTGTTTACTGATTGATTGATGACAGCTTCTCACTTACAATAATGTTAACTGTTGTGTTATTATAATATTTTTATTTAGTTCCAACAAGATGTTTGAGTGCAATGTAAACATGTATGGAAAAAAATATTGGGCTTTGTGTTTTTATTCTTTACCCCACATGATCGGTTGGTAAGAAGAAGACACATGAATATTTTTTCCTTTAAAAGGAGAGTAAACTCTATAAAACTTTGTTTTTTGTGAGAGTTTAGGTTAAGGGATATAATTATTTTATGAGTGACGCATCGAGTGTATGTTAGAGTAGGAAAATTGTTCGATTGTCAAACTTTCACGTAGTGAATTTTCTCCAAATTTGAGAGTTTTTCACGTTGTGTTATTTTTATCTAGTTAAATTTCTTGGGGTAGATATGTAGATGAATTTTGGAGGGTGTTAAAATTTCTGTGGATTGTTATCTTCACCATTTTGAAGGAGGGAAAAATGACCGTAGTTAACGTGCAACATCGATATTATTAATTAACTGTCAGCCAAAAATTCTTAATTTTACTCACAAATTTTGACAAACATGCACTTGCACTCAACCCATAACGTCAAATTGGAGGGGAAGATGATTTTACCTCCGACTAGACAAATTTCGGAGTGCGGTTAGGATTAGTTATGTTTGAGTTGCTTCTTCCATCCATCCGTCAAGGGCCGATTTTGATCACCGGGGCAAAAGGTCGACTAAATGCTAGCTTTGTTCAATCTCTTCGATACTTCGAAAAAACGTTCAAATTTTGAAATACTATACAATTTTGCTCGTAAGCTTACACCATTTTATTCCGCAGACAAGTTTTCTATTAGAGATCTTACCATCTTTCTGACAATCGAATCCTTCACAAGTTCAAAAAGAGCCAACAACATTAACCCAAGACTACAAACCAAATCCATAACACCCATTTCAGAACATAAAAAGTTTGAAATATAGCTATTTGTCCAGATAAAACTCTTTTTTTTTTCAGGCTAAAAATAAATAATGCAACAGTCCAATAAAAAAGATAAAACTAAGAAAAACATCACAGTAAACCCAAGTTTGACACTTATACCTCTCCCATACGACGCTTTATTACTCAGCTTAAAAGAAAAAAAGTAAATGAGCAGCCATTTCAGATCTTACTCGGTGATTCGCCTTTCTTCAGATCGCCGGGAACAGAGTCATCCGCGGGCAAAACTGGGATTTTAACAGCGTTCGCCCTCTCCATTTCCTTTTCAAGCTCCTCTTCTCGCCTCAGCTCGGTGAACTGTGTATCTAAGGATTTAGCTGCTCCTAACCATGCGAGAACTATGACAAGGAGTATGCCTCCGAGGTAAGGCGTGGAGTTTGCGAGAGAACCGAACGTTAGAATCATGAACTGCTGAATTAGGGCACCTCCCGATTTCCCCAAGGGATTGCATACCACGTCGATCGCTGCTTTTCCTTTCACCTAAACAAACATAAAAATAAAATAAAAAAAAGAAAACGGAATAAAAAAAAATAGAAAGAATCCAAAACAAACGGACCTTAGTGTCCTCATCCAAAGGAATGTAAGCCATTTCCTTGCACGGATCGAACAAGCTGTACTTTGCGCTCTTACTAAAGATGTTCTGCATGGCTCCCACGTAAACCGCTGCTAACAAAGGGGTCAATCCAAACTTGGCCAAAGCGGGTGCAAATGGGTCCCCGAAGAGAATCAACGAGAAGAAGCCAACACCACTCAGAAGCAATACGGTGGGAGTGATCTTTGCAGCTACGCCCCATCCGTATCTGTTGAATATCCATTGGCTCAAAAGCATCATCGTGAAGGTTGCTATCCCCGTGGCAGTTGAGAAGTCGCCCATAAAGGATGAGTACTCGTTCGGGGTAGGGAACTGTGTAATTTTTCATATTGTTAAAAGCCAACTGTTCTGTCTATCTATTGATGTCATTAAAGAAAAAACAATAAAGAACAGTGTTGTCAAGTAAAAAGTTCTTGCTTTTCTTACCTGGGCTTTGAGCTTTGACTTCCATGTGACCTCGACTAGGTTTATGCTGATGCCGTAGGCGACCACTAAGGTGGCGAGGTCTCTGATGTATCTTTTCGATGCCAAGAACTTTAAGCTCTCCATTGTGCCCATTCTCACTTTGTTCTATCGAAATAGAGAACAAATCAACACCTTGTGATGAAAATGCAAACGAATAAAAATCAAAGTCAACGCAATCTACCTTCTTTTTCTGACTACGAGTTGGGAGTGCGACGTTGTTATTCACCCACCAATAAAGAAAACAGATTGCCAATCCCATCAGCACCACGATGCTCATCATTCCTTTAAGAGATATGGCCCAACCATCAACACCAGGTCCAAGGTTTTGTCTTAACTGAGAGAAGTATTTCACAGTTCGGCCAGAGAATATAAGGGCTACATTTGCTCCTAGTCCAAACAGAGGATAGAATTTCTTTGCTTCTTCGACAGTAGTGATCTATGCGAAATGACATTAGCAAGCCATTGTTAGCGTAGGTCTCATAAGAGGTATGCCCAAGATTATATATATAGATGGACAAACACTAAAGGAAAAAAGGCATGCCCAACCCCAAGGTTATATATAGAATTCAGCAGTATATCAATATACCAATCCAGCTCAAAGCAACATAATGTAAAATTAATATATATCATCAAGAATATCAATGCGAAATAAAAAGCATATGAAACCCCGTTTGGTATCAACCAAGCACATTCATTCCCAAGCAAAGTTAACACAGAACTGAGACAATTACCTGATTAGCAAAACCCCAGAACAGAACTGAAACAACAACGCTTCCCCATAGCTCAGCCATTACATAAAACAAACAAAAGCTCCAAATCCTCATTATTGCAAGTGGCCCGAGAAATCGAGGCCCCAATACATTCAAAAGCTTGTCAGCAAGTGCAGTGGGGTGAAAGTACTGGCTCAGAGGATACAAAAGGAAACCAAAAGCCCCAAAGAATGCTATAAAGGGAAGCATAACTGTATAGAAAAGGGCCTGCTTTGGCAACACATCAGACAATTTTGTGTACAAAAGCATGAACCCAATAGCCATAGGCAGGTTTACCCAAGTTTTCAAGAAAGGTATAATTTCAGCACTAGAACCTTTAGCTGTCACAACCAAGACATCTTTAGTGTCCCTGAGGATTGTGTAATTAAACAGAATGCAGAAGAACATCATCCCAAGAGGTATAATCTTCTTCAGCGTCGTTAACTCGATGCCCAAAAACTTAGGCTGGGAAGCTGAGGGCAAGGGTAAACCGTCATCTCCAAGCGAAGACACCCCATCGCCTGAAACAGCCTCGGCTTGACATGTGAAACAATCTCTATTCTTTCCGCCAACTCGCAGGGGTTTTTGCGGAAAGGCAAAAGCTTGAAATTTTGACGGCCCACTTAGAGATACGAATGACCCAGCATGTGTTGTCGATTTCAACAAAGGGCTTGGCAAATTGAATCTGTACCTTAAACCCTGCAATGGCGGTTGTGCAATAAAAGGTCTTGTCTTGGGGTTTGAAGGTAGAGAAAGAACGCCTCTCGATTGAAGAACAGCTTGCATTTTTCTTTCGCCCCGCAAAATCCTCTCTTTTTCTCTTCAACCGAGCGTTGCTCTTTCACAGGCTTCTTTGCAGAAACCTGCAAGGATTTAACGCTGATATTTATGCTAGAGAAAGAGAGGGTGATGGGGTTTTGGGGATAGATGAGGTTTTCGGGATGATGAAAGGCAATGTAGGTTGTTTAAAGGGAATATATTATTATTATATCGAGTTTCTTTATTTTTAAGATAATATTTTTCGTGGAAATTTTTCAAATGAAAATGTAAATATTACCACAAAGTCAAATATATGAGATGGTAAAAAGTATAATAAAATATAATATTATGCTGGGTTCCCCTAATTATTACTTAAATTTCAGGTCAGCCTGACAATTTTACAAAGGAAAATGGCTATAAGAACAATGAGGGGAATTAATTCATTTTGTTAACTATTGATTATTATATTAATAATGATTATATAAATATTTGAGAAATGATTAGAGAGAAAAATGACGTTTTTTATTCAGTATTTTAAGTATGATTTTACAAAATGCAATCACTTACTTATCTCTTAAATTACAATTATAAAATAAAATATTATGTCTATCATTCTTAGTCTACCATCTTTCTCAACATTCTTAACATAACTATCAATTTTTATATAACATTATTCTAAATAATATATATCCAAATATTTAAAATTAATATTCTCATAATAAGTTTTACATTCTTACAAATTCTATAGATCAAATTAAGCTTACATTATTAAGAATGGAATAATAATTTCCCGCTTATATTTGTTTACCATTTATCAATATAGAGAAAGAAAAAAGCGAATACTTGAAGGGACAAAAAGTGCAAAGGACCATTTGGTGAAAACAAAAGTGCATATATTTTCTTTCCATACTCTTAGATATTTTATTATTTTATAATTATGTCATTTGTTTGTTGGCTTCACCAAATTATGGGGCTTGGCGTTTTGCACCAACGAATGAGACCAAGATGTTAACATCTTTTTTGGCTCAATTTTGACAATCAAGCATATATATAAACATATATATATATATATATATATATTATAAAAACATTAATTGGTGATTAATATTATATTAAAAATATTTTATTATAATTATAATTATATTAAGATTATTATGATAATATAGCTTGTAATATTAAAAAAGAGAGATATTAAGCATTTTAATACTTGTTGTAATTTTAAGTGAACTCTAATTGCCTATTTATATTACTAAAATTTCACTATTACAACTAATTACATTAAATACAATCAAATTAATTATTCAGTAATTTTATCAATATTAATTCATCCAACTAATCTTATCATCATCTAATACAAGAATTCATATACAATTAAAAAACGTTCACATCTTAATTAGTAAATAATTTCATTAAAAACATACACATTTAATTAATTTCATAATATTCTCCTTGTTTTACAAATGATATGCATCTTTAAAATCTTACTAGGAAAATTCCAATGGGATAAAAACAGAGTGAAAGAAAAAGAGTACATAATTCTTTTAGATACATTTTCGATTGTTGCATCATTAAAAATCTTACTGGAAAAACCACATGAGAAAAACCTCAGTGAAGGAAAAAATAGTGCAATGTGTATTTACTCCCCCTGATGATGATATCATTTCAAGTCTTGAAGTCTTCGAACTCCAATTGAATATACCAATTTTTTGAAAATTATTGGGGAAGTGCTTTCGTAAATAAATCTGAATGATTTTCACTTGATCGCAACTTATTGTACATCAATATCATCATTTTCTGTAAATCATGTGTAAAGAAAATTTTTGGTGAAATATGATTTGTTCTATCTCCTTGTATATATCATTCATTTAATTGAGCAATACATGTCGCATTATCTTCATATAACATCATCAGAAGTAACTTTTCCGATAATAACCCACAAGTTTGTAGTATATGATAATTATCGATCGCAATCAAACACATTCTCGGCTAGCTTCATGAATAGCTAAAATTTCCGCATGATTACACGAAGTAGCCGTTAAACTTTGTTTAACCGACCGCCATGAAATAGTGGTTCTGTCATGTGTAAATAAATAACTCATTTGCGATCGAGTATTATGTGGGTCGGATAGAATATCAGCATCTTCATACCCAATCATATATTTTTCTGATTCATTAGAATAGAATAATCTAATATCAGTTGTTCCTTGAAGGTATCGAAAAAGCCTTTTAACTCTATTTCAATGTCTGCGAGTCGATGACGAACTTATCCTGCCAATGGATTTATAGCGAACGCTATATCAGGTCGCGTATGACTCGTTAAATACATTAGTGCTCCAATATCATTGAAATATGGTACTTCGGTGGCAAGTAGTTCTTCATCATTTTCACAAGGTCTAAACGGATCTTTTTCACATCTAAAGATAGAACAATCATTAGAGTATCCAATTGATGAGTTTTATCCATATAAAATATCTTCAATACCTTTTTTTCGTATAAGTCTCTTAATGTACGATCATCTCATTCTTTAAATATTCAATTTCCCGTCCAAGACAAAATTTCATCCATCATCTTTCATTTCAAATTTCTTTTTCAAACAATTAACGGAATTTGACAACTCCTCATGAGTTTCAATTATAAACTACAATGATGACAAATTCACTTTTAGATCTTTTGATAAATATGCACGGGCTTGTTTGATTAATTTTATATCCACTTTTCGATAAATATTCACTTAGGCGATTATATCACATACGCCCATATTGCTTTAAACCATAAAACGATTTATTCATCTTGATTGAGTACTCAACGAGGCACTGAATTTTCAGGCAACTAAAATCTCTCGAGAAGTCTCATATATATGTCAATGTCAAGTGCCATATAAATAAGCAGTGACAACATCGATTAGACGCATATCGAGTCTTCACTTACTGCCAGACTAATTATATAACGAAAAGTTGTTGCATCTACCACAGTAAACTACGTCTCCTCATAATCAATATCAGGTTTTTGTGTAAAACTTTGTGCAACAAGTTGTGCTTTATATCTCATAATTTTACCATTTTCATTTCCCTTTCTAATAAAAACTCATTTATATCCAACCGGCTTTACATCTGGTATACGAACTACAATTCCAAAAACTTTTCGTTTCTCAAGTGATTTCAATTATGCCTCGATTGCATCTTTCCATTTTGGTCAATTATTTCTTTGTCTGCATTCTTTTACAGACATTGGTTCATGATCCTCATTTTCATTTGTCTCATTCATCTCATATAGCGGTACTTTAAATGGAAATTTATTATCAACGTTGACTTTTTCTCGGTTCTATCAAATTCCAATTTGGGCATAGTTTATCGAGATATCTTCATTATCATTATTTTCAGAATTTCAGGTACCTGAGTTTTATTCTCATAATCATTTATGCTCATTGACTCTTTTATAATCGATAAATCCTCAATTGGATCATTCTTATCATTAACTCATTTTCTTTTTGAAACCCGAGGCCTACCACGTTTCAGTTGTGGTTTAAACTCGATCCTTATATGATCTCCAGGAACATCAATTTTAGCAGGAGCATTAACAACTGGTATATGTGACTTAGTCACTCTCTTTGGGTCAGTAAAATTGTCTGGCAAATGATTTAGGTACCCAAACTAGTGTAGTCTTCTTCTGAGGTCTTTTGGGAACCCATACCTGTTTGGATCTAAGTTTATGAGTCTTTCTATTTCTATTCAATTTTGGTCTTAGGTTTGATTTAGGAATTCAAACTTGTGTAAGTGTATTATCCTTTATAAAAGATGTATTACTATAAGTAGCATTAGTAGGAAGATAATCATGCACTTTACGATTTTTCTTGTACGAATCATCTAAAGTACATTTATTAAAATGTCTGCTAGAACTTGAAAACCCGTTAACAGTATTGTAAAAATGGTCGTTCTTTGGCACCCAAGCCATGCTTTTCTTCTGTCTTCGTTTTAAAACTTGTCCTGAAGACACATTTGACAGAGATTAGTCAATGCAATTTGAGTTTTAGAATTAAAAGACAGGTACTTGTTGGGAGAATTTTTAAGAACATAAATCTCAGTAAGAAGTTTTTCTCTTTCAACTTGAAAACATTTTCTTTCAGACTCCAGAGTAGAATGTAAATCTGCAATTTTACGTATGATCTCTTGCATATAGCAATTATTAGTATTAGGTTTTGTAAGTTCAGAAATGTTTTCCCGAAAGACGCGATCAGAAGGAGCATGGATTGATGCATAGTCAGTAGACAGAGGAATAATCATTGTCTTGTAACTATCGTTCCATTCCAAGTAGTCAAACGGAATTTCAGCCATGGCCTTTGGTTTTCTTTTCTCTTGTTCAAGAGCATTTATTTCCGATGCGCTCGTAAAATCCATTAGCTTGGTAAGACCTAACCCCATATAATATCATATAGTTGTATAGAAGTCACCTTCTTTAAGTGACAGGGATTTTGATATCCCAAACCTTCAACATGATTATAAAATTATGTATCCTTAGGTTTGTTCAAGAATACGGTTTGATCCGTTTGACCACGTTTTGCAAGAATGTCTTCCAGACTTTTAATCTTCGAGTACAATCTCTTGCGCTCCTCAAGGATAGACTCATACTGACTTGAAAATGAAAGATGTTCATGTTCACACGTATTTAGGAAATCTCTAAGTTCATAGACTTTTGTCTCATAGTCTCCTACCTTAGATTCTAGACTAGTGATCTTTTCATGTGCATTAGTCAATCTAAGTGTAAGAACATATCATTCCTCTAAGGACTTCCTTAAAATAATCTCATTGTTAGTTAGTCTGTTTTCTAATTCTTTGAGAGTTTTACGTTCTAGACACATTGCAGTAAATCTGTTTTTTTGTAAAGCTATTAAACTATTAGTGAGAGAATGTTCACGAGAACTAACCTCGATTTCTTCAATCGATGTGTCAGAATTGTTGTCGGAAGCAAAGGATGAGTCATCATCTGATTTGCCTTCTACTCTAGCCATCAAAGGTAGATTCTCTTTCTCGTTGTATGTGGAGTCGTCAAGCCAGTAATCCTACTCAGCTATAAGTGCTACGCCTGCTTCTTTTTGCTTGGAGAGTTGTAATATTTTTGCGTAGTAGTTGGTATCTTTATTTTTGGGCTAGTTATAGCATTTCAATTGTTTGTCGCCCATCTTCGGCTTCGACGACTCAGCTTTTCACTCCTTATTTCTGGAGGTTGATGTTCTTTATTTGTTGGCATACGATGATGATTTCTTCTTTAAGAATCTCTTGCTCATCATTTTGGTCATTAAAGCTAATTGTTTTTGGAACTCTTTCATCTCTTGATCAGAATTTGAGTCTAAGTCCGAGTCTTCAGTGGAACTCGGTAGTTTCACTATTTTTACTTGGACATCTTCATTTGTTTCTTGTCTGTCACAAGCGCTAGTGAATCTTCAGTTGTCTTGACTTTGAGTTCATTCCGATCTCGCGGATGTCTTCCATGTGTTGTACGAGATTGTCGAAGAATGTATGTATGTCTATCTCATCAAGGTCTTTATTATGCATTTGTGGCTAACTTCTTCCATTCTAGCAGAAGAGATGAAAGAAAACGAATGTTAATCTCCATATTAGTTTTGAAGACATTGATTTTTCTCATCTCATTGATGAGTATCGAGAAGCGCTGGTAGCTTGTCTTCATCTTGTTTGGCTTTGAATGACTCATACTCCGTTAATATGTTTGCTTTCTTGGCTTTGACTCCGACCTCTGTTCTTTGCATCATCTTGTATATTTCATCCCACATGTCCTTGCCAGTCGACATGCTATCGATTTGCATGTAAATGTTATTTGGAATAGCTTGCAGGAGATAGGTTTTGGCTGTTAGATCAGCTCTTACTCTGAGCTTCTACTGCTCAGTGTATTCGTCCATATTCTTCAGTCTTCTTGACTCAGGGACATAGGGTTTTCTCTCGAGAGCCGGATGTTATTATCCAAAATTGAGCTGGTGCTTCATGAATTGGGGACAACATATAACTCGCTTGATCCTTGCTCTCTAGAAAGTTGATGAACCGACTCCTCCACACAGTGTATTCGCCTCTTCGCAGAATTGGTGGTTGGATGTCATTTCCCATAGAATAAGCATCCATTGTTGTTGATGTTGGATGTTGGATTGTGTTCGTTTTGATTTGAACTGTACTAGAGATCACTCAAGAGATTGCACATGGTTGTTAGTTATCAATAACAAGTGTATCGAAAACCGTGGTGTATTGAAAAGTTTATTTTTGGGCTGAAAACTGTGAGTATCAAAAACTTTTCTAGTTATAGAAACGTTTTATGTGTGTGACGAAAACTTTTGATGTTATTGAAAACTTTTAAGTATTTTATGGAAAACTTTAAATTGATTATTGAAAAGTTTGTCGAAAAAGTTTAAAGTGTATCGAAATGTTTGTGTCTGTATCGAAAAGTTTTTTTGTGTCCATATCGAAATGTTTTTTATTAATCTTTATCGAAAAGTTTGGTATCGAAATCTTTTGTTGAGATGTGTATCAAAAACTTTTGTTTATCGAAAACCTTTAACAGTATCGAAAACTTTTCTAGAGATGTATCGAAAACTTTTAAATAGTGTTTATCGGAAACTTTTTAATATATCGAGAACTTTGGTCTTTAATCGAAAACTTCTCAAAAGATGTATCGACAACTTTCTTAGAGTATCAAAGACCTTTTTATATGTATCGAAAACTTCTTATAAGTATCGAAAACTTATAAGAATGCAATCAAAGATTTCGATAATCGAACTGATACAGATAAGCGTTGAAATTCAAGCAGATTTTCGATCGAAATGTGTAGAAATCAGGTTCCTAACACTCGATTAAAAATCCTAAGAGAAAATTATATCAAATTCAATGAAATCAAGTCAAGAAAAATATGAGTTTTCGATCGAAAACAAAAATCGCAGACTGGTTTTCGATAAAAAATATTTCGATCAAAATCAAGAAGAATTCTGCTCTGATACCAATTGTAGGCACCAAGTCATCCAACAATTAATTGATAAGAACACGATTAAGAGAGATTTATCGATTAAGTTGGAAGCGCGGTTGAATATCGATAGTAAATCTTTGATGATTGCTCAAAGTGTTCTTCCAAAATTTCTCTCTCTATTTTATTAATCAATTACTTACAAATGAGACAACATGTATACTAATATATATATCAACATCTTTGGTATATTTACAATTAAGCCCAAGACTTATGTATAAATACAATTACGCCATAATTACAGAGATAACTACAATTTGAACAGAATAAATGTATTTCCAACATAATCATATAAGGTATGAGAAATTATCAAAGAGTGTATAAAAATATGGAGAGCAACAAATTTAAGTTATACCGAATTCGATATATTACTATCATGAAATATAAAATCATTACGATAATTAAAAACATAGATAATTGAAAGGAAGCAACTTACAATTAATCTTCTTTTGAAAAAGTTTGTATGAAAACGAGATGCACATCCAGATAAGTGTCGCCGCAAAAATAGTCAAAACCAACATATCAAACATCAGATAGAGCGACATCTTTCTATCACAAAATATAAAATATATTTCAGTGATTATAACATTAAAGAAAAATTACAATTAATCATCATAGTTAAAATCCTTGGTAAAAGCATTATTCACATAGCGGTAAGGATCACTGTAAATAATGTAAGAAGTAGAAGATCCATCTTTGTATAAAACGACATGATTCTAAAACAGGAAAAAAACGTAATAATTAGATAACATAAATAAATCATTATTGGCATCTTCAATAACGATAATATTGTAGATACAATATTAAACAAATTTAGTTGGTAGAACCAACTCATCTCGAATAAAGTAACTAGGCGGTAGAACCAATCCATCTGGAATATAGTAATTAGGTAGTGACCCGACTCATCTCAAATATAGTAATTAGGCGGTCGGACCGACAAATCTCAAATATAGTAATTACGCGGTTGAACCGACCCATCAAATTTATACAATAATTTAAGTTAAATATTCTTTATATCACCTTTTAAAACCTCATTACAAAAAATTAGCATGCCACCACTGAGAATCGAAATCTGGACATCTCGTCACTTGAAATGACAAATTTCGCGAAACCACTCGGGTCACTGCATTTAGTTATAAATTTATCATATATTAAAATTAAACACAATTAGTATATAATTACTATAAATACGAAATAAAATTATCGTACCTCGACTATACCCATACAAAATCTTCGGCGGAGGATGGTGTCGATGACGGAGAACGATCGTGCTGATAACGTGTTAAATAAATAAATCTTTAAATATATATTAATTATATATGTTAAAAAATAGATAATATGATATGATATACACATATATAGAGAGGGGAGATTTAAGAACTTTTTTGTGTATATACTCAAACGAATGTCTTTTCTTTTTTTTTTTTTTTTTTTTTTTTTACGACCATGGAGTATTCTCACTCAATCGATTATGAGTTTACGCTGCACACTTAGAGAGTGAGACTAATCTCCAGGGACCTCATGAATACGTCTCAAATTCACACAAACACGATAGTAATCGAATCGAACCCATGAACTAGGGGATATAATTCCATCCCTTAAATCATTTAGACCAATCTGGAGAACATAGGCCTATTTATAGGCACAAGTGGACTTACCAACGTAAATATAAGTATGTCGTCCAAATCATACAACCATACGTTCATAATAATATTGAGGGTAAATTATGCAATACCCTCACGTGGTTATACTAAAAAACACATAACTATCCTATGTTTTTTTATTGCACAAAACTCCATTATGTTGTCTAAAACTTAGCACAATATCCTCGATGCTGTTTAAATTTAGCACCGTACCCCATGTGTTGTCTAAAGCTTAGCATCTTACCCATTTTTTTTTATTTAAAACTTAGTATTGTACCCCAATTATGGGTTAAAAATGACAAGATGGGGATTTTATGCAATTTTCGAACCATATAGATTTTGATGCTTATTTTTCAAACCACCAATGAGTTATATGCCATTCACCGTAATATTGACTTTATTCCTTGGTGAGTTTTGATAACGTTTCATAAAAAAAAAAAATGGTAATTGGGCCCTTGTTAAAAACAACCAAGTGTAGAAGATTAGGTATTAAAATCGCCTCTGGCGGCAGCACCTTGACATTACCCTCTTTCATATCAACAGATTCTCATTAGGGTTTAACTAGAAACCCAGAACCCCTAAAACCTTCGCAAACGAAGCAATGAACTATCGATTCCAAAATCTGTTAGGCGCGCCTTACCGTGGCGGTAACGTCGTCCTTTCGAACAACAAGCTGTTAATCTCACCCGTCGGTAATCGCGTCTCCGTCACAGACCTGTTGAAATCGGAAACTATAACCCTGCCAATCCAATCATCCGCCGACATCCGCCTCATCGATGCCTCACCCGACGGCGTCTTCCTCCTCACAATAGACGACAACAACCGATGTCTTTTCATAAATCTCGCACGCCGGTGTGTTCTCCATCGGATGTCCTTCAAAGAAACGGTCCACGCCGCTAAGTTCAGTCCGGACGGGCGCTACATCGCCGTTGCAGAGGGTAAAAAGGTTAAGATTTGGCAGACGCCGGGGTTCAAAAGGGAGTTCTTTCCGTTTGATTTGGTGAAGACGTTAGTGGGTTCTAATGACAGGATTACGTCGTTGAATTGGAGTCCGAATGGAGATTATTTACTCGTTGGGTCCAAGGATTTGGTGGTGAGGCTGTTTTATTTCGATGGTGAGAAGCAAAGTAAGGAGGAGAAGGAAAGGAGAAGTAATTTCGGGAAACCATTTCTGTTTTTGGGTCATAGGGATGCAATTGTTGGTGCATTTTTCGGGGTTGATAAGAGTGGGAAAGTGGATAAAGCTTATAGTTTTTCACGGGATGGTGCAGTATTTAGCTGGAAGTGTACGTTCAACGATGTTGATGGTGCTGAAAGAATGAGTGATTCTGATCCCGAGTCACCTGGGATACCCGGTCAAAATGGGGAGAGTGGGAACAACGTTAATTTGGGGAAAAGAAAGAATTTTGATGGGAAGGATGAGGAATTTGATGTGCAAAATCGTGTTTTCTTGCATAAGATGAAGTGGGCGTTAGTCAAAAAAGATTTTTTTAATCAGGCACCTGCAAAACTAACGGCATGCCATTATCATATGGGGCTTGAAATGTTGGTGGTGGGATTCTCTAATGGGGTGTTTGGGCTGTATCAGATGCCTGATTTCGTATGCTTACACTTGCTGTCGATTTCGAGTGAGAAGATCTCAACGGCCTTGTTTAGCGATCTTGGCAAGTGGTTAACGTTCGGCTGTGCGAAGCTTGGTCAGTTGCTTGTGTGGGATTGGAAGGATGAGAAATATGAGTTTAAGCAGCAGGGGCATTATTTCGATGTGAATTGCCTTGCTTATTCGCCTGATTCACAGATGTTAGCTACTGGAGCTGATGATAATAAAATCAAGGTATCCATTGATTAAAAATAATAATTTAATAGCTAATCTGGTTTTGTATGATCCATCCTAGCAGACTATGTTACCTGTAAGCAAGTGACAGATTTTGTGAAAACGAATTAATCCTTTCATTGATCAATGGTCTCCTTTAAATAGGAGTTAC
The DNA here is from genome assembly GCA_028392965.1 of Lindernia subracemosa. Lineage (NCBI taxonomy): Eukaryota > Viridiplantae > Streptophyta > Magnoliopsida > Lamiales > Linderniaceae > Vandellia > Vandellia subracemosa. The sequence goes on from JAQPCC010000030.1 coordinate 192,664, forward strand.
AGTGTCTATCTACGTACAAGATACACAAAGATATATACAATCATATCCTAACAGATTTACTATAAACTAGGAAAGATAATTAGGCAAAGATCCTCTCTTGATCTTATCTTAATCGACAACACTCCCCCTCAAGCTGCGGAATAGATATTCTTCATTCCCAGCTTGGAAGTGAGTTCATGAAACCTTGTGCTGTTCATTCCTTTTGTTAGCACATCAGCTAACTGCTGTTCTGATGGAACATAGGTCAGAACTACCTGACTGCTCTCAAGCTTTTCTTTGATAAAATGCTTATCAATCTCAATGTGCTTGGTACGGTCATGCTGAACAGGATTATGTGCAATGTTGATGGCTGACTTATTATCACAATAGAGCTTCATAGGGCCATTTCTAGTGACTTTTAGATCATGTAGAATGATATTCAACCATAGCAGCTCACACATTCCTTGTGCCAGAGCTCTAAATTCTGCTTCAGCCGAGGACCTTGCCACCACATTTTGCTTCTTACTTCTCCAAGTTACCAAATTCCCACCAAGAAAAGTGCAATATCCAGTAGTAGATCTTCTATCCATGAGTGATCCTGCATAATCCGCATCTGTGTATACTTCTAAAGCTGTACTATTGCCTCTCTTGAATAACAATCCATTCCCAGGTGTCCCTTTCAAGTAATGCAACACCCTATAAGCTGCTTGTAAATGAGGTTCTCGCGGATCATGCATGAATTGACTAATCACACTAACAGGATAGGCTATATCAGGTCGAGTGTGGAATAGATAGATGAGCCTTCCAACCAGTCTTTGGTACATTTGCTTGTCCACTGCTGGTTCCTCTTTAGCTGCACCTAACTTCTGGTTTGGATCAATGGGATTTGAGATTGGTTTGCATCCAATCTTTCCAGTTTCCTTTAACAGGTCAGTCACATATTTCTGTTGAGATATGAAGATGCCCTGTGTAGAATAAGCAACTTCTATTCCAAGAAAATACTTGAGCTTTCCTAATTCTTTTATCTCAAACTCTTGTGCCAATCTATGCTTCAGGTTTTGTCTTTCCTTGTCATCATTCCCGGTGACTATAATGTCATCCACATAAACGAGAAGTGCTGTAACCTTCCCATCGGTAGAATGTTTGATGAACAAAGTATGATCTCCCTGACTTTATTTATATCCTGATCTCTTCATCACATTGGTAAATCTTCCAAACCATGCTCGAGGAGATTGTTTCAAGCCATATAGTGCTTTTCTTAATCTGCAGACTTTCCCATCTGTTTCTCTTATAAAACCAGGTGGTATCTTCATAAAGATTTCCTCTTCTAAATCCCCGTGAAGGAACGCATTCTTCACATCATATTGTAACAAGGGCCAGTTACAGTTAGCAGCCAGAGAGAGCAGGATCCTTATGGTATTCATCTTTGCCACCGGTGCAAAAGTTTCTTGATAATCTACACCATAAGTTTGAGTGTATCCCTTAGCTACCAATCTGGCTTTGTGTCTTTCAAGTGTTCCATCAGCTTTGTATTTCACTGTGAAGATCCATTTGCAGTCCACTATATTCTTCCCCTTTGGCCTGTCAACAATCTCCCAGGTTTTGTTCTTCTCGAGTGCTGCAATTTCCTCCTTCATAGCATCCTTCCATTCTCTTTTTGAAATAGCCTCAGAAACAATATTAGGTATAGTGACAGTGTTTAAGCTTAACATGAACTTTTTGTGGCTTGGAGAACATGTATTTAGACTAATATAGTGAGACAAAGGATAGACAGGATGTTTGGTACAATTTCGAGTGCCTTTTCTAACAGCAATGGGAAGATTTGAGTCATCTAATGGTGGTTCAGGTATATCAGAATTTACCTGGTTTTCTGCAGGAATAACTGGTTCCACAGGAGGCTCTGAGGTGGAGTCATGAACTTGCTTCTGAGCAGGATCTGTCCTTTTTCTGCAATACACATGAGTAAACCTTGGGAAAAAATCAGAAACTTTAGAGGGATGTTCATTTTGGGTGGACTGGGGCTGCTGGTCTGTTGGCTCAGGCCGAGGCTGTTCATGTTCATTTTGGGTGGACTCAGGCTGGGGCTGCTCATTTTGGGTGGACTCAGGCTGGGGCTGCTCATTTTGGGTGGACTCAGGCTGAAGCTGGGACTGAGGTAGGTTCAGATCTTTCAAGGGCTCAATACTATCTTCACATATATTCTCCCCCTGAAGATAGGATTCTGAAAAATATGGTTTGTTTTCGGAAAAAATGACATCAGCCGAGATGTAAGTCTTTCTCAACTTAGGATTATAGCACTTGTACCCCTTTGGTGTGTTTGAATACCCGAGGAATACACACTTAATGGCTCTAGGATCAAGCTTCCCCCTTAGATGGCTATGAACATGAACAAAAGCAGTACATCCAAATATGCGAGGTGTGAGGCCATTAGAGGTTTTCAACTGTGGATAGAAGTCATTTAGAGACTCCATAGGACTTTTGTTCCCAAGAACCCTTGAGGGTAACCTGTTTATCATATAGGTAGCATTCAAAACAGCTTCCCCCCAATAGGTTTTTGGAACATTAGTCTGAAGGAGTAAGGTTCGGATAGTTTCAAGCAGATGTCTGTTTTTTCTTTCAGAAACACCGTTCTGTTGCGGTGTATAGACACAGGATGATTCATGGATGATGCCATTAGACTGAAAATAGGAGGATAAGGTGTTATTAAGGTAGTCTTTGGCATTATCTGTTCTGAAGCTCTTTATTTTGGTCCCAAACTGAGTTTGCACCATATTATGGAATTGAGGTATGATAAAGCCGACTTCTGATTTTTGTTTCAGCAAGAACAACCATGTGACTCTGGTGCAATCATCAATAAAGGTGACAAACCACCTTGCACCTGAAATGTTTGGGATAGACGAAGGTCCCCGGATATCACTATGAACCAATTGAAATGGAAGAGAGCATCTTTTATTGCTAATAGGAAATGTAATGCGAGTATGCTTAGCCATACTACATACATCACACTGGAAAACAACAATGTCTAAACCTTCAAAGAGATTGGGAAACATGAATTTTAAAGATAAAAAGGAGGGATGTCCTAGACGCTTATGATATAGCCAAATGGTGTCTTTATTAGATAGACCCAAATAGGAAACAGATAGGTTACTATGAGGGGTGTGGAGTGGCTGAATATGGTAGAGACCGTCCTTTTCTTCAGCAAGTCCAATCCTCCTCCTCGACCCCTGTTCCTGAATAGTACAGTGAGAAGGGTAAAAAGTAGCATAGCATTTTAGGTCATCAGTTAGTCTCTTTACCGAAATAAGACTATTGGATAGTTTTGGGACATGAAGAACATTCTTAAGTAAGAGACCTGGTAAGAGATGTATGTTTCCAGTCCCAGCAACAGCTGCTAGAGACCCATTGGCAACCATAATTTTTCTATTACCAGGGCAAGGTGTATAGGAACAAAATAGGCTAAATGTAGGGGTCATGTGGTCTGTGGCACCTGAGTCTAAAATCCAGGAATGAATAGGAACTGTTTCAGAGGCATTTGAGCATCTGGAGAATGAAAGATTACCTGATGAAGTTAATGAGCAGTTCGCAGAAGAAGGCTTCCTTAGGGATTGAAGCAAATTTCTCAAACCAGCAATCTCCTCCTGGTTGAATTTTTCTCCATTTGTGCTCTCATCAGTGATGGAGTTCTCGGCATTGCCAATATGAGACCATGTATTTGTGCTCTCAATCATATTTACTTGAGATTTTTGTTGGCTCCCACGGTTTCCCCATTCCTTGCTAGGTGGTTTGCCATGAATTTTCCAGCATGTTTCCTTGGTGTGCCTTGGCTTGCTACAGTGAGTACACCACAGGTCAGCTTTGCTACCCTTTCCTCTAGCTTCCCTGTTCGATGACTTGGTTAGCTCAGACTTTGTAATCATGACAGATCCTTCCGTGGTTTGAGACTCAAGCATGACTGATCTTCTACTTTCTTCTCCCCTGATCAAGGCAATGGTTTCCTCCAGGGTAGGTACATCTTCTTTTCCCAGTATTTGAACGCGTACTTGATCGAACTCAGGATTAAGACCGGCTAGGAAATCATATGTTCGATCCTTCTCAATAATCCTTTTAAGTGTCTTGGCATCTTCAGCACACTTCATCTCAAAAGTCCGATAGTGATCAAGTTCTTGCCACAAGTTCTGGAGTAAATTTGCATACTCTGTGACTGTTTTGTCCCCTTGTTTTGTGGCTGCAGTTTTGATCTTAATTTCATATGCCTGTGCAGCATCACGTGCCTTAGAATAGGTTCGGCTGATATATTCCCAGATTTCTTTGGAACTGGACAAGAACATGCATGTATCACTTATTTGTGAGTCCATAGATTCCCATAACCATGACATGATCATGGAATCTTCTTCATCCCAGGCATCAAACTTGGGATCATCAACGTTTGGACCTCTTTCAAGAAGATGTTTAAGCTTTCCTTTACCTTTAAGGTATGTGCGGATAAACTGGGACCACTTCAAGTAGTTCTTCCCATTGAGTCCGTAGGTGGATCGTAGATTCTGCAAGTCTCCAATTTTCTGAATATTGCTGGAGTCTTCAGACTTCTTAGGGCTGGTAACGGTGATTTCTCCAGACATTATTTTTTTTCAGCAATTAAGGCTGTGAAAGGTTAACAACTATGAAGGTTGTTGATTAGGTTTATTGAAGCCTTGTAAGTGGCTCTGATACCATGTAAGCAAGTGACAGATTTTGTGAAAACGAATTAATCCTTTCATTGATCAATGGTCTCCTTTAAATAGGAGTTACAGTGTCTATCTACGTACAAGATACACAAAGATATATACAATCATATCCTAACAGATTCACTATAAACTAGGAAAGATAATTAGGCAAAGATCCTCTCTTGATCTTATCCTAATCCACAACATTACCCCTGACCGTCCATTAGCTTAAGGGTTGATTAAAGGCACTTGTTTTAAAATGACTGTAATTGACTGGATTTTGCAGCAATGCAACAGTGATTTTTATACGACAGAGCTCAATTATTTATCAAATGACACACCACAAACTTACGATTGGAAACTGTTTTCTTACAGGTTTGGACGGTTGCTTCTGGCTCCTGTCACATTACATTTTCAAAGCACACAAATGCTGTCACTGCTCTACATTTTACGAGCAACAATCATTGTCTCCTAAGTGCATCTTTGGATGGGACCGTGAATGCATGGGATCTACTTCGCTATCGAAACTTTAGAACCTTTGTGTCCCCAACTCCAAAACAATTCGTTTCTCTAGCTGCGGATCAGAGTGGTGAAGTGATTTGTGCAGGAACTCTTGATTCATTTGAGGTCTCATTATGTGATATTTTAATTGTCTTGTTTCTGCTGTTCTCTTTTTTTTTTTTTTTGCAAAACACAATTGCTGATAAAGCCATATATGACAAATTCTTGTAGATCTTTGTCTGGTCGATGAAAACAGGGAAGTTGTTGGATATTCTTAGTGGGCATGAGGGACCGGTTCATGGTTTAATGTTCTCTCCAACTACTGTAAGTTGATTTTGATTACAGTTTCGAAAACAAGGAGCTCCATCTTTGTTCTTGAACTATGAAAAATCCTCAGATCCTCAGTTTGTTTTGTCTCCTCAAGCTACCACATGCTGCTGCCTCATAGAGAATAATTTTCCTGTTAATTATTTAGGCTATATTGGCTTCCTCCTCTTGGGACAAAACCATTCGCTTGTGGGACATCTTTGAAGGACGAGGAAGCATCGAAAAATTCGATCATACACATGACGTTCTCACTCTTGTTTATCGCCCAGATGGTAAACAACTGGCTTGTAGCACTCTAGATGGACAAATCCATTTCTGGGACCCTTTTCAAGGCCTCGAAATGTACACTATCGAAGGTCGAAGGGATATATCAGGTGGACGTCTCATGACTGATCGAAAGTCTGCTGCTAACTCCACAGCTGGGAAATGTTTCACCACCTTGTGCTATTCAGCTGATGGTTTATACATATTTGCTGCTGGAAATAGCAAATACGTGTGTATGTATGATGTTGCTGATCAGGTGAGTCCGAACATATCTCGGTGATTTACATCCCCCAACTAGTATATTTTGCAACAATTCATATATACAACAAATGCCACCCCACTGAATACATTCCTATTTCTTAATACTCGCCTGATTATAAGCATACCACTGAGAATTTTTTCTGTCCTGCCACTGCTTGAGATACCAGGTGTTGATGAAGAAATTTGAACTGACCTTCAATGAATCATTAGACGGGGTGGCTGATTTCTTGAATTCAAGGAACATGACTGATGCAGGCCCATTGAACTTGATAGACGATGATAACAGTGATGTAGAGGAAGGTGTGACCAAGCAAACACGGACTAAAATGTCATATGATTTGCCAGGATCGTTGCCCAATCTTGGAAGGCCAACTATTAGAACAAAGTGCTTGAGAATGGCCCCAACTGGGCGGAGTTGGGCCGCTGCAACTACAGAAGGGGTGATGCTGTACTCAATGGATCAGTCCGTTATGCTAGACCCCACAGATCTCGATATTGGCGTTACACCCGAGGTGAACCATACATTCTTTTTACTTGTATTATGTAAAATGAGCCCGTATTTATATACTTATCTGATCATTCCTTCTGTATGAGTAGGCAGTTGATGCAGCGCTAAAAGAGGGCCAAATGGAAAGAGCCCTTATCCTTAGTCTTCGAATGAATGAAGACGCCCTAATAAAAAGATGCATACTTGCCGTTCCTCCTGTGGATGTACCATCAGTTGCTTCATCAGTCCCTTTCAAATATCTAAAGAGATTGATCGAAGCATTAGCTGATCTTCTCGAAAAGTGCCCACATTTGGAATTCGTTATGCGATGGTCGCAGGTAGGTTATGCTTCGATCTTCGCATTTCCGTATATCTTTAGATGCATCAGTGGTTAAAAATTTCCGTTATGTGTTGACGTGTGCTGTCTTTATTCATTTGTTCTGTAGGAGATTTGTAAGGCGCATGGAAGTTCGATTCAACGTAACTCCGTAAATCTTCTTCCTGCTCTGAAATCTTTGCAAAAGGCCATCACAAGGTTGCATCAAGATTTGGCTGATACTTGTTCTTCGAACGAGTACATGCTTCGATATTTATGCTCTGTGAGGAGCAGCACTACATAGCTCTTGCGTGCTAAGGTTGATATGCTGCTTATATCGTTGAGGAGCAGCACTACATAGCTCTTGCGTGCTAAGATTGATATGCTGCTTATATCGTTGTAACAAACCGACCCCTCTTTGCTGTTTGTTTTTACATTAAGCTGTCGTTCAAATACTGTTAATTTTGATGTTAATCTCCTCCTTTTTCAGGTTTTATTTGAGTTGATTATCGAACTGACCTTCAAACTTGGTTTTTTTGGTGGAAGACGAAATTACTGAACTTTATTACTTGCGTATGCTGTATGATTTGATTTGATTGATATATGCTAACCAAGCATGAGTTATACCAAGTGTAGGCAGGCTGTACATCTTTTAAATAGTTGAGGCCCCGATATTTTGCTATGAATATTTCCCTTTTCAGTTGTCACCATAGTGTCTAAGATAAAACCCTCAAATGTTTTTCCCTTTTACTTACTTAGAAAATAATTAAATAAAAAGATATATACAGTTAAATCCCTACTAGGATAAAATATAATCACTTAACTCCTATTTAAGATAATATATCATTTAAGGACTAACTTGAAGCATTTTTTCACATATGATTCTACTCCTCTCTTTATGATTTATATATATATATAATATATATATTATTTTTTAAAGAAATTAAACGTTAAATGAAAAGAAGAAAAAAAAGAAACAAAAACAGAAAACGAAGAAGATGACAAAGAACAAGAAGAGTCCAGCGATTCACGATCAATGTATTAAATCCACACGGATTTCTCAACAAGCAAAAAGAAGATGAAAAACATTAATATGGAAGAAGAAGAAGATAAAGAAGAAGACAAATAGCGTGGAAGAAGAAAGCTGTGTTTGTCCAGTCCTGCTCATGTTTTTTCGAACCAAATCGAAATTGCGGGTTTGCTTGAAATTGATGTAGATTAGCCGAAAACTACGGGTTTGCTCGAAATTGCGGGTTTTCTTGAAAACGATGAGGTCCAGCTTGAAATTGCAGGTTTGCTTGAAATCGTAATTGTGGATTTGTCGGAATTTAAATCAATGTAAGTTAGTCCTTAGTGGGTGGTTAGTTATGGCGTCTGCTGCATATTTGTTAGTATGTAAATGTCATTTGCTTTTGTTGAACCATTCATATTCTTACAAGTCCAATTGATCGACTTTGCAATTCTATTTCTTTGTTACATATCCAAGAGAACGGTTTGGTTTAATGTATCTAACATCTCTTCCTTCCATTGTCAGCACTTTTCTTCGGGGTTTTCATTTTTAGTGATGTTCTGTTTGGTTTTTACTATTTGGTTATACATATTTGTTATGTCGTACTAATTTTATGTATATTATATACCAATTTACTTGTTGTTATGGTACTTATTCTCTTATTATGATGTACATTTATATGGTTTACAGTATTTTTATAAATGATGTATTAATATCATTTTTAATTATAGGAAAAAGCAACTATGGTTTGCTTGATTCAGATAAGTCTAGCGTGAATTGTCGGAATAACAGTGTACGATGTCGGTTTAATCCAATGTGGATTTCCTCGGTCCGGGTCAGTCCAGGTGTTTTTTCGTCTTCTACGCAGGTAAACTAACTCGGCATCTAAATCTAAGTGTGAGTGATTTGTTTTTGCTAATAAACGAGGTTAATTTCTCAAAAATCCTTACTTTTGAATATGAATGTTATGTAGTACCAATTTTAACATTTTTGTGTATCATTTAATGTACTGTTATCTAATCTTTTCTGGGATTGAGACTTGCCCAAAATCAGAAAAGGTTTTTACAGGTCTCTCGTAACTCAATATTTGATTGTTTTTCGCAAAAAGAAAGCTAATAAAGAAGAAATATTTCATAACACGTTCAAGGACTCGGTGAACACAGTGGTGGTATGAGGCCGAGCCTTCGCACCACACACTTCGGCTTATCCCGAGGTCATGTTGGTATACAACCTATCACTGTCAGTAAAATGGGATGCATCAAGTATGACATGCATATGATGGATATATGTTGATCTTTTGTTGATAATTTGGTTTATATGTTGCATATACCAGGGGCGGATCCAGGAATTTCCGGCCGTGGGGGCCGTAATTTAAATGTGTATATTGGAAATGGTGATGAGGTCAATGTAGAAGATTGATTTTCATTCGCCATATTATTATGAAAGACAAATCAAATAACTTTGACGGAGTTTGAACAACGAAAATACATCACAGTATTGATATTGCGAAGCTAACTTTTTTTTTTGTATGATATACCATTAATATAATAATATGATATAAAGAAATTAGAGGACGAATAAGTTAACGTATCGTATAGATGAACCATGTCAATGAGGTCTTGGCCTAGTGGTCAAGGATGAGGCCTTAAGAATTTGTGGGTTATGTCGTGGGATCGAATCTCCCCTCCCACAATTTCTTGAGTAGTCCCCATGGGATTTATTTCCCATGACTATCGTTGTCAGGTGGGTTTGGGACGTATTCATCTGACCCCGGGGATTAGTCCCACCAGTTGAGTGTGTGGCGCAATTAAGCCTCCGCCAGGTCTGTGTGGCGCAAAGCCCACGCCAGTATTTAGGGACTAGCCCATAGCCAGATCGAGTAGGGATATCTCAGGACCGCAAAAAAAAAAAAAATCGTATAGATGAACCTTAATAATTATTTGGGGTTTTAAAGAATGAAAAAAATCAAAAATTAACTAAACAGATAAATCTAATTTTAAGTTTAAAGCTAAAAATTAAATTCAAAAGGCTATGTAATTAGAAAAGGTTAAAATTGAATTAAATATTAAATATAGACTTAACCAACTGTATATATTATGTGAAATTAACTTATATATTTGTTATTAATAATAAAATAATAAGTTTAGAAGGTGAAATTAACTTATATATTCATTAAAAATAAAAATAATAAGTTGAAAAATACTGAAAATGTTGTTAGGCTGCATCGAACTCGCATCCTTCTAGTAATAAGTAACACGAAGTAATCATTATGCCAAGTTCAGTATCAGTTTTAAATGCAATAAAGCCTAAATATATTTCTAAAGCAATATATTCAATACATAGTACTAAAAATCCGGAAAGTTTTTGCGGGGGCCGTGGCCCCCTTCCCCTTGGGCCCTATGCTAGATCCGCCCTTGGCATATATGTTTGTTCGTTTGTGGATTCATTTTATTACGAGCATATTTTTGTGTTGGTGTAATTTGGTAGATGTACTAAGATAACAAACAATGCTATGTCTAAAATGGTTTGTTATGCCTGAAATTTTTTATACGGTAATAATGCTAAAATATGTATGATAATCGTGTGTACAAGGTACAACAAACACTTGTTAAATGATACGCTAAACATATTAAAATGATATGCTATATTAATAGCTGTAAAATAGATGAAAAATACCAAAAATTAGCTCTTGTCATGAGCAAAACCTGACATGTCAGAATTACTTTGGTATCTGACATAATTCTGACAAATAACGGTATCTAAAATATCAGTGAAAAAATTAGAAACAAATTCACATGTCAGAAACTGTATAATGTCAGCTAATTTTTTTCTTAATTTTGATATGATAAATTACTTAGTTGTGGTACTCTATATCACTACAATAAGGTAAAGTCACAAAATGCTCAATGGTACATATGAGCAATATATTTGGTACAACTTATTAGGTTAAGTATTTTTCGTCGCAATTCGAATTTCTTTTATTGGGAAAACCATAATTTCATATATATATCTGTTATATGTTTCACTTTGTATCAAATTTGAGGATTAACCCCTGCCTCATGGTTTTATATTATAAACCTCGAGTTTCACGAGAAGACGATGAATAATGTTAGAACTTACTGCAACATAGTATTGATGTTTGTTAAATTTAAAATGTTATTATAGATACTTTTGTATAATATTCTATTTATTTATTGTTTTTAAGGCTTCACATTTAATAGTTGGCGTTGTGGACTCGTCATTTTATATATTATGTGAATCGATAAAACTTAATACAATATTGATACTTATCTTAGTACGAAAAGATACGAATGGTAAAGTACAAGTCAACAACAATGTACAATCACATATTGTTTAATGGTATAATATACACGTTATATTTGGTACAACTTATTAGGGTAATCATTTTTCGTCACGTTTTGCATCAGTTTCGATGCACAAACACTTTAAGTACACGTAAATATGTTATAAGATTCATTTCGTATTATATTTAATGGGTTAATCCTTAAAATCAGTGAATTTTAAATAAGACGGATCCATGAAAAGAACATGGATTTGTTGTTAAAAGTCAAGCTTCAATCATAAGGTGTTCTTATATGATTCATTCTCTTATTATGAAACTTGAAGTTTGTAATGCAAAACCATGCATGTAAGGTTAAACTAACAAATTTGATACCAAGTGAAACATATAATATATACGTATAGTAAAATAGTTTTGCATGAAAAACTGATTCGAACGCAATGAAAAAACATTTACCCTAATAAGTTGTATCAAATATAGCGTGTATATTGTACCATTGACAAACAGACTGTAACTTATATTGGACATATAATGTACCACGTTTATCTAGTTTATCGTACTAGAATATGTACCAAGTTAATTATAACTTTCTGTGCGTGTCAAAACTTTCTATGAGTGTAAGAATTTGTTTCATATGTCATTAAAAATATGTCAGATATCGATAATACTAATTTTTTTGTATTTTTAATCACTTTTTTTACAGCTATTAATATAGCGTACCATATAGTTGGTGTATAATGTACCTTGTACACATGGTTATCGTACTTTATTTTACATTGTTAACGTATCCAAAATTTCAGGCATACCAAACATTTTAGTCATAACGCTATCTGTTGTTAGAATACATCCAACATTATACCAACACAAAAAACATGCTCGTAATCAAATATCCACAAACGAATCAACAGATATGAAACATTTGGCAAAAAAATATGATGGAACGAGCAACATAACGATTGTATTATGTCGTACCTCATGTATCAAACCCAAAAAATCCACGAACACCAGAGAGCAAAGTACAAGTTAATCCTTACACAACATCCCACAAATAAAAATAGTCTCAAAACAAATAAAAAACATCATACACATAAAATAAAAATTATAGTACCATCATCATCCTCCTCCCCCTCCTAATCCTCCTTATTTTCCTCAAATATATAGATAATCTCGTGTGTCTTACCACTACCTGGCCCTCAGCAGCACCTCATCACGTGCCTCTGCAGCAACCTCAACATCTCCCTCATGTGCTTGCTCCTAATCACAAATCTCTTCGAGAACCTGTGACATCAGATCTCTACTAACATGCACATGCTCCTTAACTCAGCCTCAACCCGTTCGATGCGAATTATCAAGTCGGACTGCTCTTATTATTTTTATATCAGTCATCTTTGATCGAAATAAAAAAATATGACACTTGTTGAATTTGTATTTGATGTCATTAATGCATAACTGAAAATAACAATTGCAACATAATCAAATTACACTATCATTCGGTTCAAACATGTAGTATCAGTCTACAGAAATATATCATACCATTATAATGCATATATTGAACTAAATTTGCAAGCAACATGTACCAAAAATAAAAAAATAACGTATAAAAAATAAGAGCCGTCATCTTTAATTAAAAACCTAAATAACTCTAAAAAACAACACGAAGAGAACCAATTTAAACTTAAAAAAGGCTTAATCGAGTAACAACCTAAAAAGTCCCCAAATTAACCATAAAAACAACACAATTGAGACCTAATACCTCAAATCGAGGCCTAATATATCTTATTGAGTAATTAATCGAATGCTAACAGAAGAAAAATTATCGATTGGGTTTAGAAGATTTGAAACGAAAACGATGCGTACCGGGATCGGACGAGAGAAGAGATCGTAAATCGTTCCTTTGAGTTGGGGATTTTTCATGTATGTTCGATTTTAGCGTTCGATTTGGTGATGAGTTTCGATCCAGATGTGTTTTTATTTTATGTTTGTTCGATATGAACTTATTTTTTTATTTAAATTAAAAATGCTGGTAAAATTGTAATAATGTAAGTTTTAAGAGGTATTTTCGTTCAATTGGCCCTTGAATGATTGAAAAGTTTCCGATTGGTCATTAACTGAAAATTTTCTTTCAGAGGAAGTTAAGTGGAATGAAGTTTAGGTGATAGAAATTTATGTCAAGTTCTCCTTTATATAAAATAACATTTACTCTTAAGCCCTAAAATTAATCCTTAAATCTATACTATATATTATTGGAGGAGACCCTATAGTAACTGTCAATTTTAATTGGTATGTCAATGCAAATTACAAATTTATCCTTACTTAATTACCATTTAATTATAATATTACCACAAATCAATATACTTACAATTTTCACCTTAATTAATTACAATTTAATTACAACATCACATAAGCCAATTTCTTTAATATAATTATAAATAATACCCAATTCAAATTTCATCTGTTAATCATTTTAAGTTAATAATAAATCTTAAAATATAAAATAATATTATATATATTTAGTATTATATATATTTATATTTTATTGCATACGCATCGAGTGTGCTTAATATACTAGTATTATTAACTCATCTGAATAGCCTCAACATGAATTTTTTACTAATATTGGCTAAAATACCCTCAATTTTTTAAAATTACTATTTTTTTTATGTTATCATCCTTTTTATGCACAAATATATTTGACTTATTATTATTATGGTTGTTGCTCTATTATGGTCTTCCCTTACCTTCCAATAATATCTTCTTCTATTAGAATCTTTCCATACCTTCCGAAAATACCTCTGATCCTTTTCGTGCGTTCCACGTGATCACGATCATTTGACTTCGAAGGAGACACGGTTAGGCTGGCTTGGCGTGCTTGGCCCCTTTGACTAGCTCGGCCTGTTCGGTCCTAGACTTATCTTTTTAGTCTTCGAGTCCCGCTTCGGGTCTTTGGCATGCTTGGAGAGAGTCATTGGATTTTATCAAGTTGCTTGGTTCGGTTGCATGCTTTAGGTGATTAGGCCCTTCGGCCTGTTTGGTGCCTTAGCCGGCTTGGCCTCAGTCTGCTCGCCAGCTCGGCCGGCTTGGCTAGCCAAGCCAGTCGTGTAAAATTCGCTGTTTAGTTTTGCTTGGAGAAAATTAGTTGATTTGATGAAGTTCAGCCTTTTGTGTTGCCCCGAATTGAAATGCTAAACACATGCTTATGTATTAAATATTTTCTTGTATGATTGCAAAAGCTTATCCTCCTCATTATAAATCTTTTGGTCTGTAAGGATGAAATATTCTTGTCAGTCATTCATTTTTTTAATCATCCTTTCACTCCTAAATTTACAAATCATTGATTGGGGGAGCTTCATTTGATTTTGATAGGGAAAAAATATATTAGTTTATATTTGCTCTCATGTTAAAATTTTGTGTTAATATAGAAGGGGAAGATTGTTGGATTTAAAGATATAACAATTCGGTTTTGAAGAATACAAAACTTATTATTATGTAACCAACATATTAATTCAAGTGTGCAGATGAGCTCAATGCAAAAAATCGAGTCAGACAATTGGTTGGTCAACTCGGTCTGGACTAGTCAACTCGGTCTGAACTGGTCGATCTGAAGTGATACTGGACTGGCCAACTAGATTCTGGACTGGTCAATCAGATACTGGAATGAATGACCAGAGTTGACCAAGTCAATCTAAAAGCTCCTAACGGCTATTTTAATGTGATTAACGGCTATATCAAGATTGAAAGACCATAAACACAAGCGAGAAGAGCAGACAAATCAACGGATCTCAGAGACAACATGCAGATATTCAGTGAGAAATCCAAGAGAGAATAACAAGATCAAAGATTATAAAATCTAGGGAGTTCTTCTTTAGTGTGTGGGATATAAAAGATAGAGTGAGCTACGATATTCCAAAACACACACCTCACTCACACAATAGATAAATGAACATTATAGAATAGCTAAATGAGAGTCTGAGCACACATACACTAAACAAGTGCATGTAGTATGAGCAAATAGACATTAATCAAGTATGCAGTGTGGTCTTGGTATAAGAGACATTAAAAAGTATGCACATTATGATGGTGCTGCCCCACAATAAAGTGTGAGTCACTGGGAGTTTTACTGTAGGCAAGAGTTAAGTCCTAGGAGTGAACTGGGTTGTACAAGGGAGTCTTGTAAGCCAAAGTCTTCTAGCAGAATCCTTCCTCGCACGGAATAAAGGGAGACGTTGGAGAGTTAGCTTTAAACTTCCAGAAACAAATCGTGCATTTTCCGCATTGTATCAATGTTTCTAACATGCATTGTTGACATATTTTAATTGATTGATAAAATACTTCAACCAAACTGGTTTTAACTTGCGTAGTTTTAAAACATTTTGAGAAACTCATAAAACCGATTTTAAAAGGATTATGTCGAGTATTTTCCGCTAAGCTAGCATAATCTCTCGATGATCATATATTTTTAAGAAATCAGAATTTTTACAACTTTCAAATATGTATCTTAAAATATCGATCTACGATCCTAAATTACAAGAACCATCAATTCATTGATTAATAAATATTTGTTAGTTAATTCGCCTTCTTATGATAAAAAAAGGCAAAAACTAATTTCTCGGATCACTCTCTCTTCCTCTCTTCAATCACTTATGTTATTACCAGTATTTCACATAACAAAGAGCGGATCGTTTCAGAACCGTACGTTTGTGCTCTTCTATCTCAATTTTTTAAGCTCCCCATATATGTATGTATCCGTCCTTTTGTCTATCTTCCATTTTCTTGATCTAACACTGTTTCCTTTACCATCCTCAAAGACTGTGTTTAATTCTTATGATTTGGGCTGTGTGAAGATACAATCAATCAATGGCTCAGATATTGCTTCATGGTACCCTTCATGTCACCATCTACGAAGTAGATAAGCTGCACTCTGACGACGGCGGGAATTTCTTCACCAAGGTACAAATTATTACATCCCAAATTAGTTCGCTTGAGATCTTTTCATTTTTAGTACTGGCAAAAACCGATCAAACGTTGTCCATTGTTCATAGTGTCGTCGAGCTTGCATGGATCTTTCATCACAAAGACACTATTTGCTTTTATGATTGCTCCTGTTAATTTAGATATGAATTTTTGTTGAGATGCAATATTTGATTTTTTTTTTTTTTTTTCCCATTTGCCTTGGTTTTTAATATGTTCTTGGCTGCCTTTTAACTGTTTCACTGCCTCAAGTTTCTCTTCTCTTGTTATATATATATATATTTTTTTTGCAGCTTAAGGCCAACATCGAAGAGACAGTTGGTATTGGCAAGGGAACTCCCAAGATCTACGCAACCATCGATCTTGAAAAGGCCAGAGTAGGACGAACAAGAATGATCGAGCACGAGCCTAACAATCCTAGGTGGTACGAATCTTTCCACGTCTACTGTGCCCACGTGGCTTCGAATGTGATCTTCACCGTCAAAGACGATAACCCCATTGGAGCCACTCTGATAGGACGGGCCTACGTACCCGTCCAGGACGTCTCAGACGGGGAAGAAGTCGATAGGTGGGTCGAAATACTTGATACTGACAAAAACCCTATAACCGAAGGATCGAAGATCCACGTCGGGCTTCAGTACTTCGAGGTCACGAGAGACCTCAACTGGGACCGTGGGATCAAAAGCATGAAGTACCCCGGCGTCCCATATACTTTCTTTGCCCAAAGAACGGGCTGCAAGGTCTCCTTGTACCAGGATGCTCATGTCCCCGATAAGTTTGTCCCCAAGATCGCATTGTCGGGAGGTAATAACTACGAGCCACATAGGTGTTGGGAAGATGTCTTCGACGCCATTTCGAACGCAAAGCACTTCATTTACATCACGGGTTGGTCTGTGTACACCGAAATATCGCTGATAAGGGATTCGAGAAGGGAAAAGCCCGGCGGTGGCGTCACGCTGGGAGAACTCATCAAGAAGAAGGCGGGCGAGGGAGTCAGAGTTCTCATGCTCGTTTGGGACGATCGAACTTCCGTGGGATTACTCAAGAAAGATGGTCTAATGGCCACCCACGATGAAGAGACCGAGCAGTACTTCCAAGGCACGGACGTCAACTGCATCCTCTGCCCCCGAAATCCCGATGATGGCGGCAGCTTTGTTCAAGACTTGCAAATCTCAACCATGTTCACTCATCATCAGAAGATCATAGTAGTGGATGGCGACTTACCCAGCGGCGGAGGGTCAAGCAAGAGGAGGATCGTGAGCTTCGTGGGAGGCATCGATCTTTGCGATGGAAGGTACGATACCCCCTTTCATTCCCTCTTCAGGACGCTCGACACGGCCCATCACGACGATTTCCACCAGCCTAATTACACGGGGGCTGTAATAACCAAAGGCGGGCCAAGGGAGCCATGGCACGATATCCACTCCCGCCTCGAGGGCCCCATCGCCTGGGATGTGCTGTTCAACTTTGAGCAGAGGTGGAAGAAGCAAGGCGGCAAAGACGTGCTCATCAACCTGCGAGAGCTTGATGACGTCATCATACCACCATCTCCGATTACCTACCACGATGACCACGAGACTTGGAACGTCCAGCTCTTTCGATCTGTAGACGGTGGGGCCGCTTTTGGATTCCCCGAAACTCCCGAAGAAGCTGCAAAGTCTGGCCTGGTTAGTGGAAAAGACAACATAATCGACCGTAGCATTCAAGATGCGTATATCCAAGCTATTCGTCGGGCCAAGAACTTCATCTACATAGAAAATCAGTATTTCCTAGGAGGCTGTTTTGGATGGGAATGTGATGATATCAAAGTGGAGGACATTGGAGCATTGCATCTCATACCGAAGGAGCTATCGTTAAAGATTGTTAGCAAGATCGAGGCGGGCGAGAGGTTCACGGTGTATGTCGTTGTGCCCATGTGGCCCGAAGGCATACCCGAGAGTGCCTCCGTTCAAGCCATCTTAGACTGGCAGAGGAGGACGATGGATATGATGTATAAAGACGTCGTCCAGGCGCTTCGAGCGGAAGGGATCGAGGAAGATCCTAGGAATTACTTGACTTTCTTCTGTCTTGGTAATAGAGAGGTGAAGAAGAGCGGAGAGTACGAACCAACCGAGCGCCCTGAGCCGGACTCGGACTACCTCAAGGCTCAGGAGGCTCGACGGTTTATGATCTACGTCCATGCCAAGATGATGATAGGTACATGAATTTTTATACCAAATGTTGGGTACATAACTGTATGGGAGTAACTAATAATTTACTTCCGTAACTTTCACGAAAATTGCTTTTAGTCCTCTAACTTTTCCCTACACAAAACAAGTCCAATATTTTTCGATCATTTATCATAAACAGTCCTTTTAACTTTCACTGAAATCGTTTTTAGTCTTCCAACTTTTCCATGTACAAAACTATTCCACATATTTTGGTCATTTATCATAAACAGTCCTTTTCGGCCATGCCGTCATAATTTTTTTTTTTGCACATAAGGGAGGGGTGATGTGGAGGGATCATATGGCGTCATTATTCGATGGAGTGAAACTTATGACATGGCATTGCCAAATCAGCACCGTTGGTTGACTAGGGCAAAAAATGATCGGAAATGATTGTTTATGATAATTTTTGCACGTGAGCGAGGGTGATATGGATTTTTTTTATTGGGTGAACTGAAACTTATAATATTGCATTGCCACGTTAGCGTCGGTGGTTGATTAGGACAAAATGACTGGAAAGGACTGTTTATGATAAATGACCTAAACGTGTTGGAGTAGTTTTGCACATGGAAAAGTTACATGACTGAAAGCAATTTTCGTGAAAATTACGGGACTAAATTATTAGTTATTCCTAACTTTATGCATTTTTAAGCTTGTAACACAATTTTATGTCTTAGTGGATGATGAGTACATAATCATTGGATCGGCCAACATCAACCAGCGGTCCATGGACGGGGCGAGAGACTCCGAGATTGCAATGGGCGCCTACCAACCGTATCATCTGAATGCACGGAACCGAACCAGGGGTCAGATCCATGGGTTCCGCATGGCTCTGTGGTACGAACACCTCGGGATGCTCGACGAGGCCTTCCTCGAACCCGAGAGCGAGAGGTGCGCCAGAAAGGTGAATCAGATGGCGGACAAGTACTGGGACTTCTACGCAGGGGAGGGCTTGGAGCACGACCTGCCGGGTCACCTTCTCCGTTACCCTGTCGGGATTGCGAGCGATGGCCAAGTTACGGAATTGCCCGGGCATGAGTTCTTTCCAGATACTAAAGCGAAGGTCCTCGGGGCCAAATCCGACTACTTGCCTCCTATTCTTACGACCTAAGGGGTTCGTTTTCTTCGTTTTTTTTTTCCCCTCCTCGTGCTCGGTTTTTAATAATAAGGTTGGTTTTTATTTTTTTTTGGCAATAATGTGAGTAATGGATCGTAGAATTATGTTTTATCTGCTGAAATTTAGTAATTCTTCATCTATACTATATATAATGGGTGGACACTTCATAGTAACTATCTGAATTAATTTGGTATGTTATAACAATTTACAATTTTAATTCTTATTATATCCTTATAAATTAATTTTGTTTAATAATACAGAGTTAAAATGAAATTATAATTTCACATATTAAATATTCTAATTAAAAATAAATAATACAATATAAAATAATGTTATATATTTATATATTAGTGATTATTAATGTTTGATGTTGAAAGTTATTAAATTTCTCGTGGTGGGTATACCTTCATCTTAATCACCAATGATATCAACAATATATATTTTTCTACGAATATTGACGACAAATGAATTTGGTGATATCATTCGAATTGTTGAATAATTTGGTATAATCTTGTGTCATCTGTGGTTTGTGGTGGCAGAGGCAGGCTAGTTACATGTAACATCTTCGTTGTAGCATTATTGGGAAGCAAAATGCCTTTGACAATAAAAATCCAATAATGGCCTCACAAGTGTACGCATCACCCCAAGAAAAAAACATTATGCTAATAGACAAGAAAGTGAAAACGATGGCATTGAAAAAGTATACACGTAAGTATATATATATATATATATATATGTTCTGGGCTTGTTTGCAGCAATGTGATCGTCATTGTCGTTAACGAGGTCACTACAAACGTGTTGAGGATGGCGAGCCTAAAATTTTCCGGAGTCTCGTCGGAGATGGCCTGAAGACGGCTAGTTGAAGCCCAGAAGCTGAAGATCAAAAGCTGTGAATAACATGTGAGGAGTTTGGAGGGTTCAATCTTACGGATTGTGACCCTACGGTTGAAATTGGATGCACATGGATTATCACACACATCTTATGAGCTCAGGAAGGATCTAGATTGGCCAAATGTACGTGAGGAAGCATGTGTATGGCACAAATGAAGTCACACACTGAAATTCTGCTCTATAAATACCAGACGAGAGGTTTCAATCTACCACCTTCGAGCGAGTGTAACTTTTGTATAAGTGAGAATCACAGAAAAGCATAAACTAGAAAGTTGTAGTAAGCATAGAGTACTATAACTTTGGTGGTGATTTATACAAAAGAGAGCTCTGTTGGTCCATGGAGTAGGCACAAGTTTGGCTGAACCACGTTAAATCTGTTTTCGTGTGTGTGTTTTTTTTGAGTTGCGTTTTTCGATCCGATTGAGCTGCTGATAGTTATAATCGATCCAATTAACACACATACACTAGACCTGGACAACGGGGCGGTTCGACCCGGAACCGGAATCGGCCCAATGTAAATGGGCCGAGCCGGTTCCGGCATTTGTCGAACCGCGGTTCGACCTGCGGTTCCGGTTCCGGTTCGGAATCGGAACCGGAACCGCCAACGGCTATTATAGCCGTTGGATAGTTTCGAAAATTGCATTTTGGCACCTAGGGCCAGAATGCAATTTTTTTTTCGTTTTAGTCCTTGGTCGAAAATTCTATAAATAGGGGCTCATTTTCAACATTTTTTCACACCAAACTCTCTCATTTTCTCTCAAATACACTCTATAATTAAAGCTCTAATCATTATTAGCTATCAAAATTCCACTTTATTATACTTTTTACACACACTTTTTAGTTTCTACACACACGAATATTTATTCGACTAACATGGCATCGTCATCGCGAAACAACGCGAACGAGCACGACGATATTTTTCGTTTTGTAGGTAATTTGGGAGACGAAGACACATTTCGAGGAATGGTCGAGCGGGACATGGACGACGTCGACGAGGTGGGAGCGACTCCGACTACGGCGGGACCAAGCCAAACATCAACGATGGGGAAGCCTCCACGACCGAAGCGGCAACGGAAATCTAACGTATGACCATTTTTCAACCTCCAAATGAGTAAAGATGACCCCGAACTAGGACATGCAATCTGTAAAAAATGCGGTCGTAGATACGAATATAGTTCCAAACCCGGAGGGGGGGCACAGGGTCAATGAAAAAACATCTAGTGAATTTTCATAGATTAGATCCGGAAACATTAGAACCGATAGGCACGGAACCTAGGCAACAACAAATAAGTGTGAGCACCGGTAGAAACTTTGTTATAACTAGGGAAATTTCTAAGATGGCGATAGTTAAATTTGTAGTAAATTGTGAAGAACCATTTTGCATTGCGGAAAGTGAAGGGTTTATCGAATTCACTAGTACGATACTGTAGGTTCCAGATTCAACACATCCAACGAATTAAGATGAACTTGAACTTGAGAATTAAGATCGATTGACTCACCTTAGTAATTAGCGCGCTGAAGCAAGATAATCATCAATCAATCTTCATTTAATCACTTGACTTTCTCTACAAGCAATCCAACTCCCTCTCTACAATGAACCCTAGACTACTATAATGGTGAGAGAGATTTTCTAGATGAGAGAAAGTCTCGCTTGGTATCTCAAGTTATGTGTAAAATACACACACTTGCCCTATATATACCAAAGCATACTTTGGTATATTACACATCAGTCCCTATATTATCATAAACTATAATTTGGTCCCTAGACAAAGATAACATGACATTTGAGCACTAGAAATGGATTCCTAACAATCTCCCCCTTAGTGTTCAAATGTCATTGGAGCGCCAATAGTCTTTGTCTCTAATGATCTTCAGTCTTCATCATCGATTGAACACAAGAATGGATTCCTAACAATCTCCCCCTTTGTGTTCAATTGTGGATTAGACACGTTCTTCGTTGCTTCTTGAAGAAAGGTTGAAGGCTTCTGGAGAATCTTCTTTCTCCCCCTATGTACATGCTCCCCCTTTCTTCTTTGCGACTTTGAATTTTTATCACCTTCTTGCATAGATCAGAGTTGTGCAGATCTAAGGACATTGACTCTTCGTTTATGCTTATGCCATGGAGAGAGGTCGTGTTTGTTGTGGTTCAGCACGTGCGGTGTAAGCTCGGCTTCTTTAATGATATCACGTGCTTTGCCTCCTTGATATACTTCTCCCCCTCATGGCGATTCAATTGTATCGTCATGCCTACGGATCAAGGTGATTCCTCGTGTAAGCGCGGAGCGTGTTGATGTTGAAGTCCGGATGAAGTAACCTGAAAACGGGACCGACGACCAATCATCGTGAGACATCCCTAGATGTCACTCTTGGTCGTTGATGCAAAGTCACAAAGACTTGCATTTGAAGGGACTACGGGGCCACATAGGCAACCCGTTGACATCGTTCTAGAGTCGTGCTCCAGAAGATGGCCTGCTACCGTTGTTGTTTTGATGTTGCAACGGCAGGACTTCCTTCTGATCATAGAAGCACATTTGTCAGAAATGTGTCTACAGAAGTTCGGGCTAGGTCACATAGACCTGCATAGTATGTGTAAAAATAATGTATGTGTCCTAAAAAAATAGAAAACTTTTTAGGCTATGGGACACACTAGACGTTTAAGTGCATAGAATAAAGTCGTGGTGTGGGGCTGTGGACCACTAGATTCAATATCTCCCGCTTCAAAGTGAAACGGTGATAGCATATGCGGTTCCCCGTGAGATATTGAAACACTTGTCTTTAGGGAGACAAATGAGTAGCTAGGAAGGGTTGTGCATGCGCCTTTGGACCCGATGAGGCGTCTTCTACCCGGGATCTGAAAAATCAGTCATGTACCTATAATGGTTATGGCCCGGATAGTTTGTGGTTGAGGTGTAATGATTATATCGTGATTCGCTCAAAACCCTCACATACACTCGGGGTTGTTCCTGGGATAGGTACAGTTTGGGATTAACTGAACCATGGGAACAGGTATGTGAACACCTCTTTTTGTGTCTTTGCGCTTTTTGGGTTGAGGTAGCACTCCCCGTCAAAGTACGAAAGTTGTCTTCAGGGCATCCCCCCCTTTTTTTTTTTAAGCTCTTGCGCCGTTTTAGGTAACTCTCCCCCTAAAATGGTGCGCTTGTAACAATATGATGCCCCTGCTCCCCCTAAATAGATGCGCTTTTTGAGGATTGCATATTACAAAGATCAAGCGCCCTTTATACATGGAGTAACACTCCCCCTTAAATGTGCCTTCTGCACTCATAAGTATCACTCCCCCTAAACCATATACGCTTGTTATATGAGAACTATAGTAATGTGCTCTTTTGAAGTTCATGCGCCTTGTCTATCTGTCTATCCACTCCCCATCTAAATATATAAAGAATGTAAAGACGACATAGACAAATTTTTAGGTACTAAGAATGATACATTAGACTTCCTTTGAAACTCAATACTAAAGATGAAGTCTAATATCTAGGACAATAATGTACCTATTTTGACAATGAAATTCAAGTCATCTTCTTTTAGCAATGAAGCTCAGAGTTTTTTTTTTTTTTTTTTTTTTTTTTTTTTTTTCTCTTTTTCAGGCCTATATATATTTATATATGTATATATTTTCTTTTTAAAGGAATTGGCGAAAACTAAAAAAAAAACTTATAATGTGGCGAAAACAATTAGCGAAAAGAAAAGGTTCTCGCTAAAAAAAATTCGCTGAGTGTTGGCGAAAAGTAAAAGTTTTCGCTAAAAATGTTTTCGCTGAAATAGTTAGCGAAAAGTTTGAGGTTTTCGCTAGACTTTTCAGCGAAAAGTTTTTTTTTATTATTTATTATTATTTTTTATTATACCTATATATATATTATATATATATATATTTATATATAAAAAAATGGCGAAAACAGTTAGCGAAAAGAGGAGGTTTTCGCTGAAAATGTTTTCGCTGAAATAGTGAGCGAAAAGTTAGCGAAAAGTTTTTTTTTTTTTTTTTTTTTTAATGTAAAATCTAAAAAAAATATTTATTTATATAGTATGATTGCTCACATTTCATACCGATCACGGGTGTGGAGCAATCTCGAATACCACACGTGTCGGGAATTGGTGGTTGCTTGCAGCTCATACCGATTATGCGTGTGAAGCAACCCGAGGACCTACACATAATCGGGATCCTGCAAAACAAATTAGCGGGACTTTGGTACCCATTTTTGGACGGGTCCTCCCTGATTAGCAGTAATCTTATAAAGCTCATAAGGTTCAAATTTGGAATTAAAATTAGCAGATAAAGTAGTCATAGGAAGCCACGTTTGTTTAGGACTACTTATTTCCATTTCTAGCTTAGGTTTCCAAATTTGTACCGTTCTGAAATTATCATTTTTAGCACGGGTGAATGTGTGTCTATTGTTAGTTGAGAAAATTTTCCCTTTCGCCAGTCGTTGGAGATGTTTTTCAGATTTGACTTTGACTGGGTACTTGAGATAGGAATACGAACTAATAGAATCAATAGCATTCAATATAGAATTGTCGTATTTCCTATTAGGAAGAATCACATCATTCACATAGGTGTTTTCACATAAAATGAACTACTTTTATTTTTCAGACAATTATTATTTTTAGACATTTCAGTTTTAGGAGAGAATGTATAATAATTGCCTTTCAAAGCTTTAGTAGCTTTCTTAACCTTTGGAATGACCTTAGAGATGTTTGTAGTAGGAACAGAGGTAGAACCATTTTCGTTCATTTTAATATATAATGATTTTTCTTCCTCTATTCTTTCTTTCTTGATAGCTTTAGTCATTCGTGGTGTTTTCTTATTCTGTTTTGGAGATATGTTTTTTAATGGTTCGCTTTTAACAGAGTAAGAAGTTGACGTTGCGCCTATTTTGTAGGAATTTTTGAGAAATGTATTCTCCTTTTGAAGTTCATCAATTTTAGCTTGAAACCCTTTTTGCTGCGATTCCAGAAGAGATTTTAACTCGGAAATTTTGCGTTCGGTTTCTGGATTATCACAATTAAATTCGGGTATTATAGTTTGTATAGAATGTTCCTTTTTGATAGGCATTGTCTCATTTGTTTGAGTGGATTTATTTTGAGACAATTTTAGCTCAGTTTCTTTCTTTGCAATAAGTATTTCGAGTTCTTATTTTTAATGCGTAATTTATTGCATTCTTCTGAAAGACATTTATTCTGAGCTTGATGATTTTTAATTTCTTCTTTATAGGCAGCTATGTTTGTTCTTAATTCAGAAATATTCGGTCCATAATTTTCTGCCTTAGATAGCAAACTAGTAATCTCATCTTTAGCATTGGTCAATTGACATTCAAGACTAGCTTCGATTTCTAAATGTTTTCTTAACTCACGCTCGTTATTAGCTAGCCTAGCTTCTAATTTTCTGACCATTTCGTTATTTGTGGATGAGAATTTTTGTTGAACTGTTTGCTTTTCTTCCTCATATGTATTAAGGCTCTTTTTAAGTTCACAGATTTTTATTTCATAACGTCCTAATTTTAGTTCAAGGTCTGTGATTTTATCTTGTGCATTTGTTAAAAGACATTGAAGACTAGACTCGTTAAGTAAATGTTTTCTAAGAACACGTTCGTTGTTAACTAGTCTATCTTCGAGTCTTTTAATTGTTAGTTCAGGAGAGCTCATATATGTTTCCTTTTTTTTTTTTTTTATCTTTTCAGTTCAAACCAATTTAAAGTTCGAAAATTGTAATTGGTATATAATGTTGGATATTTTAATTTTGACTAATTTCGAATAGTTCTCCAATATTAGCGTTTCAGCTCAAAAACCAATATTAAGTTCACAGATATTGTATTGGTTTTAAAGAATGTTGGAAATTTTAATTTTGACTAAAAATATATTGGATGGTATATTGATCGTCTTGTTTTGTTGATTAAAAAAATATTGACTTAAAGTCTTAGCTATGTTTTCGTATTGAAATAATTTTCGGAAGTTTTAGGTATCAAATATTTTTTTTTTTTTATAAAATGATTTTTTTTAAAAAAAACTGTACTGAGAATAATTTTTTTGTACCGAAAAATTTTACCAGTCCAAAAAAAAAATTTCGTTTACACGAAACTTTTTCGTATGAACCAGGAACCTATATAAAGTACGTACAAAAAATATCTCAAAGTGAAAAATAAAAATTTTAGGATTTTTTTTTTTTTTTTTTTTTTTTTGTGCTACCTAAAACCGTCGAAAGCTTTGTGAACAGTATGTGGCGAAAACTTTCGAGGTTTTCGCTGAAACAGTATAGTGAAAAGATTTAAGTTTTCGCTGCCCACTGTTTTCGCTAGGTATGAACTTTTCGCTAAGAAATGTAGCGAAAAGTTTATGTTTTCGCTAAAATGAAGTTTTCGCTGGAACAGTATATAGCGAAAAGCTTTGAGGTTTTCGCGAAGTGGTGAAAAGTTCTAGGTTTTCGCTAAGAAGTCTAGCGAAAAGCTTAGGTTTTCGCTGAAACAGTATGTAGCGAAAAGCTTTGAGGTTTTCGCTAAGTGGCGAAAAGATTAGGTTTTCGCTAAGTTGTGAACTCTAAAACTTCTCG
The DNA here is from genome assembly GCA_028392965.1 of Lindernia subracemosa. Lineage (NCBI taxonomy): Eukaryota > Viridiplantae > Streptophyta > Magnoliopsida > Lamiales > Linderniaceae > Vandellia > Vandellia subracemosa. The sequence continues at coordinate 219,557 of JAQPCC010000030.1, forward strand.
TGTGAACAGTGTTTGGCGAAAAGTTTTAAGTTTTCACTGGCCACTGGTTTCCCTAGGAATGAACTTTTCGCTAAGAAATGTAGCGAAAAGTTTAGGTTTTCGCTGAAACAGTATATATAGCGAAAAGTTATAGGTTTTCGCTGAGTGTCTGGCGAAAACTTTTGAGGTTTTCGCTGAAACAGTATATGGCGAAAAGCTTTAAGGTTTTCGCCAATAAATCTAGCGAAAACTGGCTTTCGCTGAAAAGGTTTGGTTTTCGCTAATAAGTCAAGTCAGCTAAAAAACACGTAATTAAACAAGTAAACACCGATTTAGCTTATAAAATACTAGTTTATGTATCGAAAACCGCTGTTCATGTAGCGAAAACAGCTGTTCAACTGGCGAAAACAGCTGTTCAACTGGCGAAAACCACTGTTCTTGTGGCGAAAACCACTGAACTGTTCTGATTTTTCACTCAAATCCTAATTTCTGCTTAATCAGAACATAATTATCGAACAATAGGCATCGACGCAGCTTACCTATCACTCGATTAACACAATTAACACTGGATTAACACAGAAATCAGGCGAAAATCAGAATGCAACAGTGACAAACCCAAAGTCATTCAAAATCAGCAATTCAACTCAAATCAGCAAATTAAGCTCAATCAAAGCAGATTTAACACAGAATCAACAAACAAGTTTGCTCTGATACCAATTGTAGGTTCCAGATTCAACACATCCAACGAATTAAGATGAACTTGAACTTGAGAATTAAGATCGATTGACTCACCTTAGTAATTAGCGCGCTGAAGCAAGATAATCATCAATCAATCTTCATTTAATCACTTGACTTTCTCTACAAGCAATCCAACTCCCTCTCTACAATGAACCCTAGACTACTATAATGGTGAGAGAGATTTTCTAGATGAGAGAAAGTCTCGCTTGGTATCTCAAGTTATGTGTAAAATACACACACTTGCCCTATATATACCAAAGCATACTTTGGTATATTACACATCAGTCCCTATATTATCATAAACTACAATTTGGTCCCTAGACAAAGATAACATGACATTTGAGCACTAGAAATGGATTCCTAACAATCTCCCCCTTAGTGTTCAAATGTCATTGGAGCGCCAATAGTCTTTGTCTCTAATGATCTTCAGTCTTCATCATCGATTGAACACAAGAATGGATTCCTAACAATCTCCCCCTTTGTGTTCAATTGTGGATTAGACACGTTCTTCGTTGCTTCTTGAAGAAAGGTTGAAGGCTTCTGGAGAATCTTCTTTCTCCCCCTATGTACATGCTCCCCCTTTCTTCTTTGCGACTTTGAATTTTTATCACCTTCTTGCATAGATCAGAGTTGTGCAGATCTAAGGACATTGACTCTTCGTTTATGCTTATGCCATGGAGAGAGGTCGTGTTTGTTGTGGTTCAGCACGTGCGGTGTAAGCTCGGCTTCTTTAATGATATCACGTGCTTTGCCTCCTTGATATACTTCTCCCCCTCATGGCGATTCAATTGTATCGTCATGCCTACGGATCAAGGTGATTCCTCGTGTAAGCGCGGAGCGTGTTGATGTTGAAGTCCGGATGAAGTAACCTGAAAACGGGACCGACGACCAATCATCGTGAGACATCCCTAGATGTCACTCTTGGTCGTTGATGCAAAGTCACAAAGACTTGCATTTGAAGGGACTACGGGGCCACATAAGCCGTAAAACTCTTAAGAGGTATATGACGGCAACTTTTGATGAATATCAAAAGAACTTAATTGCGCATTTGTCCAACATATCGTGTAGACTAAGTTTGACTACCGATATTTGGACAAACATCACGTCTGCATCTTATTTAGTGGTTACCGGTCATTGGATAGATGATACGTGGACCATGCAAAAGCGCATTCTAGCCCTAGATGTGCTTGATTCGTGACATACGGGACACAGTATAACGATATACGTCTTGAATGTCGTGAAAAATATGGTTTGCAAGATAGGATTGTGTCTATCACATTAGACAATGCAAGCGCCAACAATGTGGCGATTGAGATCCTCCGAACTTGTATAAGGTTACCCTTAAACGATCGGTTACTTCATGTGAGGTGCGCTTGTCACGTAATTAACTTATGTGTCAAGTGCGCTTTCGATGACGTATTAGGGCCGGTAGTAGAAAAATTTAAAATGATAGGAAGACAAATGCGAGATCGACGGTTGGCTAGATCGTGGAAGCAAACGGTCTTACCTTTAAGAAGTTTCCCTTACCGTGTCCGACTAGGTGGAACTCTTTGTATGATCTCCTTAAAGTATTTATGCGCTATAAGGATTTATTGACGCCGTTTTGGAACAACACCGCAATCGGTCTCGGTGGCGACTCTTCTATTCAATTAGAAGAGCTTGATTGGGATATTTTGGAAGTAACTGTGTCCTTACTTGAAGAGTTTAAGTTGGCTACGCTACAATTTTCCGGAGTTCATTATCCCACATCCTCGAAATTTATTCCGAGGTTATTTGATATGTGCTATAAGTTTCTTGAATATCGAACGAACCCATACTTGGGCACTTTCATCGAAATTATGGAAGCAAAATTCAAGAAATATTGGGAAAATATCTCAATTGTCCACGGCTTAACGGCGTTGCTCGACCCAAGCTGTGGTACTGATATTTTTGATATTTTTTTCGAGCATTACAGTAACTTTCTTGGAAGGGATGTTGACGACCAAAAGGCGTCAATTAACCGTCTCTCCACGAGCTTTTTTCTTTTTATGCATCTCAGCAGGGTACAGGAAAAGACGCGACTACTGAGGTGCACGACGTTTCATCGAGTGATAGCTCACTTGGCGGTACAGATAGCATCTTGCGAGCCTTAAGGAAGCAAAAGAAGGGAAAATCGGTCGCAACTTCTCGGGCTAACTCAAATGAGATTCAACTCTATTTGAGCAACAACTTCGATGTGGGCGAAGACTTTGATGTTCTCGATTGGTGGAAGACGAACGGTAGGCTATACCCGACGCTAGCGGCCATGGCACGAGATCTTCTAGCCGTGCACGTCGAGTGTCGCTTCGGAGTCGGCATTCTCCACCTCGGGTCGCATTATCGGAGATCGGCGAACGAGCCTTAGCCCGACGTCGCTTGCCATGCTAACCTTATTAAAGGATTGGTTTTCGGCCGAATCGAAGAATCGGAGGGAGAACGCTATCGACGAATTCCAAGCTTCTAGCTCCGACTCCGATGAAGAGGCGTCTCGAATAGTATTAATAAATAGGGATCAAGAGTAGTTTAATATTGTAATTTTTTACTTGTTTTTTTTTTTGTAATTTTTTTATTATAAGTTTTTACTTGATTTTTTTTTGTAATTTTTTTGTAATTTTTTACTTGTTTTTTTTTTATTTTTTTTTGTGTAATTTTTTTACTTGTTTTTTTGTCACCTTTCAATAAAAATTTCGGAATTTTTTTTTCAATATTATATGTTTTAATAAACTATAAAGTATAATAAAATATAAAAATAAAAAAATATAAAAAAAAATGGGCGAACCGGCCCGCGAACCGTTAAGGTCCAACGGTTCGCGAGCCGGTTCTCCAAAAAAGTCGCGGTTCCACGGCCAGAACCGGAACCGTGGAACCGCTGGAACCGCCGGAACCGCGATCCGCCGGATCCGGCCCGGGAACCGGCCCGCAACCCATTTGGCCAGGTCTAACATACACTGAAAATACAATCAATCTCGAGTCTAACGGCGGCCATCGATCAACAAAACGAAAACAAATGAATAATCGACGATTACATTATAGAATTGTTATCTAAGATCTGATATGTGCTTTTATTTTGATTTTAATATTCACTAGAACATGTTACATTATAGGCCACGACACTATAGGTCATCATCCATATATCTTTCTATTTTATTATTGGTGAGGACATTATAGAAACTGCTTTGGTGTGTCAATTTTAATTTTTAATCAGTTGGTAATTACTATTTTACCCTAATTTTGATTATTTATTAAAATTAACCCTTCAAATTTTAAATTTATTATAATTATATCTTTTCAGTGTATGTTAGACCTGGCCAAATTAATTTTAAATTTTTAAATACCAAAAATAATATATAATTAGATTTCAAATTATAATTCTATCTATTAAATATTTTAAATGACAGTTATGTCAGGAACCGAAACCAAAACCTTACTTCATAAGTTCATGCATCTATATGATTTTGTGTCATGCATGTTCATCCTAAGATTTGCTTGAGGTGATAGATTTTTAAGTATAAAGTCAAAGTTAGTACAAGTGTGCCGAAAATTTTATATCGAAAACCGTTTTTTTTAGAACCGAAAAATCATGTGAAGATCGAAAACTTTTCTTCACATCAAAAAGTATTTTTGTATTTTATATAATAGAATCCAAAACCTTATAATGAAGGAAAAGAAAACTTATGCATGAGCCAAAAGCTTTGAAATAATGACACCTCATGCTTAAGAAAGCTTAGTAAGCATTTTAGCCAAACTTATCATTTTATACCCCTTTGAACTCGAAAATCATACCATGCTCAAACAAAAAGATTCCAAACCAGTGCCTTAGGGTTCCTTGAAGCTCCATAAGAAATCGAAAACAAAGCTTGCAAGTAAAGAAGAAACTAGCTGATACAGCACACGTGAGGTAAACATGAGGTCCTTTGATTCGAAAACTTATTATGACCCATTTTCGAAGTAGATACACTTCGAATTAGAGAAACTGTAAAACATGAAAGTTGTAGATAATAAAGTTAGATGTTCACAGAAGTTCGAATCAAAGTAATTGATGCCTCGAATCGAATGTTATGGTTGAAACGGTGTTGACTGTCATCAGCATTCCAAAACCCATTCGAAAACCAGTTCGCGAACCACTTCGAAAAGTTTTGTGTCTCATTTTCGAAGTAGATAAACTTCGAAATAGATAAAGTACAAAACATAAAGGTTGTAGATAATCAAGTTATCTGTTCACAGAAGTTCGAATCAAGGTAATTGACGCCCTGAATCGAACGTTATGGTTGAAAAGGTATTGACTGTCATCAGCATTCGAAAACCAGTTCGCGAACCACTTCGAAATGTTTTGTGTCTCATTTTAGAAGTAGATACGCTTCGAAATAGATAAAGTGCAAAACACAAAAGTTGTAGATAATCAAGTTATCTATTCACAGAAGTTAGAATCAGGATAATTGATGCCCCGAATCGAAAGTTATGGTTGACAAGGTGTTGACTGTCATTTCTGGACATCAGCATTCGAAAACCCATTCGAAAACCAGTTCGCGAACCAGTTTGAAAGGTTTTGTGTCTCATTTTTGAAGTAGATACACTTCGAATTAGAGAAAGGGTAAAACATGAAAGTTGTAGATAATCAAGTTGGATATCTAATGAAGTTTGAATCAGGGTAATTGATATTTTGAATCAAAAGTTATGTTCGAAATAGTACCCACTGCCAGTTTTGGGCAGAAACACTTGACTAATTTTATCAAAAGTATTCAAATGGATAAACCGAATGCTAGGAGTTTGAGATAGAAACATGCTTGTACATACAGCATGCATATCACTCATATGAATTATTCATGTAAGTCTCATGTTGATTATCGAAAGTGACGTGTTATAGGTCAAAATCCCGAAAAAGGCGACGACAAGACTAAATAAAGAAAATTCGAAGTTTACGTCAAACTTGTGAGTATGATCTGCAACGTGTACCTTATGTGCTATATGTGAATTGATTGATTGATGATTTCGTGATATATGTGAAACATGAATCGGCTTGATATGTTATTCAATATGAAAGATTATTTGTATATGTCACATGCATACATATGAAAGGAAAAGAGAAACCGTTATGACTGCTACGGCTTCGGATGATGCGATACAAATGCTACGGTTACGTCCCTACAAATCGGGAGATGACAGAGTCCTGTACAGGTAATTTATACAGAAATGCTTACAGAGTCCTATGCATGGGCACACATACGATCGATAGTTCGAGTCTAGCTGGTTCATAACGGAAGTATCAGCATATAGAATTGCATATGTTATAAGGATCATATGAATGATGGTTACGTGACTGAATTTATGACTGGAATGGCTATGTGAACTTGACGGAATTTGAATGTTATCTGTTTACAACTTAATAGTTACGAATATTGATTTTACGTGTTGCGATCATACTCTGAATATTTGTCTTCACAGTTATTGTAGATAGCTAGTGAACGTCTTAAAGCACAGCTTCCGCATAAAAGCATGGATTCAAGGTCGGCCGGCTATGCTCTTGATCAAGCGGATCGAGTAATAAAATAAAACGAATATCGACAACCTATCCTACGCTCAACAGGCAAGTGTACCTATCGAAAATAGTACAGAAATGGCAAGTATTCGAGTATCGAACCCAAAGGAACTAATGCTTTAGAAAAACGTTGTTTAAATATCCTAGTAAAATATTTTTTTGATTTGATAAAAATATAAAATAACGATAAACTAAATAAAAAATAAAAGTTTGACAAAATAACGATGTTGGGACGACTTTATAAAAGCAAAGTATTTGAGACTTCGAATCCCCCTAGCTCGACCGAAACGAGTGACAAATGTAATGAGCTTTTATCTATCTATTAGACCGTGGAGATTCCTAAAACATGCGTACGAGTTTATATGACTGACGAAACTGCGCCTTATCACACGAGACTCGTAAACAACTAATCTTTAAATTAAATAGCCGGGCAAGCTTCCCTAACTATCTAACCGAAGATCGCATTCAAACACGATGAATCCCGCTATTAGATTTGACTCTAATCCGGCGGGGTAGTTCAACCTATCTCTAGCGATGAGTTTATTCCGCTCATTTACAAGTGGTTTAATCGTCTGCCCCTCTCTCGAGCGTAGCGTACGATTTCCCGGACTAAATCAACTTAACCACATAGACATGATCAAGTTAACTAGGCAATTTTAATCACATAGACATAATCAAAATCATATGCTTCATAAACGAGTCATAACAATATCAAAACATCAAATACACTTAACATACGTACGATCTCGCTAGGGTTCATCTAATCTCAAATACCACGGAATTTAGCTATTCATATGAAGTATTAACACGACGGGAAGCGTACATAACAAAGAGAAAAACATAATTTCTTCCCTGAAACTCGACCCCGTGCTAATCCTTCGTTGAGTATTTTTATCGAGCAGGTGGTGGGCGAGTTATGCACACTTTCGCTGTCCCTCGTCCACCCGGTGGTTATCGTTCGCCGCTGCCCATGTTCTCAGCACGCAGCTTACAGCCCCGCTCACGGTACAGCTGCCCCGTCGACTCACAGTCGCAGCCGCTGCTACGCTGCCCTTCACCGACCTCGTACACAGCCTTCCCACAGCTTGCCCTATCTAAGCCCCGTTCGCAAAATGAGGTCGAGGTCCCCTTGGTCACCACCCCCCTTGCTGCCTTGTAGATTTCCCCCATTTATAGATGATAGAGGTACATCAAAGTCTTCACTAGGCTGCTCAAGAACGGCGTTAGATTTGCACCTTGATTTTCTCCATCGAGCCGTGAGCCTTTTGTGTGCGGATCTTCTTGCAAGTTGGATTTGTTTTGTGTGCTGCGTTCTTCTTGTCGTGTGGCTTGTGCGTGAATATCTAATGCATCTATCATATTAATTCTATAATGGGCTCGGTTGGGCTGCTTTTTAGCTTTTGGGCCCAAGTGAATATTGGGCCGACGTTTGGTTCGACGGTTCGTCAAATTTGTTTCAAGCCCGAATATTCCCGATTGTAGTCCTTTTTCCCATACCTGTCGAAAATAAAATATAAATGTAAATGTCTAATATTTGAGGAAATTCAGATAAATAACCAACTGATAGTGCCCTTTTTCGGAGTATAAAATATAATATAAAATTCATTTATCAGCTCTCATCCTGCTCCCCTCTGTTCATCGTTTGCATATAGTCTAAGAAAAATTATCGACTTTTGTATGACGTATAAATAATCATGATATGTGAATATATGTATATTATGTGTGAAAGTGATTCGACTGGATGTGCGCACCCGTTTTTATTTAACAGGAATGATTATGAAAAGCGAAAAATTTTACGTGAATATTTTTATAGATGCATAGAATATGTGCATAAAATGTGATAGATAATCGGGGCGTTACAAGTTATATTATATATATTGATATATTTAGCACACACATCGAGTGAGCATAAATGTACTAGTTTAATTAATTGATCCACAAGTCATTTGATAAAGTCAAAATTACTTATTACCCATAATTACTTAAATAAAGACTTATATCATCTATATGTATAATTAAATATCTATTATGAAATTAAATAATAATATAAGTTAAATTATTGATGATTTGGAAGTATTGTAGTAAATGATGATTAGATGATAAGATGATAAGATGACATGTTTAATAGAAAAGTTTGTATTTTAGTGTGAGGTGTATAATTGTAATTAATGTGATTAGTTGTAATAGTGAATTATTAGTAATATAAATAGGTGATTAGAGTTCATTGTAAATCACCCCAAGTATTGAAATACTTAATCTCTCTCTTATTTTTCTTTCTTTAATATTATAAGCATATTATCATAATAATATTAATATAAGTATAATTATAATAAAATAATCTTAATATAATATTTAATCACAATTAATATTTTTATAGCAATATCTATCTTCTTAATGTTCAACATTAATTGTTAGGAATATTTTATAGTGTTCAATTATAATGTTATCTTTGTATCGGGCTGAATTGAAATTTATCGAAAGTCTAGGGGTCATTATGTAATTATACCAAGTATGTTTGGTATAAATAGGTTAGGGCCTTGTCATTAGAAAAAAAAGGATTAAGAATTCAAGAGAGATAGATTTTCGAGAGATACCAAGAGAGAGTGCTAGGCGATTTCTGTGTAATCTATTCTTGAAGATCTATATACATGTTTGCGTTGATTGGAGAAGATTGATCGAACCGCTACACAACAATTCACGTATCAAATCGGTAATATCAGTCACTTTATTTATCTGCGTATATCATTGCTTGATTTGGGAACCTATAATTGGTATCAGAATCTGAATTGAGTTTCGTTACAATCGTTCTTGATCGAAAAGGCTATCATTTAACATGTTCTTTGAATCTGTTCTCTAATTAAAACGTTTGAAGAACCTCTTTTCTGTGTAAATTTGTGTTTCACGAAGGCAATCGAGTTTGTGAATTGTTAAGCTAAATTCTTGCGTGATTTGCAGTTTTAAATTTTGAAGGTTAGGGTTTTTCACTCAAAATCGTTTTTCGAACTTAATATTTCGCATAAGTATTCTGTAATTCCCAGATTTCACGCATTCAACATATATTCATATATCGATTTATACATCATCGACGAACTCAAGCATTAAATTGATTCGAGATTACCTTGATTTGAATTAGCGCGCGGAAGCTCGATAATATCTCTAATCAAATCTTCATTGAAATCCAAATCCTCTCTACAATGCACCTCACTTTCCCTCTCTACAGTTAAACCTCACTTTGCTAATGATGAGAGAGAAACCTAATCTAGAGAGAGAATTTTTACCTTGAGTTATGTGTTAAATACACACACTCTACCTATATATACTTTAGTCCCTATATTTACATAAAATACAATTAAGTCCCTAAATAAAGATAACATGATTATTGAACACTATAAAATATTCCTAACAATCTCCCCCTTAGTGTCCAATTGTCATTGAAGCGCCGGTTGTCTTTGTCTTTGATAATCTTCATCATTTATCATCATTTGAACACAACAGAAAGATTCCTAACAAAAAGGCGAGGCCAAGGAAAAAATCTTTGATTCCAAGAAATCTTTTGACATTCCGCATTGTTCATGTTCAAAACTTTCAAATTCTATCAATAAATTTTTGCCTACTTTCAAGAGCTTTACATTCAATTCTTCAAAAATAAAATCACAAAACGCGCCTACTAAGAAAAATAAACGGCTACAAGACGACAAACCTGCAAAAATAACTACCCAAATATGGGTGCCCAAAGTCAAACCCAAGCGAAACTCGAACACTAGGATGAAACAAATTTGGGTTCCTAAACTAGTAAATAACGCTTTCGCTAAATTATGTGATCGAGTTAGTATAGGAACAAGTCGTTTTTTTTAACTAACATCTCGCTAAGAGGAGGACCCATTTATAAATGGGTACCTAAAACGACTTAAGTTTATTTTGCAGGTGCAACATGTGTGGTATCTTGACTAAGGTTGCTCCACACACATGACTGTGAACAAAGAGTTGTTGAGCAACTATACCTAAAAATTCGGTGAAAAGGTCCGATTTGGAAACAACGAGTCAGCAATAATTCGAGGTTATGGAGATCTAATATGCAACCAGCTGATGATTAAGGATGTTTCCTACGTTGAGAGTCTAAGGCACAATCTATTCAGTATTGGACAGTTCTGCGACAAAAATCAACTTGTGCAATTCAATGCAAAGAAATACAGCATCATAAATGAAGAAGGTCAACACCTCTTGGTTGAATCCAGAAAAACCAACCTCTACACAATTTTATAGTGTTCAATTATAATGTTATCTTTGTATCGAGCTGAATTGAAATTTATCAAAAGTCTAGGGGTCATAATGTAATTATACCAAGTATGTTTGGTATAAATAGGTTAGGGCTTTGTCATTAGAAAAAAAAAGGATTAAGAATTCAAGAGAGATAGATTTTCGAGAGATACCAAGAGAGAGAGCTAGGCGATTTCTGTGTAATCTATTCTTGAAGATCTATATACACATTTGCGTTGATTGAAGAAGATTGATCGAACCGCTACACAACGGTAACATCGATCTGTTTATTTATCTGGTTGTATAATTGCTGGATTTGGGAACCTACATTAATTCTCAACTACAGTCCTATCATACTCCAAGTCCATTAGCCCTAACACACACTCTCTCCCACGACATAATCTCGATGATCATTTTTAAGCCCGATTTTTGACACAATCGGCATTGGAAGGAATCTGAAAATTCTGTATTCACCAAGCGAATGACGTCGTAGCAGACATATCTCGATTGAAAACGAATGTTATCCAATCAATTCTACTAACCGACTACATATCTTCGTCAATACGTAGAAACTCTTCACATGTGTCCCAGTCGAGTAAAAGTCATGGTCTATGTCAAACTTACTAATTCGATACTATAATCGAACCATGATAAGCGAAATTACCAAACTTCATACCATGTTCCATATGAGTAAGTTTTTATGCTTCGGTCCAGGATTTTGTAATTTCTCGCCCACATTCTCATAGGACACGTATCTCGATTATTTGCGAGATTGTAAATCCCGCTTCGTGATTAAAGTCCAACAATCAGCCTTTGTTATCAAGAATGTCATGATCGGTAATGGTTCAACCCAGTCAATAACTCGTACCGACTCTCTAATCTTATCGATTCACACTGAACCTTTTAATTTCATCAATGTTTTTCTTGTGCCTTCTATGCAATAGAATTCAATCTCTGTATATCAATTCTGTAACGGTACTAATGATAAGTGAAATATCAATTACCCGTTTAATTTAATATTAATTAGATACGTGAACGCTCAAAGATTCTCCCGATTATATGGGAAATACTTCAGGAAGTTATGCAGGGACATTCCATATTGTTGAATAGAGTACCCCATTTTAGTGGAGGGCGTGCTATTTGTTTACATCCATTAGTTTGTAACAGATTCAATAAAGGGCCATTTACAGGCCAGGGAAACAAAGGCATATATGAGATCTTAACACCGTCATGGTATGCTCAATTATCTCTTTTTAAATTCACACCTTCTCTTTTTTCATTTTGAGATATGGGCACGGAGGTCATCCTTCTAACATGATATTTCTTTTTCGTGAAACGGCAATGTTTATTTCACAAACAGGAACATACTTAGGCTAAATAGCCCAAAAATTTCTCTGGTAATATCAAGATCCTTTTTTAGAGAACAAAGGCTCACAGGTAAGCAAGGACGACCAGCAAACAAACAAAGAAGAAAAAAGAAAACCGAAAGAAAACAAGAAACGAGGTATTGAACACAAAGAACTAAACAGCCTACAACAAAATGGCTAATAAGCCAGATTTACACTTCACTCCCTTCGGTCTTCGGCTTCAAAGATCTTGTCTTCTTCGGAGGGCACTTCCATAAAAGAAGAGAAAAGCTTCTACATGAGGAGAAAAAACTCTCAACCTGGGAGACTTGACGACTACAAAAACTCCTTATGTCTTCAAGCAAAAACCAAATTCCTAAGATGATAGCAACTCAATCCCAACAAGAGCACGGACGCAACAAGCACGACACAGAAAAAAAAAAGGAAAAAAAAAAGGAGGATCTCCCCCAACCTCTTTAATGGAGGAGGGGGAGAAGGATGTGGGGAGTTTTTCCTCTTTTTTTTTCCTAGAGAGAAGTCAGAGGTTTATTTTTCGATGGAGAGTATTTGTAACATGATATTTGAAATATGATATTTTTGAGTGGCCCAACTCCCTCCACTTCAAACCCTTGGGTAGTAGTATTTCTAGTGTCAAGACATTATCATATCTTGGTTAGTCCATTGATCTTTGAATAGTCCACCATTTCTGGATTCTCTTTACTACTATCAAATACATTGTACATGCAATAATAGTCGTAAATCTCCTTGTTCAAATTCTACGTCGTCCACTTCAAATTCTCTTTTTTGATGTATGGACATTGCCGATTTATTCAATTGATGGCCGTAAATACTATTAGTTGACCATTTATGTGTTTTATATGGTATTATCCTCGTAAACGCAAATATGATGTCCACGATGTCGTAGCTCCTCAAATTACTACTCTCCATTCACCTAATGGTGGTGAATTATCTCTTTGTGAATAGTATTTCTCACCTTACCACACCCATTATAACTGCTTTTTTGGGCGACATTATAGACAACTTGTTGAAACTGTTATCTCACTACTAACTCATTCATATATGCTTTCACATGCTCGACCTTTGCCTTTCCCGCAACTGTTAATCTTATAAATCAAATGTCTATTCAAACACTCTCTTTAACGTCCCATTCGAATGTATAAGATCCCGACCTGCCCTATCGATTTCTCACTCGTTTGCTTTTAATCGAACACTTAACGTGCGCGCCTTTATTGATACTTTTCGGATCAAAACACATAAAATAGGTGAATAACAGAAGAAGAAAATAGAAAGGAGACTAGAGAAGAAACAAAGATCGAAGGCTAGAGAATTGAAGAGAGATTAAGAGATAGAGAAGAGAGCGACAGAGAGAGTTAGAGACAGAGAGATTGATTGATAAGAAGTGTATTCATTTGCTTAAGCTCTATCATAACTAGTATTTTTTGCACACTCAATTGTGTGTGCTATAATATATAAATATGTAATATAATTTTATATTCTAAGTTATTTATAATTCAAGATGTTTGATATATATGAAATTATAATTTTAATTGGATATTAATTTGAATATATAAATAAAAATTAACTTGTGAGGATATAATTGGATAAATTAAGATATTGATGGGTAAAATGATAATTGCAACAAACAAAGGTCTAGATAAATCATAACCATTCAATATAAATAAAATCAATAGCTCAGATTTCAATTGGGTGAGATACCAATAAGGTGTTTAATGCTTTATATAAAGGTATAGATGCATACATAGTTTTAATATAGAATGACATAATTGGGCTAATAATAATTCAAGGCCCATGCCAACATATAAGTAAATTAAGAAATTGCCCAAGCCCATCCAAGCTCAATCCCGTCCCTCTCCACTCGGGCCCTTACAGAATGGGCTTTTTTAATTAAATAATTGATTTTTTATTTTTTATTTATAAAATAAATGAAAAATAATACTTATTAATAAAATAAATATTTTCGTAATTAGAAAATACGAATTATAACTCGTATCTTAAAAATACGAGTTATTCAACTTTATAAAACAAGGATTGGACCCCACATAAAATACTTTTTATTACATATTTCACCAAATCATTAAATCATCGTTAATTTATGCGATTTATGTTATAAAAACAAATAAACACATCTAATTTATTATTTGTTTCATGACGATCAAATTGATATCCATATCTAATATTTTTCAATATTCATAAGCTTGTATTGTATCAATATCCACTCCCTTCCAAATTTAACATAGATCTCAGGTAGACATGTTCATACGGTTCCAAATTTATAATTTTTTTTTTTCAAAACCAGATTTTTTTTATATAAATTTTATAAACCGACGGTTTGAACCGCCGGTTATAACTGGGTTTACAAACCGCTGCTTTCGGTTTTCAAAAACCAAAAACCGAAAGTGAACCGTTTTAAATAACAGTTCGGTTTCGGTTTTAATCGGAACCGTTGACCCCGGTTAACCGAACCGTTGGCCATCGGATCGGTTCCGGTTCGGTTTCGATTTTTAAAAGCGTATGAACATCTCTAAGATATGTATATCAATGTGACCGTAATGAAACAATGAATAAATTAAAATGGTTCAGTTTCGGTTTCTGTTTTTTGAAAACCGAAACCATCAGTTTGCAAATCCGGTTATAACCGGCGGTTCAAACCGTCGGTTTATAAAATTTATTAAAAAAAATGTCCGGTTTTGAAAAAAAAAATTATAAATTTGGAACCGTATGAAAATGTCTACCTAAGATCTATGTTAAATTTGGAAGGAAGTGGATATTGATACAATACAAGCTTATGAATATCGAAAAATACTATTCTTATGAATATCGAAAAATATTAGATATGGATATCAATTTGACCGTCATGAAATAAATAATAAATTAGATGTGTTTATTTGTTTTTATAACATAAATCGCATAAATTAACGATGATTTAATGATTTGGTCAAATATGTAACAAAAAGTATTTTTATGTGGGGTCCAACCCTTTTTTTATAAAGTTGAGTAACTCGAATCTTTGAGATACGAGTTATAATTCGTATTTTCTAATTACGAAAATATTTATTTTATTAATAAGTGTTATTTTTCATTTATTTTATAAATAAAAAATAAAAAATCAATTATTTAATTAAAAAAGCCTACAGAATGTCTCACCAATGATACACAATAATACATATTTTGTTACGGATATTTGATTAAACTACAAATAAATTTAGGTGAGACCATTCAGCTTATTGAGTAATTTCTATAATCTTGTGACATCTGTGCTTTGTCGTGGCAGAGGCAGACTTAGCTACATGTAACATCTTTGTTCTGACACATTATTAAGAAGCAAAGTGCCTTTGACATTGAAAATCCAACTATGGCCTCACAAGTGTATGTAGCACCCCAAGGAAAAAAAAAAACAAAATAGATGCAATTAAATAAGATCGATTTACGCATTTGATCATGTGGGATGGTCTCTCTTGTACTCACATAAAGCTTTACGCATTTGATCATTCATGGATGATTTTGTGATGCCTTTTAGATGAGAAGACATGATTGTGCGTTATGAATTATTTTATTTCCATATTAAGATTTACATAGTATATGTTTCATTCATCAAACATGAATATATTTAATTTGCTATAATAATTATTTGAGTGCAACGAATTAATGTAAACATGTATATTTAAGTAATTCCATTGAATTGATACATTTGTCCATGAATATAATAGTTAATTGTATACAATGAATTGATATTATACATGAATATATTTAATTAGTTAAATATAATAAATGAAACATATATGAATTCATTTATTTTCAATACATGTTAAACTTACTGAATTTAAAAAATCTCACTTTTAATTAATAAAAAATTAATTTATCGATATATTAATATCTTTCTAAATTAATAAAAGTTCATTGTTGCTAGGTAATTAATTTATATAGTTTTCAGTGTATTTATAATTTATTTTTACTTTTATTGTTTGCCACTAAAATAGAATATATATATATATATATTATATTAATAATAACTTAGTCTACTCACATCATCTTTCATCCCCGTCATTCTTTTCGTGCGGTGCACTTCAGTCGCAAAACTCCAATTATTGCTTTGAGAGCTAACAATTTACGTTACCTGATGATATATTTTCTTATTATATGTCAAGTGGACGTAAAATTATATGGTTAACTATTTGAGCATGTTCTATAATAGGTTAATAAATGAGCTGTGAATTATATTAATAAAGCAAAAATTATTATGAAAGAATTTAACTGTTAATGATTAAATAATTAAGATGTTGATATTTTTTAATTATTGATGAATTATGTGATAATAAGATTAATTGAATGATTGATGATATTAATGTTGATAAGATATATATACATTTATATAAAGGCTAAGGGGCTTATTGGGGTGGCATTCTATTTAAATCTGGGTCATTAAATTTATTTATAATCAACGATTGTGATTTATCTTCTATTATAAAAGCATTGACATGATAGTAACTGCCATGATAGTCAATTTCAATTTCATTGATTAATTACTAATTTACCCTTATTTTGATTTTAATTCATATATTTACGATTTTACCCTTCAAATTTTAAATTTATTATATTTATATCCTTAAAAATCAATTTAATCTTTTTATATACCTAAAAATAATATATGATTAAATTTTAAATTATAATTTAATCAATTAAATATTTTAAATTCATATAAACTAATTATTTATTTATATATGATAGCACACACATCGAGTGTGCGTAAAATACTAGTATTGATAATTGATTAGATTGTATTTAATGTAATTAGTTATAATAATGAATGTTCAGTAATATAAATATGGGATTAGATTTCATTGTAAATTACATCAATTATAGAAATGCTTAATCTCTCTCATCTCTTTATCTTTAAAATTATAAGCTATAATATAAGTATAATTATCATACAATAATCTTAATATAATATCAATCACAATTAATATTTTTATATAAAAAAATAAAATATTATTGGTGGAAAATCCAAGTTTTCCATTTATCTCAACAGAAAAACATTAATATTTTATTCCATTCAAACTAGTACAACTGCTAAAATAATATAGAGATATATATTATTATATATCTAATCGAAAGCAATGACACCAGATGACCCCATTTCTTACTCCCATTGATCGATCCTTCTATTGTAATATATATATTTATATATCATGTCGTTGCATAAATCCATCCAAATACCAACTCTTAAACATCCCCACTTGCGAGTCCACCATTTACGAAAGAAAATTTCAATTCTTTCTTTATTATTACCCTCTCTATCTCTCTCTATCTCTCTCTCTCTCTCTCTCTATCTCTCTCATTTTCTTTTTTCATATTATATTGTACTTTCTTTGTTGCCGAATCTTGCTTTGGTTGTGAGTAATGTCTTCTTTGTTGACTTCTCAAGGTTTGGTGTTGGCCACAGCCATGGCTGTTTCTGCAGGCACTGTAATCCTCTTTGATCTTCTCAGGGACAAATATTTTCCGGAAAATAATCAAGATTATTCAACACCACTCTTCCGAAGGAACGCGCACTCAAATCTTGCATATCTTCAGGTAACGAATCCACCCCAATATATATATATATATATATATAACAAATCATAATTCCTTTATGTATATATATTTATATATATATATATATTTGAGTTCCAATTAATGATTTATGACAACATCAAAGGAAGCAAGAGAAGCGAGAATAAAGAACAAGGGAAGGAGACGAATAAGAAGAAGAAAAGAGTTCAGTTTGCGGCTGATGTAAAAGATTCGAAAGGGAATGGTGAATTGTACAGAAGAAAAAATCGCAGGAGGACCATATCATCAACAGCTGAAGGTATCACTAACACTAATCCATGTGGGAACTCAGAAATCTACAAAATGCCTGCAAATCATGTGGCTTTGTACGGTGGGATTTTGAGGGATCGTGTCCAAAGAATGGGGTACTCCTACTAGCTAGCTAGCTACTTTGTTAGTTTCTGTGAATGAATGAATGCCCACAACTTTTTATCTTCACTTACAACTTCTTTTTTTTAAGCCTTCTATTGTTGATAAAAATCAAGAATATATTAAGATTTTTAGATATTAAAGAATATTCAATTCCGTGTTCTTGCTGGCTTGCAAGGCTCCCTCCATCTGTCTGTCTGTGATTGGGGTCAAGTTGTTGTTCTGTTTTGTGGCCTCGATTTGTTTTGCCCAACCAAATAGTATTATTTGCAGAAAGGCCCTTCACATTTGAGGGACTTTACGCTTTGGTTTATTGAAACTTGCGTTGGAAACCCCTTTCAACTGATGCTACAGCCTGAAAGAATATTTAGTGAAATCGTTTGGCAGAAGTGAAACTGTCCAAACTCATTTACTAATGCTTCGATTCCACTTTATGATTTCGATCGGATTTAATTGGGGGGTGGTTCGATGTTCCATTCTGAAATCGACTGACCTGATGATTGTATCGACCGAACTTGTTCCCTAACTTACGTACCGTTCAAAATGATTCCCCGCCAAGGGGCTACGTCCCACATCGACTCATGCTTTTGGCGTGATGGCACACGCTTAGTGCTTTTCATTCTCCATAGATACCCCTCGATAGGAAGATGCGAAGGAGGGTCATTCCATTTTCGAAAAAAAATTCACACACACACACGTAATCGAAGGAGAGGATCCAGGAGTCAGTTTTTCAATGGATTTCGACGCAACATTCAATGATGCTCTTGATTTTTCCGGCGACATCAATATCTGAGTGATTATTTTATTTACTGTTAACTATGAATTCATGAAAAAAATAATTGCGTCATTTTTTCAAGGATTAATTTTATTTATGGATATCGATTTATTTCTAACACGTATAAATTTATTGGAATCAACTTGAAGTTTTGGGATCATCCAAAACATCAACTTGAAATGCTGGGATCATCCAAAACTTATTAGGTACTTGAAATGCCACGTCAGCGGCTCGATCATTGCCTAGCGAACCGAAGCAATGATGCACAGTCCAAGGTGCACACGTTGGTGAAATCAGGACTTGGAGCAAACCTGACCCAAAATACATGGAATAGACTTGGCGAGGTAGCGGGTGACTCAGCCAAGGCGACGACAATTGGTGCGGCAATCGGCCGGTAGGGAAAGCAGCGGCCCGAGACGCGCGCACAGCTGGGCGATAGAACCATGCAGCTTGGAGGCCAGATGCGCTGCACACTGAGGCTACGAGCCATGGTTGCATGCGGCGCAAAGACAAGGCGGGAACTTGGCACACGTGCGGGCAACTGGGACAGAGGTTCAAAGGCGGCGACGGGCAGGGGTCCAGCGAGGGTCAGGCCGAGTACTGTGAGTTGCAAGGCGGCGCTGAGAGGCGAATGACAGCAGTTTGACACTTGAGGTAGACAACGGCGATGGTAGGCAACTGAAGTCAACAGTCTACAACGGCGGTTGAGGGTGGATGTAGGCCGATCTGGGACGGCGAGGCTGAGCTTGGTGAGTAAGGCTGTTGGCCAAGACGCACAAGGACACGCGGTGATGCGCGAGAACGCACAAGGATAAATCACGATTTAATTAAGTTTAGACTTAATTACATCATTATACATTTATTAATCACAATTAATCTTATTAATTTAGCATATGTTTGAGAGGATTTTGATGTTTATGACAATAAAACTAAGCTTAACTTAAAATGTGCCACGTAGCGATTTGAGTGGACATAAGAATCATTAGCTTAGCACTTTCGAGACATGTATGTGCTTCACTAATCAAACTTTTCATTCCATGCAAGTATGAGATCATAAGCGCAGTTATAAAAACATAATAGCTCTCCCCAAAAGCAAAGTTCTTTTGGTGTATGAAGAAGAAAGGCTAAAGAACAAGCACTCTAGCCATCTTCGGCACTCCGCTTTCCGTTACGAGTTTGGGTCGGCGTGACCATCTTCCTCGAGGCGGGATTTGCGTGCTTACCGGATTAAGTTAAATATAGGGATCTTCACAAAAAAAGGTATGATGGCTAAGGGATTCGACCTCTCCCTTAACGTGTTCACGTTTGTTTTTTTAACTCAACCGCGGGATCGATCTCGGTTCAATTAAGGAAACCTCGTTAATTCTTTCGCTGCTCACCTTCCAAGGTGCACAAGTTCTAGGAACTCGAGGGGTTTTCCAATAAGTGATATGTGATTGTTCTAATCTAATTAGCCGAAGGCATACTTAATTGAGTATGCTGATGCTGGATTTCTATCCGACCAACTAAATGCTTAATCGCAAATGGGTTATTTATTTACAGATGGTGTAACCACTATTCGTGGCGGTTAGTTAAAAAAAGTCTAACGGCTATTTCATCCAAACAAGCAGAAATTTTAGCTATTCATGAAACTAAATGAGAATATGTTGGGTTACAATTAATAATTAAGCATATTTGACAAACTTGTGGATTATTATCGAAAATTACTTCCGACGATCTCATATTAAAATAATACGGCATGTATTGCCCAACTAAAGGAACAATATGTTAAGTGTAATAGAACAAAATACATTTCACCAAATTTTTTCTTTACTCATTATTTAGAGAAAAATTGTGATATTGATATATAATAAGTGCGATCAAGTGAAAATCTTGCAGATTTATATACGAAAGTATTCCCTTCTATAATATTAAAAATATTAGTATATTCAATTGAAGTTCACAGACTTCAAAATTGGAATGATATCATTATCAGGGAGACTAAATACGCATTGTACTATTTTTTTCCTTCACTAACGTTTTTCTCATGAAATTTTCCTATTAAGTTTTTAATGAGGCAATAATTGAAAGCGAATCTAAAGAATTAAGTATTCTTTTTTCCTCAGATATTTATCCTACTGAATATTTGCTAAAAAAGTTTTAACGTGCATTCTTTAAAAAAATATCTAAAAGGAGTATCATGAAATGATTAATGTGTTGATGTTTTAATTATTAGTCATGATACTATATTGTAATAAATGTTGATAAGTTTAGTTGTATCCTTATATCAAGGTGTCATGCAGGCTAGACGGCATCCCACATGGCAACTCTGAGATCTATAAATACAGGGTGTCCCTATCATTCTCGACAAGATTGATGCGGCGAGAAACACACTACTTCTCTCCACCTAGGGTTTGAGCGAAATGCCCCATCCATCTAAGTGCTTATTCAGTCTGACACGTGAGATCGGCATGATAATCTAGCCACGACTAAAGCCGTCAAAACGCACGCAATTTGACTTGCTGGGAGCAGGCCGGCCCGACCCGCCCCGCCGACGGGCCTGCCCGCCGTAATGAAAAAATAAAATTAAATATTAATCAATTTATTAATCCATTGAAAAAAATAAAGTCCAAAGCCCAACACAATAATTAATTATAGATCTATTAGCCCATAAAAAAAATAAAACTCAAAGCCAAAAATAATATTTAATTAATATAATATAATTAAAATAGGCGGGCAGGCGCAGGCCCGCGGGTAAGCCCGTCCCGCCCCACCAAAGCCCATGGTCCGCGCAGGCTGGCCCGCTTTGACCCGCTCCCTAGCGAGCCTAAAAAGATGAGGCCCAACTCGCTCCATTGGCGGGGCGGGGTGGGCTGGCCCGCGGGCCACGGGCCTAATTGACGGCTCTAGCCACGACCGAAGCTCAGAGAATCGAGATTGTAGTATCTTGATTGGATTGCGCAAGAATATGACTTTTTAGTCTTGGGGATTGAAGAAGCTAGCCATGCACTTCGAAGATAAAACGGCTAATACCATAATTAGCTTGATACCTTATGTGCTCATGCTTGGGGTTTCGAGTTGTTTTTGAACGTTGATACAACATCGGGATTGATTTTGGCGTACAGATGCCCTCACTTCTTTCGCACGTGGCTTCGATCCACAACCCCGAGGGTATTTAAACAACACTATCTCGTGTGTTGTGATCCAACAACAGGATATCGTATTTCATCAACACCATTATCGAGAAATCAGAGAACTTGAATGCTCAGATACCACATGTTAAGAATAATTATGATCATAAGAAATTGAATACGTAAAAAAAAACACAACGATTTTACGGGAAACGATTCTTTATTTTTTTTTTCCAGAGAATGATATATGATCGAGAGAGTATGTGTAGTTATATTATCACACTCTTCGACCGCGGCTACAAAAAATAAACATATATGTATGACATATAAAATTGCCCAATAAGATAAAAATCCAATAAATAAAGGTGCACCACAATCTTTCGGAATGGGTTCAGAATTCTAATCACCAAATATGACAAAAGTTAATATGGAATCCATAAAATCTGAAGTGTAAAAAAAAAAAACCGACATGACTCAAATTGTCCTACGCCCTCTTCCTCTCTTTCTAATGTGCAAAATTTAAATTATTTCCAGTATCACGTCCAAGGATCGCCTTGACACCAAGAACACATATGATACATTCAAGAAATGGAAACACAAAGGGCTAAACCTATTTACCCTTGAAGCTGGCGTGGTTTGAGAATACGCTCCTTATTGATTGCTTTGCTTTTCACTGGAGGTTTGCGCCGAGCCGACCCCATGGTGTGTCCAAATATCATGTTCTCCCTTTGAATGACTAGAGAAAAATCAAATGTACAAGAGATGGTTCGAATTGTTTTTTCATTTTGACGGCTCCAAGAACATCACCAAAAAGCATTAGCCTCCACTCGAAAAACCCAATGTCTATATATAGTGGAGTGGCTCTAACTTAATATACAAGACTTTGCAAAATCGATAGTGGAGTGGTCGAAACTTAAAATTCAAGACTTTGCAAAGTCGATGAAGCTATGTTTAGTATATTCAAAGTCTAAGTTGTTCGAAACTATCTCAACAACCATTAGCTTTCATATTTCCGAAATTATATATCCAATATTAATATTCATTTTCGAAAATATTTAGAGTGAAATATTTTATTTACCCTTTGAGGTTAACTAAAGGCGAAATACCATATTTACCCATAAGTTTTAAGTTGGGTTAAACAATTAAATTAAGTTCGTTATTTAAATAATGACTTAATACAACATTATATTATTTTCGGTCATTGGCCTTAGCCCACACTTAAAATATTTCGAGCACTTAGACTATCACTCAAGTCTCGAATTACTCATCAATTCAATTTATTATTTCAGGATAGTAAAACCAAGAGAAGTGGGTCTTGGGGATGAAACAAAACTGCAGGTTTCTGATTTTAGACAAATAGTATTAAGTTGGTGCTTAGCTTAGCCGTCCAATCATGGGGAAGGCATAAGTTAAAAAGGGCAAGCAGGAACGAAAAAAGGCGGCGAGCTACTCCAGAACGACCAGTAAGCTAATAGACCGCCCGGAGGAAAGCCGTCCTGGTGATAAAGAATGGGACTAACATTCGTCTACTGCTATTCTTAACGACTCTAAACCAGTTAGCTATTTATTTTACATCTCAGTGATCATTTTTAAGCACGACTCTCTAGGTTTATCTCAACCTACACCGGAGGAATCCATGAGTTCAATAATCATCTAGTCAATCCCGTGGTACCAAACTGATCATGTTGAGTATGAATTTTGATCAAATCATAATTCGCGAGTCGATTATAGATTTTCATCCTACATATAAACCATTCTCACAAATTCCGATTTAGCGAGAGCCATGGTAATGTCAAACTCAATAACTTAACTCTGTGATAAGTTCATGACTAGCAAAATTACAAAACTGCACTACACGTCGTGAGTCATATTATTGTTTCGGCCAGAGTCTTAGTAATTTTCCGTCCCGGAATATGCATAGGACATTCATCTCGAGTACTTTAAGACAGTGAATCCTTCTCGCACTTTGTTGTCAAGGCTGCATTTTACCATCGACCCATGATCTCGAAAATTCGGGTCTAGCAAATCTAGTGACAAGTCAAGGCCACAAAGTCAACTCCATCCGTGATCCTTCAGTCTAAGGTTCACGTATACTACTATGTCAATCGATCGTTCTATTGGAGTCGAAGACTTTTGCACGAATTAATCTTGAAATTTTTTTTCTCTCTAAATGAGGGCTTTCTCTCTCTAAATATGGGTTTTCTTCTCTCTTATGAGAGTTGATATTCTTTTTTACTGCTCAGTCTTTTTCAAATCTCTTCATAGACAAATCTCTCGATAATGGCTCAATTTACGTTCAGATTGGATCTTTGCTTCGATCACTCCACCCGACGATGCGTCAGCTCTCCAACAATCTTGTTCGTCTAGTGTCTTGATCATGGCATAGGTATAGTTGCTCCTAATCAAATTCTTTTTTCGCTTTTTTTCTCTATTTATTAAAACTTGTTTCCTCTTATAAACCCTAAAAATCTGTCGTTTTTTGGTTTCCTCACGTGTTTACTTTTTAGGAGTGTCGTTTTCTGTTGTAAGTTATTTGGGGGTTACTTTGTTGTCGGGATCGCATGGATTTGCAAAACTTGAAAGTTTATGAAAGAGGAGTTGATTTCTGTACATATTTTGGTTGATACTGTGGGTCCACGAAGGAAGGATGAGGGCTTTGACGTAGTAGGTCGAATTCTGTCAAAGCGTTTTGTTTAACTTTGATGCAATCAAATCGACATTACAAACGGCTTTTAATCCGGGCGGAGGGATGAAAATGCATCAATTGGATGAGAATTGATTCATTGTGCATTTCTTTCATGATAATGATCGTAGGGGGGTTCTTAATGCCTCATCGTGGGCCATTGAAAAGCAGTTGATTATACTCCGAGAGTTCAAGATGAGTGCAGATCCAGCTACTATAGTTCTGAATTGGTGTTCTTTCCAGGCCGGGTACATAATCTCCTGTATTGGGCACAGTTGGAGAAGGTTGCAGAGTCTATCGGTAATGCCCTAGGCAAGTTTGTGGAATCTAATACTATTTCATCTCACCAATGCCAGTCGTTTATTCGAGTAAAAGCGATGATCGATGTTTGCAAGCCCCTTAGGCGTGTTATGAAGCTATGCTCCAAAGGAAAGAAGGATATTAATATTGAATTTTACATAGGAAAGACTCCCAATTTTTTGTTATTTGTGCGGCTTGATGGATCATTTGTTGAATACAACTTTCGTCTCGGCTGAACCCGTCCATACAGAGACTGCAGGGCTCTCAACTGTCAGCATCCATCTCGGAACCGCTAACCTAAAACCCCGACAACCCATCGCTAAACCCTAACCCTATAATTTTAAAAACCCTAAAATCCCTCCCTATAATTAAACCCTCCACAAATCTCGCTCCTTTTGTTGACTCAACGATACAACTTTTGTAACCGATTCTGATCCTAATTCTCGAGTTAAATTCAAGGAGCCCATTTTGCCAAATCAGGAAATAAATTCCACTTATCTAGCCTCATTCCCCTCTTGCAAAAACCCTTCCATAAATTTCATTAATCCATCCCTTATTACCAGTTCTTACCCTAAACCCGAGTCGGTACCCATAATTAGGGGTGCAAACGAATCGAATCGAGTCGAATATCATGATATTCTATTCATATTCTATTATCAAATTTCGAATTCGAATTCGAATACGAATACTATTCGAATACTAAAATCCGATTTGAATTCGATTTGATTATGCCATTCGAATATCGAATCGAATATTCGAATATTATATTTAAAATATATATTTAATTAAAGTATCGTATATTTAAATATATGTTGAATTATAATATATTTTATTTAATAAATAGATATTGAATTTTAATATATTACATTTCAATTATATATTGAATATTAATATTTATATTTAGTTTTTTACGAATCGAATCGAATATTGAGATATTTGTATTCGTATTCTAAAATGTCGAGTCTTCTACTCGCTGTAATGTTGATATTTTTTCCGAAAAAAATAATGCTGTTTTTTTTTTATACTAGAAAAGCGTCTAATGGATCGTTGCACTTGCACCTTGTTTTTTGTTTGATGGGCTTTAATATATACATTGTCCATTGTCTGTAATTCACCAAAAATGTTAATTTTGTGAATTTATTATTTATTGGGCCAATATAACTTATATATAATATTAAATTATTTATATAATTCGAATCGAATATTCTATAATTATTCGAATCGAATACTGTCATATTTTATTCATATTCGAAAATTATTCGAATCAGAAACACTATTTTTATTCGGATTTGATATTCGGATATTTCGAATTCGAATCTTAAATTTCGAATCGAATAAAAAAAACTCGATTCATTTGCAACCTTACCCATAATTCTGGTTCGGAGCTTCGACCCTGACTACATCCCTCACAGACAGACCCATCCTGGACGATATACCATCCATTCTGACCCGTAAACCAGTTACCCCCACATCAATAAACCTAAAACTTCCTCTAACGCACTTCTTTCCCATCGCCCTCTTGCAGATAACTCGGTTTCTTCATCTTATAATCGTAAAGTTGTTTCTCCAAGCGTTCCCACATTCTTCTCATCCTCCATATTACACTCAAACCCAATATCAACCCGACTAAACTAGTAATCAAGACTGAGCCCCCAAAACTCCTTCTGCTTAAATCATCCTGTAGAAAGCCTATCATCCAACCTCGTCCTCATGATAAGCCAACCACAGCCCCTTCCGAGCCAAAAACACAGAAAAGAAAAGATCAACCGGCCTTGATACCTAAGAAACCAACTAAGAAGTTGATGGTTAATATTCTCGATGTTATGGATATTATTGAGAGATCGACGGAGCAGCCCCTCCAGGAACTACGAGTCTCCTAGTATGGAACTGTTGGCGTGGCTTGGGCGGTGCCACGATAGTTCATGAGTTACTCAAACTCGCCGGCCTCACTATTGACATTATTTTTCTTACAGAGACGGAGATTTATGTTCGGATTTTGCTTAGAGGCAGTGGGATGGAAGGGCGGACTGACATTATTCTCGAAGAAAAATATCAGAGTGACTCTTCAGTCCTACTCGAATTTCCATATTGATGCTACAGTTGAGGTTGTGAGTGAACTGCCATTGAGATTTTCGGGCTTTCATGGAGATCCGAATGTAAATTTCAGGAAGCAGAGCTGGAAACTTTTGAGTAGGCTTCGAGACATGGGGTTGGAGAGATAGCTTTGCGCAGGCAACTTCAATGAAGTTTTAGAGCAATGAGAAAAACAGGTTGGGTGGCTGAATCCTTTATGGCTGATGACAAACTTTCGCGATGTGCAACATGCAGGTTGGCAGACTTAGGCTTTGAAGGAGATTGCTATACATGGAACAACAGAGCTATTAGAGCCACAAACTATTTTGAGAGGCTTGACCGAGCATGCACGATGACTGATTGATTGGGCTCTTATACGATAAAACCATTAAATACAAATAACTTTCATATACACTTTGTACAACTTTAAAATAAATAATGTCAATTGTGTATATAATATAATTATTCGTGGGGCTCATTCGAAGTTTCTATTTTAGTAAATATTGCGGGAATTCAAAATTTAAGAAACTATTTCCATATATTTGATAGTTTTGATAGTTTCTATTTATGAACTATTGACCACAAGTATTATTAGTTATATAGTTATTTTTCCTTACGCTAACTCAAAATTTATCCTTAGGTATTTTCAGTAAAAAGAATATCAGCATCATGCATGGTAGCAGTATAGTATACATCTGTTCATAGGAAAAGTAAATCTTGAATTCCTTGTATTGTAGTAGATAGTAATTTGATTATTCAATTATCTATTCCTAGGCAAAATAAATCGTGAAAGTGAAACCCGCATTGTAGTAGATAAACATTGATTATTCCATTATTGTTCAATTAACTAATACTGAAATTATTGTCTCACATAATAAATAATTAGTTGTTTGGAAAATGTGTTTTAAGGCGGTTATATTTTGTTTTCCTTCTATTTTTGAAAAGAAAATAAGTAAAAGAGAAGTGGCAAATGTTGCCGTAGGCCCGTGAACGTAATCCAATTAATTTTTTTTCCAGTTTTATCTGATAATAATAGCTATTTATTGCATAATCTTATTTAGTTATGTGATTATGGTTTTACCTCAGTTCCTCATAATGACTTTCCTAGTCAACTGTCCATAAATCTCCAAAACGCGTTGTACATTTATAAAATAAAATATATGTTAATTTCATTTCTTTTCGTGTCAGCTAGGTATTATTGAAAAGCCATATAAAGAGCCTAGTGTTAAAGAAAAACATATTTAGTACATTGGATTTGTTTTTCTTGTATTTCTTTTGATTTAATTGATACACATATTAGGTGTGGAGAGCTAAGTGCCATCTTTCTTAATTCTGTTTTTTTTTTTTTTTTTTTTGGCTTCCTCAGGTACTGAAAACCTTTTCTTCCTAGTCTTCCCATCTCCTAGACTTCAGGTTTGATTTTCTCTATTAGTTATATTCCTTCTGATTTTATTCCATAATATGAATTGTGTTTTTGAACAAGACAGCCCACACTATTGTTTTTCAGCGAGATCCGTCCCTTCATTTTACATTTATGTTGTTGAGTTTCTGTCGTTCTTTGCTTGTTCTTAGTCGCTGGCTATGGCTTGACGCATCTCAATGTGTCGTCCATATGATATCTTTTTGACTGGAATTCATGTTGTACATATCTATGTAGGGTTTTTTATTTGTCTAATATTCAGCTTCATGGCCATGCATAACTCTATGATCAACCGCATCGTATGGTAAATTTCCGTTGACAGATTGGTTGTGTTGATGTGTTCTTGCATTAATGATTATGGATCATGTTTTAATTCAAACAACATATCATATTTATGTAAGTTTCCGGAATCTTTTTTTTTTCTTTTTTTGTATATTCTATTTTATGATGGATTATGGTTTATATTACTAAGATGATAGAATCAATTTTGTTCATCGTGTCTTTAACTTTGCCCTTGTCTACAGATCTACTGTTGTTATCTGTCTCGAATAACCTTTGTTAAATGCGTAATCCGTAATAATCCTAGTGCACTCTCTTTTTCTTTGATGATCTCAGCATTTGTATCTGATTTTTTTCTTCTAATCTTTTCGTGTTTTACATGAAACTGTTTGTTGGATTATTTCGATGCGATTGGGTACGATCAATGTCAAGGCGCTAACATTATTGTAATGAATGAGACAAGCAACTTGAATGTTCGTGCTGGCCCGATGAGCTCACATGGTGGGGGACTTATTCAGCGAATGGCTTCGAGAGCTGGTTTTACCGCTCCAAAGTTGGATACCGAAAGTATCAAACCCTTTGGCCTCCATAACAACGAATCACAAGTTATGCCTTCGGGAATTAGCCCATCAACTCTATTAAGCTCGCCGAATTTCATACCTAACCCTACGGTAAGATCGAAAATATTGTGAGAAAAACATTAATATTCTACAGTTGTTCGGATTTTGATTGGTCGTTTTGAATTGCTTTTGTCATGTTAGGTCCTGTCATCACCAACGACCGGGGTGTTTGAGTTTACGCCAAGTGGTAATAATAATGATAAGAACTACGAACCTATTACAGATGATAATCAGAAGAAGAAATGCATGGTGCAGGTTCTTGAGGGGGGTTCGTCTGCATTCAAACATTTATCGACTCTACAAGAATCTCCTGTTTTCCTACCTAACCCTAAGGTAATAAATTTATGGCTAGCTTACGAATGAATGATTAGTTGAAACCCTAAATCTTAGAATAATTTTTTGTTTTTTATATTATCGATCATTGGAATTCTTGGGATGCAGATTCAGTCGTCACAAACAACCGGGAAGTTTGATCAATTAGCACCAAGTGGCGGTAATCAAAACTATGTATCTAGCACAGATGAGCGTCAGAATTCCGAGGGCAAGAAGAAATTTCTCGAAGATGGTTCCTCATCTGCGTTCAATCCGGTAAAGATTTATGCAGTGAATCATATTCCTGATGATCTTACTGCATTTATGCATCAAGACCGTCCCGTCAGGAAGAAAGTTGAAGGGCCTGACGAAGGTTTTGTTAAGGATATGCACTACATAGGATCCCACACCCACTCGAAAGCTCCTCCAAAACGCAAGGCAGTTAGCTTAGGTGGACTGCTCATTGACGTTGTTCACGAACACCATGGGAACGGTCCTAATAATGGCAAGGGTTCGACTAGTTTCTCATCCTATGTGAATAATGAGGATGACTCAAAGAAAAGGTTTTTTGTCGGTGTTCTTTTTTTTTTTCTTGCTGGTTGTTGTGGAGTTTAGCGGTTAACACACGAGGTTATTCAACGCTTACGTACGTAGGAGGATTGAAAGCCAACGTATTACTGAAGACGGGGTTGGTGGAAGGAAATCAGCAAAGGAGACGAGAATCATTTTTAGGACGGAGAGCGAAGTAGATGTTTTAGATGATGGATTTCGCTGGCGCAAGTATGGGCAGAAATTCGTGAAGGGAAACTCGAATCCTCGGTTTGTTTTGTACTCGATCACCATGAATTATTATATTCCATGCATGCTTTGAATCTTAATGAAAATTGTGTTACAATAATAACCCTTTTTTTTTCTTTCGTTATGCAGGAGTTATTACAAATGCACCACCGCCGGATGTAACGTTAAAAAGCACGTGGAGAGGGCGGCTAATGATTCGAAAACAGTAATAACCACTTACGAGGGAAAGCACAATCATGATGTGCCCCCACCTCGCAATGGCTTTCGCATTGATACCAGTAATAATGCCATTGTCCATAACCTGCTTGCGGGCCAAGATCAGTCAGGCCACGACATCTCTATCAGACCCACGAAGCCACTGCCGCCGCAGTCGTCAATCCAGATGAAAACAAACCAGTTCGAACTAGCTCCGCTCGGTGGGCGTCTCTCGAGCTACAAGCCACTGATAGGCTCAGGTCTGCAGTACAAATTGGATGGTCATGGTTTGCAAAAACATGGAAACTCGCCGGCCAATCTTCCCAATATCAGTGTTAATATTACAAACAATCAGTTTTTAGGACAACACTTGCAATGCATGATGGAAAGCAGCGGACTGAATGTCATGGCCTGCGGTGGTTTGAACAACACTCCTAACATTGGATTGAACGTTAAATCGAACGCAGCTAATGGTCGAGGTGCTCCATTATCGGTTAATCGACAGTTTAATGTGACGTCGACTAACTATCAGCGCTTAAATGTGGGATTTAAGGCCACTTCTTTCTACGGTGGTTCGAATGCCGTTGGGTTGATGAACTCAAGTGTAGTATTAGGTGCTGCAGGAGTTAGTGGTCGTTCTTCAATATTTCCAAGCAATCGTCCTCGTCCATCACTACAATGGCCGCATATTTAAACCTTGGAGTGCTATCTCTGCTATGAAAATCTGAAGGGGGCATAGGTAACTTTTTAGTAATAATAAATTATATATGTCTCGGTGGAATTCCAATCTGATATATAGACTATATGGTTATTCTTAATTATTTGGTTTTGTTTGTACTTACAAAGAATATATCTTTATCGTTATAGCATCATAAAGAGAAAAGAATACAAGGTATTATGTTTAAATGAACAATCGTTAACTTGACAATTATGTTGATGAACCTTCTCATATGCTTATATAATAAACCGATTCAAATTTTTATTGAGGGAAGATGGTGTGGACGCCGGAATTCATACGTGACATCTCATGAGACAATTGTGGCGTATATAAATAACAATGTCATCAGCAACAAACACCTAAATCATCGTCATCTTCTTCTGCTGAGCCCAAATCAGAAAACCCTTCCAACAACTTTTCTCTGCCACTGCGAAACGTTGTATTGTAGTGAGAAATGAAAGTAATTAAGTGGAGGAGTAGTTAATTTCATTTTGGCCCACTATTATTATTAAGCCTATTATTACCAAATGCTTGTTTAGAACAAACATATATGGTGGATAAGTCTCAATGTCCGGCAAGTTACTTTCTGGGAACTTAGGAGACAAAGTTAACGACAAGTGAAGCAGTCAAAGGCGTGTGTTTAAAGCCAAAATTATTTATTATTTAGCTTTTACTATACTCGGTTGTTGTCACGCCCCTTTTTATTTACTTAGAATATTTTCTAAGTCCCCCAAAGTTCGTGCCGCCTAACTCATTCCCGTCCAAGTTAGTCAGCCCTTTTCAATCACTCGAATTCTTTTTGCCCTTAAGAACTCTCGTGCTTATGTGCTTTAGTGCCTTTAAGCGAGTAAGGTAAAGAACAAACAGCTTTACGGGCAATGGCCCAACCTTTTCTTTTATTCCCAAAAAGATTACAAGGATACTCACACAAGGACACACTTTTACACCACTATTTTCGGATGCCCAAAACACAAGGCAACATAGGCTATTTAAAGATGTCATTTAAGCATGCAGTTTGACTAATTTCAAATGGGACAACAATTGCTCCGGGAAGTTTCCTGCAATTTTAAAACCGCCAAGCTGCCAGGCAGCTCCTTGCTTGCCAGCTCAGGGCAGTTTCGGCCAAAGCCAAACCGCCCTTGGAAACCGCCAATGGGCGCAGACCAAAGTTGGCCGAATCATCCTGGGACTTGGCCTAGTATGTCGCCCACTGTTTTCCCACATTGTTAGGCACTGCACCAAGCCAGCGCCAATGTTCCATCCTATAGCTGTGTGCTGCGCACGAGTGCCGCGTGTTTTTTTGTCCTGGCCGAGTCAGTGCGCCGCATTGCGCACATGACAGCCTTGCTTGCGCGCAGTGTGCTGCGCGGCCCGTGTCCTTTGCAAGATTTGGCCAAGCCTTGGCCAGTTGGGGCGTCCCACCAAGCAAACGCCCCCATTGGTGTGGCCCATGCGTGCTTTTAGCCGAATGCGACGCATGGCCACACCATCCCCAAAGTTAGGGGTCTAACAGTTGTTCTCTAGTATGAGTAGTTGAGCTTTTCATTTATAATGTTTTTCCCGACGCTAAAAGTTAAACTCAAAACTTTATCATGTGCCCGGTAAATTTCGTCCTAAAAAAACAAACTTAGAAAAGTGTCCAAAGGGAATACCTTTGCTCGTTCTCGAGGTCGAGACAACCCGAGCTCTCCTGCTCGAAACTTATAAATGTGCCCGAACTACACTCACACATTTCATAAATTGGTATCAGAGCACATGACGACAATGGGAATAACCAGTGGCCAAATATCAATCTCGCTTCTCACCAAAAGCAATTACGAAACCGGAGCATCCAAATGAAACCTCTGCTAAATCGCAAGATGCATGGGAGATATTTGAGAACGGATACACCGAGGTCGAAACTACGACTAACCTCACGAAAACTCAATCGAAGATGCTAAAGGAGAGCCGAAAGTGGGACAAATCAGCTCTCTGTGTAATCTTCCAATCCGTTGATGAAGCGGGATTCAAGAAAATAGCTAGTGTCTCATCGTCAAAAGAAACTTGGAAAGCGTTGGAGAAATCTTACAAAGGTGCCGACCATGTGAAACAAGTTTTGCTACAAACTCTTTGTGGCGAGCTCGAGATCACTAGTACAAAATACTTTATAGGCCACGACACTCAGGCACCAGTTACTAAAAAACCGTCGCCTACAGCACCCACGGTGGCATTAACGTATATTTTTTTCGAATTTTCTACACTATAGGCAACGATTGTTATACCAAAACCGTCGCCTATAGTGGAAGTTACGGGATAACAACCGTCGCATATAGTGAAAATATAGGCGACAGTTGTTACCCTAACCGTCGCTCATTATCCGGTGAAAGGAATAAGCGACGATTACATGTAAACAATCGTCGCCTATGCTCTTTAAACCCCAAAATTCCTTCTACATTTTCATTTTCATCCGAGCGATTTAAATAACTAACCCTAAGCGACAACGGCGAGGACGATGACTAAACTCCACGGTGAAAGCAACATCAACTGAACTCCACGGCGAAGGCTCGATGACGGGCGAAAATGAGCGCTTAAAGGTGATAATCCCGAGTATTTCTTGTAGAAATTAATTCGGATTTTCGATTTTGACTAATATTTCCTTCAATTTCTCTTGAATTAGGTTGATTTTGTGTTATTCATGTCGAATTTGTTGTTTATATGTATCAAATTGTTGATCTTTGGGTGTTTTTAAAATATAAATGTTGATGGGGGTTTGGTTCGAAATTTAGGGGTTTTGGTTTGGGCAAATTTGATTGGACGAATTTGAAGGTACGTATTGCTTGAGCAGCTGTGTTCAGGATTCTTGGACCTTATGTCGGACGATTACGGTAATTTTCAACTCCGTAATTGCTTTAATTGTGTTTGTCAATATGAATACGTGCTTATCATTGCAATTCATGTAATTTGCGTTGAACGCGATGGGGACCATTCAGCCTTAAAGGTCTTCCGATCATTCGCGCTGAACGCGATGGGGTCAATTAGGCCCTAGGAGTCTTCCGACCATTCTGTCGTTCCAAGCATGCCAGACCATTCGGTCTCTGGTCGTGATGGGGGCCATTCGGCCTTAAGCGTCTTCCGACCATTCGGTCGGTTTCATGCGCGCTGAATGCGATGGGGGCCATTCGGCCTTAGAGGTCTTCGCATGCCAATGCAGAATTGAACTTAGAAATCCCAAACAAATAGATCGGGTCTTCGAATGCCGATACAGAACTGGACTTAGAAGTCCTAAACAAATATATCGAGTCTCTGCCTGCTAGTGCAGAACTGGACTTAAAAATCCCAAACAGATAGCTCGGGTCTTCGTTATCGCTTGGGTGTGTCAGGGATTATGGCCTTCATTTATGTGGCAGACCTGCTAGTTGTGCATTTTTCACGCGGCAGACCAGTCGATCTTTTATTGTTGTGAACCCGTCGGTCCTTTGACACAACACAGATCTGTCGGTCTTTGACGTTGCAGACCCATCGATCTTTTTCGGGCAGCAGACCAGTCGGTTTTTAGTGCTGAGAGCCTATCTGCCCTTGGACACGCCGCAGAGCATTCGGTCTTGGGTATTGCACATGCGGCAGACCAGTCAGTCTTTTAGTGTTGCAAACATGTCTGTCCTTCGACACATCGCAGATCTATCAGTCTTTGACGTCGCAAGCCTGTCGGTCTTTTTCATGCTGTATCTTTTGAATACCAGCGTCATAACTTTGTGGGAAATTCCCGGGTCGGTTGGGTCTTAATTATAAATGATCCTACAATCAAAACAACAACCGACAGCTACTCCGACATATATGAAAGCAATAAGCGTCTCGTAAATAATAGACGTAATGAGATAGTGAAGCATTTGAAGTACGATACTCATCAGCGTGAGACTATTAAAGCAGCCAAATTTCCAATATGCTCATGTGGGACTTGAACGTCAGTATCAAATTAAATTTCAAAATCCTGAGCTAATTGATAAAAATTGTTAAGATCTCATCCCATATAAAAAATTAATTAATCCCAATAACTCAAATTAATTATATTCAGCAACCAGAAACCATTAATCTTAGCGACCCAACAAAACAATTTCAGCGGCCCATTTAATAATAATAAGCCCAAGTTTTTGATTAAGTTCATCAACACAATAAAATAATTCAAGTGGCCCACTAAAAATAATACCAGCAGCCCACAACATCGATTTTCAGGTTTAGCTAATTAATATATTTGGCCCAAGCATGTTTAAGAGCGCACTAAAGGCCTATCATAAAACCCTAATTAAAACACGATAGAAGGGTATCGTTGTCGGCGACGCCCCTTCGATGCTCAAGTCAATAGTTTCATTTTTTTCGTTTCGTTCCGAAAAGAATACCGGAGTATAATGTTTCATACAGTAGTCGGGGAGTAAGAGCTTGTACAATGTAAAGGTGTCACTTAAGCAAAATCAGAAGCGTACCTCAAATGAACTCACCACTCACCGTATAATGTTTCATGCAGTTCCTGTTGCAAATAGCAGAACAACCCACGACATCCGTCTGAGTAGGGGTGCAAACGAATCGAATCGAGTCGAATATCATGATATTCTATTCATATTCTATTATTAAATTTCGAATTCGAACTCGAATACGAATACTATTCGAATACTAAAACTCGATTTGAATTCGATTTGATTATGATATTCGAATATCGAATCAAATATTCGAATATTATAATTCAAATTTATATTTTATTATAATATTTTTTATTTAATAAAAATAAAAATAATAATTATATATATTTAATTATAGTATCTTATATTTAAATATATGTTGAATTATAATATTTTTTTTATTTAATAAATATATATTGAATTATAATACATTACATTTCAATTATATATTGAATATTAATATTTATATTTAGTTTTTTACGAATCGAATCGAATATTGTGATATTTCTATTCGTATTCTAAAATTATTCCAATCGCAAAAAGTATTTTTATTCGGATTTGATATTTTAATATTTCGAATTTGAATCTCAATTTTCGAATTGAACCAAAAAAATTCGATTCATTTGCAATCCTTGAGAATGTCGAGTCTTCTGTTCGCTGCTGTAATGTTGGTATTTTTTTCCAAAAAAATAATACACTTTTTTTTATATTAGAAAAGCGTCTAATGGGTCGTTGCACTTAAACATTGTTTTTTGTTTTATACTGCCCTTTGTCTGTAATATCACCAAATATGTTAATTTTGTTAATTTATTATTTATTGGGCCAATATAACTTTTATATATATATATGTATATAATATAGTAAATTATTTATATACTTCGAATCGAATATTCTATAATTATTCGAATCGAATACTGTCATATTTTATTCATATTCGAAAATTATTCGAATTAGAAACACTATTTTTATTCGGATTTGATATTCGCATATTTCGAATTCGAATCTTAAATTTCGAATCGAATCTCGAATCAAATCAAAATAACTCGATTCATTTGCAACCCTACGTCTCAGTTCCTAGATTCGTATTTTTCCATTCCTTTAGTAAATAACACAATTCAGTCTAGAATTCATAAACATGTTAAATCAACTCCACGATTTAGATAAACATACAACTGAATCCCTTATTACTATCATCGACAACGAGGTTGTCGGATATCAGAGAGGCGGTCACGGGGGTTGTTTTGAAAAAAATGCCTTTGACCTAGTTAACTTTCAAAACTAGCCTCTTTGACCAAATTTTTTAAGTCAATAACCCTCAATTTAAGGGTATTTTCGAACTTCCTATTGTGCAAAGGGTCCCCCTTATATATTAGAAAAAACAGAGAAATATGTGTTCTAATCAGGGAATTGAACACAAGACTTATTACTTAAATGACTGACTACCCAATCACTACACTATACAATACCTCCCACACTTACATGGTTCGAATTTAACATATCTATTTCTTTGTGAGGTCCAATTAGTAAGGGTATAATTGATATTTTATATTTATGGTCTATTTTTTTAAAATTTGTTTATGAGGGGTCTATTTACCTCATTGATCCATGCCACGATGGTCGCACCAATGGTCACAAAAGCCGTTCAGGCCATGGTTTGGTACCTTAATTCGAAAATTGCGATTTTTTTATTTTTCTCGTTTCTTGGTTCGTTTGTCGAATCTACACCAATTCAGCTCCGAAAACAACAGTTCCTAGAAGAGGAACAGTTCAGATGTCAGTAATATACAATGGGAACCTTTAATTTCGCGTGAAATGTTCTGATTTGCTCGATTTTCTCAAGGTCGCGCGCTAGGGCTCCTTTTCGAAACTTTTCCCTTTTTGTTTGTTGGTATAAAACTAAGGGTTGGTTCGTTGCACCGACGCGAGTGTGTGTGTGTGAGAGAGTAATAAGTTTCGTTTCTGAAAATTTTGATTTAGGTGAGAGACATTTTGACTGCTTATACAAATTTTTTTTTGTCTATTAAATGAGGATAATATTGAGATTTTTATATAAAAAATAGTCTCGTCGTTAGTCAAATACCTTAATTTTAAGGGTATTTTTGTCATTTTACAATCTAAAAATCTAATGTGCTAGTTTAAACTGAGAAATCATTATTATATTGCTGAGAACCCGTTGTTGAAGCTCGGCTCTTTTAGAGGCCTACAACCAACGTAATATTTGGATAGATAGATATATAACAAAACAAACACACTAAAAGATATTTGGTGGTTAGAAGGATTTGATTATGTAATTTTTCAGTCCAAAGAGCTTCAGGCTTCTGAATCTCAGTGCTAAATTGAGACCTCATGGGTAGACGTGTTCATAAGGTTTTAAAAACCGGAACCAAACCGAAACCGAATCGGTGGTCAACGGTTCTGTTAACCGGGGTCAACGGTTCCGGTTAAAACCGAAACCAAACCGTTATTTAAAACGGTTCGGTTTCGGTTTTTGTTTTTTGAAAACCGAAACCGGCGGTTTGCAAACCGACGGTTAAACCGCCGGTTTATAGAATAAAAAAAAATTATTGAGTTGTATTTTTTTTCATTATATTGAGTTGTATTTTTTTTAGCAATAATAATTATTTTTTAAATATTCAAGGTGTATTTTTTTTCGCATTGTATTTTATTGAGTTGTTTTTCTTTAGCGATAATTATTATTTTTTTAATGTTGAAGGTGAATTTTTTTCACATTATATTGTATTGACATTGTGTTGTATTTTTTTTTTAACGATAATCAAACTTATTTTAATATTAAAATTTGAAGGTGTAATGTAATTTTTTTTCTTTTTACATTGTATTGAACTAGTAAGTTGTAATTTATAAATAGTTGGATTAGAAATTGGAATGAAAACAATTTTTCATCATTAAAAAAAAATCAATTTCCTTTATCATTTTTCAATTAATAAACAAAAAAAAAACGGTTTGAACCGGAACCGAACCGGAACCGGCGGTTCCAAACCGTAAACGAACCGTGATTAACCGCGGTTCGGTTACGGTTTGAGCTTACGGCGGTTCCAAACCGAAACCGTATGAACACGTCTACTCATGCGCAACTCATTTATGTGAAGTATTCATGTTTATTTTAATAAATAAAAAATATCAAGAGAACTTTACAATATATATATATATATATATATATATATATATTTTCTCTAGATCCTACCGAGAAGCACACCGATTGACAATAATAAATTCAAGGGACACATTTCAAACTATATAGTTCCTTTTTTCAAAAGAAAAGAATTTACTTTCCGTAATTCAAGAATCACATAGAAACAAAGTAGCAGGAGAGAAGATCAAACACAATGAGGAGAGCTGCATCTCAACCACTACTGTAAGTGAAAAGAATCTGCAGATTTTGTGTTGTTTCGTTTTTTATATAATATATATATATATATATATATTTATATCTGCAATGCAACGATCAATTAAATTTCTGCAGAAGGCATTTCCAAGAATCGGAGGGTGAAAAAGGAGAAGATGATGAAGAGGAGAAACGATTCAGGATCAAAGCCAAAGAACTCAGAGGCAATATCGACTCCTCCACTTCCAAGCATAATGTCACCTGCATGACGCTCCACAGACCAAAATCCAAGAAACCAAGTAATCAATCTTATATATATCACAATCCCTTTTCTTCAAATGCGTGTGTGTGTGCGTGTGTTTGTCCACATCCCTCTTTTTGCTGCTTAACAATTTCTCAAATGGAGAGTGTTTTCTTGTCAAGTTTGTGTGTGTGTGTGTGTGTATGTTATTCAATTCGTTTTGGTTTATACTGATGATTATGTGCGCAGATGAAGAAGCTTTCTCCTGGCAAAAATACGCATCGTGGAGCCAAGAACAAAAGTCAGGAGCCGCAAAGCTCAAGAAACAGCTCAAGGCCAGATGGGCCACCGACGGGCTCATCGAGAAGCAGCTGTCCCAGTTCAAGGCTCGTTACAACCCAGCCGTCGGCCCGACTAAAATGTCTGATGTGGCCCAACTCCTCATCCCTAGATGGGCTCCAGCCAACGAACTGGCGGCCATTTCCTGGCTCGGCGACTGGCGTCCGACCCTCATCCTCGAGCTGGTCCGTTCCAGCCTCTCGCGTTCTATCACGGATTCCGAAGGAGTCGAACGCCGCGCTTTGTCCCAGCTCATCAATGACGTGAGGATTGAAGAGGCTGTGATCGATGAAGAGATGACAGAGATTCAGGCCAAGTGCGTGCTTAGTCTGCCGTTTGGGCATAATAAGAATAATGCCTCGAAAGAGCCTTTGCTTGCTAATATTAAGTCTGAGTTCAAGAAGATTCATAGGGTCATTGCAAAGGCTCAAAACCTCAGGTCTAAGTTACTCTATATTACCTACTCCGT
This sequence comes from Lindernia subracemosa, assembly GCA_028392965.1. Classification (NCBI taxonomy): domain Eukaryota; kingdom Viridiplantae; phylum Streptophyta; class Magnoliopsida; order Lamiales; family Linderniaceae; genus Vandellia; species Vandellia subracemosa. Next base: position 259,536 of record JAQPCC010000030.1, read on the forward strand.
TACATATATACTCAGTTTACACAAAACACATTTCCATGGCATATATATGAGATTTTTTTATTATTTTTATTACAGAATGAAGGCATTGGAATTGGCTGTGAAGAGGGTTTTGAGCCAAACTGATGCTGCTGAGTTTCTTGTGGAGTTAGTGGGGATTCAAGATGCGATTCATCAATATGCGGTGAAGCATAAATCGTCTAAAGGCTGTGTGTGTATCAAAGAGCTTCAAGCATAAATTGTTACACAATTCTTCTTCTTGTAAATTTCTGTGTGTTTTTCGACAGTTGAAAGTGTTCTTGCTCTCAAGCTTATTACCCAATGGATAGTAATGCTTTCGTTATCTTTCTTAAGAGACATATATGAAGATGACTCGAATGCAGTTAAATCATAGGATTAATTCTATCATTAATTTGCTGCTGCTACCAACGTTTTTAGAGGAAATGTTATTTAATAGATGAAAGAAGGCTGTAGGCAATCAAAATAAAATTTTAATCTGACCAATCCCTCATTTGAACTTCTTTCCTCTCTCCGCCGGTGAACGGATTAACCTCGTCAATCGTTTGTTTGCTAACCCTTTCATCTAAGCTTCGGTTTTCAATCGTTGGTGCATCAGCGAAGATGGTGCTCGCTCAATTAGGTGGAAGCATATCGCGGGCTCTTCAGCAGATGAGCAACGCGACCATCATTGACGAGAAGGTGCTGAACGAGTGCCTCAACGAGATCTCCAGGGCGCTGCTGCAATCTGATGTTCAGTTCAAGCTCGTCCGAGATATGCAGACGAACATCAAGAAGATCGTTAATCTTGACGACCTCGCTGCTGGACACAACAAGCGCAAAATTATTCAACAGGTACTTTTTGTTGTGATTTTATTTATTTGGGGATATTGGTTTTGTTCTATTGGAGTTGGTGGGTTGGTGTCGCATTCTGGGACGTTTTCTGTTTATTCCATTGTTGATAGAAAAATAGGATCCCTTTTCTGTTTGATTTGGTTATCTACTCCTTAGTTCTTTGGTTATTTTGCTGTCTGATTTAGCTGTTTGAACTTCGATGGTTGGCTTAGTTGTGAAATTTTTATGCAGCATTACGGGGCATGCAATTTGTTGTTGAATTTTTTCTGCAATGCGATGATGTATAAAGTGATTTGTGAAAGGCGATTGATCATTTAGTTTGTCTAACGTACGCGAATCTTGTGAGATAAGTATGATGGAGTGCCTGGAATCTTTGTTTAGGCAATTTTTAATGAGCTCTGCAAGATATTGGATCCAGGGAAGCCCTCATTTACTCCAAAGAAGGGGAAACAATGTGTCGTTATGTTTGTTGGTCTGCAAGGTATGTTATTCTGGTGATTGTCTGTTCAAGGGACTTATCTCTGTCTGGGTACCTTGTTTCTCTGTGATATGGCTCTTTAAGCCATAACTATTAGAGAAAATATTATTTCTTTTTAACTTTGTCCCTGTCTTATGCGTGAGCAAGAAGGTAAGGTTAGGCTGTGACCTTTTTTTCTTTTTTATACATGACTTAGGGTCGGGTAAGACGACAACTTGCACGAAGTATGCTTACTACCACCAGAAGAAGGGATGGAAGCCGGCATTGGTCTGTGCAGATACATTCAGAGCTGGTGCATTTGACCAGTTGAAGCAGAATGCTACGAAAGCGAAAATTCCTTTTTATGGAAGGTATTGATTTTTTTCCTTTGTTTTAACAAGTTTTGTTTCCGCGTGTAAGTCTGTTTATTGCCGCATGTCTTAACTTCCCTTGGCGTTCCTACTTCGTTCAACGTCTTGGTATGATCTGTAACAGCTACACAGAGTCTGATCCTGTGCGAATTGCTGTTGAGGGAGTTGAAAGGTTTAAGAAAGAGAGCTGTGATCTTATAATTGTTGATACCAGTGGACGGCATAAACAGGAAGCAGCACTTTTTGAAGAGATGCGCCAAGTCTCTGAAGCGACGGTATGTTTCCTGTATTTCCCCTTTAGCGTCCATTGCCCTTTTGAATTATGGAGTAACACAAACCGGATTTCCGTTTGAAATTCCCAGAAACCAGATCTTGTTACATTTGTCATGGATAGCAGTATTGGTCAAGCAGCCTTTGATCAAGCTCAAGCCTTCAAGCAAAGTGTGGCTGTTGGAGCTGTAATTGTCACTAAGATGGATGGTCATGCTAAGGGAGGTGGAGCTCTTAGTGCGTAAGTATTAGGACTGCCTTCATAAATTTCAAGTTAAATGCCATGAATGCAAGCTAGGATCAATCTCTTGATATGTTTGAATAAATGAATAATTCTGTACATAAAAATCTTCAAATGCTATGAATGGTAAGATTTTGCGTAGTTGCCTAGTTTGTGGACAAATTGAGTTGGGATTGTTGATCAGTGAGCAAAGCTACTAAAAATCATGCTTTGGATGTAGGTTCATGGATGAGAATGGAGGTGGGGTTGGGAGGGGGATTATAGGCTGTCTTTATAGAGCATTCACTTTCGATTTTATGGGATTATGTAAGGATCTATAGCATGATATATTAGGGGGTATTGCATGGATTTCGATATTATGAGGATGGAGCTATGTAGGTGCTTTGTTACTGCTAAATAGCTGATATATACCAAGCAATATTTTTTTTAACCTGGAAAATGTTCTAGCTTGGTGTCATCTTCTCCATAATGAGATATGGATTTTCTTTCTAAACTCTCAGTGATGAATTAAGTGATATATCAAATGGGAAATAATAATACAAATTTTGCCAAAACCAAAAGTAGGCATGCCCTATGTTTATTTCCAGTCCGGATATGATTGATGTAAGACTATATGATCTAAAAGCATCTGTGCCACTGGATTTGACATCCACAATAAATATTAAATTTCTTGAACAATTGATCAATCCAACACAGTGGAATACGACAACTGTGTTATTTCTAACGAGTGTGATCGTTCTATTCCGTGCAGTGTTGCAGCTACGAAAAGTCCGGTGATATTTATCGGAACGGGAGAACATATCGATGAATTTGAAGTATTTGATGTTAAACCTTTTGTTAGCCGCCTTTTAGGTATGTAATTGTATTCCATTTATTTATTAGTATAACATCCTGTATGTTTCAAACGCTTCATGCAAAGAGCGATTCTGTTACAGGCATGGGTGATTGGTCTGGGTTCATGGATAAAATCCATGAAGTTGTTCCAATGGATCAACAGCCTGAGCTCATCCAGAAGCTTTCAGAAGGCACTTTTACCTTGAGGATTATGTATGAGCAGTTCCAGAATTTACTGAAAATGGGCCCCATTAGTCAGGTCTGTCCACTGCCTCCTATCTATCCAACTTCTATCTGCTTTGTTGTTGTAGATTTCAATTATTGTTTTTTGGTCAAGCACATAATTGAATAATCACGCTTTCAAAAGATTATTCTAGTTAATTTTCTAGTAATATCGTGCTTTGAATGCTTCAATGAACTTATGATAGCTTTTGAACTCCTATAGCTACCGATTGATGTTAGAAAGGCGTTCTAATAGAGTCACTGTATTTTGCTTACTGAGTTTCCAGAAAGATATGAATCTTGCTTGGCATGCATTCTTCGATATTGGCTTCATTTATTAATATTAATTTGCTTCCTTTATACATACTTAACGTAAAGATATCAATCTTGCTTCCTTAATAAGAGGAAAACTAAGAGCTCAATCAGTTTCCATACTTTATTTTTCCTGTTGCTATGTACAAGCCGTGCATTTGTGAATGCATTCCATTATATTTGCAGACTCTTTTGTGCTTATCTGTAGGTATTCTCCATGTTACCCGGATTTAGCCAAGAGTTGATGCCCAAGGGGCGTGAAAAAGAAAGTCAGGCAAAGATTAAAAGATACATGGTTATAATGGACTCTATGACTAATGAAGGCAAGTGTATCTATCATAAGTGCTGCCATGATAGTCGAATTTTAACAATGTTTTTAACTGAAACAAACCCCATCACCGCAGAACTAGACAGTACAAACCCAAAGCTCATGACTGAATCTCGAGTCTTACGAATAGCCCGAGGGTGTGGGCATCCCGTGAGAGATGTAATGGAAATGCTGGAGGAGTACAAGAGGCTGGCCAAGATATGGAGTAAGATGAAAGGGCTAAAGATTCCAAAGAAGGGCGAGATGAGCGCTCTGTCCCGAAACATGAACGCACAGCACATGAGCAAAGTGCTCCCACCGGCAATGTTGAAGCAGATCGGCGGAATGGGCGGTCTGCAGAACCTAATGAAGCAGATGGGCTCAAGTAAAGATATGATGGGCATGTTTGGCGGCGGAGACAAGTAGATATAAAGCTTTAGGTATTAGTCGCACATTGTTAATTATGTAGATGATATCTCAAGACCGTCCGAATTATCTCACCCGTTATTACCTATTGTCGTATGATCTGTTGCGTTATTGGGAGGAAACAGTTGTTTCGATTGATGTTTCAGATTGGTTGCTGGAAATTATCTTATCAAGCCAATACCTTATGTTTTTCGATGAACATGAAAGGATTACCATTTTTTTTATAGGTAGATTTCGTAATACGATACGAAATCTGAAGACATCAAGTCGTTCATTACTTATTGCAAGATATGGGCTTTAACATATAATTATTTCAGTTTTTTAATAATAGGCTGGCATATCACGGGCTAGCCCACCCCGCTTGCCAAAGCCTGCGACCCATGCATAGCGGGCCGACCCGCTTTGGTGGGGCAGGGAAGCCCGCAGACCTTTTTAACAGCTCTATGCAGTAATAATATTTATATCATTTTACTTTGTACGTGATGTTGGACTAAAGGACATGGTTGAATGAGAAAGACAAAGTAGTCCAATGGGGTCACCGAAACATCCAATATCATCATTATGTTCCTAACTCAAATCCATTCTTAATCTTGTAATTAAGTTATTAAAAAATTGGAATATTACAATCGTATCGTTCTTACAAAAAAGTAAGACCCCAGAAGACGTGACTAGACGAGTCCTTGGAGCACATAATTTTTGCATCAAATGGAATCACCTAGTTGTAGATTAATTTAAATAACCTTTTTGCAAAATTGTTAGCTTATTGTTTAATTTAAAAGCTATATTTAGCTATTTTTAATAATTATTTAGATTGTCCACATCACTAAAAGCAATAACATACCTCCAAATCTAATTTTAACTTAGGGTAAATTATGCTATACCCCATGTTGATATACTGAAATACACGTTACTACCTTATATTTTTTTTATCGCTCAAAACTCCCTTATGCTATCTAAAACCTAGCATTGTACCTGTTGGTAGCCTTTCTATCCTAACAATCTAACTAGGAACGATTTAACCACGATTTTGAATAGGAAGAATTAAATCGACGTGGGGTGTTGTGTGTTCTTGAGGAAGGTTGGGAGCTTCTATCTAAAACCTCTCTCTAGTTTAGAGTTTCACACAAAAACACACTTTATTATGTGTTAGGGTTTTAGTATTTATACCACAAGTTGGTATATAATACTTGGGCCCCTAACAAAGCCCAATTACACTAAGCCTCTTATAATGATAATCTTTATAAATAAACTACAAAGATAATTCTAATTAATTGAACACAATAAAATATTCCTAACAATCTCCCCCTTTGTGTTCAATCTTCAATATGGCATGTATTATTTTTGTGGGGCTTAGTGTGTTTGCCTGAGTCCTAAAGGAATTTCCTCCTTGTCTTGTCTTTTGACCTCTTCTTTTGGAGATCTTCAAGCTCACCGTGTCTTGATCTTCTCTTCTCGGCACTGAATCTTCCTTCAAGTCTTTTCTTGAATCTTGTCTCATAAATGCCGGAAGGTGTTTGAAGTTGCTTGCCGGTTCTTGAAGAATTTTCTCTTTTTGTGTGTTTCATTTCTCCCTCTGATAATGCGAAACTCCCCCTACGTTTGTTCAACATTGTGTTAGGATTTGAGAGTTTTCTCTTTGGAAATTTGAGAGATGCACACGAGGCGGTTGCCGGATTTCTTCTTTTTATTTTCGATCTCTCCTTTTGATAGTAACACAACTCCCCCTACTTTTGGTCAACCTTATGTTGGAATTGAGAAGTTCTCTTTGAAATTTGGAGAGACGCACACGAGGCAGCAACTTCGACCTTTGAAGTCCGTGGTGTTCGCTTGATTCTTTGACGACGCTTGAGGATTTAGCGTTTCTGATATATCTTGCACTTTCGTCGTGGTATTGCTCCCATTTTGCTTTAGTACTACTCCCCCTCATGAAGATCGAGTTGGGGAGATCGTCATGCAATGTGTCAAAATGAAGCATCGTCTTTGGCAAGAAGATCACGTCGTCGGGACAAGAGGATGGCATTGGTAGGCACAGTAGGAGCTCAGGTTTTGGTAATAACCCGACGGGGCCACAAAGGCAATCCGTCGGATAAGAAACCGGGGTCACGAAGGCTTCCCGTTAACATCTTGAGTCCTAACACTCTCCCCCTACAAGGGCTATCTCCTCTTCTTGTGGAGGCTTTGAATGCTCTTCCGCTAGAACTCTCTTGACTTGACGCTATATTCTGTAGACCGGATGTAGATAGTGATCCACGCCCTGATATTCGACTTTGATGATGTCGCGGATCTTGGACTTTGTTCGCATCATGTCCTGGTCTTTCTCCGTAGTTTGAAGTCGTCAAGTCTCCTCTAATCTTCTTCTTCTCGGCAACGGATTCGTCTTCTTCGAAGGAAGTTGTCTGGTTCGACCTCGAGGAAGCTTGTCTGGCTCCGGAAGAAGGGTGTTGTAAAATGTGCCAAGGCTCCTTTGGAAATACATTCGTCAGATTGAGTGTAGGGGAGCCCGGCTTCAGAGTGGTAACGGCGGAAATTGGTGGATGGTCCCGACCTGTTTGTTTATGCGTGTCCCCTTCTCCCCCTCATGACGATTCGTGTTAATGAGATCGATATGCTTGTATAGGAAGATTAGAAGGACACAAACGACAAGTCGGTGATGGTAATAACCAGACGGAGCCACTAAGGCAATCCGTCGACACGACTTCAGAGACAAACTCCGAGACGTGGCCTGTGAGGACAGGGCTTGAAGAACGGGGCCACATAGGCATCCCGTTTACGTCGTTCTAGAGACTAGCTTGAGGCGATGGCCTGATTCCGTTGTTGTATTGATGTTGCAACGGCAGGATTTCCTTCCAATCCTGGAATCACATCTACAAGAGATGTGTCTATGGAAGTTCTAGCTTGATCACAAGATCAGGCGTTAGCAAAGTATATGTGTCCTAGAAAATATAAAATTATATGGGAAGTGAAGACACACTAGACTCGAGTGCTCAAGGAAGTGTGGTGATGGGGCTGAGTACCAAAAAATTCAATATCTCCCGCTTCCGAGTGAAGCGGTGATAGTAGACGTGGTTCCCCGTAATTTCTGAAACACCTGTCTTTTGTGAGACAGACGAGTGGGTAAGGCTCGGTTGTGCACGCGCCGTTGGACCTATTGCGGCGACTTCTACCCGGGAGCTAATAAAATTAGCACCTGTACCTATGGGGGTTGGTCCGAATAATTTGTGAGGTGAGGGTATCATGTAGCGTCGGTCTTTTCAAAAGGCTTTAGTAGACGTGGCTATTTCTTCGTGATTCGACTGACTCTCGGTGATGTTCCGGGGTTAGATTCAGTTGGGTTTGACTGAATCGTAGGAACGAAGTATCCAGGCATCCGGTAGGAAGTAGTGAGTGCTGCTTTGTTTGTCAGCAAGCCGGAGCCGGTCGGTTGAAGCGAGCACCGAGATTAATTCGTAGCCACCGTCGCCTTTTGAAAAGAGTTGATCGTTGTAGGCTCGAGATTCTTTTTTTGAAGTCCATCTTCGGAGGTCGGAGGTAACATGAAGCTTGATGATGAGGAGAGAAGAAATTTTCCCCCTTTTTTTTTTTTGTCTTTGCCCTTTTTTTTGTCGTTATTAGTAATATATATTTCTATACTATATATTAGATGGATATAATATATAATACTGTATTAGTAATATATATTAGTATATATATAATATAGTAATATTATATATATATTTTGTTGTTCCTTCCCCTCAAAGCATGCTTTCAAAAATAAAATTGCTCCCCCTCAAAAGATGCGTGGTAAGTTCGAAAAGTCTGTGAATCTCTTTCCCTAAATTCACATATTTGAAGTTCGCTCCCCCTCAAAAATATAATTATTGCTCCCTTTTAAAGAAATAAGGGCCACTTCTCTTTTAAAAATAAAATAGTAGCTCCCCCTCAAATTAAGCTCATTCTATAGAAAAAATGGTATCTATCATTTTCGTGCGTAATATGCATTTTAAATTTTAAAGTTTTGAAAATGCATATTTAAAATGTATCATTTTGAAAAATACGTATTTTTCAATTCAGCTCGTATGCATATGTCAATTATAATTTTGAAAATTTAATTAACATACACAGAATTAGAATGTACCTATAAAATAGGGTATTTCGCATTTCGGCTCATGCATGCATGCATGCAAAAAATTTGAAAGTAAAAGTCCTTTTGAAGCATGCATAGCTATATGGTACCCTATTGTTTTCAATGTAGGTATATTGTCTTTTCAGCTCAATATGCATGCCAAAATTTACTATGAAATGCATATATAGAATTTACCTACGGTGTAGTTGCTCACAGTGCTTCCCTTTATCACGTATGTGGAGCAACTTCAAGGTACCATACGTGAGGGATGCGGTTGCTCGCATCTCTTACCAGTCATGCATGTGGAGCAACCCGAGTACCGTGCATGCTGCAATGTGTGGTTGCCCTTGTCTCGTACCGATCATGAGTATGGAGCAACCATCTTCTACTTACTACTCATGATCGGGGTTCCTGCAAAATGTTAGCGGGACTTTGGTACCCATTTTTGAATGGGTCCTCCCTGATTAGCAGAAAACAATTTATGCATATAAAGTATCAAATCGGATTTTTGTCCTAAATCATTCATTAACGTGCTTTTAGGTACCCGACTATCTTTGGGATTACCTAACTTAATTGTTGACTTAGGGACCCATTTAGAAGCAATTTGACACGGAAAGGATGTTTCAGCGCAGGTGAATGTGTGTTTCGGAGAATATTTAAATATTTTCTCCGAAGCCAGTCGCATGAGATGTTTCTCAGACTTAACATCGACCGGATATTTCAGGTAGGGATAAGAACATAAAGAATTATAAGCATCGTTAGTACTTGGGATGTTCTTCCTACTTGGAGAATTCACACGATTCACATCATAATGATGGGGAATAAGCGTGGATGTTCGCTTGCTTAAGCTTGGAACTTCTTCTTTGCACGCTTGACTTGGAAGAGGAATAGGGGAGGGAAAATTTTGAACATGTTCGACCTTAATTTTGAAAGACAATGGCGAATTTCCTTTCTCCTTCCTAATTTTCTCTTGTTCCTTGGAAGTATTAAGCTTAAGGCTTTTACTTATCATTTCTGCGTCAGTCAAATGTGATTTAGAATTCGTATTTGCTTTCGTCACCGTTGACTTAGAATTATTAGAAAAAGTCTTTTTAGTTTTGGGAATAGGAGCGTCGGTTTGGATTCCCTTATTCTGCTTAATAGAATATATTTCTATGGAAAGATTATTTAGGACATGTAAGGGCGGGGAATTTTTGAGATTTGAAATCTCCTCTAAAAGTTTTTCCTTTTCAGCTTGGAAACCTACTCTTTCCGATTCCAAGGTTGCATTCAATTCTGCAATTTTACTAGCAACCTTTGGAATTTCCCAACTAGAGATAGATTTATTAGAATGTAAAGTATTTTCCCCGAAAGACATTAAGTTAGAAGAAGTATTTTTATCTGCTTGACTTCTTTTTGTAATAGCGTTCTCTAAAAGTTCAATCTTAGAGTAAAGCATATGCCGTTCCTCTAAGATTATCTCATATTTTGATGAGACAATATTTCGCTCAATTTCGCAAGAACGTAATCTTTTTGTCCTATCACAGACATCCTTTTCACTAATCTCTAACTTAGTTTCTAAGGTAATAACCTTTGACTTTGTGTTAGCCAAATCCTCATTAGCGAAAGCTAGACATTCCTGTTGCTTAAGCAACACAGAGTAATTATTAGCAAATCTTGCTTCTAATTCCTCAATTTTTCTAGCTTGAGCATCCATAATAATTTTTTTTTTAATTTAAAAATTAAAAAATTTGGCTTTTGGAAATTCAGTTCCGAATGTTTTGGTTTTTATCAAAAAGTATAGTGAAGTATCGAAGATAGTAAGTGTCGAAAATGTTTTGGTATGTACCTAAAAATTTGAAATGATTTCGAAAACTTCGGGAAAATTAGCAAAACTTTTTCTACAATGTGCCAATAACGACCTAAGTTGATTGTTGGATACGTGATCGTTGACGCGTATAGTGGATTTGCCTTCAAAAACTGACGAAAAAAGTTTTCTATACCGAAAATTTTGGGCCCGGAAAATTTATTTTGAAAATTTTCGAAAAAGTGTAAAATAGACTATGTCCGTTGGACTCGAAAAATTTTTCTCTATCAAATGATGCATAAATTTTTTTCCTCAAAAGTCTTTTTTTTTTTTGCTACTTAGAGCCTTTTTATTCCGAGGGGGGGCCGAAAAATTTTGGGTGATCGAAAACCTCTAAGTGTGTTGGAAGTATTTTATAGTGTTCAATAATCAAGTTATCTTTGTCTAGGGACTTAAATGTAATATATGTATAGTTAGGGACTAGAATGCAAATATACCAATATTGATTGGTATATATAGGGCAAGTGTGTGTAAAATACACAGAACTTGAGTTTAGCTTTCTCTCACTAGAAACACTCTCCTAATCACTATCTAAGCTAGGGTTAATTGTAGAGAGAGAAAGAGGTTAATTGGAGAGAAAGTTTGAGTTTTAATGAAGATTTGATTGATTTAATCCTAAAGCTTCCGCTCGCATTATCATCGAGGTAAATCTATCGAATCTATGCTCGAGTTCTTCGTTGGATGTTAAAAGCGGACCTAACAATTGGTATCAGAGCCAAAATCGTGTGAATTGAGCAATTTTTGGTTGCAGAAATTTGTTTTTCGTACGTGTTCTTCAGGCCAAATTTTATTTTCGCATGCTACAGTGATCACGTTGATTTTGATTTTGATATGTTGATTGCTGTTTTTCGCTTGATGCTGAACGAAAACTACTTGCGAATCATTTGATATATGTTAATTGCAATTATCTTCGATTAATTGAGCTTAATTTTCAAATTGCGATCGAATCTATTTTTCTCATCTTCAAATTGTTCATCGCTGAAAATGCTTAATTGGACTATGTTTTGGTTTCTATTGTGTTAATCGAGTGTTTAAGATGATTACCCATTCAATTTCGATCGATTAACTGTGCTTAAAGTAATAATTTGAGTGTTATTTGAAGATTTCGCATATAAAATCACGTTTTCGCAAAAAATAAGTTTTTTTCGCACCAATATTTTCGCACCATTCATAAGATCATTTTCGTTTCAAAGTTATTTTTCGCATTGACCAAAGTTTTCGTATCTCACACATTCACTTATTTTTCGCATTGACTTCCTTATTTTCGTATACTGTAGCATACGCAAAACATACAATTTTATCGTACGAAAAAGTACTGTTCATCCGAAAAATAAAATTTGTTTTTCGCACGCACTGTTCATACGTGAAAAAAAAATTCTCGTACGAAAAATATCTCATACGAAAACACTGTTCATCCGAGAAAAAAAAAATTCCTATACGAAAAATATTTTTTTTCTCGTACGAAAAATACTGTTCATACGAAAAATAAACTTTTTTCTCGCACGCTACTGTTCATCCGAAAAATAAACTTTTTTTCGCACGGTACTGTTCATACGAAAAAACACTGTAGCATACGAAAACTAAAAGAATACGAAAACATTTATATTCGTACGAAAAAAAAAAGACACGAAAAAGAAATTTTTATTTTTCGTACGAAAAGTTTAAGGATTTTTTTGTTAGATACGAAAAAGTTTTATTGTACGAAATTCTTTGATACGAAAATAACTACTTTGTCGTATGAAACTCTATTATAATAATAATAAGAAAAAATTTGCGTACGAAAATTTTTTTTGTGATACGAAAAAGCTTTAAAACGAAAAATATTTCTTCGTACGAAAACATATACGAAAAATTTGTGGTACGAAAACCAATTTTATTTTCAATACGAAAAAGAGTGCGTACGAGAAAAAGTTTCCATACGAAAAATATTTCTATACGAAATTTTTTTTCTCGTACGAAAACATCTGTGATACGAAAACACTATTCCATACGAAAACCTTTGCAAAATTTTTCGTATAAATATTCTATTATTTCTTTAAAGATTTCGCATCATCCTATCTCATTCGAAAAGCTTCTCATACGACAAACATTTTTATACACAAAAATTTATGATGGGAAAAAGATTTTCGATACCGCAAAGCTTTCGATAGTTTTAGGTAGCAAAAAAAAAAAAAAAATTTTAAGAACAATAGATCCAAAATTTTAAGAACAATAGATCCAAACAGATTTTCGATACCGCAAAGATTTCGCATCATCCTATCTCAAGTCCTAAAATTTTAAGTTTTTAGCTACGAGATTTTTTGCGTACCTGCTTTAAAAAGATTCCTGGTTTATTCGAAAAAGTTTTGGGTAACAAAATTTTTTTGGACTGGTAAAATTTTTCGGTACAAAAAATTATTCTCGGTATAAGTTTTTTTCTTTTCTAATCATTTCAAATTTTTTTGATACCTAAACTTCTGAAAACTTAATCATTCGAAAATCTATTCGAACACATTGATCCAAAATTTAATATCAATTCAAAAACACGATAACGATAAAAAAACATCCAACCCAGAAAGTAAATATGGAAGCCAATTACTTGATAAAAATCAAAGAATTAGAAGCTAGGCTAGAAAATAATCACAACTGCTTAGTTAAGAGTCTAGAAGAAAAATCTATTCTTAAAAATAAACTAACAATAGAACAAGAAAGGCTGACGAGCTTAAAGACAAGGGTCGCACAACAAGAATCAACTATAAACGAACTTACAAAAGAATTATCTACATGTAAAGACGAAAAAATAAATAGTGCAGCCCAAAACAAAAGTCTTCTTGAACAAAGAAATCAATTATATTCTAGCTAAACAAGGACAAACTGAGCAACGCCAAATAAAAGAAACTATATTGTCTCTAAATAAGTCGATTCAAACAATTGAGTCCGTGCCAAACAAGGAACATTCTATACAATCAACAAAACCAAACTCTAAAGATTGTGATATTCTAGAAAATGAACGCAAAATTGCTGAATTACATTCTCTTCTGGAATCAGAACGTAAAGAGTTTCGAGCAAAAATGGATAAGCTTTTAAAGGAGAATTCATTTCTCAAATATTCCTTAGAAAATGGCACAACTACAACCATTCATCCTGTAAAACCTGAACCTTTAAACGATATATCTTCTAAACAGGATCAGAAAACTCAAATGACTAAACCTATAAAGCAGGAAAGAATAGAGCAAGACAATTCATTTTCTATTACAATAAACAAAATTGTTCCTAACTCTATTCTTCCTCCAAAAATTCCTAAAGTCATTCCAAAGATAAAGCAAGAAGCTACTAAAGCTAAAACAGACAATAAATACACATTCTCTATTAAAACTGAAACGTCCAAAAGTAATAATTGTCTAAACAAAAGTAGCTCATTTAGTACACATTACAAAGTGAATGATGTGAGTCTAGAAGGTAGGAAATACGACACTTCTATACTTAATGCTATTGATTCTATAAGCTCGTATTCCTCTCTCAAGTACCCGGTCAAAGTCAAATCCGAAATGCATCTTAAACGACTGGCGAAAGAGAAAATTTTCTCTTCTACAAAAAGACGCACATTCACCGATGCTAAAACGTTAAATTTCAATAAGGTTCAACAAATTTGGAAACCTAAGCTACAAATGGAAATAAGTAGTCCTCGACAAATGTGGATTTCTATGACTACTTTATGTGATAATTTTGATTCCAAATTTGAACCTTCTATACTTAAAATGTTATCTACTAATCAGGGAGGACCCGTCCAAAAATGGGTACCAAAGTCCCGATAATGTTTTGCGGGTTCCCGATCATACATGGTAAATAGACGATGATTGCTCCACATGTATGGTCGGTATGCGATGATGAGCAGTCACACACATCCCCGACACGTGTGGTATTCGGTTTGCTCCACACACGTGATCGGTTTGTGACGTGAGCAAACACACCAAATCAAGACTATTCCAAAGCTCTTGATTTGACATTGTTTTTAGTTTTATTTTTCTGTTCAATAAAAAAAAAGGGGGCCATAAAAAAAAAAAAAAAAAAGAGATGCCATAAAAAAAAAGGGACATTAAAAAAACGAAAAAGGAAAAATAAGCCCATAAAAAAAAAAGAGGCAATAAAAAAAAAAGAGGAAAAAGCCATAAAAAAAAAAAAAAAAAAAACAAACAAAAAAAAAAAAAAAAAAAAAAAACTTTTGAGCTTCAATGTTTAAAGAAGGCCGAGCCAATTTCAAATTGCAAAAGGCACTTGAGTTTTATTTTGGGGGAGTCAAACTCTATATTTACAGAATATTCGGTCTTCATATTCTATATGTTTTTATTTAGGGGAGTGGATCGATAGAAAAGGTGCAAGAGCTTCAAAAGAGAGTATTACCGTAGTTTTATTATCAAAAGCGCCTATGTTTTAGGGGAAGTGATACTCATAAGCGCATACTTAAAAGGCGCACATTTTAAAGGGGGAGTGATACTTCATTTACTAAAGGCGCTTGACCTGAAAGAAAGTAATATGCAAATTTCTACAAGAGCGCACATGTTTAGGGGGAGCAAGAGCATCATATTTGAAATAGCACATCTATTTAGGGGAAGCAAGGGCATCACATTAGGAATAGCGCAACAATTTAGGGGGAGCGTTACCTAAAAAGGCGCAAGAGATAAAAGAGAATGCCGGAAGACAAACTTCAAGCTTTGAGGGAGTGTCAACATCAACTAGCGCATGGACAATACGAGGTGTTCACATACCTGTTCCCATGGTTCAGTTCATCCCAACTGCACCTATCCCAGGAACAAACCCCGAGTGTATGTGAGGGTATTCGAGCGAATAACGATGAAATCATTACACCTCAACCACAAACTATCCGGACCATAACCATATAGGTACAGGACTGATTTATCAGATCCCGGGTAGAAGACGCTTCATCTGGTCCAAAGGCGCATGCACAACCCTTCCTAGCTACTCATTTGTCTCCCTAAAGACAGATGTTTCAATATCTCACGGGGAACCGCCTATGCTATCACCGTTTCATTTGGAAACGGGAGATATTGAACTAAGTGGTCCACAGCCCCATACCACTGAATTTTTTTTGATCACGTATATGTCTAGTGTGTCCTCATAGCCTAAATATTTTTAAATTTTCTAGGACACAAACATTATTTTACACATACTATGCAGGTCTACGTGACCTAGCCAGAACTTCTGTAGACACATTTATCGCAAAAATGTGCTTCTATGATCAGAAGGAAGTCCTGCCGTTGCAACATCAAAACAACAACGGTAGCAGGCCATCTTCTGGAGCACGACTCTAGAATGATGTCAACGGGTTGCCTATGTGGCCCCGTAGTCCCTTCAAATGCAAGTCTGTGTGACTTTGCATCAACGACCAAGAGTGACATCTAGGGATGTTTCACGATGATCGGTCGTCTGTCCCGTTTTTCAGGTACTTCATTCGGAATTCAACGCCAACACGTTCAGCGTACACAGGATCACCTTGATCACACAGCATGACGATACAAATGAATCGCCATGAGGGGGAGAAGTATATCAAGGAGGCCGAGCATGTGAACACATTAAAGAAGCCAAGCTTTCAATGCACGTGCTGAACCACAACAAACAAGACCTCTCTCCATGGTTTGAGCATACACGACAAGTCAATGCTGATGATCCGCGCGACTCTGATATATGCAAGAAGGTGACGAATATTCAAGTTGCAAAGAAGAAAATGAGGGTGCATGTAAATAGGGGGAGACTGAAGATTCTCCAGACGCTCTCAGATATTTCTTCAAACAGCAACAAAGACCGTGTCAAATTCAAAGTTGAGCACAAATGGGGAGATTGTTGGAAATTATTCTGTTGTGTTCAACTGATGATCAAGACTGAAGATTCGAGAGACAAAGACAACCGAAGCTTCAATTATAATTGAACACTAAGGGGGAGATTGTTGGAAGTATTTTATAGTGTTCAATAATCAAGTTATCTTTGTCTAGGGACTTAAATGTAATATATGTATAGTTAGGGACTAGAATGCAAATATACCAATATTGATTGGTATATATAGGGCAAGTGTGTGTAAAATACACACAACTTGAGTTTAGCTTTCTCTCACTAGAAACACTCTCTCTAATCACTATCTAAGCTAGGGTTAATTGTAGAGAGAGAAAGAGGTTAATTGGAGAGAAAGTTTGAGTTTTAATGAAGATTTGATTGATTTAATCCTAAAGCTTCCGCTCGCATTATCATCGAGGTAAATCTATCGAATCTATGCTCGAGTTCTTTGTTGGATGTTAAAAACGGACCTAACAAAGTGTAATTTTTTTTTGAAGAGTGAGTAATCGAGAATTGAAAGTCACTGTTTCGATTGAGAACAGTGAAGTCTCGGGTGAAGACTTTGACCGAAATTCGGGTAGGTAGAAAAAATTCGAGTACAAAGAATTTTCGGGTAGGTAGAAATTTGGGTAAGTTCCAAAATCGAGTAAATCCCAAATTCGAGTCAGTCCCAAATTCGGTTATGTCCTAATATTCGCCGAGAAGGAAATTCGGATAAGAGGTTTCGGGTAAAATTAAAATTATGTTCAAAAATCTTAAAATTCGGGTGTTCTCAGACAGAGATTTTCGCCGAAAATAGGAATTTCGGGTAAAATTCGGGTGGAATTCAAAATTCGCCGAGTTTTAAGAAATTCAGGTAAATTCGGGTAAGTTTAAAGTTCGCCGAGTTTTAAGAAATTCGGGTGAAAATTGTCCGAATTTCAGGGTACTAGTGCATTCATCCACCCGAAAATCATATCTGCAGAAAATATGACGAGTTTTCAAAGCGATTTTCTACCTAAATCTCACTCAAATCTACTGAAAAATGTTGGATAAACACTTAAAATCACTCGAAAACAACCTATTTAGCTCTTGAGCTCGCAAAATCAGTAAAATAGACTCAAAATCTCAAGAACAAAGGCAAGAGTTTTCGAACTCAAAAATATGAAAACTCCCAAAATTTTCAGAAAAATCGCTCAAATCCGAACGCGTTTGACTCTGATACCACTTGTTGGTAGCCTTTCTATCCTAACAATCTAACTAGGGACGATTTAACCACGATTTTGAATAGGAAGAATTAAATCGACGTGGGGTGTTGTGTGTTCTTGAGGAAGGTTGGGAGCTTCTCTCTAAAATATCTCTCTCTAGTTTAGAGTTTCACACAATACACACTTTATTATGTGTTAGGATTTTAGTATTTATACCACAAGTTGGTATATAATACTTTGGCCCCTAACAAAGCCCAATTACACTAAGCCTCTTATAATGATAATCTTTATAAATAAACTACAAAGATAATTCTAATTAATTGAACACAATAAAATATTCCTAACAGTACCCCCAACGATAGCATTGTACCCCCCAACCAATTAGGGGATGTAAATGACAAGGAGTGCATGATTAAATAAATCATGAGGGTGTTTTACGCTATTTACAAACCAGAGGAATTTTGGTATTTATTTTTTAAACCACGGGTAGGTTATATGCAATTTAGCCGTTAACATTATTATGAAAGCTTACATGTTAGAGGGAAAGACCTTCTCAATCGGCTATGGGAGGGTGGGCCATATGTATATACCAAGACCTAGTCTAGCTCTAGCATCAAGAACTACCCTTGAAGTAGCATCTTAGAACTCCTTGGTGAACTCTAAAGGAACAATTAAGGCCAATAAAAAAGCTCCTCCGCGTAGTAGTTAAGTAAGAAGGGATAGGTCGATGGGACAAATTCGCGAGGTTAGGTGAAATTCGTCACATACTCACCCAAAACGATATTCATGGTAATCAAACTCATGACCTAGAAGTTGGAATACCACTCCCAAGTCATTAGTTCAATCCTTGTGGCAAAGCGAATTGCTATTAAAAATGTAAATTACATGTATAAAAAAGTTTAATGTCGTAGAAAATAATAATTGAAAAGCACCAGTAAACTTCAATAAATTAGACGGGTTCAGTTAGTTCCGTTTAATGTTGAAGAATTAGTGAAACTGTAACCTAAACTGAATGGAGATATTTGTGATTGATGGAATCGATGTCGATTACGGTTAACCAACGGTTGCGATTCGAGTTCAAATTGCCAAGTCAAATTCGGACAATAAATAAAAGAAACAATAATAAACATTGAAATTGATGGTTCAAACCAACATTGGAATTCATATTACTATAACAGTATCATATTATCATAAAACCTATTCTTCTCCAACATTTGGGTTTGGGTTTTCAGGTAAAACCCGATCTGATCGGGTTCGGATAGTTTGGGTCGGGTAAATTGGGTATTTTGTCGAGTATCGGATAACTCGATACCCGAATTAAGTAATTCGAGTTGGGTTTCGTGTAGTTAAATTAGAACTCGATATCCAATCGGGTACTGACTATTTTTATTAAGCCCGTTAGAAGTTACAGTCCATTAATTAATTATATTTCTAACTAAACAAAAAAATCAGATCTAGTATTGATTAAAGCCCATTTATAATTATATAATGCCCATTAAAACATTTAAGAGCAAAAGCACCCTTTTATCACTTTCTTGAAATTGACAAAAAAAAAAAAAAAAGGAAACAATGTAGCTTCGTGTGAAATCAGGGACTTAGAAAAGATTGTGAAAGCAAAAGTATGTAAAGAAGCCCTTTTACCATTGTTTGTCAGTGTGTGCAATGTGCGTGTATATATAGTTGTGCTTTATAGCTGTAAACAAAATCATGACCATCCCTCAATTACCGACTGAGTGTTCTTTCAAGTGTGTGTTAATCGATCCAAGAAACACTATCTTGAAGTCGATCAAATGCGAAAACAAAAGAGAAAATTAAAAAACAGAAACTCAGAATTTATGTGATTTGGCCTGACTTTCTGGCCGACATCCACGAACCACAAAGCTTCTTTATTCAAATTAAGAGAAGGGTTTTCAACTTAGCCCTCTACAAATCTCTAGTTTACACCTCTCACTAAATTGCTCTCTATCGAAAGATACACACTCATTAAGATAGATACTCTAACACTCAAAGTCTGGTATTTATAAGCTTTATATCGGATCGATCGTGCTTCAAAACGAAAATCCTGACTGTGATCGAAAATCATCTTTGTCCAAGATTTCTTCTTTGGCACTCCCGAAAATCATCTTTGTCCAAGATTTCTTCTTTGGCACTCCCCTGCCTAGAGGCTTCACCGCTACTACCAACTTCGTAGGTCGGGGATATAGCTGTATTCTTCTATTCTTTATCTCTCCACCTCCTTTGTCCTTTTACTTTCTTTCTTATCTCTTAGACCAGCCCTCTCCACCGGGGCCGGAGCAGAAGGCCCTGCCTCATCCTCCAGCTCCTTCGGGTTCGAGGAAGCATTTTCTTGATTAAACCATCGGTCAATAGGCTTGTACTCATGCTTCATAGCTTGTACTGCGCGATCAATTTACTTATAAAAATGTGCTGCGATTCTTTAAGTATTTATATGTGCCGCTAGATCTCATTTCCTCCTTATCCAATGCTCCACATTCAATTTGACAAGTTTAAACGTCATCCGTCCGATTTAGCGCCAAAGATCCTACTGGTCTTGATTAAATTGGCGATTTCAACACTTAGAATAAAATTTTTCCAATTCTTGATCAAACCAGCTTCAAGTTCGATCATCCAAGCTTTATTGTTGAAGTTTCGGCTAACCAAATCCCAACAATCTCCACCATTAGCCAAGAACTCTCAACCCTTCTCAGATCTTCACCTATTTTCCAGTCTAATCGAGCTAGCTATTGATCAAACTCAGCTATAAAACACAAATTTCTTACCAGACTTTTCCAGCTTTCTGATCTCTGTTTTTAACCAGCCTTATCTTTCCATTTTCTGCACTTTTTCATCAAGCTCCACTTGATTTAGTATCCCTCAATTTGCTTTGTTGGTCCACCCTGTATTTAGCAGACTCGAACCTCAAGAGATGCCTTATCAGCTCCAAGTAAGATTGAAATTTCCCACTTGAAACCAACTTGGCTCTTCGAGCTTCTCTTCATACTTCCCGATGAATCTTTTCCTTACCTAGCTTCATGAGCCTTCTTGCAGACCCATCTACAGACACATGATCCATGCTTCTTGGTCCCTTTTGTAGATGAGACCTCAACATCATTCTGTGAAGTATCAAACTCACTAGCAACTACACTTGTTGTTTTAGTCTGACTTTCTTCAGGTGTTTCAACCTCTTTATCTGATCCCTCAGCCTCCGTTGATTCTTTCCTCATACAAGGCTTGAAGCTACTTAATTTCCTCGGTAACTTTGCCTCCACCTCAGGCTCAGACAGCTCACATTTAGAGCTAATCTTATCATGGTTGATGTCTGGAACACCCGTTACATGTGAGCCAACTATAGGTTTTTCAGCCTCATTCTCCACCTCAAGATGAGGTTCTTGTGGGATTTTTTGCACAATGTTCAAATCCACACACTTCCTAGTTGTCTTAACCATCCTTGCCTCCACATAACACCCTTAGAGCACATAGATTCCATGCCTTTTAATACATGACAGAATCAGCCTTCCATCATTCCAGACTTTGATATGGTCTGCTACAGTTTGGGTGATGAATCCCATTTTATCCAATGCTCCGATCAATATTAGGTTCCTTCTCAACTCAGGAACATACCTAACATCTCTTAGAACGCCTACATTTCCCGACTTCAGCCTCATACTAATCGAACCAGTACCAGAAACCTCACAGACTTTGCTATCTCCTAACTTGACAGATTTCTCACTGGTTTTCTTGAAATCTTTCAACCAATTTCTGTTGCAAGTGACGTGGAATGAACACCCCGAGTCAAAGATCTATTCTTACTTTGAATATTGCCTCGAAACTGTCAAGATTTCAGCATATTCAAACCCATCTTCAACAAAATCTGCAGCTCTATTTTTGTTAAGATCATTTTGTAGTGTTCATTAGTTTCATTTGTATTAATTTTGTCTTTCATGGGTCAATATAGTTGTTAGTTTGCTAGTTGGGGTACTTTTGTAAATATACCAAAGTATGTTTGGTATATATAGTAGATTAGGGCATATTTTATGTAACACTTTCCACATTAGTAAAAAGTCTATTTTTGAGCAAAAGCTAAAAAAATGTGAACTCTCCCAAAGAAATTGGAGCCGCTTCAATGTAAAACACGCATAAACACACACTCGAAGGTGTTACTGTTCCATCGATCTTAAAGGGTTCAAGCTAGATTTCGGGACCTACAAGTGGTATCGGAGCCACCGTGAGGTTTGGGTAGAATGTTTAAACTTCGTTGGATCGATTTTTACTTTCATTTCGCTGTTAAAGATTCGAAAATACATTTTCAGACTTTTCGCAACATAACTATGTATTTTGCTTCGTTTTGGGTTATAACTGGTTTTTTTAGTAGTCTTGCGTCGATTTTATTACTCCAACTCATTACCCAGGAGTTACCAGTCTTTTCTGCAGTTTCCGAGTTGTTCTTAAATCCCAGATTTACGTTTTCGATACCAAAACCTATATTTTCGATACAAGAACACATTTTTTGTTTGCAGGAAAAGTTCTCGGCACTTAAATTTCCGCCGCTACAGTGTCGTACAAAAGTTTTCGTAATCCCAAAAGTTCTCGGCGTTTGAAGTTTTCGCAGCAACAATACCATTCTAAGTTTTCGCAATCACGAAAGTTTTCGGTCAACGCTCTTCAAAACTCTCGGCATTCAAAACTTTTCGGTATCTTAAAGTTTTCGGACCTTCAACTTTTCGACATCTGAAAGTTCTCGGCTCCTTTAGCACCGGAGGCTGAGTTTTCGACATATTTAGGAGTTCTCTTTCCCCACATATAGTTCAAGCCATAATACGTTCTCAAGCATTATGACGCAAAGCCAATAAATATTGAAGACAATTTAAGTGATATTGAGATGGTTGAAAAAAGTACTTGTGTCTATATTCTAATTGATTGAGATAGTTTTAACTTTTATACTCGAAATTAATTCTCTCTCTCTCTTTTTTTTTTTTGGTGTAGAGTTGACGAAATTCGGCGTTGACTCGACCATGATCGATATTTGATTAGCTGGGTGATTAGTTGGAAATTGAGAAGAGATAATATATTATGTTATATGCTACCCTCACTAGCTTTAAACTTCTTTTTTGGTTTTGATAAATATGTTTTATAAGTTATTTTGATATGCACTCGATATTTTGACATGTATGCTGCATTGTTTATTTTTTTTAGCAAGACAGTTCAGATGTAAATTTTGAGCAGTCTGCTTATAAGCAACAATAGTTTTCGTCCTCGAATGTTAGACTCGTTAGTTGACACCTGACTGCTTCGAACCAACCAACGGAGCTTTAAATTTCGATCTATTGCCTATCGACAGAAACAACCTTGGAGTTCGAATGCTACTTGCTTGTTGAGATCATCTTACTTCGAACAACACAAACAACCTTTCGTCAGATTGTTGGTATCCAACTTATACTTGTCTTGTTTCTCTAGAAACAACCTTTAGCTCTGCAGCAGTGCTCGTGTATACATTCAATAGATAAAATGGTATGCAATTTCATTGTAATCGATCACATGCCTGTTGGCGAAGAGCACCACTTCCTTTTTACCTGTTTGTAAACATTCGGAAGTGGTAATGGATTTTCTTTACTAAAAAAGCGAGTACCCGACCTTGGGCACCCAAACTTGACATGGCGGGCACCCATCGTAGATCGGGTTGGACTCGAATAGTAAAAATCTTAATCCGAACTATCTGATATCCGACTACCCGATATGATGTCCACCCCTATCCAATATCATCGTTATCCCAACTCAACTCCATTCTTAATATTGTAATTAAGTTAATAAAAATATTTATTAACTGTTAGAAATCGGTTGGAAAAGTATTTATATAATTAATGAGTTTGCTGGTATATTTGAAATATATTAGTATAATTGTTTTAATATTTTGTTAGTACGATATTTGGTTTTGTTGGTATAATACTAATCTTTCGTGGTATAATGTACAAAAATCTCTTCGGATATTTAAATTATAATAACATTATCTGTTGGTATATTAGTGACAACAATTGGTATAATATTCTTAAATTTTACTTGGTATAATAACCGAAGTGTCGGTATAATATTGATGTTTCTTGGTAGAATTATGACTTTATTTTTTGGTATAATAACGTGTGGTGTTGGTATAATAGTCGCGACTTATGATATAATAATCTGAAAGTTTTTTTGAATATGTAAAGAATGTTATTTTCGTTGAAGAAATATTTAGAGGGATGTTTAAGAGGAAGTTCAAACTTCAAATGTGACCGATAAGGAATTTACCCAAACAATATTCACTAGATTAATTAGAAAAAAAAATAACTGAAAAACACCGGTCAACTACAATAAAACAGAGGTATTCGGTTAGTTCCGTTTACCGTTGAAGGAATCGGTGGAACTGTAATGAAATCCGACAGGAGATTTTGCGGTTGAAGGAACTCGGTGTCGATAACGGTTAAACCAACGGTTGCGATTCGAGTTCAAATCGCCAGCTCGATTTCGGACAATAAATAAAAGAAACAATAATAAAAAGTGAAAATAACCAACATCGGTATTCATATTAATGTAACATTCTCATAAAACATATTCTTCTCCGACGTTGGAATTCCAAGAACGAAAACCGCTCGGATATTGAGGTTCCCATCTGCTAACAAAAGTTGAAAATAAAAAAAATAAAAATAAAAATAAAAAAGAAAGAGAAAAATTCTTGAAATACAGTTACGACTACGACGACGAGCTCTCGGCTCTGGCCATGACAGAGAGGCGACTCGGCCTTGGACAGAAATCTTGTCGGCGTGTCTGAGAGTGTGACGAAGGCCTAATCAAAGCTGCCATGGCCCTTTTCACCAAATCGCCTTCCACAGTCCCAATCCTCACCAGCGAATTGGTCATTGCCGATCTGCGCACGATGTTCAGCTGACACGACGCCGTTCCGACGCTGTTGGGGTGGCTCTTCCGAGTGTTTTGGCCGTCCTTCTTGTGGAGGCTGCAGCGGAACGAACCCGGGTGGGTGGTCGGGGAGCACGCACACGTCATCTTCTTGGGGTGGGTTCGGACTGGGGAAGACGGCGTGGGCGGGCGGGGCACGGTGGTGGAGCAGAATCTGCCCGATGGGGAGAGAGATCGGTGGTGGAGGGTTTTACGTTGCGTGGCTTTTGCTCGTTCCATGGACTGATTGTACGTTACAAAGTGAGCTCACGAATTTTGTTGTGGTACTACTATTGCAATGTACTTTGGTAGCCTCGATTTCGGTGGGCAGAGAGAGCGATTATATAAGGCTCAGGTGTGTAGGGGTAGTATTGTCATTTTGTTCGTGACCTGACGTTGGTTGTGATTTATGGGTAATACGACGATCTCCTCATTATTATTACGGTTGCCGTTCTTTCTTATTGCGAATTTCATGTGGTTTTCCTATTATTATTATTATTATTATTATTATTATAAATGGTGGAACATATTACATATATCTCCACTCAACTCAAATATGATGTGGAACAAGATAATCATATCTCTGAAAAGAATCATGTTAAGCCTCACAATAATATTAAGGCCAAGAAAACTATGAATTTTAGAGTACGAAAAAGAAGTTGGCTTGTTATAAAACTCTAATAAGAAAGGACATTATTTCTGGAAAGAATGTAGGTTTAAGAAGAAGGTTTGGAATGTTGGAAACAAAAATAATAAGGGACTACGAATCTGCCGACAAGGTGAATATCATCGAAAATGAAATCAAAGAAGTTGTTGCTATGATCACGGAACTTCACTTAATTGGATGCTGTAAGAATCTCATCGTATTGGCAATTATCGGGCATTATTCAAGACGTTATAAAGAAGTTAATGAACATGAATGAAGAAGTATAAGTGCTTATGAGAAATCACGATGCTGCAAAGGAGACTTAAGTTTTACCTCAACACAAACTAACTTTGTTATGTGTTTCATGATTCAGAAGATGAAAAAACCTCGTGCCTGCTAATTTGCTTTGTAAGAAGGGCTTTAAAATAATCCTAGAGTCAGATCAAATGAAGCCATTGAAACTAAGAATGTATCACATGCATGTGATCATATGTTCAAAATGAGCATTAATGAAATAAATAATATATTTGCTTATGACATGCTAGATTACGTCCACTTGAATTTCAAACTTTGAGATTTATGTCAAAACATGGATGGATACATGGAAAATGTGAATTATGTGCAGAAACCAAAATGACTAGGAAACTATTTCCAAAGGTTGAGAGAAGAAATACTGAAATATTAGAACTTATACATTATGATATTTGAGAATTAAATGGCCGTATATGCTTACGAGAGGTTGAAAAAGATTTTTCATAACTTTTATAGATTTTTCAAAAGGAAAGGAAAATTAAAATACTTCAAACTGATTATTTGATAGGATTTAAGAAGGAAGATCATGGTTCATAAATCAAAGAATAGTGTCATATACATACCTGACAACAGAATGTCTTGGCTGAAAGGAAAAATACAACTGTTGTTGATATGGTAAATGCTGTGCTTTTACATGCAAGATTACTAAATAATCTTTGGGGTTAGTTAAGCTTGCTAATAGAATATTATCCACTAAGAGTCATTTTTCACCTGCTTATGAAATTTGGTATAAAAAGAAACCACGTACTTTAAAGTGTGGGGGTGTATAGCTTATTATTATAAAATACTTAGGTCCTTGTGGACTTTCCTACGGGTTCAAAACCTATAGGCTACAAATAGGCATTGAAGAGAAAATACGGAAGTGATGGTTTAATACAAACACCTTCAAAACAATATTAGTTGCTAAAGGATTTTCTGAAAATGATAGCATCAATTATTTAATTAAATACATATGCATGCCATCTATAATGATATTATTCGCTTTATCTCCTAAACAACGTCACGATATATTCAACAAGGCAATCTTGTCGAATGGATTCCAGCACAATAGTTATGATATGTGCATAATATATTCAAAGTTTCTTGATGATGATTATGGTCTGGAGTAATAATATGTCTATATGCATATGATATGGTCATTGTAAGTACTGACTTACTTGAGATCAATGAAACCAAAAGAGTATCTTATTTTGATTTTTTTTTTAAGATGAAAGATCTGTTGATATTATTTTGGGAATTAATATTAAAAAACTTAGTCGTCGTTGGATCAAACTTGCTTTGTTGAGAATTAAGATGTTGAATAAATACAAATATCATATAATAAAATAGTTTAATACCAAGGAAGAAACTATCGGAAAATTTGTAGAACAATTAGAGTATGCAAGTGTGATTGGGGAAACTTGATGTATGTTGTGCATTGTACCACAAACCTGGTGCAGAACATTCGAATATTTGTCGATTTTTGGGAGTCTTAATTGAGTTAAATCATAGATGTTTTCATAACAACGACATTAATGTAACTGAAAATACTACAAGTGTTGCTGCTTCATCGAGGAACATGAAAAGAGGTGTTTACTTGAAAATGTTAGTGAATATGATAATTAGCAGACGAACGAAAAAGTGCAATAATCGTTGTTTGTTTCTTTGGAGAAAACAACTAAAAAAAAAATGTGTGTCGTTTGTTTGACTCTAAACATAACGGTTTAATCTGCGGACACCAAATACTTTATAGAATTTTAAGATTCATACACTAATGAAATGTTTAATCGAGAGACACCTTCAGTTATGCATGTTTTTTAGTGATGATCGTGAATAGAAAAAAACCTAAAAGTAGGAAATGCTGTAATAGTTTTAATTTTTGAAAAGGAAAAATAAAATAATATAAAAATACTATGTTAATGTTGATTGACACCTGAGTCAAAATGTTGATTGACACCTGAGTCAAAATGTTGGCTGACACCTGAGTCAACATTGACTCAGACGTAGGCCATCTTTGATTTTGTCTTTCATACCCAAAAACCATTTACCCTATTATTGTGGCTTTATTGTAGTATGTGCAGGAAGTTATTTTCGAGCTGGAATTGTTCAAAGAAAGTGGATTGCATTTACTAAAAATAGAAGATATGAAGATCATGGGAGAATGACCAAACATTTACCAAAAATAGAAGATATGAAGATCATGGGAGATTGAGTCAAGCAATTGCTAAAAATAAAAGATATGGAGATCGGCAGAGAAGATATGAAGATCTTGGATGACTTAGTGGACAAGATATCGGAGCAACTATAAATAGAAGACTCCGATCTCAAAGAAAGGACACCTCTCGAGACAAACATAGACGCGCGAACGAGAAGAAAAACATCGAGAGAGCGCTCACCATATTTTACTGTTTTTGCCTAGAGTTTTACCTTTACGTAGTGTGAAGATTAGAAGAGTCGTGTGATTCTTTTCTAGGCTAGTTTTACTATCGTTGATAGTTCATATTTTTGTAATCCATTCAAGTAGTGGAATTTTGCCCTGAAGGCGCGTAGCAAGTTGTATAACTTGCTGCGTATTTTTACATCTCGAGCCCGTGTCGTTTTTACTGCTGAGTTTATTTTTTCCGCCATGCAAAAGTTTTATGATCCCGAGTGTTGTTTCAACATTAGGGTCAACATTTACGTTTTTACTTTAAACTCAGTGTGCATCCGTATCCGGGACCACTTCAATGTGGTATCAGAGCCTCCGCTTGATACACTAAGCGTTTTAATCCTTTTGATATGGATGCTCTTAGCTCAAATTATTTTGGTAAAGTTCCCGTATTAGACGGATCTAACTATGCCTATTGGAAAATTCGAATGCGTCAACGCATAAAGTCAATTGACTCTTGTGCATGGGACTCTGTTCTCAGTGGTTATACCCCTCCGAAAACTTTACCTGATGCTGATGGGGAAGTCTTTGACAAACCCATTGCCGAGTGGTCTGCTCTTGAAAGAGCGGCTGCTGATTTTAATGAAAAAGCCTTGCATGCTATATTTTCGTCTGTGGATATTTTCATGTTTAAAATCATTCAAAACTGTACCAATGCGAAACTCGCTTGGGATATGCTTCAAAGGTATTGTGAGGGTGATGCGAGTGTGAGAGATACAAAGCTGAGACTTCTTCATAGTAAATTAGAAAATCTGCGAATGAGTGATGATGAAGATATTACTACTTATTTTGGAAAACTTTTAAATATTTCTAGTGAGTGTCATAGCTTGGGTGAACCGATTTCGAATAAGGTTTTAAATTCTAAGGCTATTCGTTCATTAACCGAAAAGTTTAATGTGAAGGTGGCAGCGGTCGAGGAAGCTCACAATTTGTCCACCATTGACTTCAATACCTTGAAGAATATTATGAAGAATTACGAGACCAATCTCGAAGCCCAGAAGAATGCGTCAAGGGGTAAAAGTCTTGCTCTAGTCACTCAACTTACAGTTTGTGAACCTAAGGTTGATTCTGACAATGATGAGGATATGGCTATGCTTGTTAGAAATTTTAAGAAGTTTCTGAAAATAAGAGGGAGTTGAATGTTGGTCCAACATTCAAGAATGTCCTTAATACTAAAGAGTCTTCATCTGTGCCTAACCGCCCTATTAACAGAATAAATTCTTCTGATAAAGCGAAAGTTGACAAGCTTGACAGAGATTCTGTTCAGTGCCATGCGTGCAAAGGCTGGGGACATTTTGCAAACGAATGTGCCAATACTCTTCGTAGGTATGGAAAAGGATATAGGGTAAGTCTTTCAGATGATGAAGCTGATGAGACAGTTGAAGACACGAATAAGATTGCCCAGTGGACGAGCATATCTAATCCAAACTTCTCTGACAATGAAGATGAAGAACATCATATTGGATTCACTGCGGTACCAGATGTTGATCCAGCATTGGACTCAACATCTGAAAAACATATTATTTTCGATTATGATGATTCGAACTGTTTTGATGATAATAATGAAGAGTCATACAAACTTCTTTCTATTGAATACTCAATAGAAAAGAAGCTGAATGCAAAGCTGAAGGAAACCATTCAGGCCTTAACTGAGGAAAATCAGAATAATGCAAAAGTAATCGAAAGTTTGCTTGATGGAATGAACAAAATGGAAGCTCTGCTGACAAGAAAAGACATGGAATTAGACAACCTGCAAAAGCAAGTCAACAAAGCTGAAGACACTTTCACAAAAATGAATAAAGGAAAGTTAACTCTTGACGATGTACTCTCTTTAGGTGTTTCTGATAAACATGGACTAGGATTTAAATCGCAGCCTGTTTTTGATGAAAAACCTAAGCATACGTTTGATGGGAAACCTAAGAGTTTTGCAGGTAAGTCCAGCAAAAGAAGTTTCAAATGCCATTATTGTTTTAAACCTGGACATATCAAACCTTTTTGCTGGAAATTGAAAGATGACCTTACCAATAAGTTTGTGTTGACTGAAAAACCATCCAACATTCGATCCAACATTGAGAAATCAGTGTGGAAAAGAATGTCTGGAAATACTTCAGACGATTTTAGTGCAAATTCTGTCTATTATATGAATAAAACTGTTGCGGTTCCGAAGAAAGTTTGGGTAAAAAAGTCTTTGCTTAAATGTAATGTTGTTTACATATCTTTAAATGCTAATGTTTCAGGATCTTGGTACTTTGATAGTGGCTGTTCACGCCATATGACTGGTACAAAGATTATCTTATAAATTATATGCCTTTAAGTAGTGGTACAGTTACTTTTGGTGGTGGAGAAAAAGGCAGAATACTCGGACGTGGCAAACTGAATGTTACCGGATTCCCTGCTCTAAGGAATGTTCTTCATGTTGAAGGACTTGTAGCTAATCTAATTAGCATAAGTCAGTTATGCGACGACGACCTTGAGGTAAGATTCAATAAAGAATATTGCGAGGTGTTTAACAACAAGAATTTTTGTGTTATGGCAGGTAAAAGATCTAGTGATAATTGTTATCTAGTTGGTGATAAAACCAGGAGCAAGGAGGTCTGTCAACTCTCAAAGGCCGAAGATGAGATTGTTCTATGGCACAATAAATTGGGCCATGTCAACTACAGAACCTTAGAACAATTGATTCGGCATGAGGCTATAAGAGGAATTCCCAATCTAAAGGAGTTTGGTAAGATTATTTGTGAACAATGTCTAAGAGGCAAGCAGACGCATGCCAGTCATAATGTTGATCGAAATGTTGTTCAACATTTTAGAACTGCTCACTGTTTTCAGCTTATCCATATGGATCTTATGGGTCCTATGGAAGTAGATAGTTTAGGTGGGAGAAAATATGTTTTTGTGCTAGTTGATGACTTTTCAAGGTTTTCATGGATATTTTTTCTTCGAGGAAAATCTGAAACTTTTGAGTTTTTCAAAATCTTTTGTGCTATGGTCAAAAATAATTTTTGTGCTCCCATTTTTCGTATTAGAACTGATCGTGACAGAGAATTTGAAAATCAGTTTTTTAAAAAGTTTTGTGATAAAAAGGGTATTATCCATGAGTTTTCGTCTCCTAAGACACCTCAACAAAATGGGGTGGCCGAAAGGAAGAATATGACCCTTCAGGAAATGGCTCGTGTAATGCTCCAATCTAAGAGTCTTTCTAAAAGATTCTGGGCTGAAGCTTTGAACACAGCCTGTCATATTTCAATTAGAGTCTACTTTCGTCAAGGTAAAAAGAAAACGTCTTATGAGATTTTGAAGGGTACAAAACCTACTGTCAAATATTTTCATGTGTTTGGGTGTACTTGCTATATGTTGAATGATCGTGAGTATTTGACTAAGTTTGATTCTAAAAGCGATAAATGCATTTTCTTGGGTTATTCTATTAACAGCCGAGCTTATCGAGTTTACAACTTGAGGTTGAAAACTATTCAGGAATCTGTGAATATAATCTTTGATGAAGCTTCTGATCTTAGCAGGAATATTTCTCAAGTTGATATTTCAGATATAGTTCCAGTAGTTGGATAAGCTGAGGATGCTGATGCATTAAATGTTGAGCCAGCACCTGACTCAACATCGTCACTTGAACAGGGTAGTGAAGATGAGCCCATGAATATTCATAGAGATCCTCATCCCAGAATTCAAAAAGATCATCCTTCTGATCAGATCATTGGAAGATTGGATGAAGGGCGCAAAACAAGGGACAAACCACGGAAAGACTACAGATCAATGGTAAAGAATGTATGCATGACTTCTATATACAGTGAGGTAAGGTTTAACTGCTATGTCTCTGAAATTGAACCGAAAAACGTTCTTGAAGCACTCAAGGACAGTTTTTGGATCAATGCTATGCAAGAAGAGCTTTTACAGTTTGATAAAAATTAGGTTTGGACTTTGGTTCCTCGACCTTCTGGCATTAATGTCATAGGTACAAAGTGGATTTTCAAAAACAAGTCTGATGAACATGGTAATGTGATTAGAAAGAAAGCTCGTTTAGTTGCTCAAGGTTATACTCAAGTTGAGGGTATTGACTTCGATGAAACCTTTGCCCCCGTAGCTAGATTAGAATCATTTAGGTTACTGCTTGATATTGCATGTTGGCTCAACATTACCTTACACCAGATGGATGTAAATGGTGCGTTTTTAAATGGTTATATTGATAAAGAAATTTATGTTGAGCAGCCTAAAGGTTTCGAAGATCCTTATCATTCTGATCATGCTTTTAAACTGCAAAAGGCTCTGTATGGTCTTAAGCAGGCTCCTCGTGCGTGGTATGGTAGACTTACTTTGTTTTTCTTGGACTTTGGTTTTGTTAGAGGTGAAGCCGATATAACTCTTTTTGTAAAAAGGGCTGGTAATGATGTTCTAATCTCACAGATTTATGTGGATGATATAGTTTTTGGTTCGACTTTACAATCTATGACTGATCAGTTTGTTCATGCTATGAATTCCACATTTGAGATGAGTATGATCGGTGAACTAACATTTTTCCTAGGACTGCAGGTTAAGCAAAGTAAAGACGGCATTTTTATGTCCCAGGGGAAGTATGCTAAAAACACAGTTAAGAAGTTCGGGTTAGATGCTGCAAAGGTAATGAAAACTCCTATGGGATCTACGCAGAAGGTAAGTAAAGATAATGCTGGTGAGAATGTTGATCCAACATGTATCGTTCCATGATTGGTAGCTTATTATATCTTTCTGCGAGTAGACCTGATATTATGTATAGTGTTTGTGTATGTGCGAGATATCAGGCTGAGCCGAAAGTTTCCCATTTAAATGCTGTCAAAAGAATTTTGAAGTATATTAGTGGTTCATGTAGTCTCGTATTATGGTTTTCAAAGGATACTAACACTAATCTAGTTGGGTCCAGTGATGCTGATTGGGCAGGTGATGAAGATGATCGTAAGAGCACAAGTGGTGGTTGTTTCTTCTTAGGTAACAATCTAGTGCCTTGGTATAGTAAAAAACAGAATTGTGTCTCTCTTTCTACGGCTGAATCTGAGTATGTGGTTGCGGGCAGCTGCTGTACACAACTCATTTGGCTAAAAAGTATGTTGAGTGATTATGGCGTAGAGAGTCAGTCTGTTCTTATGTTCTGTGACAACTTGAGTGCTATAAATATATCGAAAAATCCTATTCAGCATTCTAAAACTAAGCATATAGATATTATGCATCATTTCTTGAGAGATATGGTCGAAAAAGAGTTTGTTAAGATTGAGCATATAGATACTAAGAGTCAGTTAGCTGATATTTTCACTAAAGCCTTAGAATTTGAAAGGTTCTTTAGCCTGAAGAAGTCTATAGGTCTGTGTCAGTATCAGTAAATGTTGGTCCAGTATCTGGATCAACATTAGCATATGTCTTATATGGTTGTTACTCGTTTGATATTTGCTTCGACATGCTCTATGATGATTTCCTGAAATGATTTGACTCACCTGGACCATTTTCTGAAATGACTCTATTCTTTAGCACACGATTGCTCATGACCTTTTTCAAGATACAGGTTCAAGAAAAGCTGAAAAACTTTCAAGGATACACGGCATTCGCGGTGACGATGTATTCTCTGGAAAAAAAAAATCAAAGGTACACGGCATTCGCGGTGACGATGTATTCTTTGATGAAAAAAAAAAACAAAAAAAAAAAAAACTTCTTGAACCTTGATGGAAAAGCAATCAAGAAAGAGCAGTGCACCGGAAATAAAAGGTAAGAAAGAGCAGAGAATGAAAGAAAAATGAGTCTAGGGTGTTCGAACAGAAAATGAAGGAAAAAGTCTTTGAGGATGTTGGGTCAATTGTTGGGCAATATTTGTGACTAACCTATTTGATGATGCTATATTTTATGTTTTTGCTTATGTGTCTTAGGTCGTATCTATACATATATTAGTCTGTCGCGTCTAGTATCCATATCTCTCATTGAGAGTTAACAGAAGAACGGTTGTCTCCACTTGGTTCTTGCGTTCATCAAAGTGCCTAAACGGTTAGTATCATTTGTTCTCGACCTGATTTATGTTATCTCTTTATGTGCACGATATTTAACTCCACTCTTGCATGATTTTTTGACCGTTATTGCATACCTATTATTGCGCTTTTTACCGTTAAAATCACGATTTGATAGGTATTTGAAAAGGACATTTTTTTACCGTTACACTCTACGCTCATTATTTTTTACTGTAGGAAAATATCTTTTTCGATTTTGGTTTATTGACTCGGTCTTGGCCGGACTCACCCAATTATTTTTTACCTTTTTCTGCGTTTATTATCTCTGCAAATCTTCAAAGCTTTCTTTGTTTTTCCTCTTTTAATTTAACCTAGCTTTTACCAGTTCTCTTAATTTTTATGGCGCACTCACCCAATTATGAGTCGCAGAATGTTGGTTCCTCATCTGCCTCAACATCGAACCTGAAAAAAGCAACTAAGTGTCTGGACGACACCATAGCCTTTCTGATTTCTCAGAAGGAGGTTCTTCGGGGTTTACTTTCTTCCCAAAAAGGGGGAGATAGTGGTGCAGATCAGGGATTTGCTGAGGAGGGAACTTCTGCAGGGGGAGCTGAACAACAACAAGAAATAGAAGAGGAAGCTTCAGGCGACTCACTTGAGAGTCTAACTTTTTAGATTCTCTGGTTTTTATTGCGTGCCTGACTTTTGTGTTTGCTTGCAGATTTGATCTTCTGTTTTTGATTGCAGATGTGCTTGAGACTTCGAAGTGGTTATGTACTAACATCTTTATGATAACTATTTTTTTTGTTCTGACTATCTTGATACTTTCAGGGGGAGTTTTTGGATTTATCTCTGCACGAGTTTTGGGAAGAAAGACAAAAAGGGGGAGATTGTTAATGTTGATTGACACCTGAGTCAAAATGTTGATTGACACCTGAGTCAAAATGTTGGCTGACACCTGAGTCAACATTGACTCAGACGTAGGCCATCTTTGATTTTGTCTTTCATACCCAAAAACCATTTACCCTATTATTGTGGCTTTATTTTAATATGTGCAGGAAGTTATTTTCGAGCTGGAATTGTTCAAAGAAAGTGGATTGCATTTACTAAAAATAGAAGATATGAAGATCATGGGAGAATGACCAAGCATTTACAAAAAATAGAAGATATGAAGATCATGGGAGATTGAGTCAAGCAATTGCTAAAAATAGAAGATATGAAGATCATGGGAGATTGAGTCAAGCAATTGCTAAAAATTGAAGAAGATATGAAGATCTTGGATGACTTAGTGGACAAGATATCGGAGCAACTATAAATAGAAGACTCCGATCTCAAAGAAAGGACACCTCTCGAGACAAACATAGACGCGCGAACGAGAAGAAAAACATCGAGAAAGCGCTCACCATATTTTACTGTTTTTGCCTAGAGTTTTACCTTTACGTAGTGTGAAGATTAGAAGAGTCGTGTGATTCTTTTCTAGGCTAGTTTTACTATCGTTGATAGTTCATATTTTTGTAATCCATTCAGGTAGTGGGATTTTGCCCTGACGGCGCGTAGGAAGTTGTATAACTTGCTGCGTATTTTTACATCTCGAGCCCGTGTCGTTTTTACTGCTGAGTTTATTTTTTCCGCTGTGCAAAAGTTTTATGATCCCGAGTATTGTTTCAACATTAGGGTCAACATTTACGTTTTTACTTTAAACTCAGTATGCATCCGTATCCGGGACCACTTCATACTACATTTGTTAATTATGCAGGAACAGAAAGGTGGTAACTTTTGAATGGTTTTCATCATTCAACATTGCAAAAGATTGTAAAACTTTTCGAAACAATGTCTTTTGGTTTTAAGTCCTATAGACATGATGTATCCATAAATAAATCAGAATTTTCTGATGAGTTTTCTACAAAAGAATAGTTTGCGCTGCTGTTGTATCTGAAGAAAACTATCGTGTGTGATTTGTCTTTAGAGAACTTTGAACTTTCACCTCACAAACTATCTTAATATGTCATTTCGATCAGAAAATAACAATCTCGTTTAACATAATTAAAGGAAATAATATTCTTAAATGAACTAAACACCATGAAGCAATCTTCCATAATGCTCCCAATGTAATGGCATCAGCCTGCTGCTTACTCCTAAATGAATTAAGCAGCAAGAAGCAATCTTCCATAATGCTCCACCCATATAATATAAACTAATTTTATAAGCACACTCTCTATGTGTGCAATAATAAATAAATATATATTATTTTACAATATAAGGTTTATATTTGAAATTTAATTAATATATTTGAAATTATTATTTATTTTTTATGGTTTATTAACGAAAAAGAAGAAATAATTTATGAGTATGTAACTGAAATAAACAATAAAATGAAGGATTAAATTGTAAATTTACATCTAAATTGATACACCAAAATTGATAGTTTTTAGTTGTCCCCACCTCACCCTTAATATAATAGAAAAATAATATCATGTTTGGTTTATCTAATTCTAGCCCGAAATAAAATCGATACAAATAAATCGACTTAAAGGGCTTATATTAATTATTTGGGCTTTTAAATTCTGATCTTATAACCAAACAGAAATCACCCTACTACTGGTTTTAGAGTGTTAATAATAGGCATACAGTCCCTCCCTCCCTTCGACCACTATATCGGTCCATTTTTTTTTTGTTGGGCGGAGATGGTCATCTTAGTGCATTATTTATTGATTTACATGGATTAAGGTATTTATTTCAAAACTTTTATTTGTGGCAGAGTGATTAGAACTAAACTTACCCACCATATAGTTTGTTTTATAATGATCAATGCACACAATCACTTATACATAAACTATATGATTATTGACTGGTGGACCAGATTGGATATTGCATATATCTTATGATGACTTACAATCTATACAAGTTAACATAAGGTTATCTACAGAACCGTCGCAAAATCCATCGCTGACCGCTTTTAGCGACGGAACTGTGTCGTGACTGTCGTCGCTAAAGCCTTTGTTGCAAAAAGAAGCCCGTCGCTAAATCCATCGCAAACTTTTGCGACGGCTTGTGGATCGCAATTTTGCGACCACTATTCTGTCGCAATCGTTGCACCAAAAAGCCGTCGCACACCGAATAAAAAAAAGAAAAAAAAAAGAGCAGAATCCCGTCAGCCACCTCGCACTTCGCTGCCGTGCCGTCCCTACCTGTCCCCGCACCTCTCCGTCGCCACAGCCTTATCACCTCGAAGCCACCTGCCGCCTACCCCTCGTCACCTCGTACCTAGCCGGAATCCCACCGTAGAGCCACCTCGCACCGCCTAGCCGTCCAAGAGCCGCTCAGCGCCACCATATCCGCCGCCAGAACCCCGATCTCGCAGCTCACGCTGCCAGTCACACCCGCCACGAGCCGGCCTGAGCAGACCCAAACAACCGTCTTGGTGGACGACCCAACCCACCTTGCACCGCCTCGCTGGCCCCTCGCCGGATACACCACCACCAGAAACAGAAAAAAAAAAAAGCATAGAGAGAGAGATAGGGAGGCGTGGGAGAGATAAATGAGAGAGAGAGAGAAGGGGAGGCGTGGGGACGAAAATGAGAGAGAAGGTGTAGGATTGTGGGTAGATTAGAGATGGTTCGGTTCCATATACCTTACCAAATATGTGATACCGTATGCCTGACCGAAATTTCGATATACATTAAATTTCAGTACGGTATCATACCTTAATTTCGATTCGGTATCGGTATAGTACCTTTTATACCTAGGCCTGTCAATGGGGCGGGATTTCCCCGTCCCTATGGAGATCCGCCCCGAACGAGACGAGAAATTCCCAGTTTTTTATCCCCGCAGGGATATCCGCCCAGTTTCCTGATATATATAATATTTAAATAATATATATTATACACACTTTATATTATTATAGTATAAATAATATTTATTATAACTAATTTATCTAATATAAATAATATTTAAAAAATAATTTAAACAATATCTTTAATTTATATATTATAATGTAAATAGTATTTTTAAAAAAATATAATTCGAAGGACGAGGATTCCCACGTCCCCGCAAGGACAGGGACGAGGATGAGGATTCCCTGTAGACGCAGGGCTGGGGATAGACATTAGATCCCCACCCCAATGACATCCCTATTTATAACAAACAATCTTATAAACTAAAAGTTTTTCGATTCATAAATAACCATAAATAATTTATATATTTTAACTACATCTTGTTAAGAGCCTGATATATAAAACCAAAATAATATATTAACAAAAAATCTTGCATCTTCACGTTTTCAAAATCCTGAAAATTAAACATTAAAAAAATAAGAATTAAACATCAAGTATAATTTGTTGATTAAAATAATAATTTGTGAGTCTAAACAAATTATAAAAGTTGTCTAATTAATATAATAATTTATCGGCCAAAATAATTTGTAAAAGACCTTTGTGACCATTTAATATTATCTTGATTAATATATAAGTGTATATATAAAGTATTAAAAAAAATTTGTATTTCGGTATAACCGGTATAACGAATTTTTAAAAATTTCATACCTTTACCGTACCGAAACTTTTCGATACAGTATCATACCTTACCGAAAATATCGGTATACCAAAAGTTTCGGTATTTTCAGTATGTTTCGATACGGTAAGAATGGTATAACGGTATTTCGGTATTTTTCCCCACCCCTAGGGTAGATGATGAAGGGACGTGTTGGGTTGAGTGTAAGAGATTAAACGATATATGTTATTAATTTTTTATTTAATTATTATTTTTGTTTTATTTTATTTAAATTTCAAAAGAACCGCCAATTTTATTTTATAACGGATTTTCGGTGGCAAAATTTTGCGACGGAAAATCCGTCGGAAATTTGCGACCGTTTTTCGGTCGCAAAAAGGTGCGACGGTTTTTTCGTCGCAAAATTTTGCAACAAAAATTTTTTGTAGTGTAATATCCAAATGGAAGATTGGTAAATATTTTGAATTTTTAGTGTTTATATCAAAAAATAACACAATGTAATTGTAAGGTAAAAAACCTAAAGGGGCCATGTCATGCAATCAAGAACTAGAAGTACATATATTGCAGTACATAACACCATCATATAATCTATCAGACAAACAAAACCACATTAACCTTTCTTAGTAAATAGCACAAAAGATGCAAGAAAAAAGAAGACAAAAAAGTAATTGAATCCTAGACCTGCACAGAAAGAATCCCTAACTATAGTCTTTTTCTTACGTCCCATGATCCAACGCTTCCAATTCTTTCCTTCATCACCACCCACCAAGGGTTCGCTATATATATAGATGTTCCGTACTTGTCATTAATTATTACGCTCCTCTTCATTTTAATCTTCTCCACATTCTGGTCAGCAACTTTAGGGCTATCGCCTAACAGCGCTGGAAGAACAGACGGCACGGGGAAGTTGGTCGTTGCTCTGGCCCCTCTCAGTCGCCTCGCCGCTGCGTCGTAAGCATGGGCTGCCCTATACGGTCGCAGATCTCGGCCGACCATCTTCCCCATGGCCTCTTTGGGACACCCCTGTAATTAGTACTTGCTCTTCTTCTTCTTCGCGCGAAAATGACTACTACTACTACTACTTTCTTCGTGAACACCATCACCTGGGGAGATTCCATGGTTGATTTTGTTTCGCAATCTCTCCTTATATTTGATTTGCCACCGAAGAGAAGAGAGCATTCAACCCAACAACAGTTGCTATTCCCTCACTCAAGAACTGGCCGGCGGGCTTCTCATAATTTAGTACTGATGATGAACACCTAGCCAAGCCATATAGGAATAGGTACCTGCTAGGGTTTGAGTGTTGTTATCTGGGGAACTAAGAAAGTGATCCACTGACCTTCGATTAAGCATTGCTTGTTCAAAGAGGCAAATCTCTTGCTTGGTAAAGAGATGAATGTTATTGATTCATGCTGATAATTGTGAAAGCTTTGGAGCTTTGGGTATTCTGAGAGTACTACTTCAAGGGAATGGGATATGTATGTATGGCTGTCATTTATGAGAAGACAAGGGACAAATAATATGCGTGTGTTGCAACAAAAGTACTTCCAAGATCCCACAATATTTCAGTCGGTGAAGGAAATTATTTGTGTTAGAATAGAAGCTGTTGACCTTTTTGGTCTTATTTGATTAAGAGTTTTGATGATTCCATGTAATTAGAAGCAATAAGGTCTATAACTTAAGTAATTCGAATGTAATATTGATACATGTTTAAGTAGGTGAAAATATTCGATATAATGCTCTCTAACGATGTCTATATTACTAGTATCGAATATGTGATTTTGTGCTTAACTGTTATGTCATTGAAATCACTGAAATTCCATTGATATCTTGCTCGTAACATAGGAATATCATCATGAGATATATATGGAAAGTCGTTATGCTCCACATGAAATATATGGGAAGTAGTCCTTGATAAGTTGTCTGTCACACTGTGCTTATATATGGAAA
Source organism: Lindernia subracemosa (assembly GCA_028392965.1). Classification (NCBI taxonomy): domain Eukaryota; kingdom Viridiplantae; phylum Streptophyta; class Magnoliopsida; order Lamiales; family Linderniaceae; genus Vandellia; species Vandellia subracemosa. The sequence continues at coordinate 299,509 of JAQPCC010000030.1, forward strand.
TTCCGTGTGCTTTATATATGGAATATCATTCTGTGACATACATGGAAATCTGTTGTGCTATATATGGAAAATCTGTTACTCGATGGGAACTATATATGGAATATTCTGATCTGATTGAGATCTCCCTACATGGAAAGATATGCACTGATTTGATTTTGGATGATATCCATGAAATCGCCTATATATGGTAGGTTATTCCCTGAGCTGAAATTTGTGAATATATATGGAAATGAATCATGCTGATTGATCTTATGACTGTTGTGATATTATATGTTTGGCATGATTAGGATAATGTTGATTCTCGATATATGCATGGATTGTGTGCCGAATTAGTATATTATTTGAAACTAACTTTCCATGTGAAGTGTTGACCATTCGATGCTTATATAAAGAACAACACTTAGAATATCGAGAAAAAGACAGAGAGTGCAGAAGAAACGATTTTATATAGCTGAGCCTACACTTGCGAAATATTCTGCCATAGAGCTTCCACTGTGATATCCTTCTGTCGTTGAGCTTACAATTGCTATTCCGAGCGAAACCATTGTGATTCCACCCTTTTGAAACCATCTATTCTGTCTTCGGACTTGGGATTACACAAGGAGGCAAGAGTGAAGTGTGCCTGCACGTGAAGGGAAGGATCGGTGTATCCGGGGGCCCTTCGGGAGCGAGCTGTGTCCAGTTGGGGAGTGGTGATTCCCAGGGAACGACGTTGGAACGAAACTCGGCGTGAGGCAACCTAGCTGCGGTCTAGTATTCAATCCTGTTTCGGTTGTGTAAAGGGCTGTCGATCATTATTGTAACCAACTACGGTGACCAACTACGGTAACACAATAGTGATTGATTTAACTCTTGAGGAACAAACCTCAAGGAGAGGATTAAACCCCAAATTGGGGATATAACCTCTATAAAAATCTCTGTCTCACTTTACTTTTACAGTCATCTACATTTCTGTGAGACATAGCCAAAAACCTTTTTAAAACCAAGGAGATAACTCCAGAAACGAGTTCAAGGTTTCAAAGAGATCACGTAGATACTTAATCGTTCCTAGGATATATCTTAGAGATTACACTGTTATCACGTTTTTTAAGGAAAAGGTTTTTTTTTAAAGAAGAAGCATAATTTTTATAAGCCTAATTCACCCTCCCCCCCCCCCCCTCTTAGGCATATTTTGAATTTCAATTGGTATCAGAGCTAAGGTTACTCAAACGACAGGCCTAACACGCCTGAGTAAAAGATCTAATAGCTTCTTCGAGTTTTGATATGTTTGCAGAGGGACAGTCCCATTCTAGGCCACCACTGTTCGATGGAACGAACTACGCTGTATGGAAGAATCGCATGAAGGAATTTCTCTTGGCTGTTGACTACGACCTTTGGGATATAATCACTGCCGGTCCGTACGCACCTCTGAAGCAAGATGGATCGTCAAAGAAAACTATCGAATACTCATTAGAGGACAAGCGTGGAATCTCACTGAATGCAAAGTCTAAAAACATGATTGCTTGTGCTCTTACGAAGGAAGAATACAATCGTGTGAGTGAATGTATCTCTGCCAAAGATATGTGGGAAATGCTCCAAATTACTCATGAGGGAACCTGTTAGGATCATTTTATTGTGTTCTTTATATTTTAGATGCTTCCGTCTTTGGTGTATTTAGTTCTTTGGTTTAGATGTTATTTGGGTTTGTAATTTACTTAATTAAGTATTAGTTGTTTGGGTTAATTAGGTTTTGGGCTTGATGGGCTTTAATATACCAACTAATGTGGTATATAAAGATCCACCAAGCCCTAGTTTCAAAACATGTTCCTTTTGCAAGCATTGTGTCTTCTTGAACAAGCCAACCTAAAACACTCCTAAGCTAAAATCGATCTCACCATATCCTAGGTTGCTATCTTTGTTGCTTGCATTATATTAGATGAAAAGGGACTTACAAGTGGTATCAGAGCAAGCGTGAGGGAGCTTTGAAGCCATTCTTGGAGTTATTGAGCTATTTTCGTCACTTTTTTTGCTGTTTTTGATCTTCTTTGGCTGTTTTTCTGCCTTTTCTGAGCTGTTTTTGGGGTTTCTCGGCCATTTTCTGGTATTGGGGAACTTATTCCAGCAAAAACAGCATTTCTGGGCAGATTTTGGGCATTTACAGCAAGATTTTCGGATTTTTCTGGGTTTCACCTTGAAGATCTTCATCCTGTTCATCATTCGCGGAACAGACAAAGAATTCGCGAACTTCTCTGCTTTGCGAACCTCTCTGCTTTGCGAACCTCCACTCCCGCGAACTTCAATTCGCGAAGTGTTCCGCTATATCCGCGAACCTCAACACGCGAACCAGGATCACGAAGCTCAGGCCACTTCACGAACCCCACTTCATCTGCGATCTTTCGATTCGCCAACCTTCAGCTCAGCTTCGCGAATCATTTAGCCAACCCGTGAACTCACTTCGCCAACGCAGATCACGAACCGGTCTTCAATTCGCGAACCAACCATTTCTCGAACCCCTCGATTTCACGAATCCAGCTCAAATTCGCGAACCCTTCGATTTCACTATCCAGCTCAAGTTCGCGAACCTCACTAACTTCAAGTTTCAACACTTCAAAGTTCCACACACGTTTAAAGATCACCCACATCTAATATAGTATGGACACACTCGCCATGGGAAGCGACGTCAGACCACCAGTGCTGCGAAGAGGCGAGTTCTCTATCTGGAAGAACAGATTCTTCAACTTCCTGGAGATCAAAGACAACGGAGAGGAGATGATCAGATCACTCCAAAGCGGCCTCGAAACATTCACGATCACACTCCCCGGGGACGACACCGTGACTCCTCCCGTCCTTCCACAGATAGTACCCAAGTCTCCAGCCGACTACACTGATCTTGAAAGACGAAGCATTAGGGCAGACCTCATGGCCAAGACCTACCTCCTACAAGCCATGCCAAATGAAATCTACATTCAGGTAGATAGCTTCCAGACTGCCAAGGAAATGTTCGACGAGATCTCTAAGTTGATGCAGGGCACTGATATCGGTTTAAGAGGCAAGAAAGCCAACACATTGGCGGCTTACGACTCCTTCAAGGCTCGACAGGGCGAGCCAATTGGTGAAACCTATCGTAGGTTTATGATCCAAACCAATGAGCTGCGGAAGATCAGCATCATGAAGTCCAACTTGGAGCTAAATGTAAGATTCCTTACATCATTACAGCCTGAGTGGAAGAAGATTGCCACAAATTTCAGGCAGAACAAGGACCTCGATGAAATTGACATCCACAACATCTACGAGAGCCTCGAACAGCATTCAGATGACGTAAACGAGGCGGTGGAGGAGCAGAAGAATAAGGCTGTGGCCGACTCACTAGCCTTAGTGACGGACAAGAAGAGCGCAAAGCCGAGAAAGGCAAAGCCATCAAGATCACAAGCCCCTCCACCTCCGAAGATGACTCAGGCTCGGACTCCGATCCGGAGATGAAGGAGCTCCAGAAGCACTTGGCTTTGGTAACGAAGATGATGAACAAAAAGTTCTTCAAGAAGTCATCATCCTCGTCCAACAAACAAAGGATCTCGTCAGGACCCAATCCTCAGACCCGACCATTTCAGCCAGCTGAAACCAAGGCCCCAGCCGAACCGAGAAAATGCTACAACTGTGGCAAACCAGGGCACTTTGCCAATGACTGTCCCCTTCCGAAGAAAAAGAAGGACGAAGAGTATTATCTCAGGAAGCTGCAGTTGATCAGGCAGAAGAATCAAGGCAAAGCACTAGTGGCCGAGCAGGACCACTGGCTCGAGGACTCCACGGAAAGTGAGCCCGAGAACCTTGCCCTGATGGCACGGCTGGAAGGAGACGGATCAGACGAGGAGGAGCAGTCGGAAGCTAGCACCAGCACCAGCACGAACGAGGTAGACAAATCGTGCAACGGCGAGGAGGTATATTCTTTCAACGAGAGTATGCTTTTAAATCTACAAAATAAAATAGAGGTCCTAAGTAAAGAACGTAAAAACTAAGTCTTTAGAAAAGAAATTAGCAAAAACTCAAGCTATTCTAACCATGACCCTAGAAGAAGTAGAAAGATTAGAAAATAGCTTGAGTACGTCAGAACAAGACTTAGGAAAATCAAAGGATAAAATTAGTGAATTAATAAATAGGATAGCGACCCTAGAATGTGATAGAAACGAAACTTCTAGCAATAATGATAGAATTAGAGAACTAGAAGCCCAATTAGCTAACAACCGTGCATCCCTCATTAATCGACTAAGCGATATTGGTTCCCTGAATTGTCGATTAGAAGCTGCAAATCTTAGGGTAGCTAGTCGAGATGAGGAAATTGTTAAACTAAATAAAAAACTTGAAGAGTTGACGGCGAATTATAGGAAGAGTGAGAATGAGCGAATAAATAAAACTAGCTAGTATAATCTGATGAATAGCGAACGCGCTGGGCTATATGCTAAAATAAAGAGCCTAGAAGACATTATCACGAAACGAGGGCTATCAGAACAGGTATTAGAACGAACCATGTTTCTTAAGAACAGGTATTAGCCGGAAGCTAGCACCAGTACCAGCACGAATGAAGTAGATGAACCGTGCAACGGCGAGGAGGTATACTCTTTCAACGATAGTATGCTTTTAAACTTACAAAATAAAATAGAGGTCCTAAGTAAAGAACGTAAAAATACTAGGTCTTTAGAAAAGAAATTAGTAAAAACTCAAGCTATTCTAACCATGACACTAGAAGAGGTAGAAAGGTTAGAAAATAGCTTAAGTATGACAGAACAAGACTTAGAAAAATCTAATGATAAAGTTAGTGAATTGACAAATAGGATAGCGACCTTAGAATGCAATAAAAACGAAGCTTCTAGCAATAATTCTAGAATTACAGAACTAGAAGCCCAATTAGCTAATAACCGTGCATCCCTCATTAATCGACTAAGCGATATAGGTTCCCTGAATTGTCGATTAGAAGCCGCAAATCTTAGGGTAGCTGGTCGAGATGAGGAAATAATTAAATTGAATAAAAAACTTGAAGAGTTAACGGCGAACTTTAGGAAGAGTGAGAATGAGCGAATTAACAAGACTAGCGAATATAATCTGATGAATAGCGAACGTGCGGGGCTATATGCTAAGATTAAGAGCTTAGAAGACATTATCACGAAACGAGGGCAATCAGAACAAACCGTATTCCTTAGTCAGCCCAAGGATACTAGGTTCTATGATCCACGAGCAGGATTAGGCTTCGTCAAGACCATCAAACCTGAAGCCAAGAAAACCCCCACTCGCTACGATGATAGTTGTCTAGGTCTATCGCTCATGCGCTTCGTTCAGGCTTCAAAAAGCGAACCAACGACAAGAGAAGGGAGCGATCGGGCCGAAAAACCGTTCGATTACCCTAGCCTGAACGAAAGTTACAAGACAAAGGAAAAACCCTCGATTGATAACTGTCTCCAGGCAAGTGCACCGCCCTCTCAAAAGGCCGTTGAAGACGTACCGAAGAATTCGAAGAATATGGGAACGTCGTCTAGAGCTTACATTCCTCCAATGCTGAAAGAAATTTCAGAACTACGAGCGTCGAAGGAATCACTCGAGCAACTCTCTCAACTAGAGAAAGACATTTTACTCGCAGTAATTTCATCATTAAAGGATCAAATAAGCACTCGATCCCACACGATCCCTACACACACTCCTTTCATTTTGAAAACGTCACACACAAAACTCTTCAAGAATAAAGAATTAGATAAGCCGGTTATAGGTCGCACCACGAAGATCACTAACAAGGCCTCTTCTGCATCGACACGAAAAGCATCTTGGGAAAAGAGCGTGAAGTGGAGGGCAAACCAAGACGAGACAAAAGGAGACGTTGCTGTTCACAAAAAGGAGCAAATGAAATCGAAAACTAAAATGTCTCCCTTTTTGTTTTGTAAGAATCGTCTTGAGTGTGTTAATGTGTTGAAAAATGCTGCTAGTTTAATTTCTAAGTCTAAAAGGATTTCAGACCTGAAACTTAGCAGGAAACTTACTTCGCAAACCCACATACACACACTAGACTCGCAAACTAAAAGGCACGCATCAAAGTCGTGAACTTTGATTCCTATACCTAACTCGCGAACTAACCCTCTCCTTGCACACTTCCCCGAAGTAAAAGCCAAGAAGGTTGCAAGCTCAAATCCCCAACCAAAGGCGAGACCACAAAATGCTTCAAGGCTCGAGAAAAAGCCAGATCAAATATCTCGCAAAAACGAGAAGAAAACCGAGCCCAAGCATTACGTGCCCAAAATCAAAATGCAACCGATCATAACGAAGCAAATTTGGGTCACTAAAAGGGAACTCGAATCCAACACGACTAAATCAGGCACACGCCAGATTTGGGTTCCCAAAACAAGTCCAAGCATAGTAGATTACTTAGCTGATTCTTTATTTCATCTATGCTTGCGTGTCGAAAATAACCAAGGTGAACCCGACCGTTATCGGGTTACTGACCTCTCTTGATTATTTTTGCAGATCTGTCATGTGTGGTATCTCGATTCAGGTTGCTCCACACACATGACAGGGAGAAAAGAGCTGCTGAGCAACTACAAAGCCCGCTTTGGCGGTAACGTGCGCTTCGGAAATAATCACGCGGCTCCGATCATAGGACACGGAGACCTCATCCATGACAACCTCACAATCAGGGATGTCTCGCTCGTCGAAGGACTTGGACACAACCTCTTCAGCATTGGCCAGTTATGCGATAGAAGGCTGACGGTCACCTTCCAGTCTGACGAATGCACCATCAGCGACGAGCAGGGTAGGGAACTCCTCACAGGCACGAGGAAGACAAATCTCTACACAATCAATCTGAAGACCCTTCGACCTTCATCCGCCATCTGTCTGATGACAAAGGCATCACACCAGCAATATGACCTTTGGCACAGACGGATGTCCCATATCAACTTCAAAACGCTGAATAAACTATACAAAGATAAGCTAGTCACAGGACTCCCACCATTGAAGTACCACAAAGAGCATCTATGTTCGGCGTGCGAAATGGGAAAGATGAAGAAGGCATCTCATTCGTCAAAACACGTGGCCTCGACCTCTCGCCCACTGGAGCTGCTACACATGGATTTATGCGGGCCAATGAGGATACAAAGCATAAATGGAAGAAAATACGTCTTAGTCATTGTAGATGACTACTCGAGGTACACATGGACGAGATATCTTAAAACGAAGGACGAGACCCCTGAAATAATCATCTCTTTTGTGAAGACGACTCAGAACCTGCTTGAGAGCAACATCCAAGTAATCCGCACAGATAATGGCACTGAGTTCAAGAACAAGGTCCTCAGTGACTTCTACACCTCGCTAGGAATCTCTCAGCAGTTCTCGGCCGCAAAAACCCCTCAACAAAATGTAGTGGAAAGGAAGAACCGGACCCTTATCGAAGCAGCCCGGACAATGCTAATTCAATCAGGACTTCCACACTTTCTATGGGCCGAGGCAGTAAACACGGCGTGTTGCACGCAAAACCGAACGAGCATTCACAAGAGATTTGGGAAGACTCCGTACGAGCTAATCAACCAAAGGGTCCCAAACATCAAATATCTACGGATTTTCGGCTGCAAGTGCTTTGTAGCTAATGACCGAGTTGATCGAGGAAAGCTCGGCCCGAAGGCCATCGAAGGAGTGTTCATTGGATATTCGGCTACTTCGAAGGCCTATAGAGTCTATCTCAAAGATAGAAGGACTGTTATGGAAAGCATAAACGTTACTTTCGACGAAGCGCCTGTGGCTTCTGAATACATCAGTTCAGGACCCGTACTACAACCGAACGCTTCTGTCCAAATCAGGCCAGAACCGGGACTAATTAGAGTGCTGACAGACGATCAGCCCAGTCCTACATTCGAGGAGGAAGCATCGACATCCCACAAGAGCGACGACGCATGGGAGCTGCTTTTCGAAGATCTAGCCATCCACGATCGTCGATCAGCTCAACCTCCTCACCAACCCCAAAATAGTGACGCACCAGCTTCCCCCGTAGGCCAACACGAAGCTGATGCATCTCCCTCAACGTCACATATTGAAGTCACTATTTCCCCTGAAACTTCAACTGAAGAAGACGACGAAGACATTCCCCTAGTATTTTTCCCTGACATAGTGCCTCACTCTCCGATCGAAATTTCCAGCACCCCCGAGACAACAGGTGAAGAACCCGACAGGACGAGCAAGAACAACCTCTCCCTCATCAAAGGAAGTGGACTCGAGCCCATCCGACGTCTCAAATCATTGGAAATCCAGACCAAGGAGTCAGTACAAGATCATCGACAATAAACGAAAATCTATATGCCTGCTTTCTCAGCCAGGATGAGCCAAGCAAAGTTGGAGACGCGCTAAAAGACCCAGACTGGGTAAACGCAATGCAGGAGGAAATCCATCAGTTCGAAAGACTGAAAGTGTGGAAACTCGTACCGAGACCTCAAGGAAAGACGATTATTGGTACGAAGTGGGTATTCAAGAATAAGAAAGATGAAGATGGTGTCGTAATTCGCAACAAAGCAAGGCTAGTCGCGAAGGGCTACAACCAGCAAGAGGGAATCGACTACGATGAGACCTTTGCACCCGTCGCGCGAATCGAAGCAATCCGGATTTTCCTAGCCTTCGCAGCCCACAAAGACTTCACGGTGTATCAGATGGATGTCAAGACAGCCTTCCTCAACGGCGTCTTGAAAGAAGAAGTCTACGTGGCACAGCCTGAAGGATTCGTAAGTCAAGCCCACCCTGACTACGTGTACTTCCTCGTGAAGGCACTTTACGGACTTAAGCAAGCACCCCGAGCATGGTACGAGGTGCTATCTGATTTTCTGATCGAGTCAGGCTTCACTAAAGGGCAAATCGACACCACCCTCTTCATCAAGCGACGCAAGTCTGAAATTCTACTTATTCAGATTTACGTCGACGACATTATTTTTGGATCCACAAACCCCATGTTGTGCGAGGAGTTCGGGGAACTGATGAAGACAAAGTTTGAAATGAGCATGATGGGAGAGCTCAACTTCTTCCTTGGACTGCAAGTCAAGCAACTCCCAGAAGGAATCTTCATCAGTCAATCGAAGTATATTCAAGACATACTTAAGAAGTACAACATGGAAAATTCCCCATCTAAAAGTACCCCGATGTCGACTTCGTGCAAATTAGCCTCAGATCCATCGGGCAAATCAGTCAACCCGTCTACATACAGAGGAATGATAGGATCGCTTCTGTATCTGACAGCAAGTCGGCCGGATATAGTCTTCTCCACCTGCCTGTGTGCGCGCTTTCAAGCCGATCCGAAGGAGTCGCACATGCTTGCAGTGAAGAGGATCTTACGCTATCTCAAGGGAACACCGACACTCGGACTCTGGTATCCCAAGAACTCTAACTTTCAATTACTTGGCTTTACGGATGCCGATTTTGCAGGTTGTAGGATGGACAGGAAGAGCACCTCGGGTGGAATACAATTCTTAGGTGACAAACTAGTAAGTTGGTCATCTAAGAAACAAAACTGTGTGTCCACATCAACCGCCGAAGCAGAGTACGTTGCTGCGGCCAGTTGCTGCTCTCAAATCCTATGGTTGCGAACGCAACTGCAGGATTACGGGTTTTTCTCAATAACATTCCAATTTACAGCGACTCGAAGAGCGCTATTGCCATTACCTGTAATCCCGTCCATCATTCCCGCACTAAACATATAGACCTTCGATATCACTTTATAAAAGATCATGTCGAAAAAGGCACAATCACAATGTACTTCGTCAACACCGAAGTTCAACTTGCCGATCTTTTCACAAAGGCTTTGGATGAAAAACGTTTCATGTTTCTCGTTTCAAAGTTAGGCATGTTGAATCTGGAAGCATAACGTGATTTTTGCCTATTTCAATCTTTTATAAAGTTTAAAAGATATCACCATTCCAAAAATTTAGGGGGAGTAATTTTAGTCTTCTTATTATACTTTATTTTTAAAAAAAATTTATTAGAGTGCACATTTTGAGGGGGAGTCTTAGTTAAATATTGAGCCCACAATCACTAAAACATTTGAGTCAATTCGCGAATCCAAAAAAAAAAAAAAAAAAACCAGTATTGGGCTTTCTTCTCTCAATTTTCGGCCCAGTTCCTCAACTTCCTTACTGATTCGTGAACTTTCAATGTTGGGTTTCAACATTACTTCGCGAACCAAAGTTAGCTTCGCGAACTCAACGCACGCTTCGCGAACTTCTCACACCTTAAAACCCTAAACCCTTTCGAAGCTGCAGTCGCCGCACAATCAAAATTAGGGTTAAATTTTTCGAATTTTCTCTACAATCATTGTTCACTCGCGAGAAGAATCCACACAAATCACGACGAAACCCACCTTAAATCCTCAAATCCTCTCTTTCTCGTGCGTTGCTGTGGTAAGAATTACCTTCAATCTTCGTTTTAATGCAGATTTTTACTTCGATGATGAAGTTTTGGTGAAATCTGGAATTTTTGCTCTTCACGGTTGATGAACACGTTAAATCTTCATGATTCGCGAACTTGTTTTCTTTTTATCTTTCAAGCGCGGCTTTCGAAGTCTCGAACCTGTTTTTGCGCATTCCACTTAAGCCCGCGAAGTTCTCCAAGTTCGCGAATTCGTAATAGTTCGCGAACTCACTCCGCGAACCGCTCTCAATTCGTAATCATTTTTAAATCGCGAACTTATTTCTCAATTCGCAAACTTCCAGATCGCGAACCCCATGGTCTTTCGCGAATCCCTACATGTTTCGCGAACTCATTTTCACCTCAATTCGAGAACACAATCTCAATTCGCAAAGCCTTTCAGTTCTCGAACCTATTCTAACATTCGCGAAACTAAGATTCGCAAAGTCCTTAGCGAACTAACCAAACTCTCTCTTCAGACGATTCACAATCCACACTTAAACATGTTTTCTCAAATTACATACTTCTATTTTGCGAAATCTATACTTAGAACGTTTTTTGGCACTTCTCTTCAGTTCGCGACATAAAGCCTTTGAAAATCCTTCAAACACTTTTATCTTTAATGCGTGAACTCTACACTTAAGAAATTTTCTAAGTATCAATCTCATGATTTAAATGGGCTGACACTGTTTTTGGGCCCAAAATCAAAAATCAAAATTTTCAAGCCCAAAACACTTAACCTTTTAACTCAAACTTGCTTTCACCTATTCAAATCATGATTCCTTATGCTTCATTTTACTGTATAAGCTAATGGCTTCTCTATCATCGCAGGTTTAGCAAATCCAGGTGTTCGGAACAAAACAAAAGAAAGGAAGAAAAAGAAGAAGAAAAATAAAAAAAAAAAAAAAAAAAAAAAAAGGAAAATGAGTACGACACCAACGGATCTGATTTACCCGACGTCAAAATGGGTCATTCCGAAGGATAACAACTTCCAACTTGACTTGGAAGTCTTTAAAGGGAAGGAACCCATTATGCCGGCGATTCTGAGACACCATCACCTCTGGTACGCCTTCTCGGCCGATGTACCCGTCCCCTCCGTTTACCTTCAACAATTTTGGGGGACGCTGCAGACGAAGGTGGCACCAGACAATAGTCTATACTACGAAGCAAAACTCGCAGGCCAGACGGTCGAGGTCACCCGCGATTTAATCCGCCATGTTCTCCGCCTGCTCAGCCGACCGGAGAATGAGTATGAGGCTTCTGAGGACGAGCTTCTCGAGGACATCCACAGATTGGGCTACTTCACGCCCGTGAAGTTCCTCTCTCAGATCCAACAGTCCATGCTCCCGCATCCATGGCGGACACTTTTTGCGCTTGTCAATAAGTGCTTCTCACCAAAGCACTCAGGGCACGACAGGTGCAATATCACAATACTGCGGATCTTCCACGGCATTGCCTTCAACAAAAACATCGATTATGCCAAGCTCTTCATGTTGGACCTTGACGACCAAATGATGCAGCGAACGAAGGGCAAGAAGACGCAGTATCTTCCATATCCCAGGTGGTTCGGGCTAATGATCCACCACTTTATGCAATCACTGCCTGAGATACCAACCCGGCCTGCCGACGAATATGTCACCCCGCCAAAGCTCAAGTACCTTCAGAAGGGGAAGGTCGATGAGAAATACGCACGGCGGCCGATGCCCATCCCTTCATCCCTCTTGTCACTGGCGGAGCAGCACATGATAGAAGAATACTGCCGCCAGTACAATGTATACGCCCCCATGGTTCGAGAAAACCCCCTCGAACCTAACCCCGGGGCCTCCCACTCTGCCAATGAAGGTCCTAGAACCGGGCCGGAGGCAGCTTCCTCATCCATTCCTCAGTCATACACTCACCAACCAGCCATTCCATCAATTACCCAATCATCCACACCACCAACACCTGTCGAACAACAAATACCCGTTCGACAGCCCTCACCACCACTCATCACACCCATCCCACCACCATCTCCTGTCAGCCGCACATCGCCGATCCCGCCGACGTCGCGTGCTCTTCAACACCAAATGTTGAGCGACGTCTCCGACTCGGACGGCGAAGACGGGATGCCCATACTCCGCCCACCGTCACCACCACCCTCCACGAGGCAGCTGTCGCTCGCTCCTCAACGCCAACAAATGAGCGACGACTCCTCTGACGACGACGATGACAGCACGCTTATCCATAGACGTCGTCGGATTCCTCCAATCCCCACTCCACTACAAGCCGCCGACATCGACCCAACGGCGCATACCACGAGCCTTAGCCATTCGGCCGGTTCCCAACAACCGGTCGTCTCAAAAAGCCCCGACCCTCAACCATCACGTCCTCCGCCTGTCACCGAACAGGCCTCAACGTCCATAGAGGCGTCCATGATTGAGGCACTTCTAGGATTGGACGGAAGTCCCGATGACGACGACCTCACATCCTCTTCGTCAAAGGGCCACCGTCCGAACATCACGATCGGACGCGTGCCAACGGGATGCCTAAGTGGCCCCAGTGAGAGCTCCACCTTCGCCCGTCTGTGTGACGTGGCCCTAACGACCGGAGTGGTTCTTCTTCGTGAGGAACCGCAAGGACAGGTCGGAAGCCCAGTGCCGCCCGAAGTCCCATCGATTTCCCGCGAAACTGGCCACCCCACCACTTCGGGGGTGCAAACGGAAGGCCTTCGTGGCTCCGGCGGTGATTCCCCGCACGTGACGGCGACATACCTAGAACGGAGACTTGCCGAATTTCTCGAGCAAGTGGCTGTCCCGCGCATGCAGTCACTCATTACGGCTGCTGCGCAGGACAGAGGCAAAGCCCCTGTCGTCGACGAAACCCCGTCACGTTCCCCACTACCCCCACCTCCTCATCCGAACCCCCACACCATGTCACTGCTCGACCTATGGGACATCCTCACTGCCCGTCTCATAGGAGAGGACCCGAAGCACCCCGCGCTCGTGACGGTCCGAAAGATGCTGATCGCGCAACAAAACATACCGTCAACAGAGACGTGCCGAGACGACACCTCAACAAGCACACCAAGACAGGGCAGATCAGCAGCAGGCCCTACAACACAAACCCAACAACCCACACGAAGAGGTTCTCGAGGAAGACAAGCGGCGCCAGGGCCGAACCAGACACTCTTCCTTGGCGAAGCAACGTCGACCTCGGAAATCCATACACATACAGTCCAAAGAACCACCACCCCAAATCCTCCTTCCACCACCCACGAAGCCAGAAAAAGCCGAAGCCCACCTCTTTCGCCCTGCATTGCTACACAACCGGACTTAGAGCCATTCAACCTCGAAGATTACCTCCAACCACACACTGAAGTGGAGGCGTACATTATGAACGAAGGATGGCTCAAAAGACCGGTTACAGAAGAGTTCTCAAAGGCTATGTTTGATAACGCTCGACAACTCCTAAGGAATGCAGAGGTTGAACTTGTCAGAATAGAAGACAAGGAGCTGGAAGAAGGGGAGGACTACGAAGCAGAAATCCCCGAACTTCCTGTTCTCTTGGAGCACGCCAATCGATGGTACGACATGTACAACCCTCCACCAAGAGAGACCCCGAAGATTCCGGAGCTCCCGTGGGAAAATGCCAAAATCGTGGCATCTTACCAGGAAGAGTTTCGGAAATGAATATGGAGGAAACCCGAGCGTATCACCAAGCCTGACGAAGTGGAGCTGAGTGGGATGACTCATCTGACGGGACGAAGGGCAAGATTATATGTCCCAAGTCTGCGAATGATGATGAGTTTCAGAGGACGCGGCGACAATCTGGATCGCCTTCGAAAAGACGAATCAAGGAAGAAAATGATCAAAAGGGTGACGGGAGTCAGAGTCGAGTACTTCAACCAAATTCCCTATCCAGTTTACAAAGTTGAAAGGGAGGACGGGAAGGTTGAAGACATCAGCGAAGCGGACCTAATCTACATTAGACACCCTGATGTCGAGAGAATATTCTCGACGTACAGGTATCTAGGACAGCTGAAAAAGGACCCTGCATTGAAGATAAGCCTTGTTACACTCAGAAGGTTCATGTTGCGCCAGATCAATTATAATGCTTTCCACGACCTTCAGATGGCACTGGAAAGCAATATGAAGAAAGTGAACCTCACAAAGCCTAACTTGGAAGTCCCGGATGACCCCAACATCTCTGAAGGAAACGTCTTTGAAGGTGAGGACCCCTCGATAGTCTACGTCAACTACAAATGTGAGAAGAGATTGATGAAGACCTCGGAGATCCCAAAGTTCTCCGACGGGACTCTCCAAATTATTTCAAGAAAGTTGACAAGGATTATCCAGGAGATGGAAGGAGAAGACCTCGATAGCCAGATGAAGTTCAGATTACTTCGAGGGAAGATCGATGAAAGACTGGCTTTTCGGAGGTGGCTACGTAACTACGAAGTCAAGCTTGGACTTCGAAGCTCTACGTACAAAACGGTGGACCCCAAGGCCAGAGCATCCAAGCAGAAGATTTAAAAAGAACACAAAGGGGGAGATTGTTAGGATCATTTTATTGTGTTCTTTATATTTTAGATGCTTCCGTCTTTGTTGTATTTAGTTCTTTGGTTTAGATGTTATTTGGGTTTGTAATTTACTTAATTAAGTATTAGTTGTTTGGGCTAATTAGGTTTTGGGCTTGATGGGCTTTAATATACCAACTAATGTGGTATATAAAGATCCACCAAGCCCTAGTTTCAAAACATGTTCCTTTTGCAAGCATTGTGTCTTCTTGAACAAGCCAACCTAAAACACTCCTAAGCTAAAATCGATCTCACCATATCCTAGGTTGCTATCTTTGTTGCTTGCATTATATTAGATGAAAAGGGACTTACAGAACCAATCGGGTTGTACAAGAAAGAGTAGCGCTTCTCACCCATCAATATGAATTATTTACTATGGAGGGTGATGAAACTATAAGTCACATGTATGCAAGATTCACGACCATTATCAATCAAATGTTCTCTCTCGGCAAGACCATTCTAGACAATGAGAAGGTCAAAAAAATATTGAGATCACTTCCAAGAGAGTGGAATGCCAAAGTAACTGCCATATATGAAGCTAATGATCTGGACAATCTTTCTATTGCCGAACTTATTGGATCACTCACATCATATGAGATGACTCAAGCCTCACTAAATGAGAAGTCACAAGTCAAAAATCAAAAGTCCATCGCCTTCAACACTGAGCAAGTAGAAGCTGAGTCTGATGAAGACGATGAAGAAGAGGAGGACATGATGAAGGAACTTGCCATGCTGACTAAGAGATTTGAAAAGTTCCGACAAAGAAGAAAATTCAGAGGAAATTTCAACAGATTCCAGCAGAATGGCAAGGGAATATCCTCGTCTGGAAACAACGCACAGAAATGCTTCAGATGTAACAAGCCAGGCCACTTTGCACAAAACTGTCCATCAGCAGATGATGATAAGAAGGCAAAGAAACAGAAGGCCATGGTGACTAACTGGGATGAATCCGGGAACGAGCAGACTGATGATGAAAACCTCGCTTACATGGATGATGACGATCAGGTATCTTCCTCATCTACTATTAAAAGGATCAATATCTTAAATGAGTTATATGCTAACATGGATGATCTTCATGACAACACTTCCTCGGATTTTGAGATAGAAGAGAGTAAGGAAGAATTGTGTGAAATAATTCAGATTGCTGATGAAAAGATTAAGTCGTTTAAGTCTTTAACAAAGAAACTAAGAAAACAGCGAGATGACTTAGCAAGAGAGAAACATCAGGCTGATCTAGAGATTGCATGCTTAAAGAATGAGATAGATTCTATTAAGAAAGAAAGAGTTGCATGTAAATGTGAGGAACTTGAGAGGAACAATAGTGATATGTCTAGAGATATCATTGCACTTAGGCATTCCTTAGAAGAAAAAGAGCGCACTATCAGTAAATTTCTTGAAGGAAAACATAACCTAGATATGTTATTAAACATTCCTAGACATGCTGAGAAAACAGGGATAGGATATTCCATGGAAGAAAAACAGGTTCCAGCAGCAGTTCCAAAATGTTTCTCCTGTGGTCGAGACGGTCATTACTCATACAACTGTTCTTGAAAAGGGCTAATAAGTCTAAGTATGTTTGGAGGCCAAAAAGGAACCCTGATGGTATCCCATCGAAGGATAACAAGAAGATATTCATAAGATCACATTGCTTGACGAATGATATATCACACGTCAACAGGAATTACTTTGCTGCTAACGTTTTAGGACCCAACAGACATTGGGTACCTCAGAAAAATGTTAATTCCTGCAGGTACAAAGAAGAAATTCCAGCAAGAAGAACAGGTGGTACCTCGACAGTGGGTGTTCCCGCCATATGACAGGTGATATCAGTAAGTTCGTGTCGTTAAAAGCGTGTGATGGAGGATATGTATCATACGCTGACAACACGAAAGCTAAGATCATTGGTGTCGGCACTGTTGGTAACTTGTTAAATACCACTATTGATGATGTTTGGCTAGTTAAAAATCTAGAGCACAACTTAATAAGCATTAGTCAATTATGCGACAAAGGTTATTCAGTTACTTTTGAAAATGATAAGTGTTTAGTTAAGGAAGGTAGCAATGTTATCTTGAGTGCATCCCGACATGGTAACATTTATTGTATTACTCTTGATGATATCACTAACCAGAATGTCAAGTGTCTAGCAGTCACGCAGGATATCACATGGTTATAGCACAGGCGCCTCGGACATGCAAACATGGAACCGATATCTCACATAACCGATAAGGAATTAGTACGGGGAGTTCCAACTATGAAATTTACCAAGGACAAAACATGTCGTGCATGCCAAATGGGTAAGCAGACTAAGTCATCCTTCAAGGTAAAAAATGTGGTATCTACCTCCAGACCCTTGGAACTACTTCATCTTGACCTTTTTGGTCCCGTTCAAACTATGTCATTGCGAGGTAAACGATATGCCTTTGTTATTGTGGATGATTACTCTAGGTATACATGGGTATTATTTCTTGCACATAAGAATGAAGCACTAGAGAACTTTGCATCATTATTAAAGAAACTTGAAAACGAACAACGGAAGAATGCATGCAAAATCCGTAGTGATAATGGGCTGGAATTTGATAGTAGATTATTTGCATCATTTTGTGATGAGCATGGATATATCCATAATTTCTCAGCACCCATAACCCTCAACAGAACGGAGTGGTAGAAAGGAAAAATAGAGTGTTACAGGAGATGGCAAGAACCATGCTAAATGAATATGATATTGCTAAACACTTTTGGGCTGAAGCTGTTAGTACTGCATGTTATGTCTCTAATCGTGTTTTTCTTAGGCCAATACTAAAGAAGACTCCCTACGAACTTTGGAACGGTAGAACTCCAAATATAGGTTATTTCCATGTATTTGGGTGCAAATGTTTTGTTTTAAATGATAGGGATAAAAGAGGAAAATTTGATTCCAAGGTGGACGAAGGGATATTTCTAGGATACAGTCTTCATTCCAAAGCTTATCGTGTATATAATAAAAGAAAGATGACTGTTCAAAAGTCTATTCATGTTACTTTTGATGAAATTCTTACCGCAGATGCTACTAATGAGAAAGGTATAGATTTGCCTATTGCAAAGTTACAGGTTACTGATGGAACCAAGGATGAAATTCCAAAGGAAGAAAATGCTGAAGCAATGGAACCAGAAGTTCCAAATGAGAATCACCAGAGAAAATTCAAGCATGCTTCCAGTCATCCCACTGATCAAGTTATAGGCAATATCACTTCTGGAATCAAGACCAGAGCAGCTGCACGCAACCAAGATACAGAGGAATCACCTAATGCACTGCTATCCATGGTGGAACCACGGACTATCAAAGAAGCTCTTAGTGAGGAATCATGGGTTATCGCTATGAAAGAGGAGTTATCACTATTCGAAAAGAGCCAAGTGTGGACCCTTGTAGAGAGACCAGATGGGAAGTCTATAATTGGAACGAAATGGGTATTCCGCAACAAACTGGACGAAAACGGTAAGATCACCAGAAACAAAGCAAGGTTAGTTGCAAAAGGTTATTCCCAAGAAGAAGGTATAGATTATGAAGAAACCTTTGCTCCCGTTGCTAGATTAGAATCTATACGCATCTTACTTGCATATGCATGCTTTAAAAGATTTAAACTTTTTCAAATGGATGTGAAAAGCGCCTTTTTAAATGGTTTTATAAA
This sequence comes from Lindernia subracemosa, assembly GCA_028392965.1. Lineage (NCBI taxonomy): Eukaryota > Viridiplantae > Streptophyta > Magnoliopsida > Lamiales > Linderniaceae > Vandellia > Vandellia subracemosa. The sequence continues at coordinate 318,121 of JAQPCC010000030.1, forward strand.
TGAGGAAGTTTATGTCGAGCAACCCCCTGGTTTCGTAAAAGAAGAGTTTTCAAATCATGTTTTTAAATTGAATAAAGCTTTATATGGTTTGAAACAGGCTCCTAGGGCATGGTATGATAGACTTAGTAAGTTTTTGATAGACATGGGATTTACTACTGGAACTATCGATAACACCTTGTTTATCAAATATCATGGGGATCACATGTTGTTAGTACAAATTTATGTTGATGATATTATCTTTGGAAGTACTAACAATCTACTTTGTAAGGATTTTTCTAAGTCTATGCAGCAAGAATTCGAAATGAGCCTAATGGGAGAACTTAACTACTTTCTGGGATTGCAAATTAAGCAGCTTGATACTGGAACCTTCATATCCCAGACAAAGTACACCAAGGAATTGCTGGTAAAATTCGGGATGAGTGATTCCAAGGTACTTCCAACTCCCATGCATCAGACCACAAAAATTGATAGCGACGAATCAGGTACACATGTCGATCAAACAAAATATCGAGGTATGATCGGAAGCTTACTTTATTTAACTGCAAGTAGACCCGATATTATGTTTTCTGTTGGTCTGTGCTCTCGTTACCAATCGAATCCTAAGGAATCTCATTTGACTGATGTCAAGAGGATACTTAGATATTTGAAAGGTACCGTTAATTTAGGACTTTGGTATCCCAATACCAAAGAATTCCCATTAATGGGTTATTCAGATGCTGACTTTGCTGGTTCTAGGGAAGATAGGAAAAGTACAAGTGGAACTTGCCAATTACTTGGACATTCCCTTGTGACTTGGTCTAGTAGAAAGCAAAATGCTGTCGCCCTTTCCACAACCGAAGCTGAATACATGGCCTTAGGAAGTTGCTGTCAACAGTTACTCTGGATGAAACAAACCCTTAGTGATTATGGGTTAGGTTATGACAAAATTCCTACATTTTGCGATAGTACTAGTGCCATTAGTATCACTAAGAATCCCGTCCATCATTCTCGTACTAAGCATATAGAGGTAAAACATCATTTCATTCGAGATCATGTCCAGAAAGGGAATATCAGTGTGGAATTCGTGGGAACTGAAGATCAACTAGCTGATATCTTTACTAAGCCTCTCATCGAAAGTAGATTTTGTGGTATCCGTGATCGACTTGGAATCATCGAGCTTAATCAGGGAAGATAACTTGCTACTTCCAGCAGTTATTCTAAAAATCTTAATACTCCTTCGTCTATTGCTAATTTTTTTTCTGAGATCCTTCTGTTTGAAATCTTATTCTTATTTCGAAAAATATCCTAAGATCTTGCTCTTACTTGGAAATTATTCTGAGATCTTATTTTTGGAATTCTATTCTCATTTCGGAAGTCTTCAAACTAGGAAAGTAGTATCCAGAAAATCTTATCCTTATTCCATTGAGATGAGCTTAATTCTGCCAAGATATCATTTATGATCACTCTTTCCTTATTAGTTCCACTCGATCGATAAGAGATGATGACTCGTTCTTTTGATCCTCGCTTTTCAAAATTCAAAATCCTTTTTATTCTCCACTACTTGTCATATCAATCGTGTCAAGTAAACTGTTCATCCCTATCTTCTTTTTCGCCCACGATCTCTCTATCTCTCAAAAACTCAAAATGGTGAAAACGGCTGGAACAAGGAAAGCTGAAGCCGGTTCGAGCACTGGGAAGAAAAGGAAGGAACCGATGTCTGACGAATCCATGTCAGATTCCATGGAGAAATCACCCAAGGCTGCCTCACCACCTCCACCGCCGACGAGAACAACACGGTCGAAGGCTAAATCTTCTTCAAAACCTAAAGGAAAAAGCTCTAAGACACAGAAGAAGAAAGCTAAGGTCGTCAAGAAGGAAGCAGACCCAAAGCCTAGTTCTTCCAGTGACCACATTCAGCCACTTGATTTCACCTTAGAGCAGAGTTCTTCTAGGGTTCCATCCCCTGTTCCAACCAAAATCCCATTGTCTACACCACAAAAGGAACATGTCGTTGAACCATCATCCTCACCAACTGTTGAAGCTGCAAAATCAGAGGATCCCAAGCCACTTGAAGCTGAGAAGGATGAAGATGACAGTGAGATGAGCTTTGATATGATGAAACCATCCTTCGACATCAGCAAACCCGGAGAAATTCCAGACAAGGTAAAATTTCTGAACGATATCTCAAAGGAGAACTTTAAAAATTTCGAAAGTCGGGAAGTTGCTAGGGGACGTGGAGTTTTGTTCGAAGAATTGCCTGAAAGTCGTGCTATATCATGGTTACTAGAGTATGGGTGGGAGAAATTCCTTAGTATCAATAGGACCCACTACCCTGAAGTAGTAAAGCTGTTTTATTCGAACGTAGACTATGTTGAGAATGGATCTGAGATAACCCTGCAATCGTATGTGCTTGGTAGAAGAGTAGAGTGGACTCGTGAGAAGTTGAACAGAATGCTGGGTGTTACTGATGAGGGAATCTGCCATTTCAGCATGAGTGATTGGTGCGATTCCACTGAGTTCAAGTTGTCAGACTGTGTGAAAACACTGTGGAACTCGACCAGTAGGCCAAAGTTTGCAGAAGGGAAAGCTCTGAACAAGTTAGGGATTGATCACTTCTTCCTCCACAAGGTGCTCAATATGACCCTTTGGAGTGCGAAAGTAGGTAGCGGAGGACATTCCACAAACATGAACTATATGAGCACATTCGTTGTCTATATGATCTCCCAGAACAAAAAGTTCAACCTCGCTTATGTTATCATGAAAAACATAATCCAAGCATTTGAGACCACCGAGAAGTTGCTCCCATATGGAATGCTGCTGACACATTTGTTGGAACTTGATGGAATCATCATGCCACCAAGATGGGAAGACAAAGGTAGACATGCTGTGGATGTGATGACCCTGAAAAGAATGGGTATCATTCATGAGGAAGGTAAAGGTTGGCTGAAGGCAAGGGATAGAAAGCCTGAGGGAAGTGTTAAGAAGAATCGGAGAGTAACGGCAAAAAGTAAGGGTAAGATATTCGAGTTGAGTGTGACTGAAGAAGAAGGGTCTGAGGAACAGAACGTTGATGAAGATGCGATGACAGAGATACGCACGGATATTGCTGAGATCAAAAGGGACAGCCTAAAGCGATACAAGAAGCTTAAAGAGCAGTATACTGAAATTACCCGCAAGCTGTCTAAGATGGCTAAGCACTTGAAGAAATCTTCCAAATCCGATAGCGATTCCAGCCTCTAACCTTATCTCTGATCGAGTCCTTAGAAACTTTTGCTTTCACCTTTTTGATGCTGAAGGGGGAGAATTTGTGTGGTAATTAATGGTTTCCTAAGACTAAGACTTGTCGTTGTGTAATGGAACCTTAAGGGTCCTTGCTTTACTTTGGATATCTCGCTCTATTTTGGATATTTCTGCTGCTATGCTATGCGATGATATTGGTATGTTATAACCCTGCTATGTTGATTGATAACTATCTGTGCCTAACAGTTTGCTGATATATCTTGATAGTTGTATGTTGGTTGATTTTGACATACGCATTTAGACAGGGGGAGCAAAATGATAGTTCCTGGTAACTTCTGAATTTCATCTGTGATAGACTTTGAGATTTGCTCTGTATACTGGAATGTGACATGTTACATGTGATATTTGGATACTTTGGTTATTGGAACGTAACTTGTTACATATGATATCTGCATGCGTTGACTATTGGAATGTGATATGCTGCATGAGATATCTGCACTTAGACATGGGGAGCATACATGTTTTGACTTGAGAACTTGATATATCATATGCTCCACTTGTGATCATACTTAAACATGTTATGCGCTTCATATGATTACATGTTCGAATATGCTTATGTGCTTAAGTGGTGCATTAATTACTTGTCATCATCAAAAAGGGGGAGAATGTTGACCTTTTTGGTCTTATGTGATTAAGAGTTTTGATGATTCCATGTAATTAGAAGCAATAAGGTCTATAACTTAAGTAATTCGAATGTAATATTGATACATGTTTAAGTAGGTGAAAATATTCGATATAATGCTCTCTAACGATGTCTATATTACTAGTATCGAATATGTGATTTTGTGCTTAACTGTTATGTCATTGAAATCACTGAAATTCCATTGATATCTTGCTCGTAACATAGGAATATCATCATGAGATATATATGGAAAGTCGTTATGCTCCACATGGAATATATGGGAAGTAGTCCTTGATAAGTTGTCTGTCACACTGTGCTTATATATGGAAATTCCGTGTGCTTTATATATGGAATATCATTATGTGACATACATGGAAATCTGTTGTGCTATATATGGAAAATATGTTACTCGATGGGAACTATATATGGAATATTCTGATCTGATTGAGATCTCCCTACATGGAAAGATATGCACTGATTTGATTTTGGATGATATCCATGAAATCGCCTATATATGGTAGGTTATTCCCTGAGCTGAAATTTGTGAATATATATGGAAATGAATCATGCTGATTGATCTTATGACCGTTGTGATATTATATGTTTGGCATGATTAGGATAATGTTGATTCTCGATATATGCATGGATTGTGTGCCGAATTAGTATATTATTTGAAAGTAACTTTCCATGTGAAGTGTTGACCATTCGATGCTTATATAAAGAACAACACTTAGAATATCGAGAAAAAGACAGAGAGTGCAGAAGAAACGATTTTATATAGCTGAGCCTACACTTGCGAAATATTCTGCCATAGAGCTTCCACTGTGATATCCTTCTGTCGTTGAGCTTACAATTGCGATTCCGAGCGAAACCATTGTGATTCCACCCTTTTGAAACCATCTATTATGTCTTCGGACTTGGGATTACACAAGGAGGCAAGAGTGAAGTGTGCCTGCACGTGAAGAAAGGATCGGTGTATCCGGGGGCCCTTCGGAAGCGAGCTGTGTCCAGTCGGGGAGTGGTGATTCCCAGGGAACGACGTTGGAACGAAACTCGGCGTGAGGCAACCTAGCTGCGGTCTAGTATTCATTCCTGTTTCGGTTGTGTAAAGGGCTGTCGATCATTATTGTAACCAACTACGGTGACCAACTACGGTAACACAATAGTGATTGATTTAACTCTTGAGGAACAAACCTCAAGGAGAGGATTAAACCCCAAATTGGGGATATAACCTCTATAAAAATCTCTGTCTCACTTTACTTTTACAGTCATCTACATTTCTGTGAGATATAGCCAAAAACCTTTTTAAAACCAAGGAGATAACTCCAGAAACGAGTTCAAGGTTTCAAAGAGATCACGTAGATACTTAATCGTTCCTAGGATATATCTTAGAGATTACACTGTTATCACGTTTTTTAAGGAAAAGGTTTTTTTTTTAAAGAAGAAGCATAATTTTTATAAGCCTAATTCATCCCTCTCCCCTCTTAGGCATATTTTGAACTTCAGAAGCGTTAAATAAATAATATTACATAAATATTCTTTGTCGGATTATATATATCTAATTGAGATGCTAGTCTAGGGCTTTGATATGACAACCACAATCTGAGTGGATGTGAGCATTAATTTTAGGGGAAATTCCGTTTCAGACCCGATCGAATTTTAAAATTTCTCTTAAATACCACTTTATTTATTTTTTCCTTTTAAATACCAATCTGCAAAACATTCCTGTTTACTACCCCAAACATTAAAAAGACGAAACTAACCTTACTTAAATGACTTAGAAAAGCACTATTATTATTATATCAATTGTCGCCAGTATTAAACCAAGAAAGCACGTTATTATACCGGAAACTAAAGACACGATTAAGCGCGAGTGAGAATAAGTCTGACTTCCTGTGAAAAGCAAGACAAAGGAATATGAAGTCTGACTCCTTAGAAATTTATGCGCTATGTGAAATTCAAATCGGCCTTCGTTAAAATGGTATCTTTTTCGATTCTGTATGCATTATGCATTTTGAATTTTAAAGTTTTGAAAAATGCATATTTAAACTGTACCATTGTGAAAAAGTATTTTTCAATTCAGCTCGTATGCGTATGCAATTTTAAATTTATCGAAAATATTTTGTCATACGCATAATTAGAATATACCTTTGTGTTGTGAAAATACCGAAAACTTTAAATGTTACAGTTACGAAAACATTTTAAACAAGAAATATGTGTAACTGCAAGATTTGAAGTGCAAACTTTTTCGGTATTAATTTTTGATAGGTGGCAAGACTCAAAATTATTTAAAACATATAGGGAATTTTTAGAAAAAATAATGCACAGTAATTTCGAAAACTCCCCCTGAATGAAAAGTTCGAATTTTAAGTTCAGTCTTGCTCCCCCTCAATATTTTAAAAATTTTCAAAATAATGCTCCCCAACAATATTTTGAAGTTAATTTTACTCCCCCTCGATTAATGTCCTTGAGTGTTAAGAAACATTATTTTAAAACTCTTATAAATTTTCTCAAGGCATATAATCGAGGTTTCTCCCCCTACGTTAAAGCATATCTCGAAAAAGGAAATTCATACCCTCCACATGAGCTTTATTTTAAAACTTTTATTTATTTGAAATAAAATAAAATAAAACATGCGTTACCAGACCAGGTTCTGAACCGACATGTTCAGAAGCTTTGCTAGAGTAGGCTCGGGTCCTACACCGCTTTCGTGTAGAAGTGTTAGGAATCCATTTCTAGTGCTCAAATGTTATGTTATCTTTGTCTAGGGACCAAATTGTAGTTTATGATAATATAGGGACTGATGTGTAATATACCAAAGTATGTTTTGGTATATATAGGGCAAGTGTGTGTATTTTACACACAACTTGAGCACACCTTGAGCGAGGCTCTCTCTCATTTTAATATCTCTCTCTTCATCACAGTAGATTAGGCTTAATTGTGGAGAGGTATATGGATTGCTTGTAGAGAAAGCTATTGGATTAAATGAAGATTGATTGATTATTCGCCTATTGCTTCCGCGCGTATCAACAAGGTGAGTCAATCGATCTAATTCTCAAGTCCTTCATCTTAATTCGTTGGATGTGTTGAATCTGGAACCTACAATTGGTATCAGAGCAAACTTGTTTGTTGATTCTGTGTTAAATCTGCTTTGATTGAGCTTAATTTGCTGATTTGAGTTGAATCGCTGATGTTTGAAGTGACTTTGGTTCGACACTGTTCTATCTGATTTTCGCCTGATTTCTGTGTTAATCCAGTGTTAATTGTGTTAATCGAGTGATAGGTAAGCTGCGTCGATGCCTATTGTTCGATAATTGTGTTCTGATTAAGCAGAAATTAGGATTTGAGTGAAAAATAGGACAGTTTGCTGGTTTTCGCCAGATGAATGGCAGTTTTCGCCAGTTGAACAGCTGTTTTCGCCAGTTGAACAGCTGTTTTCGCTACTAGAACAGCGGTTTTCGCTATATGAACAGCGGTTTTCGCTGCATAAACTAGAGTTTTTTTGGTTAAATCGGTGTTTACTTGATTGATTACGTGTTTTAACCTGATTTAACTTTCCAGCGAAAATCTTAACTTCTCGCTAGTTTTAGTGGCGAAAACCTCTTAAAATTTTTTCGCCACTTTTGTCAGCGAAAACCTCAAAGCTTTTCGCTAAGAATACTGTTTCAGCGAAAAGTAAAGAACTTTTCTCCACTTCCGTTAGCGAAAACCTCAAAATTTTTCGCTAGATACTATTGCAGCAAGAAGTAAAGATCTTTTCGCCACCTTTGCTAGCAAAAACCTAGAATCTTTTCGCTGAACACTGTTTCAGCGAAAACCTAAGCTTTTCGCCAAATACTGTTCATTAGCGAAAACTTAAAACTTTTCGCCACTGTGTTTAGCGAAAACCTTAAAACTTTTCGCTATACACTATTTCAGCGAAAACTTAGAACTTTTCGCCAACTATTTTAGCGAAAACTAAACGTAGCGAAAAGTTCATACCTAGCGAAAACCTAATCTTTTCGCTATATACTGTTCTTAGTAAAGTAGCGAAAACTTGGAAACATTTCGCTAGACTTTTCAGCGAAAACCTTCGAAAGTTTTCGCCACATACTGCTCACAAAGCTTTCGACAGTTTTAGGTAAAAAAAAAAAAAAAAAAAAAAAAAAACCCTTAAATTTTTATATTTCACTTGGAGATTTTTTTTTGTACGTACTTTATATAGGTTCCTGGTTCATACGAAAAAGTTTCGTGTAACGAAAGTTTTTTTGGACTGGTAAAATTTTTCGGTACAAAAAATTATTCTCAGTACAAGTTTTTTTTTAAAATCATTTTAAAAAAATATATTTGATACCTAAAACTTCCGAAAATTATTTCAATACGAAAACATAGCATAAGTTGACTAAAAGTCAAAATAAATTGAAAATCAAAATAAATCAGCTAAGACTTTAAGTCAATATTTTTTTTTAATCAATAAAACAAGACGATCAATATACCATCCAACATATTTTTAGTCAAAATTAAAATTTGCAACATTCTATAAAACCAATACAATATCTGTGAACTTAATATATTGGTTTTTGAGCTGAAACGCTAATATTGGAGAACTATTCGAAATTAGTCAAAATTAAAATTTTCAACATTATATACCAATTACAATTTTCGAACTTTAAATTGGCTTGAACTGAAAAGATAAAAAAAAAATGGAAACATATATGAGCTCTCATGAACTAACAATTAAAAGACTCGAAGATAGACTAGTTAACAACGAACGTGTTCTTAGAAAACATTTACTTAACGAGTCTAGTCTTCAATGTCTTTTAACAAATGCACAAGATAAAATCACAGAACTTGAACTAACATTAGGACGTTATGAAATAAAAGTCTGTGAACTTAAAAAGAGCCTTAATACATATGAGGAAGAAAAGCAAACAGTTCAACAAAAATTCTCATCCACAAATAACGAAATGGTCAGAAAATTAGAAGCTAGGCTAGCTAATAACGAGCGTGAGTTAAGAAAACATTTAGAAATCGAAGCTAGTCTTGAATGTCAATTGACCAATGCTAAAGATGAGATTACTAGTTTGCTATCTAAGGCAGAAAATTATGGACCGAATATTTCTGAATTAAGAACAAACATAGCTGCCTATAAAGAAGAAATTAAAAATCATCAAGCTCAGAATAAATGTCTTTCAGAAGAATGCAATAAATTACGCATTAAAAATAAAGAACTCGAAATTCTTATTGTAAAGAAAGAAACTGAGCTAAAATTGTCTCAAAATAAATCTACTCAAACAAATGAGACAATGCCTATCAAAAAGGAACATTCTATACAAACTATAAAACCCGAATTTAATTGTGAAAATCCAGAAACCGAACGCAAAATTGCCGAGTTAAATTCTCTTCTGGAATCGCAGCAAAAAGGGTTTCAAGCTAAAATTGATGAACTTCAAAAGGAGAATACATTTCTCAAAAATTCCTACAAAATAGGCGCAACCTCAACTTCTTACTCTGTTAAAAGCGAACCATTAAAAAACATATCTCCAAAACAGAATAAGAAAACACCACGAATGACTAAAGCTATCAAGAAAGAAAGAATTGAGGAAGATAAATCATTTTTTATCAAAACAAACGAAAATGTTTCCTCTATTTCTAAAAAGGTAATTTCTAAAGTCATTCAAAAGATAAAGAAAGAAAGAATAAAGAAAGAAGCTACAAATATTAAAACAGACAATTCTACATTTTTTACTAAAACTGAAATATCCAAAAATAATAATTGTCTGACAAATAAAAGTAACTCATTTTATGAAAACACCTATGTGAATGATGTGATTCTTCCTAATAGGAAATACGACAATTCTATATTGAATGCTATTGATTCTATTAGTTCGTATTCCTATCTCAAGTACCCAGTCAAAGTCAAATCTGAAAAACATCTTCAACGACTGGCGAAAGAGAAAATTTTCTCAACTAACAATAGACACACATTCACCCGTGCTAAAATGATAATTTCAGAACGGTACAAATTTGGAAACCTAAGCTAGAAATGGAAATAAGTAGTCCTAAACAAACGTGGCTTCCTATGACTACTTTATCTGCTAATTTTAATTCCAAATTTGAACCTTATGAGCTTTATAAGATTACTGCTAATCAGGGAGGACCCGTCCAAAAATGGGTACCAAAGTCCCGCTAATTTGTTTTGCAGGATCCCGATTATGCGTAGGTCCTCGGGTTGCTTCACACGCATAATCGATATGAGCTGCAGGCAACCACCAATTCCCGACACGTGTGGTATTCGAGATTGCTCCACACTCGTGATCGGTATGAAATGTGAGCAATCATACTATATAAATAAATATTTTTTTTAGATTTTACATTAAAAAAAAAAAAAAAAAAAACTTTTCGCTAACTTTTCGCTCACTAGTTCAGCGAAAACAGTTTTCAGCGAAAACCTTCTCTTTTCGCTAACTGTTTTCGCCATTTTTTTTATATATATAAATATATATATATAGGTATAATAAAAAAAATAATAATAAATAATAAAAAAAAAAAACTTTTCGCTGAAAAGTCTAGCGAAAACCTCAAACTTTTCGCTAATTATTTCAGCGAAAACATTTTTAGCGAAAACTTTTACTTTTCGCCAACACTCAGCGAATTTTTTTTTTAGCGAGAACCTTTTCTTTTCGCTAATTGTTTTCGCCACATTATAAGTTTTTTTTAGTTTTCGCCAATTCCTTTAAAAAGAAAATATATACATATATAAATATATATACATATATAAATATATATAGGCACTAAAAAGAGATAAAAAAAAAAAAAAAAAAAGGAAGGCCATCGAAATAAAAAAAAAGGAAAAGGAAAAGAAGGCCAAAAATAAAAAAATAAAAAAATAAAATAAAATAAAATAAAATAAAATAAAATAAAATAAAATAAAAAAAAAAAACTCTGAGCTTCATTGCTAAAAGAAGATGACTTGAATTTCATTGTCAAAATAGGTACATTACTGTCCTAGATATTAGACTTCATCTTTAGTATTGAGTTTCAAAGGAAGTCTAATGTATCATTCTTAGTACCTAAAAATTTGTCTATGTCGTCTTTACATTCTTTATATATTTAGATGGGGAGTGGATAGACAGATAGACAAGGCGCATAAACTTCAAAAGAGCATATTACCATGGTTCTCATATAACAAGCGTATATGGTTTAGGGGGAGTAACACTTATGAGTGCAGAAGGCACATTTAAGGGGGAGTGTTACTTCATGTATAAAAGACGCTTGATTTTTGTAATATGCAATCCTCAAAGAGCGCATCTATTTAGGGGAGCAAGGGCATCATATTAGAAATAGTGCACCATTTTAGGGGGAGAGTTACCTAAAAAGGCGCAAGAGCTTCAAAGAGAGAATGCCCTGAAGATAAATTTCGTACTTTGACGGGGAGTGCTACCTCAACCCAAATAGCGCAACGACACAAAAAGAGGTGTTCACATACCTGTTCCCATGGTTCAGTTAATCCCACACTGTACCTATCCCAGGAACAACCTCGAGTGTATGTGAGGGTTTTTGAGCGAATAACGATATAATCTTTACACCTCAACAAACTATCCGGGCCATAACCATTATAGGTACAGGACTGATTTTTCAGCTCCCGGGTAGAAGACGCCTCATCGGGTCCAAAGGCGCATGCACAACCCTTCCTAGCTACTGATTTGTCTCCCTAAAGACAAGTGTTTCAATATCTCACGGGGAACCGCATATGCTATCACCGTTTCACTTGGAAGCGGGAGATATTCAACTAAGTGGTCCACAGCCCCACACCACTGACTTCATTCTATGCACTTAACGTCTAGTGTGTCCCATAGCCTAAAACGTTTTCTATTTTTTTAGGACACATACATTATTTTACACACACAAAGCAGGTCTATGTGACCTTGCCAGAACTTCTGTAGACACATTTTTTACAAATGTGATTCTATGATCAGAAGGAAGTCCTGCCGTTGCAATATTAAAACAACAACGGTAGCAGGCCATCTTCTGGAGCACGACTCTAGAACGATGTCAACGGGTTGCCTATGTGGCCCCGTAGTCCCTTCAAATGCAAGTCTTTGTGACTTTGCATCAACGACCAAGAGTGACATCTAGGGATGTCTCACGATGATTGGTCGTCGGTCCCGTTTTCAGGTTACTTCATCCGCACTTCAACGTCAACACGCTCCGCGCTGACACTAGAAATCACCTTGATCCGAAGACATGACGATACAATTGAATCGCCATGAGGGGGAGAAGTATCTCAAGGAGGCAAAGCACGTGACATCATTAAAGAAGCCAAGCTTACAACGCACGTGCTGAACCACAACAAACACGATCTCTCTCCATGGCACGAGAATAAACGAAGAGTCAATGTCCTTAGATCTACACAACTCTGATCTATGCAAGAAGGTGATAAAAAAATTCAAGGTTGCAAAGAAGAAAAAGGGGGAGCATGTACATAGGGGGAGAAAGAAGATTCTCCAGAAGCCCTCAACCTTTTCTTCAAGCAGCAACGAAGAACGTGTCTAATCCACAATTGAACACAAAGGGGGAGATTGTTAGGAATCCATTCTTGTGTTCAATCGATGATGAAGACTGAAGATCATTAGAGACAAAGACTATTGGCGCTCCAATGACATTTGAACACTAAGGGGGAGATTGTTAGGAATCCATTTCTAGTGCTCAAATGTCATGTTATCTTTGTCTAGGGACCAAATTGTAGTTTATGATAATATAGGGACTGATGTGTAATATACCAAAGTATGCTTTGGTATATATAGGGCAAGTGTGTGTATTTTACACACAACTTGAGCACACCTTGAGCGAGGCTCTCTCTCATTTTAATATCTCTCTCTTCATCACAGTAGATTAGGCTCAATTGTGGAGAGGTATATGGATTGCTTGTAGAGAAAGCTATTGGATTAAATGATGATTGATTGATTATTCGCCTATTGCTTCCGCGCGTATCAACAAGGTGAGTCAATCGATCTAATTCTCAAGTTCTTCATCTTAATTCGTTGGATGTGTTGAATCTGGAACCTACACAAACATGCATGTCTAGTGTTGGAAACTGAACATCTCATATTATAGAATTCAAGACACGTATGAAACATTAATGACACAAACACAATCCATAATCTGTTTCACTTTCGGGTCTATCCGATATCATAATATCCATTATATATCTGTGTGATTAAATTGATAACTCTCTTTATCAAATAGTTTGTAGAATATAACTATCATTTAATCCACACATTAATCTTAAACATGATAATTAGTGTTCCATGCTAAAATCAAGATTAAGGATAATTTTGAGTAAATATTATATATTACAATATGGAATTCTACAATTTAAGTCATCGACTTAAATGATCCATAAATAATTAATTTACTTAAGGAACAAAATGATATAAATCATTCAATTCATGAAATAACATTTAAGGCGCAATAATCCAAATAATTGGCTTTTAGATCACAAAACTAACAACTCCCACTTGATCTAAAGTCAAATTCAATGCATCTAAATGCATATAGCTATAAACAAGTATCCTCAAAATCAAATATTTCATAGCCAGTTTCCAACGTATCTAATACCCATAGATTCACTATGATTTGTGTGTTTGGCTTGAGGTAGAGGTTTTGTCAGTGGGTCGGCTGTGTTTCCGACAGAATCAACTCTTCAAACCTTTACATCACCTCTGTCAACGATTTCTCGTATTAAGTGATAATGACGTAGAACATGTTTGGATCTTTGGTGTGATCTAGGCTCTTTCACTTGAGCAATGGCTCCATTGTTATCACAATATAACTCAATTGGGCCGGCACTACTTGGAACAACACCAAGTTCTGTTATTAACTTTTTTTATCCAACATCCTTCTTTAGCTGCTTCGGAAGCAGCAATGTATTCTGCCTCGGTAGTGGAATCTGATGTTGTTTCATGTTTGGAACTCTTCCAACTAACAACACCTCCATTGAGCAAAAATACATATCCTAATTGCGATCTCATATCATCACGGTCGGTTTAAAAACTAGCATCAGTGTAACCTTTTACAACGAGCTCATGTTCACCACCATAAACAAGGAACATATCCTTAGTACCTTTTAGGTACTTGAGGATATTTTTAGGCACTTTGACTCAATCCAATGAGTCTCTTAGATCTATCTCTATAAATCTTACTGCCTAGAATATAAGCAGTATCGCCCAAATCCTTCATAGAGAACACTTTCATTAATGAGGATTTGACGAACTCCAGTAAAGGAATATCATTTTCGATAAGAAGTATGTCATCTACATACAACACTAGAAAAACTATTGCGCTCCCACTAGTTCTCTTGTATACACAAGGTTCCTCTTCACACTTGATAAAATCAAACACTTTGATCTCTTTATCGAAGCATTTGTTCCAACTTCGTGATGTTTGCTTCAACCCATAAATAGATTTTTGAAGCTTGCATACCTTCTTAGCATTCAATGGATCTATAAAACCCTCTGGTTGTGTCATGTACACATCTTCTTCTAAATCACCATTTAGAAATACAGTTTTAACATCCATTGCCATATTTCATAGTCGTGAAATGCGGCAATTGCTAGAAGGATCCGAATAGACTTAAACATAAGTACTGGTAATAAAGTTTCATCATAGTCAACTCCTTGAACTTGTTTGAAACCTTTCGCTACCAGTCGTGCTTTGTATGTAGTCAGGTTGTAGTCCATGTCTGTCTTTCTTTTGAAAACCCATTTGTTTTCAATGGCTTTTACACCATCAGGAAGATCGACTAAGTTCCAAACTTTATTGTCGTACATGGACTGCATCTCGGATTTCATGACTCCCAGCCATTCATCAAAGTCAGGTCTGTCTAATGCTTCATTATAAGTCATTGGGTCCTCAGTATCTAATACCGATATTTCATGTAGTCCCATGAACCTTACAGGCAGTCGGACTATCCTTGTTGACCTACGCAAAGGTTGTTCTTCCGGTTGGACCTCCTCCACAACAATTTGTGGTTCAGGTTCAACATCGACGGGTGTCGAATCAGCTTGAGGCAATACTTGAGCCTCTTCCACAACATGTTGCGAAATTGGCTCTTTTTGGCTCATGCTGGTGGAAGCTATCATTGGCGAGGATACATAGTGACCCATAACCATATCATCACGTAGTGTTTCTTGAACTTCTTCAAGTCTAACATTATTCTCATTGCTTTTTCTTGCGAGAAACTCTTTCTCCAAGAAAACGCTATGCCGAGCAACAAACACATTATTGTCTGACTTATTATAGGAATAATATCCTTTCGTCTCTTTAGGATATCCTAAGAAAAAGCATTTGTCCGATCTAGGGCTAAGTTTATCAACCATCAACCTTTTGACATAAACTTCGCAGCCCCAAATTTTCAGAAAAGTCACGTTTGGTACTTTACCAAACCACATCTCATACGGTGTCTTTTCTACAGACTTAGAAGGAACTCGGTTTAGTGTGAATGCATCAGTCCCACGCGCATAACCCCAAAAGGAAAGAGAAAGTTCAGTTTGACTCATCATAGATTGAACCATGTCTAACAAAGTTCTGTTCCGCCTTCAAAAACACCATTCCATTTTGGTGTTCCATGAGGAGTTACTTGTGAAACAATTCTACATTCTTTAAGATAAGCTCCAAACTCTATGCTCAAGTATTCACCTCCACGGTCTGACCACAAGGCTTTTATCTTCTTGTTGAGCTGGTTTTCAACTTCATTCTTGAATTCTTTGAAATTTTCAAATGATTCAGATTTATGTCTCATAAAGTAGACATAATCATATCTGCTGAAGTCATCAGTAAATGTAATGAAGTATTGATAACCTCCTCGGGCATTTGTCGTCATTGGAACACATACATCACTATGTATTAGTCCTAACAAGTCATTTACCCTTTCACCTCTTTTTGTGAAAGGTGCTTTAATCATTTCCAAGTAAACAAGATTCACACGTCTCAATTGATTCAAAATCAAATTGACCAAGAAGTCCTACTTCTCGTAATTTCTTAATGCATTTCTCATTTATATGACCTAAGCGACAATGCCACATAAGAGTCAAACTCTCATTAGAAGTCTTTAATCTTTTGTTATTGATATTTAAAACTAGTTTTTCCATCTCAAGCAAATATAGAGAATTCTTCTGATAAGAACATCCATAAAATATATCGTCTTTATAAAACGAAAAGCATCCATTCTTAATGGTAAATAAAAACCATCCATGTCTAAACATGAAATAGAAATAATATTTCTCGAGATAGACGGAACAAAATAAACATTTTAAGTTCCAAAATAAGTCCACTTGGCAAAGACAAATCTATGCATCCTATAGCAACGGCTGCAACGCTTGCACCATTCCCGACGCGTAGCTGTACTTCGCCCTTTCTCACCACTCTCTTATTATTTAGTGCCTGCATATTCGAAAAAATTTGAGCGCACGATCCGATATCAAATACCCATTAAGAAATAGAAGTAGCAATATTAATCTCAATAACAAATATACCTGAAGCAGATGAAACATTTCCACTCTTCAAGTCATCAAGATACTTGGGACAATTTCTTTTCCAGTGCCCAATGCCTTTACAGTAAAAGCATTCAGCTGTAGCAGCAACCTTGACCTTGGGAGTGCTCGAAGCAATAACCTTAGCCTTATTTTTACCAACATTTGGCTTGCTGTTTACTTTGCGCTTGAATTTGTCTTTCTTAATCTTTTTCCCACCCGCATGAATTGCAAGCACATGAGAAACTCCTTTCTTCATGTCAAGTTCAGCAGTTTTCAGCATCCCGTGGATCTCATCCAAGCTCTTATCCATTTTATGCATATGGTATTTCATGATGAACTGTGAATAGCTAGGAGGAAGAGAGTTAAAAATAATGTCTGTGGCCAACTCCTTGCCCACTGGAGTTTCAAGTTTCTCTAGTTGCTCCACAGAACTCAACATCTTGAGCATGTGATCGCTAACAGAGTTACCCTTAGACATCTTACATGCCAATAAAGCTCTAGTCACATTATACCTCTCTGAACGTGCATGCTCTTGAAACATTTTCTTGAGCTGCTCCATGATATTATATGACGTGGTTAACTCGAATCGCTTCTGCAATTCGGGTGCCATTGTCGCCACAATTAAACACTGTACATCGATCTCATCGCAACAATGCTGGTCACACTTATCGATTATTTCTGCACTTGCATTAGCATCGGGATCCTTCGATACGGGCTCATTCAATATATATTCCTTACGCTCTTGCCTAAGAATAATTCTTAGGTTACGCTACCAATCAATAAAATTAGTCCCGTTAGAGCTCACCTTATCCTTTTCCAACAGAGAACGCAATGAAAGAGCTTGTCTTGCCATTATCTACATCGCAAAGAAAAAGTTTTCAGTTATTTTCATGTAAATATTTTATTAACAAAATAAAACTCCCACTACAATTTATTGCCCTATAGTAGTAGGTCCAAGATCCATATTTTCACTGAGAATAAGCCAGCGGCGGCATGAAACTTCATCTCAGTTATTTTAGGTAAGCAACTCATTGCTAATCAAATCATATTTGACTCTTGGTTTTGTCAACATCGAATGTTAGCAAAACTTCTCCCCAAGACCCAAAACGGTTTTGGCCTCTTGATAAGTAAACATCATTCTATTTGATACGGCATGTCGGACATACCCCACGCATCTTAAAGATTGAACACGGTGCCTACTGAGTAGGTCCCGCCAATATTCGATCGATAATTCAGCACGGATAGAATAGCAAGGGAGTACACTTAATTTTACAAGGGACTTTAATTCATTAATCTCATCAACGAATCTTTAAAACATTAATATTCTAAATATAATGTGATATTATTCAAAATAATATTTTATCACATTAGAGATGCGAATTATCTAATAATTAGCAAAATACTTACGGCCAATCACATCAACCAAATCTTTAAAATATATATGCGAAGTTATTTTCGTAAATAACATATGCAAGATTAAGCAAGAATATAATCATTATTACGAAAGCGCATATATATATATATAGATTGAAGTTTCAATGCACAACGAAAACCGAATTCTTAGAACACCTAAAATATATATATATATATATATATAATATGCATATACTATATTATATATATACTAATATATACTACTAATACAATATATTACTATTAACGATTAATACATATATCCAAAAAGGAAAAGGGGGCCACCAAAATTAAAAATACAAGGCCACAAAAAAAAAAAAAAAATCTTCTCTCCTCATTATCAAGCTTCATGGAGATTACCTCCGACCTCCGAAGATGGACTTCAAAACAAGAATCTCGAGCCTACAACGGTCAACATTTTTCAAAAGGCGACGGTGGCTACAAATACAAATTTCGGTGCTCGCTTCAACCGACCTGCTCCGGCTTGCTGACAAACAAAGCAGCACTCACTACTTCCTACCGGATGCATGGATACTTCGTTCCTATGATTCAGTCAAACTCAACTGAATCTAACCCCGGAACATCACCGAGAGTCAGTTGAATCATGAAGAAACAACCACGTATCCTAAAACCTTTTGAAAAGATCGACGTTACATGATTCCCTCACCTCAGAAATTATTCGGACCAACCCCTATAGGTACAGGTGCTAATTTTATTAGCTCCCGGGTAGAAGTCCCCGCAATAGGTCCAACGGCACGTGCACAACCGAGCCTTACCCACTTGTCTGTCTCACAAAAGACAGGTGTTTCAGAAATCACGGGGAACCACGTCTACTCTCACCGCTTCACTCGGAAGCGGGAGATATTGAACTATGTGGTACTCAGCTCCACTACCACACTTCCTTGAGCACTCGAGTCTAGTGTGTCCTCACTTCCCATATATTTTTATATTTTCTAGGACACATATACTTTTCTAACACCTGATCTTTGTGATCAAGCTAGAACTTCCATATACGCATCTCATGTAGATGTGATTCCATGATTGGAAGGAAGTCCTGCCGTTGCAACATCAATACAACAACGGAATCAGGCCATCGTCTCGAGCTAGTCTCTAGAACGATGTAAACGGGATGGCTCTGTGGCCCCGGTTCTTCAAGCATGTCCTCACAGGCCACGTCTCGGAGTTTGTCTCTGAAGTCGTGTCGACGGATTGCCTTAGTGGCTCCGTCTGGTTATTACCATCACCGACCTGTCGTTTCTATCCTTCTAATCTTCCTATACAAGCATGCCGATCTCGTTAACACGAATCGCCATGAGGGGGAGAAGGGGACACACATAAACAAATAGGTCGGACCACCCACCAACTTCCGCCGAGCTTACCACTCTGAAGCCGGGCTCCCCTATATATGAATGGAACATTCCAAAGGAGCCTCGGCACATTTTACAACACCCCACATGTATCTTCTTCCGGAGCCAGACAAGCTTCCTCGAGGCCGAACCAGACAACTTCCTTCGAAGAAGACGAATCCGGCGCCGAGAAGAAGAAGATTGGAAGAGACTTGATGACTTCAAACTACGAAGAAAGACCAGGACAAGATGCAAATAAAGTCCAAGATCTGCGACATCATCAAATTCAAATATCAGGGCGTGGATCACTATTTACATCCGGTCTACAGGATACATCATCAAGACAAGAGAGTCCTAACCGAAAGAGCATTCAAAAGCCTCCGCAAGAAGAGAAGATAGCCCTTGTAGGGGGAGATTGTTAGGACTCAAGATGTTAACGGGAAGTCTTTGTGACCCCGATTTCTTATACAACGGATTACCTTTGTGGCTCCGTCGTGTTATTACCAAACCTGAGCTCCTACTGTGCTTAACAAAACAGTCCTCTTCTCCCGACGACGTGATCAACATGCCAAATCACTGCCCCATTGTGTATAGTTACCATGATGGTCTCCCCAACTCGATCATCATGAGGTGGAGTAGTACTAAATCAAAAAATGGGGCCAATACGTCAACGAAAGGGCAAGATTGATCAGAAATGCTAAAATCATCAAGCGTCGTCAAATCAAGCAAACACCGCCGACCTTCAAAGACCGAAGTTGCCGCCTCGTGTGTGTCTCTCCAAATTTCAAAGAGAACTTCCCAATCCCAACACAAGGTTGACGAAAAGTAGGGGGAGTTGCGTCATTATCGAAAGGAGAGATCGAACACAAAAAGAAGAAATCCGACAAGCAACTTCAAACACCTTCCGGCATTTACGAGTCGAGCTTCAAAAGAAGATTAAGAAGATCTGGTGCCGAGAAGCAAAGATCAAGACACGGTGAGCTTGAAGATCTCCAAAAGAAGAGGTCAAAAGACAAGACAAGGAGGAAATTCCTTTAGGACTCAGGCAAACGCACTAAGCCCCGCAAAGATAATCCATGCCAAATTGAAGATTGAACACAAAGGGGGGGATTGTTAGGAATATTTTATTGTATTCAATTAATTAGAATTATCTTTGTAGTGTATTTATAAAGATTATCATTATAAGATGCTTAGTGTAATTGAACTTTGTTAGGGGCCCAAGTATTATATACCAACTGGTGGTATAAATACCAAAACCCTAACACATAATAAAGTGTGTTTTGTGTGAAAATCATCTAGAGAGAGAGAGAGAGCCACCCAACACCTCACAAGAACACAACACCCCACGTCAATCGAATTCTTCCCATTCAAATGTGGTTAAATTCGTCCCTATGTTAGATTGTTAGGATAGAAAGGCTACCAACAAAGCTAAATAATGGAATAAATCTGTTGGAAATTATTCTGTTGTGTTCAACTGATGATGAAGACTGAAGATTCGAGAGACAAAGACAACCGAAGCTTCAATTATAATTGAACACTAAGACAAAAAGTTCTTCAAGAAATCATCATCCTCGTCCAACAAATAAAGGATCTCGTCAGGACCCAATCCTCAGACCCGACCATTTCAGCCAGCTGAAACCAAGGCCCCAGCCGAACCAAGAAAATGCTACAACTGTGGCAAACCAGGGCACTTTGCCAATGACTGTCCCCTTCCGAAGAAAAAGAAGGACGAAGAGTATTATCTCAGGAAGCTGCAGTTGATCAGGCAGAAGAATCAAGGCAAAGCACTAGTGGCCGAGCAGGACCACTGGCTCGAGGACTCCACGGAAAGTGAGCCCGAGAACCTTGCCCTGATGGCACGGCTGGAAGGAGACGGATCAGACGAGGAGGAGCAGTCGGAAGCTAGCACCAGCACCAGCACGAACGAGGTAGACAAATCGTGCAACGGCGAGGAGGTATATTCTTTCAACGAGAGTATGCTTTTAAATCTACAAAATAAAATAGAGGTCCTAAGTAAAGAACGTAAAAATACTAAGTCTTTAGAAAAGAAATTAGCAAAAACTCAAGCTATTCTAACCATGACCCTAGAAGAAGTAGAAAGATTAGAAAATAGCTTGAGTACGTCAGAACAAGACTTAGGAAAATCAAAGGATAAAATTAGTGAATTAATAAATAGGATAGCGACCCTAGAATGCGATAGAAACGAAACTTCTAGCAATAATGATAGAATTAGAGAACTAGAAGCCCAATTAGCTAACAACCGTGCATCCCTCATTAATCGACTAAGCGATATTGGTTCCCTGAATTGTCGATTAGAAGCTGCAAATCTTAGGGTAGCTAGTCGAGATGAGGAAATTGTTAAACTAAATAAAAAACTTGAAGAGTTGATGGCGAATTATAGGAAGAGTGAGAATGAGCGAATAAATAAAACTAGCTAGTATAATCTGATGAATAGCGAACGCGCTGGGCTATATGCTAAAATAAAGAGCCTAGAAGACATTATCACGAAACGAGGGCTATCAGAACAGGTATTAGAACGAACCATGTCTCTTAGTCAGCCCAAAGATACTAGGTTCTACAATCCACGAGAGGGGTTAGTCTTCGTTAAGACCATCATACCTGAAGCCAAGAAAACTCCCACTCGTTACGATAGTAGTTATCTGGATCTATCGCTCATACGCTTCATTCAGTCGTCAAAAAGCGAACCAACGACAGGAGAAGGGAGCGATCGGGCCAAAAAACCGTTCGATTACCCTAGCCTGAACGAAAGTTACAAGACAAAGGAAAAACCCTCGATTGATAACTATCTCCAGGCTAGTGCACCGCCCTCTCAAAAGGTCGTTGAAGAAGCACCGAAGAATTCGAAGCATATGGGAACGTTGCCTAGAGCTTACAGCCCTTTTTCGCATAAAGAAAATTTCAAATTACGAGCATTGATGGAATCACTCGAGCAACTCTCTCAACTAGAGAAAGACATTTTACTCGCAGTAATTTCATCATTTAAGGATCAAATAAGCACTAGACCCCACACGATCCCTACACACACTCCTTTCATTTTGACGACGTCACACACAAAACTCTTCAAGAATAAAGAATTTGATAAGCCGGTTATAGGTCGCACCACGAAGATCACTAACAAGGCCTCTTCTGCATCGACAGGAAAAGCATCTTGGGAAAAGAGCGTGAAGTGGAGGGCAAACCAAGACGAGACAAAAGGAGACGTTGCTGCTCACAAAAAGGAGCAAATGAAAACGAAAACTAAAATGTCTCCCTTTTTGTTTTGTAAGAATCGTCTTGAGTGTGTTAATGTGTTGAAAAATGCTGCTAGTTTTATTTCTAAGTCTAAAAGGATTTCAGACCCGAAACTTAGCAGGCAACTTATTTCGCAAACCCACACACACACACTAGACTCGCAAACTAAAAGGCACACATCAAAGTCGCGAACTTTGATTTCTATACCTAACTCGCGAACTAACCCTCTCTTTGCACACTTCCCCGAAGTAAAAGCCAAGAAGGTTGCAAGCTAAAATTTCCAACCAAAGGCGAGACCACAAAATGCTTCAAGGCTCGAGAAAAAGCCAGATCAAATATCTCGCAAAAACAAGAAGAAAACCGAGCCCAAGCATTACGTGCCCAAAATCAAAACGCAACCGCTCAAAACGAAACAAATTTGGGTCACAAAAAGGGAACTCGAATCCATCACGACCAAATCAGGCACACGCCAGATTTGGGTTCCCAAAACAAGTCCAAGCATAGTAGATTACTTAGCTGATTCTTTATTTCATCTATGCTTGCGTGTCGAAAATAACCAAGGGGAACCCGAGCGTTATCGGGTTACTGACCTCTCTTGATTATTTTTGCAGATCTGTCATGTGTGGTATCTCGATTCAGGTTGCTCCACACACATGACAGGGAGAAAAGAGCTGCTGAGCAACTACAAAGCCCGCTTTGGCGGTAACGTGCGCTTCGGAAATAATCACGCGGCTCCGATCATAGGACACGGAGACCTCATCCATGACAACCTCACAATCAGGGATGTCTCGCTTGTCGAAGGACTTGGACACAACCTCTTCAGCATTGGCCAGTTCTGCGATAGAAGGCTGACGGTCACCTTCCAGTCTGACGAATGCACCATCAGCGACGAGCAGGGTAGGGAACTCCTCACAGGCACGAGGAAGAGAAATCTCTACACAATCAATCTGAAGACCCTTCGACCTTCATCCGCCATATGTCTGATGACAAAGGCATCACACCAGCAAAAGGACCTTTGGCACAGACGGATGTCCCATATCAACTTCAAAACGCTGAATAAACTATACAAAGATAAGCTAGTCACATGACTCCCAGCATTGAAGTACCACAAAGAGCATCTATGTTCGGCGTGCGAATTGGGAAAGATGAAGAAGGCATCTCATTCATCAAAATACGTGGCCTCGACCTCTCGCCCACTGGAGCTGCTACACAGGATTTATGCGGGCCAATGAGGATACAAAGCATAAATGGAAGAAAATACGTATTAGTCATTGTAGATGACTACTCGAGGTACACATGGACGAGATATCTTAAAACGAAGGACGAGACCCCTGAAATCATCATCTCTTTTGTGAAGACGACTCAGAACCTGCTTGAGAGCAACATCCAAGTGATCCGCACAGATAATGGCACTGAGTTCAAGAACAAGGTCCTCAGTGACTTCTACACCTCGTTAGGAATCTCTCAGCAGTTCTCGGCCGCAAAAACCCCTCAACAAAATGGAGTAGTGGAAAGGAAGAACCGGACCCTTATCGAAGCAGCCCGGACAATGCTAATTCAATCAGGACTTCCACACTTTCTATGGGCCGAGGCAGTAAACACGGCGTGTTACACGCAAAACCGAACGAGCATTCACAAGAGATTTGGGAAGACTCCGTACGAGCTAATCAACCAAAGGGTCCCAAACATCAAATATCTACGAATTTTCGGCTGCAAGTGCTTTGTAGCTAATGACCGAGTTGATTGAGGGAAGCTCGACCCGAAGGCCATCGAAGGAGTGTTCATTGGATTTCGGCTACTTCAAAGGCCTATAGAGTCTATCTCAAAGATAGAAGGACTGTTATGGAAAGCATAAACGTTACTTTCGACGAAGCGCCAGTGGCTTCTGAATACATCAGTTCAGGACCCGTACTACAACCGAACGCTTCTGTCCAAATCAGGCCAGAACCGGGACTAATTAGAGTGCTGACAGACGATCAGCCCAGTCCTACATTCGAGGAGGTAGCATCGACATCCCACAAGAGCGACGACGCATGAGAGCTGTTTTTCGAAGATCTAGCCATCCACGATCGTCGATCAGCTCAACCTCCTCACCAACCCCAAAATAGTGACGCACCAGCTTCTCCCGTAGGCCAACACGAAGCTGATGCATCTCCCTCAACGTCACATATAGAAGTCACTATTTCCCCTGAAGCCTCAACCGAAGAAGACGATGAAGACATTTCCCTAGACATAGAGCCTCACTCCCCGATCGAAATTTCCAGCACTCCCGAGACAACAGGTGAAGAACCCGCACAGGACGAGCAAGAACAACCTCTCCCTCATCAAAGGAAGTGGACTCGAGCCCATCCGACGTCTCAAATTATTGGAAATCCAGACCAAGGAGTTAGTACAAGATCATCAACAATAAATGAAAATCTATATGCCTGCTTTCTCAGCCAGGCTGAGCCGAACAAAGTTGGAGACGCGCTAAAAGACCCAGACTGGGTAAACGCAATGCAAGAGGAAATCCATCAGTTCGAAAGACTGAAAGTGTGGAAACTCGTACCGAGACCTCAAGGAAAGACGATTATCGGTACGAAGTGGGTATTCAAGAATAAGAAAGATGAAGACGGTGTCGTAATTCGCAACAAGGCAAGGCTAGTCGCGAAGGGCTACAACCAGCAAGAGGGAATCGACTACGACGAGACCTTCGCACCCGTAGCGCGAATCGAAGCAATTCGGATTTTCCTAGCCTTCGCAGCCCACAAAGACTTCACGGTGTATCAGATGGACGTCAAGACAGCCTTCCTCAACGGCGTCTTGAAAGAAGAAGTCTACGTGGCACAACCTGAAGGATTCGTAAGCCAAGCCCACCCTGACTATGTGTACTTCCTCGAGAAGGCACTTTACGGACTTAAGCAAGCACCCCGAGCATGGTACGAGGTGCTATCTGACTTTCTGATCGAGTCAGGCTTCACTAAAGGGCAAATCGACACCACCCTCTTCATCAAGCGACGCAAGTCTGAAATTCTACTTGTTCAGATTTACGTCGACGATATTATTTTTGGATCCACAAACCCCATATTGTGCGCGGAGTTCGGGGAACTGATGAAGACAAAGTTTGAAATGAGCATGATGGGAGAGCTCAACTTCTTCCTTGGACTGCAAGTCAAGCAACTCCCAGAAGGAATCTTCATCAGTCAATCGAAGTACATTCAAGACATACTTAAGAAGTACAACATGGAAAATTCCCCATCTAAAAGTACCCCGATGTCGACTTCGTGCAAATTAGCCGCAGATCCATCGGGCAAATCAGTCAACCCGTCTACATACAGAGGAATGATAGGATCGCTTCTGTATCTGACAGCAAGTCGGCCGGATATTGTCTTCTCCACTTGCCTGTGCGCGCGCTTTCAAGCCGATCCGAAGGAGTCGCACATGCTCGCAGTGAAGAGGATCTTACGCTATCTCAAGGGAACACCGACACTCGGACTCTGGTATCCCAAGAATTCTAACTTTCAATTACTTGGCTTTACGGATGCCGATTTTGCAGGTTGTAGGATGGACCGGAAGAGCACCTCGGGTGGAATACAGTTCTTAGGTGACAAACTCGTAAGTTGGTCATCTAAGAAACAAAACTGTGTGTCCACGTCAACCGCCGAAGCAGAGTACGTTGCTGCGGCCAGTTGCTGCTCTCTAATCCTGTGGTTGCGAACGCAACTGCAGGATTACGGGTTTGTTTTCAATAACATTCTAATTTTCAGCGACTCGAAGAGCGCTATTGCCATTACCTGTAATCCCGTCCATCATTCCCGCACTAAACATATAGACCTTCGATATCACTTTATAAAAGATCATGTCGAAAAAGGCACAATCACAATGTACTTCGTCAACACCGAAGTTCAACTTGCCGATCTTTTCACAAAGGCTTTGGATGAAAAACGTTTCATGTTTCTCGTTTCAAAGTTAGGCATGTTGAATCGGGAAGCATAACGTGATTTTTGCCTATTTCAACCTTTTATAAAGTTTAAAAGATGATCACCATTCCAAAAATTTAGGGGGAGTAATTTTTAGTCTTGTTATATTTTAACTTGAAATGTATTTTCTAAGAGTGCACATTTTGAGGGGGAGTTAAGTTAAAAATTGAGCCCACAATCACTAATGCATTTGAGCCAATTCGCGAAATTCAAAAAAAAAAAAAACAGTATTGGGCCTTCTTTTCTCACTTTTCGGCCAAGTTCTTCAACTTCACTTCTGATTCGCGAACCATCAGAATGGGCTTCTTTCATCTTTCTGGCCCAGTTTGCATCAACCCTACTTCGCGAATTCATCGCACGATTCGCGAACTCTCGAACGGGCCTAATGTTCTCTTGCAGCCCAAAATCTTTCAGGCCCGCGAAGTTCCAACTGCTTTAAACCCTAAATTTCTCGAAGCTACAGTCGCCGTCACATTTCAAAATTAGGGTTAACAAGTTTCACAAATTCTCTCTCGATCTACTGTTCATCCGCGAGATAAAACCACTCAAATCACGACGAAACCCGCCTTTTAGCTTTCAAATCCTCTTCTCTCGTGCATTGCTGTGGTAAGACTACTCTTAAATACTCGTTTTTCTGCAGATCTTTACTTTGTTGATGATGATTTTGGCGAATCTGGAACTTTCTGCACTTCGCGGTTGATGAACACGATGCATCTTCATGATTCGCGAACTCGGCTTCTTTTTGATCCTTCTAGCGCGGCTTTCGAAGTCTCCAACATGTTTTTCGCGCATTCCACTTAAGCCCGCGAAGTTCTCCATGTTCGCGAACTCTCAATAGTTCGCGAACTCGTTCCGCATTCGCGAAACTAAGGACCGCTTTTTCCTCAATTCGCCAACTTTCATATCGCGAACCTCGCTCAAAATTCGCCAAGTCCTCAAGTTCGCGAACCGCTCTCAATTCGAAATCATCTTTAAATCGCGAACTTATTTCTCAATTCGCCAACTCTTCAAGTTCGCGAACCAAATGTACTTTCCCGAATCCCTACATTTTTCGCGAACGCACTTTCACCTCAATTCGAGAACAAAATCCCAATTCGCAAATCGTTCAGTTCTCGAACCTATTCTAATATTCGCGAAAATAGGATTCGCAAAAACTTTCATATCGCGAATCTCTCTCAAACTTCGCCAACTCCTCAAGTTCGCGAACAGCTCCCAATTCGAAATCATTTTTATATCGCGAACTTATTTTTTTTAATTCCCAAACTTTTAGATTGCGAATCTAACATTCCTTTCCAAATCCTTACAAATTTCGCGAACTCATTTACACTTCAATTCGAGAACACAATCTCAATTCGCAAAGTCTTTCAGTTCTCGAACCTATTCTCACATTCGCGAAACAGGATTCGTAAAGCTTTTAGCGAACTAACCAAACTCTCATATCGCGATCCACACTTAACTGTTTTTATCATCTGTTTCGCGAACTATACTTAGAATTTTCTTCAAGAACTTTCATTTTTCAATTCGCGACATAAAGACCTTGGAAAACTTTCTAACACATTTACATTAATGCGCGAACTTTCAACTTAAAAATTTTCTAAGTTTCTTTTTCAAATCCATGATTTAAATGGGCTGAAACTGTTTTTGGGCCCAAAATTAAAATATCAAATTTTCATAGCCCAAAACACTTAAACACTTTTTGATCTCTAACTTGTTTTCACCTATTCAAATCATGTTACCTTATGCTTCATATTAGTGTATAAACTAATGGTTACTCTATCATCGCAGGTTTAACGAATCAAGGTGTTCGGAACAACAAAAAGGAAGAGGGCAAACAAAACAAAAAAAACCAAAACAAAAAAAAAAAGAAGAGTCGCCCCACTCAAAAAAAATATGAATACGACACCAACAGATCTGATATACCAGTCCCTGTACCAGTCTTCCGAAGGACAATAACTTCCAACGTCCAAATGGGTCATTCCGAAGGACAATAACTTCCAACTTGACTTGGAAGTCTTCAAAGGGAAGGAACCCATTATTCCTGCGATATTGAGACACCATCACCTCTGGTACGCCTTCTCGGCCGCTGTACCAGTCCCCTCCGTTTACGTTCAACAATTTTGGGGGACGCTGCAGACGAAGGTGGCACCAGACAATAGCTTATACTACGAAGCAAAACTCGCGGGCCAAACGGTCGAGGTCACCCGCGAATTAATCCGCCATGTTCTCCGCCTGCCCAGCCGACCGGAGAATGAGTATGAGGCTTCTGAGGATGAGCTTCTCGAGGACATTCAAAGAATGGGCTACTTCACGCCCGTCAAATTCCTCTCTCAGATCCAACAGTCCATGCTCCCGCATCCATGGCGGACACTTTTTGCGCTTGTCAATAAGTGCTTCTCACCAAAGCACTCAGGGCACGACAGGTGCAACATCACGATACTGCGGATCTTCCACGGCATTGCCTTCAACAAAAACGTAGATTATGCCAAGCTCATCATGTTGGACCTCGACGACCAAATGATGCAGCGAACGAAGGGCAAGAAGACGCAGTACCTTCCATATTCCAGGTGGTTCGGGCTAATGATCCACCACTTTATGCAATCACTGCCTGGGATACCAACCCGGCCCGCCGACGAATATGTCACCCCGCCAAAGCTCAAGTACCTTCAGAAGGGGAAGGTCGATGAGAAATACGCGCAGCGGCCGATGCCCATCCCTTCATCCCTCTTGTCACTGGCGGAGCAGCACATGATAGAAGACTACTGCCGCCAGTACAATGTATACGCCCCCATGGTTCGAGAAAACCCCCTCGAACCTAACCCCGGGGCCTCCCACTCTGCCGATGAAGGTCCTAGAACCGGGCCGGAGGCAGCTTCCTCATCCATTCCACAGTCATACACTCACCAACCAGCCATTCCATCAATTACCCAATCATCCACACCACCAACACCTGTCGAACAACAAATACCCGTTCGACAGCTCTCACCACCACTCATCACACCCATCCCACCACCATCTCCTGTCAGCCGCACATCGCCGATCCCGCCGACGTCGCGTGCTCTTCAACGACAAATGTTGAGCGACGTCTCCGACTCGGACGGCGACGACGGGATGCCCATACTCCGCCCACCGTCACCACCACCCTCCACGAGGCAGCCGTCGCCCGCTCCTCAACGCCAACACATGAGCGACGACTCCTCTGACGACGACGATGACAGAGAGATCGAATTCAAAATCGATCTTATGCCTGGAGCTGTCCCGATATCGAAAGCTCCATATCGACTAGCGCCGAACAAGCTACGGGAACTAAAGGAACAGTTGGAAGAATTATTGCAGAAAGGATTCATCCAACCAAGTTTCTCTCCATGGGGAGCACCGGTTCTCTTCGTTCGAAAGAAAGACGGGTCGATGAGATTGTGTATCGATTATCGTGAGCTAAATAAGATCACAATAAAGAATAAGTATCCGTTGCCAAGGATTGATGACTTGTTTGACCAGTTGCAAGGAGCAACGGTATTCTCTAAGATCGACCTGCGCTCTGGGTATCATCAGTTAAAGATCCGTGAGGCAGACATTCCTAAAACCGCATTCAGCACAAGGTACGGCCATTACGAGTTTCTGGTCATGCCTTTTGGGTTAACAAATGCACCAGCTGCTTTCATGGATCTGATGAATCGGGTATTCAAGAATTTCCTAGATTGCTTCGTGATCATCTTTATAGATGATATCCTTATTTATTCAAAGACGAAAGATGAACATGAAGAACACCTAAGAACAATTCTAGGAATTTTACGGGAGAAGCAGTTATTCGCAAAATTCAAGAAATGCGAATTTTGGTTGACAGAAGTGACCTTTCTGGGACACATTATTTCTGGAGACGGGATTTCGGTGGATCCTAGTAAGATTGAAGCAATTAAGAGTTGGCCACGACCAACCACTCCCACGGAGATTAGAAGTTTTCTCGGGCTTGCTGGATATTATCGGAAGTTCATCAAAGATTTTTCCAGCATTGCCTCAACACTCACCAATTTGACGAAGAAGAATGTTCCGTTTAAATGGACGGAATCGTGTGAGCAAAGCCTCCAAGAACTGAAAAAGAGACTAACGACCGCTCCGGTTTTAGCAATACCGTCAGGAACTGAAGGATTTTCGATGTATACGGATGCCTCGAAGAGTGGTTTGGGATGCGTGCTAATGCAGAACGGGAAGGTAATTGCCTATGCCTCCCGACAACTAAAGGAGTACGAGAAAAACTACCCCACGCACGATCTGGAACTCGCAGCCATGGTGTTCGCCCTGAAAATCTGGCGACATTACCTCTACGGGGAAAGATGCGAAATTTTTACGGATCACAAGAGCTTGAAGTACTTCTTCACCCAAAAGGAGTTAAATATGAGGCAACGACGATGGCTTGAGTTGGTGAACGATTACGAATGCGTGATCAATTATCATCCGGGTAAAGCCAACGTAGTTGCAGATGCTTTGAGTCGTAAAGCCGTGAGTGCGGAGCTATGTCAGATTGGACTAGAGGTAGTCAACTTCGATGAAGTCGAAGTGAGAATGGAAGCACTAACGCTCAAACCAACATTGTTGGAACAAATCACTAAGGCCCAAAAGGAAGATGATCTTTATGTGAAGATTAAAGGGGAACAAAACAAAAGCACTACGGCGGATTTTGAAATTCGAGGAGACGAGAGTTTGCGATATAACGGCCGTCTGTATGTGCCAAATAAGGAAGAACTCCGATTTAAAGTATTGACGGAGGCACATACTACACCATACTCTGTACATCCTGGTACGACGAAAATGTATCAGGATTTACGAATTAACTATTGGTGGCCGGGGATAAAGAAAGATGTTGCCGCCTATGTAAATCAATGCCTGACTTGCCAACAAATTAAGGCGGAACACCAAAGGCCGGCAGGAATGTTACAACCGTTAACGATTCCTGAATGGAAGTGGGACCATATAACAATGGATTTCGTCGTTGGACTGCCAAAGACTGTGAAAGGCCACGACGCAATTTGGGTAATTGTCGATAGACTGACGAAATCTGCCCATTTCCTGCCAATCAATAAAACATATTCCATGGAGAAGTATGCGGAATTATATATTCAAGAGATTGTTCGACTCCATGGAATCCCAATTTCGATCATTTCAGATCGGGACTCGAGGTTTCTGTCTAACTTCTGGGGAAGTTTACAAAAAGCTATGGGAACCAAGTTGTCTTTCAGTTCAGCTTATCATCCCCAGACAGACAGACAATCTGAACGGACAATCCAAACACTGGAAGATATGTTACGAGCATGCGTGCTAGATTCTAAAGGAAATTGGAGCAAATATCTTCCGCTGATCGAATTCTCGTACAACAACAGCTTTCAGGCTACGATCGGAATGGCACCGTATGAAGCTTTGTACGGGCGTAAATGTCGATCCCCAGTTCATTGGGATGAGATCGGTGAAAGAGCGTTACTAGGTCCCGAAATGGTTCGAGAAATGACGGAAGTTGTTGCAAAGATTCGAGAGAGAATGCAAACAGCCCAAAGTCGTCAGAAAAGCTACGCTGATAAACGACGAAGGCCGTTAGAATTCGCGAAGGATGATTGGGTATTCTTGAAGATATCCCCAATGAAGGGCGTGAAGCGGTTCGGACGCAAAGGGAAGTTGAGTCCGAGGTATATAGGCCCTTTCAGAATCCTGAAACGAATCGGCGAGGTCGCTTATCAACTTGGATTACCGGCGTCTTTAGATCAGGTTCACGACGTCTTTCACGTGTCCACATTGCGAAAATACGTCGCCGATCCAAGCCATGTGCAACAAAATGAAACCCTTCATCAACGGTTGAAACCGGACTTAAGTTACGAAGAGAAGCCGGTAGAAATCTTAATGTATGAAGTAAGGCGACTTCGGAATAAAAATATTCCGTTGGTCAAAGTTTTGTGGCGTAATCAGGAAATTGAGGAAGCAACGTGGGAACGAGAAGACGAAATGCGGCAAAAGTACCCCGAATTATTTCCGACTGCCTAAATTTCGAGGACG
The DNA here is from genome assembly GCA_028392965.1 of Lindernia subracemosa. Classification (NCBI taxonomy): domain Eukaryota; kingdom Viridiplantae; phylum Streptophyta; class Magnoliopsida; order Lamiales; family Linderniaceae; genus Vandellia; species Vandellia subracemosa. The sequence goes on from JAQPCC010000030.1 coordinate 350,543, forward strand.
AAATTTCTTGAAGGGGGGGAGGATGTAATACCCGTAAAAATTTAATAGGGGGATTTCGCAAAACTTCGAAATTGGTGAAGATAAGTTTAGGCAGGCTTGAAATTGAGCCCAAATAATAATTGGGCCCAAGCCCGATAAAGAAGGAAAACTTTAGGGACTGGAAAATAATTAGGCCAAAAGGACTGGATGGATTCGTATTTTTCATAGAGAAAACTTGGTTTGCGATGAAGAAAGAGACAAAAGGAGGAAAATTACAAAAAGACCCTTTCCTAGCTTAAGAGGAAAAACACGTCTATGCTTCATCACCTGCTGAACAAAAGCAGTAAAAACCATCATTTGAGATAAATAAGGACAGTAAGAGAGGAAGGAGAGGGAGACGAGAGAGAAAGAAAAAGGAGACAAAGGAAATTTGGCAAAAGTTTCTTCCAACCTTCATCAACGAAAACCTGCGTGATACTGCTTAGGAAGTGAGGTAGGTGAAACCTACAAACCCAAAACTGATATTTTTAAGCTGCTTTGTGTGTTACGTGATGTTCTTGAAATGTTATGATGGTGTTTATGTGAGTTGGAAGAATGTTTATGTGATGTTTGATGTTTAACAACCCAAAATATGGGTTTTAATTATGTTATGAGTTTCTGGTATTTGTTGAAGATATGAAGATTTGAAGAACAGTCTTTTTCGTATACTGTTCTGGGTTTTCGTATGGTTTCTTGTTTTCGGACCGTTTGAAGTTTTTCGCGGGCTAGTTATTTTGCGAACTGTGAGAGGAGAAAGTTTTCGCGGGCCGAAAAATCAGTTTTTCGCGGGCCTAAGATTTTCGGTATGTGAGAGGAAAAAGTTTTCGCGGGCCGCAAACCAGTTTTCGCGGGCTGAGGTACTTCGCGAACTGTGAGACATCACGGGCCGAAAACCAGTTTTCGCGGGCTAAGGTATTTCGCGAACTGTGAGACATCACGGGCCGAAAACCAGATTTCGCGGGCCGAAAGCCAGTTTTCGCGAACTGAGCTTTTCGCCACCCTTTATTAGATTTCGCGAACCTAAGCTTTTCGTCACTGAGTTCGCGAACTGAGCTTTTCGCTAGTCACTGTTCAAAATAAACAGAGTTTCGCGAACCAAAGCTTTTCACCACTTTTCATTGAGTTTCGCGAACCAAAGCTTTTCGCCAACTTTTATTAGGTTTTCGAACCAAAGCTTTTCGTCACTGTTTTCGCACCAAAGCTTTTCGCCACTGTTCAAAACGAAAAAACTTTTCGCCACTTAGTAAACTTTTCGCCAGGTCAGCTTTTAATGGGCTTTTCACGGGCCTGGTGGGAATACTTTGAGTCTTAGTTCAAATTTCAATCCAAATCTTTTAATATAGAGTATTTTTGAGATTTTGGGGATATGATTTAAATGCATGTTTAAGAATTTTGGTGTTGTTCATATATACGAAATATGGCTTGGGATTTGTTGTTCATGCATCCACGGCATGTCATAACGAGAGTATTGATCGCGTTTGTGCGATGGGAGAGTGTATGCCTTTCTTTGGCAGAGATTTGTGAGGTTAAGACTCGTATGTGCACCTGACGGGAGACAGACGTGATCGATCTGTCTACTCAAGCTTGAGCAACCTGAGGTGCCCACCGTCGTAGGATTGCTCGACTTGACGGGAGATAGACGTGATCGTTCTATCTACCCGGGTACAGCGTGAGAGCGCGACTCGGGGTGCCCACCGTCAGGAGATGAGATTAGGCGGGAGATAGACGTGATCGATCTATCTACCCGGGTACAGTGTGAAAACGCGACTCGGGGTGCCCACCGCCATGAGATGTGATTTTCGAGTCTGTGTGACCGGATGATTGATGTGATGTTAGGCGCGAGGTGACGAGTCTAACCTAGGGCCCTGAGTATTGAGATATGAGAAAAATGAGCGTGCATTTGTCAGGTGAGATATTGGGAATTGGGGACATGTGCACGCATGCATCGCATTACTTTAATGTTCACCTACTGGGCAATTTTGCTCAGGGTTACATGTTTTATAGGTACGAGTGAGTAGCGGCTGGTGGCGGTGACTCCACGGGCTTTTGGGGGCGGATGCAGTACATGGGACGCGACCTGTGGAGGCGTAGGATTAGTTTGATATTTTGGGGCTTCGGCCCGTTGTAAAGACTAGTACGGCTTTTGTAAAACAACTCTTTTATATATTGTATAATATACTAGGTTGTTTTTGTAAAATGGGCTTTCCGCGGCTTTCGTTGCGAAAACCCGCCAACTATTTATATTTAAAAAGTGGGGTCGCCACACCTGTACGTCGAGAATATTCTCTCGACATCAGGGTGTCTAATGTAGATTAGGTCCGCTTCGCTGATGTCTTCAACCTTCCCATCCTCCCTTTCAACTTTGTAAACTGGATAGGGAATTTGGTTGAAGTACTCGACTCTGACTCCCGTCACCCTTTTGATCATTTTCTTCCTTGATTCGTCTTTTCGAAGGCGATCCAGATTGTCGCCTCGTCCTCTGAAACTCATCATCATTCGCAGACTTAGGACATAGAATCTTGCCCTTCATCCCGTCAGATGAGTCATCCCACTCAGCTCCAGTTCATCAGGCTTGGTGATACGCTCGGGTTTCCTCCATATTCGTTTCCGAAACTCTTCCTGGTAAGGTGCCACGATTTTGGCATTTTTCCACGGGAGCTCCGGAATCTTCGGGGTCTCTCTTGGCGGAGGGTTGTACATGTTGTACCATCGGTTGGCGTGCTCCAAGAGAACAGGAAGTTCGGGGATTTCTGCTTCGTAGTCCTCCCCTTCTTTCAGCTCCTTGTCTTCTATTCTGAGAAGTTCAACCTCTGCATTCTTTAGGAGCTGTCGAGCGTTATCAAACATAGCCTTTGAGAACTCTTCTGTAACCGGTCTTTTGAGCCATCCTTCGTTCATAATGTACGCCTCCACTTCAGTGTGTGGTTGGAGGTAATCTTCGAGGTTGAATGGCTCTAAGTCCGGTTGTGTAGCAATGTAGGGCGAAAGAGGTGGGCTTCGGCTTTTTCTGGCTTCGTGGGTGGTGGAAGGAGGATTTGGGGTGGTGGTTCTTTGGACTGTATGTGTATGGATTTCCGAGGTCGACGTTGCTAAAGATTCTCCTTCTCCCGCTCCTACCACAAAGGAAGTTCCTAAAGAAGAAGTTCCAAGCTCAAGCAGGCGAACTTCTCAAACTTCCAAAATCTCTCATTCTTTAAAGAATGATAGAGATGGAATTGCTTACACGCACAAAAATGCTTATTATTCTAGTAAGCAAAAGTCCATCAAAAACCATCATTATAGAGTGAATGATGTGAATTCTTGTAGGCAATACGACTCATCATCTGATGACGCATATAGTGCGATAAGTTCATATTCATACTTGAAATACCCGGTCCAGATTAAGTCTGAAAGACACCTTCTGCGACTGGCTAGGGAGAAAATCTTCAGATCTTCTAAACCTAGACACACGTTCACCGGCGCTGAATTGTCATTTCCCTCTAAGGTTCACCAAACTTGGATTCCTAAATCAGAAATCAAATTAAATAGAACTTTTAAGGATGATTTAGGATGTATATCTGAACCAAATGTGCATAAATTGTTTTCTGCTAATATGGGAGGACCCATCCAAAAATGGGTACCAAAGTCCCGATAATGTTTTGCAGGAGCTCAATCACGTGTGGTAATTCGACGATGATTGCTCCACACGCGTGATTGGTATGAGACGAGAGCAACCACAAGCCCCGATCATGAGTAGTAATTAGAAGCTGGTTGCTCCATACTCATGATCGGTACGAGACGAGGGCAACCACAACTCCCAGCATGGTTGGTATTCCAGAAGTTGCTCCACAACCATGACTGGTATGCAGCGTGAGCAACTACGCCGTAGGTAAATTCTATATATGCATTCCATAGTAAATTTTGGCATGCATATCGAGCTGAAAAGACAATATACCTACTTTGAAAATAATAGGGTACAATATAGCTATGCATGCTTCAAAAGGACTTTTACTTTCAAATTCTTGCATGCATGCATACATGAGTCAAAATGCAAAATACTCTATTTTAAGATAGGTACATTTTCATTATGCATACAATTTTAAGATTTTCAAGCTTAAACTTTCAATCATGCATATAAGCTGAATCGCAAAAATGCCCATCTTTCAAAATGGTACATTTTAAATATGCATATTCAAAACTTTAAAATTCTAAATGCATATTACGCACGGAAATGACAAATACCGTTTTTGTAAAATGAGCTTAATTTGAGGGGGAGCTACTCTTTTATTTTTAAAAGAGAAGTGACCCTTATTTCTTTAGAAGGGAGCTATAATTATATTTTTGAGGGGGATCGAACTTCAAATATGTGAATTTAGGGAAAGAGATTCACAGATTTTTCGAACTTTCCACACATCTTTTGAGGGGGAGCAATTTTATTTTTGGAAGCATGTTTTGAGGGGGAGGAATAACAAAATATATATAGATAAATAAAATATATCTATATATTTATAATATAAATATACTAATATATATATATATATATATTAATCGTTATTGTAATATAATATATATATATATATATATATTACAATAACGATTAATATATATATTATATCCATATAAGATATAGTATAAAAATATATTTTACTAATAACGATTAATATATATATATATATAAAAAGGCAATAAAAAAAAAAAAAAAAAAAATTTAAAGTTTGCGAATCCAGTTTGCGAATTAAAAAAAGAAAATAAATAAAAAAAATAAAAAAAATAAAAAAAACTTAGGTTGGCGAATCAGTTTTCGCACCCAAGTAAAATAAAAAAAATTTTTTAGTTTGCGAATCACCTTTCGCACCCGAATTGAAAAAAAAAAAAAAACTTTTCGGAATAAGGTTTTCGCATCCAACTTTTCGCAATGTTCAGGTTTTCGCATCATTAAAAAAAAGAAAAGAGTTTTCGCACCGTTCAGGTTTTCGCACTGAGCACTTCGAAAACTCCACTGCGAAAACTTTTGAGGGCATTTTCGTAATTTTCCAGTTTTCGAACCCAAAAGTTGTCGAACCCACACCGAAAATCTATTTTTGCACTCCTAACAAGAAATCTATTTTCGCAATAGCTCACTTCGAAAACCTAAGATTTTCGAAACAACACTTCGAAAATAAGTTTTCGCACTATATTTCGAAAATATTTTTCGCACTCATATCGAAAATTTAAATTTTCGCACCCAAGCACTCCGAAAATTTATTTTCGCATCTTATCACTTCGAAAACTTGATTTTCCTAACACATACCGAAAATCAAATTTTCACATACCCCTTATCGAAAATAAATTTTTGCATATCATAACACATCCAAAACATCTTTGGCAAATTATAGATAAGTTTGATAAATTCCGAAGTTTTCGAAATCACCTCAAAAGTTTTTCGGTACCCAAAATTTTCGATACTTCACAATATTTTTCGATAAATCAAACTTTCGGTGCAGAAATTTTTAAAAGCCAATTTTTTTATTCCAAAATATTATTGGCACATTATAGAAAAAGCTTTTGGTAACATTTTCGAAGTTTTTCGACATCACTTTAAAACTTTTCGGTACACACCAAAAAGTTTTCGAGACTTAAAATTTTCGAAACTTCACGACTTTTATCGACACACCAAAACTTTTCGGAACTGAATTTTTCAAAAGCCAAAAATTATCAAATCTACACGACGCGTTAACGATCGCGTATCCAACTAAATTAAAAAAAAAAATAGTAATATTTTAAAATTTTAAAAATCATGGATTCTACTTCCGCAACTTCTGAGATGAGCTTTGACGAGAGTGATTTATATAAAACTTTTCTTTCTTTGAAGGAAGATTATAAAACCATGCGTCGTGAACATAAACACGAACGTAGGACTACCCAAGCGTTAGAAACTAAGTTAGCTAGTGCACTAGAAACTATTTCTAGTCTTGAATCAAAATTAGCTAGCTCAGAAACTAACGTTTGTGAGCTAACCAAGAACCTAAATTCCTCTAAGCTAGGCCAAACTCAACTTATAAGTCACGAAAAGACTATAAGTGAGTTAGAGAGTAGACTGGATAATAATTACAAATGCTTAGTCAAGAGTTTAGAAGAAAGAGGTAGTCTTACTTGCCATTTAGAAAACGCGCGTGAGAAAATCACTAATCTTGAATCTCATGAAGTAAAATTAAAAGCTCAAATTAGTGAACTAACAAATAAATTAAACAATTGCGAACTCGAACGCAATAATTATCTGTCTGATTTGAGCAATTCGCGGAGTAGTTTTAAACTTTTATTTGAGGAATGCAGTAAATTGCACTCTAAAGTTCATCACTTAGAGTGCATCCTTGCGAAAAAGGGTCAAACAGACCAAAGTTCCTCTAAAGACTTAGCGTCCAACGGGGAAAATAGTTTACCTTCTAATAAACCTATCTCTTGTTGGGAAATTCCAGATGTTGCTAGTAAAATTGCAGAATTGAACGCAACTCTAGAATCGGAAAGAGTAGGTTTCGGAGCAGAAAAGCAAAAACTTCTAGAGGAGATCTCAAATCTCAAAAATTCCACATCCTTAACTGTCTTAAATAATCCTTCTAAAGAAATATCTTCCATTAAACAGGATAAGGGAACGCAAACGGACGCCTTTGTTCCTAAAATTAAAAAGACTTTTGCTAATAATTCTAAGTCAACTTTGACTGGCGCAGAAACGAAAAGTAAAAGCAATACATGTAAAAATGCTAAGGAACAAAAGAATATTAGGAAGGAGAAAGGACAATCGACATTATTTTCCAAAACCAAGGAAGAGTGTCTGGTTCGGCCCTGGCGCCGCTTGTCTTCCTCGAGAACCTCTTCGTGTGGGTTGTTGGGTTTGTGTTGTAGGGCCTGCTGCTGATCTGCCCTGTGATGGTGTGCTTCATCGTACAGATGCTCCGGAGGAGGATAGGCGTTGACGCTTCTCCACCTCACGGCGATCCTGGTCGTCAGGATCGTCGTGCCGTCTTCGGATTGTTGAGGTGTCGTTTCGGCACGTTTCTGTTGACGGTATGTTTTGTTGCGCGAGCAGCATTTTTTGGACCGTCACGAGCGCGGGGTGCTTCGGGTCCTCTCCTACGAGACGGGCAGTGAAGATGTCCCATAGGTCGAGCAGTGGCATGGTGTGGGGGTTCGGATGAGGAGGTGGGGGTAGTAGGGAACGTGACGGGGTTTCGTCGACAACTGGAGCTTTGCCTCTGTCCGGCGCAGCAGCCGTGATGAGTGACTGCATGCGCGGGACAGCCACTTGCTCGAGAAATTCGGCAAGTCTCCGTTCAAGGTATGTCGCCGTCACGTACGGGGAATCACCGCCGGAGCCATGAAGGCCTTCCGTTTGCACCCCCGAAGTGGTGGGGTGGCCAGTTTCGCGGGAAGTCGATGGGACTTCGGGCGGCACTGGACTTTCGACCTGTCCTTGCGGGTCCTCACGAGGAAGGACCGCTCCGGTCGTTAGGGCCACGTCACACAGACGGGCGAAGGCGGAGCTCTCACCGGGGCCACTTAGGCGTCCCGTTGGCACGCGTCCGATCGTGATGTTCGGACGGTGGCCCTCTGACGAAGACGATGTGAGGTCGTCGTCATCGGGACTTCCGTCCAATCCTAGAAGTGCCTCAATCATGGGCGCCTCTATGGACGTTGAGGCCTGTTCGGTGACAGGCGGAGGACGTGATTGTTGAGGGTCGGGGCTTTTTGAGACGACCGGTTGTTGGGAACCGGCCGAATGGCTAAGGCTCGTGGTATGCGCCGTTGGGTCGATGTCGGCGGCTTCTATCCTAAGGGGTGACCCGGCTTGTAGTGGAGTGGGGATTGGAGGAATGCGACGACGTCTATCATCGGGATTACAATTAGATCCACTAACAATTCCCTACCCTCCATATCTACTGGGTACTTTTCTATCACCAAATTGGTTCGGGTCGGGTTCCCATGTGGCAGACTAACTAAATAATCATTTCTAGAATGGGTAGGATATATTCCGACCCTTGTCACGAAATCAGCCGACACAAAAGAATGTGTGGCTCCCGAGTCAATTAAAATAGAAGTCGGGACATGGTAAATATTCAACGTACCCGTCACCACATCGGGGTTTGTCTCCGCCTCCTCTTTTGTTAATGTAAAGACCCGTGCTGGTACAGGTGGAGGTCGGACCAATGGTTGGGGTTGATTCTGCATCAGGGGTTGTCTCTCCGTGCATGCCCTGGCATAATGCCCCACCTTTCCACACTGGTAGCACTGCGGAGGTTGCCTTACTCCATAGCAGACCCCAAAGTGATAGCGTCCGCATTGCTGGCATTGCGGCGTAACATTCTGAGGTCGATTAGAAATATTTGTCGGCCCTTGATTCGGCCTCGGGCGCCAGTTTTGTTGGCCCGGTCGGTTTCCTTGGCTAGACCGTCCTTTGCCAAAGAATTGGCGCTTCTTATTTCCCATTCCGCCTTGTTGATTTTCTTTCCTTTTCCTCGCTTCCTGGGCTTCCACAACTACCCGCTCTGCTTGCTCGGCAATTAAGGCGCGTTCAGTAACTTGCATGAACTCCAGCTGTCGCGCGCCGGCTATGCTCAAATCCCGATAGATTTCGGGCTTGAGTCCCTGAATGAATCGAGTCACTTTCAGGGTATTGGTTGCCACAAGAAACGGGGCAAAACGGGACAATTCTTCAAAACGACGGATGTATTCCGCCACTGGCATGCTTCCTTGTCGTAAATTCATGAATTGGAGCATACGCTGCTCCTGTTCATGAGCGGTGAAATATTTGGTGAAGAACAGCTCCTTGAACCTGTCCCACATCATAGTGATTGGGTCTTCCAACACCTTTACAGTATTCCACCAATAGCGCGCGTTCTCCCGTAGGAGGGAAACGGCGCAAAGTACCTTCTCATTATCAGGCACTCTGCTATAGATGAACATGTCCTCTATAGTGCCTATCCAGTCCTCAGCCATCGCAGGGTTGGCGGCTTCAGTAAAGATGGGAGGATTCAATTTTCGGAAGCGCTCTCCGATTATTTGTACATGATCGGGCTGTGGGGAAGGACGATGCTCCGACGAGCTCCGATGGTGTATAAGGTCACTAATTTGCTCCGACTGATGCTGAATTAGTTCGGTCAGTCTATCGATGGTATTATGTTCGTGTGTTGGAGATTCGGGCTCGCCTCTTCGGCTCGACTCCCCCACGTGTTTACGCACCCCTCTCGGCATTTTGTAACTATTCTCCATTCACAGACACATACAAGCACATAGTCATGTACCATATACTATCGTAAAAAAATTAGAACTTACAGGCGCGGCTGGTTCTCCCGGCTTTTGGGCAGCAGTACATGGACAGTCTTCAGAATCTAAAACCTATGCTCTGATACCACGGTGTGGCGACCCCACTTTTTAAATATAAATAGTTGGCGGGTTTTCGCAACGAAAGCCGCGGAAAGCCCATTTTACAAAAACAACCTAGTATATTATACAATAGATAAAAGAGTTGTTTTACAAAAGCCGTACTAGTCTTTACAACGGGCCGAAGCCCCAAAATATCAAACTAATCCTACGCCTCCACAGGTCGCGTCCCATGTACTGCATCCGCCCCCAAAAGCCCGTGGAGTCACCGCCACCAGCCGCTACTCACTCGTACCTATAAAACATGTAACCCTGAGCAAAATTGCCCAGTAGGTGAACATTAAAGTAATGCGATGCATGCGTGCACATGTCCCCAATTCCCAATATCTCACCTGACAAATGCACGCTCATTTTTCTCATATCTCAATACTCAGGGCCCAAGGTTAGACTCGTCACCTCGCGCGCAACATCACATCAATCATCCGGTCACACAGACTCGGAAATCACATCTCATGGCGGTGGGCACCCCGAGTCGCGTTTTCACACTGTACCCGGGTAGATAGATCGATCACGTCTATCTCCCGCCTAATCTCATCTCCTGACGGTGGGCACCCCGAGTCGCGCTCTCACGCTGTACCCGGGTAGATAGAACGACCACGTCTATCTCCCGTCAAGTCGAGCAATCCTACGACGGTGGGCACCTCAGGTTGCTCAAGCCTGAGTAGACAGATCGATCACGTCTGTCTCCCGTCAGGTGCACATACGAGTCTTAACCTCACAAATCTCTGCCAAAGAAAGGCATACACTCTCCCATCGCACAAACGCGATCAATACTCTCGTTATGACATGCCGTGGATGCATGAACAACAAATCCCAAGCCATATTTCATATATATGAACAACACCAAAATTCTTAAATCATGCATTTAAATCATATCCCCAAAATCTCAAAAATACTCTATATTAAAAGATTTGGATTGAAATTTGAACTAAGACTCAAAGTATTCCCACCAGGCCCGTGAAAAGCCCATTAAAAGCTGACCTGGCGAAAAGTTTACTAAGTGGCGAAAAGTTTTTTCGTTTTGAACAGTGGCGAAAAGCTTTGGTGCGAAAACAGTGACGAAAAGCTTTGGTTCGAAAACCTAATAAAAGTTGGCGAAAAGCTTTGGTTCGCGAAACTCAATGAAAAGTGGTGAAAAGCTTTGGTTCGCGAAACTCTGTTTATTTTGAACAGTGACTAGCGAAAAGCTCAGTTCGCGAACTCAGTGACGAAAAGCTTAGGTTCGCGAAATCTAATAGAGGGTGGCGAAAAGCTCAGTTCGCGAAAACTGGCTTTCGGCCCGCGAAATCTGGTTTTCGGCCCGTGATGTCTCACAGTTCGCGAAATACCTCAGCCCGCGAAAACTGGTTTTCGGCCCGTGATGTCTCACAGTTCGCGAAGTACCTCAGCCCGCGAAAACTGGTTTGCGGCCCGCGAAAACTTTTTCCTCTCACATACCGAAAATCTTAGGCCCGCGAAAAACTTATTTTTCGGCCCGCGAAAACTTTCTCCTCTCACAGTTCGCAAAATAACTAGCCCGCGAAAAACTTCAAACGGTCCGAAAACAAGAAACCATACGAAAACCCAGAACAGTATACGAAAAAGACTGTTCTTCAAATCTTCATATCTTCAACAAATACCAGAAACTCATAACATAATTAAAACCCATATTTTGGGTTGTTAAAGATCAAACATCACATAAACATTCTTCCAACTCACATAAACACCATCATAACATTTCAAGAACATCACGTAACACACAAAGCAGCTTAAAAATATCAGTTTTGGGTTTGTAGGTTTCACCTACCTCACTTCCTAAGCAGTATCACGCAGGTTTTCGTTGATGAAGGTTGGAAGAAACTTTTGCTAAATTTCCTTTGTCTCCTTTTTCTTTCTCTCTCGTCTCCCTCTCCTTCCTCTCTTATTGTCCTTATTTATCTCAAATGATGGTTTTTACTGCTTTTGTTCAGCAGGTGATGAAGCATAGACGTGTCTTTCCTCTTAAGCTAAGAAAGGGTTTTTTTGTAATTTTCCTCCTTTTGTCTCTTTCTTCATCGCAAACCAAGATTTCTCTATGAAAAATACGAATCCATCCAGTCCTTTTGGCCTAATTATTTTCCAGTCCCTAAAGTTTTCCTTCTTTATCGGGCTTGGGCCCAATTATTATTTGGGCTCAATTTCAAGCCTGCCTAAACTTATCTTCACCAATTTCGAAGTTTTGCGAAATCCCCCTATTAAATTTTTACGGGTATTACAACAGGTATCTAGGACAGCTGAAAAAGGACCCTGCTTTGAAGATAGGCCTTGTTACACTTCATGTTGTGCCAGATCAATTATAATGCTTCCCACGACCTTCAGATGGCACTGGAAAGCAATATGAAGAAAGTGAACCTCACAAAGCCTAACTTCGAAGTCCCGGATGACCCCAACATCTCTGAAGGAAACGTCTTTGAAGGTGAGGACCCCTCGATAGTCTACGTCAACTACAAAGGTGAGAAGAGATTGATGAAGACCTCGGAGATCCCAAAGTTCTCCGACGGGACTCTTCAAATTATTTCAAGAAAGTTGACAAGGATTATCCAGGAGATGGAAGAAGAAGACCTCGATAGCCAGATGAAGTTCAGATTACTTCGAGGGAAGATCGATGAAAGACTGGCTCTTCGAAGGTGGTTACGTAACTACGAAGTCAAGCTCGGACTTCGAAGCTCTACGTACATGACGGTGGACCCCAAGGTCGGAGCATCCAAGCAGAAGACTTAAAAAGAACACAAAGGGGGAGATTGTTAGGATCATTTATTGTGTTCTTTATATTATAGATGCTTCCGTCTTTGGTGTATTTAGTTCTTTGGTTTAGATGTTATTAGGGTTTGTAATTTACTTTATTATAAGTATTAGTTGTTTTGGGCTAATTGGGTTTTGGGCTTGATGGGCTTTAATATACCAACTAATGTGGTATATAAAGACCCACCAAGCCCTAGTTTCATAGTGTTCCTCTTTGCAAGTATTGTGCCTCCTTGAACAAGCTAATCTAAACACTCTCAAGCTAAAATCATTCTAGGTTGCTTACTTTGTTGCTTGCATTATATTAGATGAAAAGGGACTTACAACTTTTACCATCGGAATTGTTTTATTCCGTAATTGTTTGTCGGCATATTCGAGGATTTCTGTAGGATCTTCTACGTAACTGAGATTTTCGGAAATCTGAACTGGTTCGTTGACACGCTCGAATACTAGCAAGTGTACTAGGTCGTGCAAGTCGTAAAACGGACGAAGTCCGAGTATCGATCCAGGAAGACAGCTCGATTAATTCTAAGAAAATATTCATAATCCTAATTTAGACTAAAATATATTTTTCTGATTTTTATAAGATTTGATTAAAGATGAATTAAATAAAACACAAATAAGAAAATAAAAGCAAATAAAGATAATGGTTTCAATAAGCGACAAACGTGATTAAAGCACATACTCGGCACGGATTAATCCTACGTCTTCATGCAATCAATTCTATCTAATCAACATGAATCAAGTCAAGGTAAAACTTCCTAACATACGTGCTACCCGTTATTCACGTAACTAGCAACCCTATGCGATAGTGAACCAATCCCTATATTCCTATATGACTGTAGTTACTCCGCACGCAATTGGCTTTATGAATTTCCCCGAGTTTAGACACTTTCGGCGCCCAAGGTCTCGGAAACCACACATACGAAACCGAATTCTATCTCTGGTCGGTTTCACGTAGTGGTGCCCTATGTTTATTGTTCTAACCGGTCTAATCACTTTTTCAGTCTCATAAACCAATCAAGAATCATGCATATGGTGATCAAGCATAGCAAGCATTAAATTTAAACATAGAACACATAACTCAAATCATACGATTAAATAAAATACGAAGAACATTAATACGAACTCATAATCCGGCCTAATATGGCCTTAGTCACAAATGACTTAGGCTAGCATATTAATAAACGAAATCAACAACGAATCAAAAGAAAACATTATTGAAAACGAAATATTAAAGGTATAGAATATATCCCTTAACGGTGTCGAGTCGTCGCGTGTGGGTGTTCGCTGCCCTACCCTATCTTGTATAGCAACTTTCTGCCGTAGAAGCCATCTATGATGCTGCCCCCAATCCGTTTTGCTCCCAACCGTGTGTGATGGAAGGTGGCTGCTTGGAGGTGTGCGGGATGATGGCTGAGAAGTGGCTGCTTTGGGAGGTGGCTGCTTAGGCTGAGAGGTGCCGTGTGGAGAGACTTTGTGAGGCAGCGTGAGGGTGAGAGAGCTGGCTGCTTTCTGTGGTGGCTGCTTGGAGGTGGTGGTGTGTGATGCGTTTGATGGTGAGGGACTGCCTGCTTGTGTGTGCTGCATGAGAGGTTAGAGCTGCCTGCTTGTGTGGGCGGCGTCAGAGCGGACAGGGCAGCGTGAGGGTTTGGTGAGGATGTCAGCCGTTTATTGCTCCGCCTTAATTCTTCGTGTGTGTGGCCTTGAGCGTGTGAAATGTGACAGCCGTCGATTACATGTGTGTATCCTTGAACCTTGATATGAAAACTATTCTCTTCTAGATTTAAAGTGTAGGTCACCAAAACCCAGCAACCCTCGATTTATCTATGGATTTTGCTCTCTTCTCTCCTTTGGATGGTTTTCGTTGATAGAACAGTGAGAGAGAAGAGAGAGTAGCGGCTGCCCTTTCAAGTGGGTTTTTTTTGTTAATTGAAGGATCATTACAAGTGGAAGCCCTAGCCCACTTTTATACCAATATTTTGGCATAATTACACTTTTGGTCCCTAGACAAACTTAACATCTAATATAATGAGCCTAAGTCTAAAACAACAATACAAATAAATATTTCAAGTATACAAAGACCCAAAAGACTAAAAGAACACAACTAAAAATATTCCTAACATTCTCCCCCTTTGTGTTCTTCATCTTTTGTCTTTAAGTCTTTGAGTGATGTGGCATGGCTCTATCTTCTCCTCTGCCTGTAGAACGAGCTCATGAAACCCGTAGGAGATTCATGTGAGTGCTTTGATGCTCTGTCTATGTAGAAAGTTTGCGATAGTCGTCTTTGATTTTTGTGATCCTTTCGCTGATCAGTTTTAACGTACGATCGCAGAATTTTGGAATCTCCGACATCTTGAGTAGCCTTTTCTCGTTCTTCTTGTTGAGGTCTAACGTACCATCGTACCAAATCACCTTGAACTCTAGGTATCTGATACTACCTAGGTCCTTTTCGTATACTTGTACTCTTGTTGAAATGGGGGCGACTTTTCTTTGAACAAGTTCTTTTGGTCTTCCGCACGTGCCGGCACACGGAGAATCCATGAGTTACTTGTTCTGTCTCTCTACCTCAACTTTGATAGCCCCCTCATATTTAGTTGATCAAGCGTCTTCGTTCTATCCGGCCTCCTCCAGATCTTTTGACCCGTGTCATCGATCCATGGTGCTGCTAAGTCCAGCTGTCTATCCACGACTTTGCTCGAAGGCGTAGATAGTTTTGAGAGACTATTTGAAGGTCTTGGGATGTTTGAAAATTGTGATTTGCGCCTCGGCTTCAAACTCTCTACGTTTGGTCCATGATTCCTCAAGGATATAGTTGTCGATGATCTGGTGCGGCTCTTGACATGGGTGTGCACCGGAAATAATAGAAGATACGCTTTGTCGTCGTTGTTCGCTCGGGGCTTGTTGTTGTTGTCTAGACTTGGACTCGAATATCTTTGTTTCCGCTTGTTTGGGGCTGTGTTGGTGGGTTCAGGTGCTTTCCTCTACCCTTTGTTGTGCTCGACGTTCTATGTCTTTTCTCCCCCTCACGACGGTCGTCATCACGGTCGTCGTGTCTTCTTTTGAAGAGGGATGATCATCTTGGCACATGTCTGATAGATTCGTTCTCCTGGGGCCGTTGAGACTGCAGAGGTATTCGAGAATCACTTGTTGACCCTCCGTTAAAGTGTCGGCAGTCTTCAACCGCATGAGGAAGCAAGCTGTAGCTCGTGAAGAGGTATGGTCGGGATCGATAAAGCGAGCTAATGTTCGGGGATGTGGGATATGTGGAGCAGGTTCCATTTGAAGTACCAGAGGTGAAATGGTGGTGGTGGAGTGGTTTGGGTAGTTTGTGGATGAGAAAGATCGAGGTGGATAGGGTGGTGGAGATGGTTTGGCGT
This sequence comes from Lindernia subracemosa, assembly GCA_028392965.1. Classification (NCBI taxonomy): domain Eukaryota; kingdom Viridiplantae; phylum Streptophyta; class Magnoliopsida; order Lamiales; family Linderniaceae; genus Vandellia; species Vandellia subracemosa. The sequence goes on from JAQPCC010000030.1 coordinate 366,094, forward strand.
TTGCTCAGGAACGGAGGAGAGTGTGTCTTCGACTGGGTTCGTCCTGTTGTCCCGAACGGCCACCATAATATCTTCTTTGAATTTTGTGGCGACGGACTCCAGGGCTTGGTTGAAGCGCTCATCCGTCACAAAGCGGGTATCACCACCGGGGCCACTAAGGCGCTCCGTTTGCGCACGAAGTGTGGCTTGAACTTGGTTCAAGACTTCCGACCGGTCCTCGTAATCCACCCATCTGGGAAGATACTCTGATCGTTGATGGTAAATCACACAGAGCTACCGGGGGAGGTGTAAAACCGGGGCCACTTAGGCTTCCCGTTGACATCGTTCTAGAGTCGTGCTCCAGAAGATGGCCTGATACCGTTGTTGTAATTGATGTTGCAACGGCAGGACTTCCTTCTGATCATAGAAGCACATCAATAAAATATGCGTCTACACAAGTTCTGGCATGGTCGCGTAGACCTGCACTGTGTGTATAAAATAATGTATGTGTCCTAGAAAATGGAAAAACATTTAGGCAATGAGGACACACTAGACGTTAAAGTGCTCAAGAAATACGTGGTGTGGGGCTGTGGACCACTAAGTTCAATATCTCCCGCCTCCGAATGAAACGGTGATAGCATATGCGGTTCCCCGTGAGATATTGAAACACTTGTCTTTAGGGAGACAAATGAGTAGCTAGGAAGGGTTGTGCATGCGCCTTTGGACCTTATGAGGCGTCTTCTACCCGGGATCTGAACAAATCAGTCATGTTCCTATATTGGTTGTGGTCCGGATAGTTTGTGGTTGAGTTGTAAAGATTTCATCGTGATGCGCTCAAATACCCTCCATACACTCGGGGTTGTTCCTGGGATAGGTGCAGTTGGGATTTACTGAACCATGGAACAAGTATGTGAACAACTCATTGTTGTCCATGCACTAATTTCCTAAGATGACACTCCCCCTCAAAGCATGAAGTTGTGTAAGACACTCTCTTTGAAGCTTAGGCGCTATCTAGGTATCACTCCCTCTATACAGTTGCGCTATTCTAAATACCATGTCTTTACTCCCCCCAAATTTATGCGCTTTTTGAGAAATTGCATATTACTACCCTTCAAATCAGGCGTCTTATGATTGATGTGATACTCCCCTTTATATGCGCCTATTGCGCTAATAACTATCACTCCCCCTGAAATGTATGCGCTCTCCTCCTTGTTTTTGAGTAATACGCTCTTTTAAACTGTTTGCGCTCTTTTTCCCTGCCCCTAACTAAAATCACCAAAGAATAGGAAGACCGACTACCCTTAAATGTAAGCGCGAGTGAGAATAAGTCTGACTTCCTGTGAAAAGCAAGACAAAGGAATATGAAGTCTGACTCCTTAGAAATTTATGCGCTTTGTGAGATTCAAATCGGCCTTCGTTAAAATGATATCTTTTTCAATTCTGTGTGCAATATGCATTTTGAATTTTAAAGTTTTGAAAAATGCATATTTAAGCTGTACTATTGTGAAAAAGTATATATATTTTTTTTAAATTCAGCTCGTATGCGTATGCAATTTTAAATTTATCGAAAATATTTTGTCATACGCATAATTAGAATATACCTTTGTGTTGTGAAAATACAGAAAACTTTAAATGTTACAGTTACGAAAACATTTTAAACAAGAAATATATGTAACTGCGAGATTAATTTTTCGGTATTAATTTTTGATAGGTGGAAAGACTCAAGCTTATTTTAAACATATAGGGAATTTTTAGAAGAAAATAATTCACAGTAATTTCGAAAACTCCCCCTGAATAAAAAGTTCGAATTTCAAGTTCAGTCTTGTTCCCCCTCAATATTTTAAAGTTTTCAAAATAATGCTCCCCAACAACATTTTGAAGTTAATTTTACTCCCCCTTGATTAATGTCCCCGAGTTTTAAGAAATATTATTTTAAAACTCTTATAAATTTTCTCGAGGCACACAATCGAGGTTTCTCCCCCTACGTTAAAGCATATTTCGAAAGAGGAAATTCATACCTTTCACTTGAGCTTTATTTTAAAACTTTTATTTATTTAAAATAAGATAAAATATACGTTACCAGACCAGGTTCTGAACTGACATGTTCAAAAGCTTTGCTAGAGTAGGCTCGGGTCCCACACCGCTTTCGTGTAGAAGCCTGTATCGTGAACGGACGGGTCCCGAATTGTTCTATCCGGGAGCCTTGCGGTTGCTCGTCATCTCATACCCACCATGCATGTGGAGCAACCTCTGTTACCACACCTGATGGGACTGCAAAATAACTAAGTTTTTGGTACCCAGTTTTGAGTGGGTCCTTTATCGTTGTTAGTAGAAATGCACATTCTAGATGAGGAGGCTAAATCTAATTTGACGTCAACCTTTACGGGAGGCTTTGATTTAGGCATCCACACTTGCCTTTGTGTATTCTTAGGAATCCACGTGTAGTTTAGTTTGGCCGAGTGTGGGGACAATGAATTTGATCTAGGAATGGTGCGTTGTAATGCAGTCTTTTCATCACTTCTTCGTGAGTGATCAAATATGTTAAACGGTGAGAAGAAGGATGAAGAATTTCAAAATTTTCAATATTTTCATCACGACTATTGCTTTCAAATAAAAGTTTTGAAAAAGAAGAGTCATGACAATAGTCGTGTTCTTGTTTAAAAGATGTTCTCCCTGAAAAGAATTTATCACTTTAAAAGTCGCAGGGAGAAGGCGTTGAAAGCTCGGAGTGTTTTTTTTTTTTTTAAAGAGTTTTGAGGTTGTGGACTTAGAAGGCGATGCGTTCTTCTTTAAAAGGGAATTCTCCCTCGTCCATTTCCTCCCGTTTTGGAGTTAAAAAACACTCTATCTAAATGAACTTTGGAGTTTTCTTTAGTTGCTGAAAGATTCTTGATCTCGGAAATCTGATCAAGAAGTTACCTATTTTGTTACATTAAAGCTCTTTTTTCAGCTGCAAAACTTTGTCGTTCAGACTCCGAAGTTATGCTGAGGTCTGCAAATTTCTAAATAACTGCCTGAATATATGGAGCGGAAGCATTTGTCTCGACAGTTAACGAATTATTAAGCTCATTTGCTCTAACTGAGAGATTGACCTCCAATATTTAAATTTTGGAGAGTAAATTCAATCGTTCCTCCTAGAGTCAATTATATTTTGCAGACCACGCACCTCGCTCACACTCAGAGGTTTCTAGGCGTTTGGTTAGATCTCTAATTTGGGCCAATTTTGAGATCCTTGCTTCAGCATTAATCGAACGTGTTATTTCACATCCCTTTTCTATGAGGTTCTGAGTAAGGACACGTTGATTGTTTTCTAGCCTAGATTTTAACTCATTGATTGTTTTATTCCTATTCAGTTCACTGGTAGACAATTCTTTAGTAAGCTCAATAATTTGTAAATCATATTTTGCTACCTTAGATGATAAACAATCAATGATTTCGTTCGTGTGTCTCTTTTAGCTGCATCTTAAGGATTTCCTCCTTTTGATGACTACTTAGATCACACTTACTCTTTGCTTGGGATCCTTCAGGCCTTTTGCCCTTTAAAGATCTTTGCTAAGTTCATTCAAAGCAATGATACACTTAATGAATTCATTTTCCAAGTCGAAAGAGTTTACCTCTGAGTCAGATGAACCGAAGTCCTCCACTTGTCTTTCGAAGCATCCATATATTTTTTAAATTATTTTATGAGGGTTGCTAGTCTTGGATCGACGTGTTAGTTGAGTAGGTCTAAACGAATTTTGGTTCGAGCAGTTAAAAGAAAGAATCTAAGTATTGTTGCCGAGAAGTTTTATACCGAAAAGTTCTAACTTTTGCTCATAGAAAATTTTCAAAGTGTAAGTTTTCGCAAAGAAGAAAAAAAAATTCGTAAAAAGATAGCTCATCGTAAAAAATTTCGAAACAGTGAAATGCCGAAAAGTTCCTAAGGTGAATACCGAAAACTTTTTCTGTACCGAAAAGTTTTAGTGTCTAACCCGAAAACTTTTGGGTTTCGAGTGTCACAGAATGCCAGAACTTTTGAAAAAAAAATTTCGAAGATTTTTACGAAACTGACACAGTTAAATACCGGAAACTTTTTATAATCATTTGTGAAAACTTTTAAGAGGAGTAATACCGAAAACTTTTTATGAATTAGTTATTTTCTCAGTTTAAACAGTACTGACCCGAAAAGTTTTGTATCGGAAATTTTTTTTTTTTTTTTTTTTTTGCCGAAAACTTTTCGGATGAACAGTAACACCGAAAACTACTGTAACACCGAAAACTTTTTTTTTTTTTTTTTGCGGATGAACAGTAACACCGAAAACTACTGTAGCACCGAAAACTTTATTTTTACCGAAAACTTTTGCGGATGAACAGTAGTACCGAAAACTTTTTTTTTTTAAAATATCAATACCGAAAACCTTTGAGTGCCGAAAAGTTTTAAGTATCGAAAAGTTTTATGGTTACGATAAGTTTTCTGGGCTGGGTCGAGAACTTAATTGGGCCGAAAACTACGTGTTGACCGAAAACTACAGTAGTTTGACCGAAACCTTTTCTCAAAACTTAGACCCGAAAACTTTCCTGTGAAGACCGAAAACTTTTGTTGACCAAAATCTTTTCTCAAGGCTTTGACCCGAGAACTTTTGAGAGCCGAAGAGTTTTATGTATGAATCAAAAAGTTTTTGAATACCGAAATCTTTTCTATGTGTTAGTGCTGAGAAGTTTTCTCTGTGAAGACCGAAAACTTTTCCTTTCAATATAAGCTTGGTGCCGAAAAGTTTTTAAATACCGAAAACCTTTCAATACCGAAAACTTTATGTACTGTAGCGCCGAAAACCTCAGTGTCGAAAACTTTGGCTGATTGCGAAAACTTTTAGAGACACTGTAGCGGCAAAAACTTCAGTGCCGAAAACGTTTGAGATTGCGAAAACTTTAGAGGGCACTGTAGCGGCGAAAACTTCTAATGCCGATAACTTTTTCCTGCAGACTTAAAGATTTCTGGTACCGAAAACACAAGTTCTAGTACCGAAAACGTAAATCTAGGTACGAAAATGGATTAAAAACTTCTTAAAAATGCTGGAAACAATTTCTTTTGAGTTCAAAAGATCAGAACCAGTTTAGGAACACTCAAAACTCCAGCTTAAACCCAAAAATCGAAGCTAAAAATGCAGTTCAAGGTGTTCAACAGTTCGAAAATGAGTTTAAAAAAATGGCAGCAAAACCTGTAAAATTCGAACAAAAATCCGTTTAGTTACCATACTCGTTAACACGGTGGCTCTGATACCACTTGTAGGTCACCAAAACCCAGCAACCCTCGATTTATCTAAGGATTTTGCTCTCTTCTCTCCTTTGGATGGTTTTCGTTGATAGAACAGTGAGAGAGAAGAGAGAGTGGCGGCTGCCCTTTCAAGTGGGTTTTTTTTGTTAATTGAAGGATCATTACAAGTGGAAGCCCTAGCCCACTTTTATGCCAATATTTTGGCATAATTACACTTTTGGTCCCTAGACAAACTAAACATCTAATATAATGAGCCTAAGTCTAAAACAACAATACAAATAAATATTTCAAGTATACAAAGACCCAAAAGACTAAAAGAACACAACTAAAAATATTCCTAACATAAAGAAATAAATATCCTCCACTTTATTCTCTCATCTTCACTTTCCATCTTTAAAGCCTTTCCATATTTCACTAATTGGTAAATTACAAAGCTGCTTCAATACTCCTGAAAATTGCAAAAAGACCCCCAAGATTCCCAAAATGATCATAACTCCTCGTTTTTTCTCGCTTTTGCTCCAATATCTATCAAATAAGAAATAACACGCAAACATAAGATATTCGAGAATATTTAAATAGATAACGACCAAATATGCCAATTTACGGGTATAAATATCACGTAATATCCTAACTTATCAACAACCCCCAAACTAGCTTCGATCGTCCTCGATCATAAAAGCGAAACAAGATTAAATCAAGTTAGGATTGCACAACATCATCAAATGAGTCACTCCTGTTTTATCTCAGAAAATAAAAGCACAGTAGGTCGAGATCGTCATCAACTAATGAATGATTCAGGCAAAATACGAAACATGAAGTGATAGTTCGTAAGCATAGCAACAAAGATATTTCCAAAATTCTAACACGTATCACTAAACAACTCTCACATGGATCGCTCAAGTCACTCAAAGTGTTTTACGGGATATGTATCAAAACGCTCAATTCACAACATAGAAAGATATTAGTCTAAGCTTGCAAATATATCACGTCGCAATCACTTAGTTAGAAGTCATGCACGAATCAAAGGGTCTTTTATCAACGGCTGTAATGGGGCTCGGGTTAAAAAGGTATGTCATATAGGATAAGTGAGCTAAAAGAATCAAGCATATTAATCACTGAATCGCTCATCTCATCTCCTCATCACTTTTCTCACGCCGGTGCTTATTCATTTCTCAGCCCTTCATTTTTTTTTCCTTTTTTTGATTTTTTTTCTTTTTTTTTTCTTTTTTTTTTTTTGTGCTAAGCCCTTCTTCTCTTATTTTCAGAATGAGAGATTATCGCAGGAAGGGTTCTTAGTATTATTTTTTTTAGATACCATGCTCCTCTTCTTTCAATCTTTTTAGGATGAGAGATTATCGAGGGAGGAGTTCATAGCTTGCTTTTTTTTCGTGCACCGGCGTAGCATTTCTCGCTCCTCTCCCACCAAACGATCAGTAAATAACACGTTGATAGCGGGTAGTAAGGCTAAATATGAGGCTAACATGGCTTAATATCTAGGCTCCATATCAACAAATAAGTCAAATAAGGCTCAAAGGGGCTCACTAAGTGATAAACATGTAAGGCATGGAGATATTTAGGTCAGTGACTCAATCCTAGGTGCCCTTCTCATTTTCGCGCATAAAATCCGCATAGTAATGTTGACATGCATAATAGAACAAGTTCGAAAATATTCAGTCCATGTGTGACACTCATGAAAAACAAATTGAGCATGTAATGAGTTGTTCTAATAATCATCTTGAAGGCTCAAAAACTCACATATAACGCTGGATTTGTGTATCATGATACGCATTATCTTCCTAGAGCAACCAATGGAGCCAGATAGTCATGCTAATATCAAAACACATAACATGCCAGACTTTCACATTCAATTCGCTGAATCTTATCAAGACACAAGAAAAATTTTAAAATTTTCATCACAGACAGGAGATTTCACAGATGATGTTCCAATCGCAACTTTCATTAATCAAATACACTGATACTTAAGCATGCAAGCATATAAATCTAGCATGTGTCACCCCACCCCCAAACTAATTATCACATTGTCCACAATGTGTAAAAATTAAAGCAGAGAAAGAGTTTAAGTGACACTGCCCTGAATAATGTGTTGATCGATGTACGTAGGGACGTAAGAAGACTTTGGTTGCTCCACAGTAAACGAGCTACCTCTTTGTGACGGACCACCCCCAAACTAGCTACGATCCTGTGAGGAAACATGACTAAATGAACACCGTGATAACGAATTCTAGATATATAATAAAAGATAAAAAAGGACTGAAATATAAAATAATAAGTATGCGTCGATAATACTTGGGTTGCCTCCCAAGAAGCGATGTTTTATAGTCGTTAGCTCGACTCCTATTCAAGTTGACGGTCCACGATTCTGTATGATCAGTAGAAGTACTGAACATCTTGATTTTGCCTTTTTGGAGAGAAGTTTGATCTCGGAATGGTATAACTTCGTGTGGTTGCAATCTTTAAACTCTCTCCATATGTCGACTTTCGGATCCCAAATAATGTCAACATCCATGATCATCGGTGTCTTAGTGAATTCCTCCGTGAATATGCCCTCCGAGTGATCTGGTGACTTCATTAAAGCTCGTAGAATCGGATCGAGAGTCTCAGGATCCATCTTTCTCTTCTCCACAATATTATATGCCGCGAATTCCTCACGTCTTGTCACATGCTCACTAGTTTTGCAATCCAAAACTCTAAAGCTATCGCACCACTCAATCTTGACAGCAGTCTTATCGCTTGGGAGAATATGCTTGGTTATTTCTTGATGATGTATGCAATCTGACTCAGATTCTTCCTTCATCTTCGTAAGAATATCCTCAATAAATTCTGGAAGACCCGAGTTTGCTGGAACAGGATCTACAGTAGCCTCTGCGGGTTGATCGACTTTTTCTTGCTCGATCTCATCTTCAACTTCATTTGGTTCCAGCACCAGATCTATCGCCGTTTCACAATTCATCTGAATGTCTTCCAAATTCTCTCTTGGATTTGTTTTGGTGTTACTCGGAAGTTCAGATTCCGTATTTTTGAGCTTTTCCATTTTGGCCATCAAACTCAGCATCGTAGTCTCTATATTATGGAGTCGCTCGTCTGATTGGCGATTCTGATCTCTTTGCATTTTCACCATCTTCTCGAATGCTATCTCCCAAGCCGCTTTCTCCTTCTGAGGTGGTGTAATATAATCAGCCGAGAGATAATCTGAATGGTTGCCATCGTCTGAGTAAAATCGATCATCCCAGTTTTGTGTGTTTTCTCCATAACAAGCTTGAAAGTGATTCTTTTCCACTTGCCCAGCATACCACGATCCTATAGACTTGTATTGACTGTATTTGCATTGGCTAGTGAGATGTGAGCATCCACAAAAATCGCACTCTAATTCATCATCATATGTCTCATAGGATTCGGGCGAATATCGTGAGTACCGCTGCATCGTCTTTCCTACAAAATACAAACGAGAAAGATGAGAGTATCACAATACAAAAAAATAATATTAATTATAAATAAAAATAAAATTACTAATAAAAAAATCTAAACAGAAAATAAGAATAAATCCTAAAATTAATAATATCGTTGTCCCCGGCAACGGCACCAAAAACTTGACACGCTCGAATACTAGCAAGTGTACTAGGTCGTGCAAGTAGTAAAACGGACGAAGTCCGAGTATCGATCCACGACGACAGCTCGATTAATTCTAAGAAAATATTCATAATCCTAATTTAGACTAAAATATATTTTTCTGATTTTTATAAGATTTGATTAAAGATGAATTAAATAAAACACAAATAAGAAAATAAAAGCAAATAAAGATAATGGTTTCAATCAGCGACAAACGTGATTAAAGCACATACTCGGCACGGATTAATCCTACGTCTTCATGCAATCAATTCTATCTAATCAACATGAATCAAGTCAAGGTAGAAATTCCTAACATACGTGCTACCCGTTATTCACGTAACTAGCAACCCTATGCGATAGTGAACCAATCCCTATATTCCTATATGACTGTAGTTACTCCGCACGCAATTGGCTTTATGAATTTCCCCGAGTTTAGACACTTTCGGCGCCCAAGGTCTCGGAAACCACACATACGAAACCGAATTCCATCTATGTTCGGTTTTACGTAGTGGTGCCCTATGTTTATTGTTCTAACCGGTCTAATCACTTTTTCAGTCTCATAAACCAATCAAGAATCATGCATATGGTGATCAAGCATAGCAAGCATTAAATTTAAACATAGAACACATAACTCAAATTATACGATTAAATAAAATACGAAGAACATTAATACGAACTCATAATCCGACCTAATATGGCCTTAATCACAAAAGACTTAGGCTAGCATATTAATAAACGAAATCAACAACGAATAAAAAAAAAACATTATTGAAAACGAAATATTAAAGGTATAGAATATGTCCCTTAACGGTGTCGAGTCGTCGCGTGTGGGTGTTCGCTGCCCTCCCCTATCTTGTATCGCAACTTTCTGCCGTAGAAGCCGTCTATGATGCTGCCCCCAATCCGTTTTGCTCCCAACCGTGTGTGATGGAAGGTGGCTGCTTGGAGGTGTGCGGGATGATGGCTGAGAAGTGGCTGCTTCGGGAGGTGGCTGCTTAGGCTGAGAGGTGCCGTGTCGAGAGACTTTGTGAGGCAGCGTGAGGGTGAGAAAGCTGGCTGCTTTCTGTGGTGGCTGCTTGGAGGTGGTGGTGTGTGATGCGTTTGATGGTGAGGGACTGCCTGCTTGTGTGTGCTGCATGAGAGGTGAGAGCTGCCTGCTTGTGTGGGCGGCGTCAGAGCGGACAGGGCAGCGTGAGGGTTTGGTGAGGATGTCAGCCGTTTATTGCTCTGCCTTAATTCTTCGTGTGTGTGGCCTTGAGCGTGTGAGATGTGACACCCGTCAAGGTCAGATTAGGGTTAAGAGCGGCCCTTTTTATGGGAGATTGCATGAGATCCTTCTTTCCATGTGTGTATCCTTGAACCTTGACATGGAAACTATTCTCTTCTAGATTTAAAGAAATAAATATCTTCCACTATATTCTCTCATCTTCACTTTCCATCTTCAAAGCCTTTCCATATTTCACTAATTGGTAAATTACAAAGCTGCTTCAATACTCCTGAAAATTGCAAAAATACCCCCAAGATTCCCAAAATGATCATAACTCCTCGTTTTTTCTCGCTTTTGCTCCAATATTTATCAAATAAGAAATAACACGCAAACATAAGATATTCGAGAATATTTAAATAGATAACGACCAAATATGCCAATTTACGGGTATAAATATCACGTAATATCCTAACTTATCATTCGTCACGTAGAATATGAGAAGGGTCCGATCTATATCGCCGTAGCATACTGACGTGAAAAACATTGTGTATCTGTGATAAATCAGGTGGCAATGCCAGTCGATACGCCAATGGTCCGATTCGTTCAAGTATCTCGTAAGGTCCAATATAACGAGGACTCAGTTTGCCCTTCTTTCCAAATCTAATCACACCCTTCCATGGAGATACTCGAAGAAAAACTTTCTCTCCAACCTCATATTCCATTTCACATCGGTGTTGATTGATATAACTCTTTTGTCTATCTTGTGCCGCTTTAAGCCGACTTTTAACTATATTTATCTTTTCTGCCATATCTTGACTCAAATCTGGCCCCTCTAATACTTGTACTCCTTCAATATCCCAACATATTGGATTTCTACATTTTCTGCCATATAAGGCTTCGTACGGCGCCATGCCAATACTCGAATGATACTGATTATTGTAAGCAAATTCCATCAAAGCGATGTAATCATCCCATGAACCTTTGAATTCAATTACACATGCTCGAAGCATAGCCTCCAGCGTTTGTATCGTTCTTTCAGATTGTCCGTCGGTTTGGGGATGAAATGTTGTACTAAAATGTAACTTGGTTCCTAATGCTTCTTGCAAACTTTCCCAAAATCTCGAGGTAAATCGGGGATCCCGATCTGAAACAATAGATTCTGGTACCCCATGTAGTCGTACTATTTCGTTCACATATCGTTTGGCAAGATACTCTAATGTAGAGCCCCATCTGAAAGGTAAAAAGTGAGCGGATTTTGTAAGTCGGTCCACTATTACCCAAACGGCATCATTTCTCTTCGACGTAGGAGGAAGGCCATAAAGAAAATCCATCATAGTACGTTCTCATTTCCAGACTGGAATGGGTAAAGGATGTAACTTTCCTGCTGGCGCTTGATGCTCGGCTTTAATTTGTTGACATGTAAGACATTTCAAAACATATTCAGCCACGTCTTTCTTCATTCTCGGCCACCAATAATGAACTTTTAATGTTTGGTACATCTTCGTACTACCCAGATGCATAGCATAAGGAGCAGTATGTGCTTTCTCCATTATTTCTTTTCTTAAGTTATCGACATCTGGAACACATAATCTACTATTGATAGCCAAACTGCCGTCTTCTCTTATAGAAAAAGACGTTCTCTCTCCCTGCTTCACTTTATTAGCAATACTGACAAGCTTATCATCTTTAAATTGAGCTTGCTTAATTCGATCGATCATGACGGGACGAATTGATATTGATGCAAATATAACGCCAAGTTCGTTGACGTTCATTTCGATATTCAACTTCCGTAAATCGATCAAATCAGATGATGAGTGTGGTGATAAATAAGAAATACCACCATATGATTTTCGACTTAAAGCATCTGCAACCACATTCGCCTTCCCTGGATGGTATTCAATGGTGCAGTCGTAATCTTTTAGTAATTCTATCCATCGTCTTTGTCGCATATTCAACTCCTTTTGACTTAACAAATATTTCAGACTTTTGTGGTCCGTAAATATTTGGAAAGTCGCTCCATACAAGTAGTGTCGCCATATTTTTAGTGCAAACACCACGGCAGCTAATTCCAGGTCATGTGTAGGATAAGATGTCTCGTATGGTTTTAATTGCCGAGACGCATATGCCACTACCTTGCCATGTTTCATTAGGACACATCCCAAACCATGATAGGATGCATCACTGTAGATAACAAAACCATCTGTGCCCGATGGAATAGTTAACACCGGGGCCGTAGTTAATCGTTCTTCTAGCTCATCGAAGCTTTTCTGACATTCTTCATTCCATTTAAAGGTAACACCTTTACGCAATAACTTCGTCATTGGGGCAGCAATAAGAGAAAAATTTTCGACGAACCGTCGATAATACCCTGCGAATCCCAAGAAGCTACGAACTTCCGCTTAATTCCATTTAATCACCGCTTCGATCTTTTGAGGATCGACTTGGATACCTTTTCCAGAAACTACATGGCCCAAAAATACCACTTGATCTAAGCAGAACTCGCATTTCGAAAGTTTTGCATATAACTTCCTTTCTCGCAAGGTCTGAAGTATAATTCTTAAATGTTGTTCGTGCTCCTCTTTTGACTTAGAATATACCAAAATGTCGTCAATAAAGACGATAACAAACTGATCAAGATACGGTCGAAAACCATCATTCATTAATGCCATAAAAACTGCAGGTGCATTCGTCAGTCCAAAAGGCTAAAACTCATAATGTCCATACCTCGTTCTAAAAGCTGTCTTCGGAATATCACCATCTGCAATTTTTAATTGATGGTATCCCGACCTTAAATCGATCTTTGAGAACACTTTTGAACTTTAGGTATCCCGACCTTGGGCTGGCGGTCTATAAGCTTGACTCTCCATCTCCGTCCTTCCTGCACCCATACTCTACTGTCCACGGCCTCTGCCTCTGCCACGACCACCTGAAGAGGTTCCGCTAAACCTCGACTGTGCAACTGTACGTTCTTCATGCTGTATTGGGCAATTTCTTGCAATGTGGCCAGGTTGACCACATCTGAAACATTCTCCCGTAAACAGTCTACACTTGCCTCCGTCATTTTTCCCACAGTGTACGCAAGTACTTACTTGACGAGAAGGTTCTTCGCCTCTTCCCATTGATCTCATATTGCCCGTATTACTTCTCGTCGAGGCACTTGGGAAATCCGTCTGTTGAGGTACATTAAACGTTTTCTTCGTCTTTCCACTGTTTAATTCCATACCCGGTCTTCTTTTTCCACTTTGAAAATTTCGTGACTCCATTTCAAGCTTTTCAGCTCGTACAACGGCTGCTTTCAATTTTTCGTACGACTCCATATCAAACGGTGTAATACGATTTCGAATCGTATATCGAAGACCGGCCTCAAATCAATTACATTTCTTCTTTTCCGTTGCAACCATATGAGGAGCATAATGAGAGAGCTGATTAAATAATACTTCATATTCAGCAACAGATTTATTCCCTTGCCTAAGTTCAAGGAATTCTTTCTCCTTCTGATCTTTATAGACTTCGGGCAGATAAGCATTATTGAACTCCTTAAGAAAATCATCCCACGTTAACACTGGTGGCTGCACAGTGTTGTTTGGTATAGTTTCCCACCAATCATAAGCATTTCCCTGAAGGAGAGATATTGCATAATCGAACTTTTCATCTAGTGTACATTTCATCATACTTAAGATCCTTTCTGTTCGTTTCAACCATGTCTCTGCCTCGGCAGGATCAGTAGTACCCATGAAATCAACAGCACCCATTTTCCTCAATCTATCGTATCACCTCTCACGAGGCTCACGGGGAATAGTCAGGGGGGTTTCATGCGTAACATGCATAAGTGAATGAGATGAATGTGACTCTGGCACGGCCGTTCCTTCGCCTCCCTGAACAGTAGGCTCATCGTGTTCTACATCTGATGGTTGATTTGCTTCCATTTGCCTAAAAGATGCAAAAATTTTCTTAGCCGCAAACACATAAACATGACATGCATGAATCTACATGAGTCTACAGAACCTAAAACCTAGGCTCTGATACCAACCAAATTGTGGCGCTCCGTCTCATAAACATAACTCATATAATTTTCAAAGCATTTTCGCATAAAATTTTTCGCTTTTGAAAATGCGCAACGTCAGTCATATATACAAATATGTACATATCAGAATCCGCTTATAACGTAAACATCATCACACTCTATTCCTTTATGAACTACGTGCAAACGATGAGCAGAGGGAGAAGGATGAGAATAGAGCCGGCCGACCTTGACTCCATACTGCCAAAATGAGTTCACCTTGATCTACAACACAAACTGTGAAGATAACGATTCAGAGTATGATCGCAACATGTAAATCATTTCCATAATCACATGGATACATTATTCTACACTGTCATATAACATTCACATACATACATAAGCATGTACTCAATCATATCATATCATATCATTGTCACATAATCGTTCACGTAATCCATAGCATATATGCCTACATGCTCGTTCGTTTAATCATTCTGTTATGAACCAGCTAGGCCCAGGACATCAATCATAGAGTGTCTGTGTGTCCATGCATGTGACTCTGTAACATAACATATACATATGGTGCCTGTACAGGACTCTGTGATCCCCCGATTTGTAGGGATAAACATCGGTGACATCCTCCGTGAAACACTCAACTTCTGAGGTCATAGCGGTCATAAAAGTCTTTTCTTTACTTTCATGCCTTTCATGGTGCATAACATATACTCATTTGTCGCACGTCAAATACATAACGTCGATTCACCTTGCACGTATCAATATTAAATCGAATCATATAATGTACTCAACACATTTGACATACTGTACAATCACGTAAATCACAACTCGATCACATAATAGCACATAATGTCACGTATAGCACATAAAGCACACGTTGCAATCATACTCACGGATTTCGCTCCTTTACTCGGCCTTATCCTTGGCATGCTGCTGTTCCAGGACTGGCAGTCAATGCCTTTTGTAATCTAACTTTTGATATACGACACTAATGATGTTGATTCAAACTAATCTAAACATCTAACTTCATGATCTAAAACTTTCGTTCTGTACACACTTTCGAATTCGCAGTACAACAATGCTTAAATGAGTCATAAAGGTGCTTCTTCACTGCTGCTGTTCATAATTGGCAGTCAACCTCTTTTGTATCCTAACTTTTGATACAGAGCTTCAATGACTCTGATTCCAAGTCCTATAATAAGCTTACGCAATTATCTACAACTTTTGTTCTTTGATATTCTTCATATTAGAAGTGTAATTACTTTAAAAATTATCGTGAACACAGAACAGGGCTGCTGGAAACATTGATGTATCACTTGTACCCCTTCCTAGTAGTAATCATGTTTCCTCCATGAATAGGATGCATGAACCTTCCAAATTCGACCCTTAACTCCCTTATTAGGTTTACCATGATGTTAACTTCATTTCAAACCTAACATGAATGAGCTAAACAAATTATAGATGAGGAATTTCACATGTATACCTCACTTTGTAAGTATTTTTGCTAATCCTTTACTTTGTAAGTGTTTTTGCTAATCCTTTATTATGATGCGTTAAGCTCCCTCTTTTTTTTTCTCCAAGTTTTCGAGCTCTTCATCTCTTTTGGTATGAAGTTGCTTGTGTTCTAAGTACTTAAGGTAGTATGATTGGCTATGAGGTGCTTACTAATCACTCTTAACCATGAGGTGTCAAACTTAGAAGAAGTTTGATCTTAATCTCACTTTACCTCCCACCAAGGGTTTTCTATACTCTTTTGCTTATAAGAAAAGTTTTCTATACTAATATATATGAGAGAAAAGAGAAGTTTTCGATATCTAAAACAAAGTTTTCGATACCACTTTGTATGAGAGAAAAAGTTTTCGAATGCTGCTGTCCAGAAATGGCAGTCAACACTTTTTCAAGCATAACTTTCGATTCAGAGAATCCATTATCCTGATTCAAACTTCTCTGGACAGCTAACTTGATTATCTCAACCTTTATGTTTTGAATTTTATCTAGTTCGAAGTGTATCTACTTTGAAAATGAGACACAATACCTTTCGAATGCTTCCTTTATGATACCCGAAAACACGTCTATTATCTTTACCAAACCTTAGAATAAATATACCTCGTATAAAATAAAATCATATATATGCATGAACATATGGGGTAAGGTTTTTCAGTTCCTGACATTTAAAACCGGATATCCGCATCCGGTTTTTAAATTTAGAATCGAACTTAATTTTTTTATAATTAATTTTTATTTTTTTTAAAAGTTTCGCATTTTTCTTATTTCTTACCCAATAAAACATATATATGTCACCTAAAAATTTATACACATAATAGTTTACACAAAACATAAGTGCAGTTAAAATATACTAGTATTTTAAACGCACTCGATGCGTGTGTTATAATATATATATATATATATATATTATTTTATAATTTAAGAATTATTTTTAATTTAAGCCTTTTAATAGATAAAATTTTAATTCTAAATGTTTATTATTTATAAAAAAAATTGATTTGTGGAATATAATTGAAATAAATAAAAATACGAAGGGTAAAATTGTAGTTAGAAATAACATATCAAATTATTTGATTAGTGGTTACTATAGGATGCCGAGCGTTTATAAATAAGTTAGATATGATCTAATAATTGCATCATACAATGGTACTCTATTAAAAATTCACACGATAGTTCTCTCATTTTCCTTTCTTCTCTTTTCTTCACTTTCTATCCTATGATTTTTCTTCTTTTTTTTTCGATTTTCTATTCACGCTTTTGTAAGAATAATATAAATTTTATATATTGTATTTTGTGTAACAATTCAATAATAGATGTTATACCCTTTTTTTTCTTTTGGACCACTTTTTTCTTATTTTTTTGGGTCATTATATAATTTTATGTATTTTAAAAAATATAAAACCGGATACCGGATATCCGAAATTCACGTTGGTCACTATCCGCATCCGATCCGATTTATTTCAAAATAAAGCGGATTTTCGGATATTTTTGCTCACCCCTAATATTCAGTATATTCCAAACCCCTCACTGCCCCAAATAACCCGTATCCCATAATATCCCCATACTAACCCTATTTCGAATCCTAACCCACTCCTAATACCTCCAAATCCCTAACCTACGAGAACCAAGATAAATCAGACCTCCAACAGGACACATCACTGAAGTTTAAAGCCATTGCTGATCTTGAGGAGATACATAATAGCGATCTTATACCCCTGGAAGCGTTGAGAAAATCATGCAAGAGCGTTAGACGAAAACTGATCAAGCGGGAAGAAAACTCTTCTTCGGTTATGATTACTTCTCCACGTAAACCATCTAAGAGGAAGGCTGAATGCGATCTTCGTTCCTCAACTGAATACAAACGAGCTCTGATATCTAGCTCGGAAATTATTGATATCACGACTTCAACGGCGGAGGATGCGTCTGAGCAGATGCATTCCCGCCGATCACAATGAGTATTTTGGTCTGGAACTGTAGGGGTTTAGGCGGTGCCCTTACAGTTCATGAACTAGGACGACTTGTCCGACATCATCTCCCCGGCGTGGTATTCTTGATCGAAACTAAATGCGGAAAGCTACGTCGTGAAGCAGTGCAACAAAAGCTTGGGATGAATGGATTGGGGGTAGAAGCTGAGGGCCGAAAGGGAGGACTAATCCTATTATGGGAGAAGAGTATTAAGGTGCACTTGCGTTCATTTTCCAATCACCATATTGATGTCAGCATTGGAAACCTTGGTCTCTCAAGGTTTTGACACTTCACAGGCTTCTATGGTGACCCATCTACTAATCTAAGGAAGGATAGCTGGACTTTACTTGAGAGATTAGGGGACAATGGTAGAGATGATTGGCTGTGTGCCGGGGACTTCAACGAAATCCTTGAGATATATGAAAAAGAAGGAGGGAGACCTAGGCTGGTATGGCAAGTCTCGGCTTTTCGAAATGATCTTTTAAATGCCGGGCTTGCTGATCTTGGGTTTGTTGGTGACCCTTTTACTTGGTCGAATAAGTCAAAACACCCTTTTACGATCCGTGAGCGTCTGGACAAGGCTTGTGCATCATCTTCATGGTTAGGGCTGTTCTCGGATTCCAGGGTTACCCATGCCTCGACCATAGCCTCTGATCACCATGCGTTACTTATTAAGTTGGGGCCAGAACATGGTTCTCGGGTTCGTCGGGAGAGTATATTTCGGTTCGAGGCAAAAATGGTTAGTGGATAATGATTGTGTTGATATTATCTCAAATATATGGGACAATAACCGAGATTCATCAAACGTCAACATATGGAATCTTATGGAAACAAGTCGACGCTTATTATCTCAATGGAACAAAGAGAGGTCGAAAGATTCTGTCCATCGCAAGAAGTCCCTTGAAGGGAAAATTAAACGACTTCAAGCGAACAAAATAACAGACGCTAGCAGGGAAGAAGAGAGAGCACTAGTTAAAGAGTACACTGATATTCTGAATCAGGAAGCGATACACTGGAAGCAGTGGAGTAAGATCGAGTGGCTTAAAGGCGGAGATCAAAATACCAAATTCTTCCACCGGCATGCTTCAACCAGAAGACGAATTAATCACATCACGAAGTTGAGGGATGAGCATGGTAGATGGTGCGCATCTAAACAAGAGATAGAAGGTGTGATTGGTCGTTACTTCGCATGACTCTTTAGCTCGAAAAACCCCACGTTGATAGATATTGAACACGCTACCCGAGCTATTCCAGCAAAGGTCGCCACGTCTATGAACGAGTCGCTCCTCCGGGAGTACACTAAAGAGTACGTATGGACTGCACTCAAAGGTATGTTCCCTTATAAATCACCCGGCCCTGATGGTTTCTCCCCCGTCTTTTATAAAAAATTATGGGAATCTGTCCGAGATGTTTCATCCCAATATATTCTGAATTTTTTAAACAAAGGCATCTCGTCTCCTGCTTTTCATGAAACCGGCATTGTTTTGATCCCTAAAACCACAAAACCCAATTCATTGACTCAATTTAGACCTATTAGTTTGTGCAACGTCTTGTATCGTATAGCTTCAAAATGCATAACCAATCGTCTTAAACCTTTTATGGATCGTATTATTTCCCAGTCCCAATCAGCATTTATTCCAAATAGGCTGATCACGGACAATATACTTATTGCTTTTGAAACTAATCATTCTATGAAGCAGAAAAGGAGTGGGCGAGAGGGTTTTTCATCCCTTAAACTGGATATGAGCAAGGCATACGATAATTTTGGGGTGTTCGTTTAATGCCGGAGGAGCGCAATGATGAGGCCGCTTCAGATGCAATTTTATCCAAGTTTCTAAAAGCCAAGCGTTACAAAGTACACAAAGCAATGAATGATCCCCGTCTTTGTTCGTACACGGCTGATGAGGTTAAAGCTGTACTGGACTCGATCCCCCCGCTTAAGTCTTCAGGCTTGACGGCTTCTCGCATTTCTTTTTCAAAAATACTGGGACATCGTAGGTACTGATACTATTCGAAACATTCTTGCCTTCCTTAATAATGGCATGTTGATGACTTCTTTCCATGAATCAAATGTGATTC
Source organism: Lindernia subracemosa (assembly GCA_028392965.1). Classification (NCBI taxonomy): domain Eukaryota; kingdom Viridiplantae; phylum Streptophyta; class Magnoliopsida; order Lamiales; family Linderniaceae; genus Vandellia; species Vandellia subracemosa. The sequence goes on from JAQPCC010000030.1 coordinate 385,729, forward strand.
TTATTCCGAAGTGTAGTAATCTTGAGAACCTAACTCATTTTCAACCGATTAATTTATGCAATGTGACTTATCGAATCGCATCCAAATGCATAAATAATAGACTAAATCGCATCCAATGTGACTCAGCCCGCTTTTATTCCTCGTCGGCTCATTACTAATAACGTCCTCATAGCGTTGTAAATTAATCATGCTCTTAAGAATTGACGAATAGGAAACAAAGGTTTCGACTCTATCAAGTTGGATATGAATAAAGCATATGACCACATTGAGTAGGCATTTCTAAGAAGATTATTGAGTAAGTTAGGTTTTCATGATGATTTTGTCTGTTTAATTATGATGTGCCTTTAATCAGTTACATGTTCTTTCTTATTAAACGACAAATGTTTCGGACAGCTAACACTTACGAGAGGACTTCGTCAAAGAGACCCTCTTTCCCCGTACCCTTTTCTCTTGTGTGCAGAGGCGTTTACAGGTTTGGTACAAGAGGCCGAGACTTTAAAGGAGATTAAGGGTATTTTGGTTCAATGATACCATCATTTTATATCAAGCCTCGGTTATCCTCGGTCAGCATGGCACAATGGATAACAAAACATCCTTAATGTTTATCAGTGAGCTTCAGGGATACAAGTCAATCTCGGTAAATCTTCGGTGGTGTTATCGGGAAACGTTGGGATGCCCATACGACATCTTTTTTGCAGCGAACACGGAATTCGAGAAACGGAGCGTCATCAGATGTATCTCGGATTACCATCCATTGTGGGGCGAAACAAAAAAGAGATATTTTATCCCCAGCAAAACGAGAGGTGTTGATCAAATCTGTAATTCAAGCAATCCTCACATACACCATGAGCTGCTTCCTATTACCGAGCTCTGTCTACATGATGTCGAACGACTGATGGCTCGCTTCTGTTGGTCAAGCTCGAAGGAGAGAGGGGTGCATTGGTAAGTATGAAATCGGCTATATCGTTCTAAAAAGGAAAGAGACTTGGGCTTTCGAGATATTGAGTCCTTTAATCTTACGATACTAGCAAAACAGGCCTGGAGATTTATACAGCGATCGGATGCTTTAGCAAGTAGTATTTTTAAAGCACGTTATTTCCAAACGTCGACTCGTTGGCGGTACATGTTTATATATGATAAGTTAGGATTTTACGTAGTTTTATACCCCGTAAATGCGTATTATCGATTGTTATTTCTCAAAATATCCTCGTATATTCTACATTTACGTCTCATTACTGATTTTACAGATATTGGAGCAAAAGAGACCAAAAACGGGAAGATTTGAACATGGAAAGAATCCGAGAAAATCGATGACGGGCATACACACTCGATACCTTTTTAGTTGTTGCTCAAGATACCTAGCAAGTCACGTGAGGATATAAAGCTAACCACATGCACATTTTTCAAGGCAGAAAAAGTCAAAGATGAATTCATATTTGTTCCATATTCAAACGGTTGCATGAAAATCGGACTCTACAAACACGTCGGTGATAGAGTTTGCTACTTATATATAAACAACGTTTGAGAAGAAAGCTGAGGGCAGCGAACACCAACATCTCAGAGCCACACACACGCACGCACACGGGTGAGAAAAAATAAGATCTCGAACGACTGAAGGCTGCCCCGACGCTTAAGACTCACGGCCGACCCTCACCTACGACGGAACATATCAAGCTCGACGGGAAATCTCAAAGTGATACGTGACGACTCGAGCATCGTGAAGGGACGAATTCTATCTCTTTAATATTTCGTTTTCAACAATGTTTTCTTTTAATTCGTTGTTGATTTCGTTTATTAACATGCTAGCGTAATTGCCTTTGTGATTAAGGCCGTATTAGGCCGGATTATGAATTTATATTAATGCTATTCGTATTTTATTTAATCGTATGAATTAAGTTACGTGTCCTATATTTGTGCCAATGCTTGTGTATGCTTGATCACCATATGCTTGATTATTGATTGGTTTATGAGACTGAAAAAGTGATTAGACCGATTAGAACAATAAATATAGGGCATCACTACGTAAAACCGACCAGAGATGGAATTCGGTTTCGTACGTGTGGTTTTCGAGACCTTAGGCGCCGAAAGCGTCTAAACTCGGGGAAATTCATAAAGTCGAATGCGTACGGGTAACTACAGTCATATAGAAATATAGAGATTGGTTCACTATCGCATATGGTTGCTAGTTACGTGAATAACGGGTAGCACGTATATTAGGAATTTCTACCTTGACTAGATTCATATTGGTTAGATAGAATAGATTGCATGAAGACTTAGTAATAATCTGTGCCGAGTATGTGCTTTAATCACGTTTGTCGTTTATTGATTTAAAAAACCGTTATCTTTATCTGCTTTTAATCTATTGTTTGCGTTTTTATTTAGTTTGTTTATAATCAACCTTTGAAAAATCATAAAAATCCTTTAGTCTAAATTAAAATTAAGAATAAAGTCTTAGAATTAATTTAGCTGTCTTCGTGGATCGATACTCAGACTTCGTCTGTTTTACTACTTGCACGACCTAGTACACTTGCTAGTATTCGAGCGTGTCAATATACTGTAGTTTCTATGCATGTATTCAATCTCTATGAAATTCTCCCAGTTTAAATGTTTTCGGTGCCTAAGGTCTCAGAAACCACACATACGAAATCGAATTTCATGTCTGGTCGGTTTTACATAGTGGCATTCGACGTTTATTGTTCTAACGAATCTAATCACCTTATTTGTCTCATAAACTAATCAAGGATCATACATATGTTGATCAGGCACGCAGAAGCATTAAACGCCAATAAAAAACACGTAACTCGACTCATATGATAAAATAGAATATGAATAGCATTAATACATGATCATAAGTCGGCCTAACACGGCCTTAATAATAATAAAAAAATATTAAGCTAGTATAGTTCTAAACGAAGACAACGACGAATCTAAGGAAACATCATTGAAAACGCCTAGACTAAGATAAAGAATTCATCCCTCACGATGTCAAATCGTCACGCGTCTCCTCGGAGTCTTCCTCGTGTTAACGGTGGAGAAACGTCTTGGTAGCCCCTCTGAATCTAAGCTCTCTATTCTTTCTTTGGCCGTAAAAAAACTCTTTCTAAGTGTATTTCGTCCCTTTATAAGCCAGTGTTCGAATGATATCGAATCCCCCTATTTCTGAACAAGATTCGCCAAGATTTAAAATAGGTTGGTGCTTTCCACGGCCTCGTTCATGGGCTTCCACGGCCGTGCATCGTTCGGGGCAGATTCTGCTACTTTTTGGGGGTTCTCCATGGCCACGGGTATGTCCCTCCACGACCATGGAGATTGGACAATTTCTGGCAGCGCTTTATTGATCTCCATGGCCAAGTGTGGCACCTTCCACGACCATGGAGCCCTTCTCCACGGCCTCTGCTATGACCTTCCACGGCCATGGAAAGCGTCTAGAAAATGGCAGCGTGCACAAGGTTCGTCCACGACCTTGGCTAGAACCTTCCCCGGCAGTAGAATCAGGGTAGAACTTGGCCACTTTGATTTTTCTTGTCCGGAACTTCTCTTTTTCGGTTCATTTCACCTTGAAACCCATATAACACGAAATGTAAAATAAAAGTAAGTTATTCAATGATATTTAGACATGTAACGATCGAAAATTGCAAGTTTACATATATAAAAACAGTGTAAAATCCTAACTTATCACTCGCCTCACATAAACCCGAAACGGTTGGCGTATTTCCTCGTTCAACTTCTCGCCTAGCTCAACCTGCTCCACATAACCGAGCGTGTTAAAAGAGTACAAAGTTTCACTATGTCGTCGAGCTCCGTCGATATCACATCTTCTTTTTGCCAATGTACTATGATATTCTCTCAAGCCATGAGCGCTGCAATGGAGATGGTTAATGATGTTTTGCAAGATTATGAATTGGGGTCGAGCCAACAAGTCAACTTTGAGAAGTCGTTGGCATCATTCTCCCCAATATGATTGCCCACGACCGTGAATAGTGCTGCAGGGTTTTGGTATTTCGAAATCAGCAAAAAATAGCTTCTACTTTGGTTTTCCATTGGTATTTGGGAGGAATAAGAAAGATGACCTCTCGTATATCACTCATAGAATTTGGGACAAAGTTAGAGCGTGGTAGATGAAGTTGTTGTTACAAGCGGGACATCAAGTGTTTATCAAATTGGTAATCCAAGTGTACGCAATTAGTTTCGCTTTTACTATCGTCTCAGATTATCCACGATATACAAAGACGAATTACTCATATGGAGCTTGTCCGATAAGTACAAGCTACATTGGGTCGCATGGAAAATTAACCTCGAGCAAAGAGGAGATAAGCGGTATGGGTTTTCAAGATATAAGATTGTTTAACTTTGCGCTGCGCGAAGCAAGCCTGGAGATTATTAGCTCAACCGTCTAACTTATTGGGACGATATTTCCCCCTTCACTAGTGCTAATCTCGGTTGTAATGCATCATCGACATGGCGGGGTAACTTGGCTGCCCGTCTGCTGCTTATGTACGGGATTCGGTGGCAAATTCATTCAGCTGCTCTCGACTGCTGCTCGCATTTCCTTGCTACGTTATGGGCAATATGGGATTCAAGGAATAAATGGGTCATGAATAATCGGAGAATATTACCAGCAATGATCGTTGCAAAGGCTATAGACGTAATTCTGGAATTGCACGAACGGATATGCGACGGCTCTCCGATGAGCTCGGCTGATGATTATATATGGCAATGTCCTCCTATTGGTCATTAAATTAAACTTTGATGGTGTAATTGCGCGTGACAGATCCAAGACGTTGTGTAGGTTGGTGTATGAAGTTCTATAGGGGTGAGTTCGATGCAGAAACTATGGAAGCATTTGTCGTGCTTCGAGCGATACAGTTTGCTCTACAACTGAATCGGAATAAAGTAATTATATTTGAAGGCGACTGCAAGACGATTATCGAAAGGTTAACAAAGAACTGTGCCGCGGGTCAGCTAGAACGACTTATATTCTTAAAGATTGTATTTCTCTTACTAGATCATTTACTATGGTTTCATTTTCTTTTATGAGACGTAAGGGAAATAAAGTAAACCATTATTTAGCTAAGATACTAGGTTTTAATGGGGAGGGTCTTTCCCCGGAGATAAGCGTTGGCTACTATGTTGTATTCGCACCTGATTTAACCTATAATAATGTCTTTCATTAAAAAAAAAGAAAGAAAAAAAAAATGATCTGTGAGGATAATTGGAGTAAAGAAAAAAGTAGGGATAAAATGATAAATTTTAATATCATACCAAATTGGCAGATCAATTAGGCACTTATTAACCCTTTATTAAATAAAATAGATAATCTTACATACACTTAAAACTCAATTTTTATTAATTACCTTAATATCAGTTTAAACTCGAGTCGCAAAATTTTTCGGTATTCATACTTCTCATGAACATTTATGGTGTGTTTGGGATGAAGAAATTAATATAAAAAAAAAATCGGAGAGAAAATTCTTTTCATAAGTTTTCTTTCATTTTCCTTACCGTTTGGTGAAGAAATTTATCTTTCTTAGTTTTAAGTGTAAATTTAAATAGATTTTCTTTTCTTTTCTTTTCCTTGTCTATTTCTTCAATCAACCAAACATAAAAACTGATTTTCATTTTCCTTTCTCTACCAATTTCCACAAACCAAACACACCCTTAATATGTCTAAACATGGTAATATGAGAGAAATAAAAAATACATTCTACGATAATTGTTAAATTTATAAAGTCGATTGGTAAGGAAAAATATATGAGATTTGGAAAAGTAAGATACTAGAGGCTCCCAATTAGGCATGGCAATGGGGCGGGGCGGGGCCGGGGGATTAATCCCCATCACCACCCCATCACTTATCGGGGAATCCCCGCCCCGTGCCCCCCGTCCCGCGGGGATTTCTTGGGGTTGTTTCCCACGGGGAATCCCCGCTTTCCCTTTTTTTTGTATATATTATTTTTATTTTTCAATATAATAAGTTAAACAATAACAAAAATAAAATCCTTTCAAGAAAATTATCATACGACATAAGTATAACATTCATGAGCGTGGGAAAATTGGAAAAAATGGAGAAATGGTGAATAAATAAAACGATTTAAAATATTAATTAAAATAATTAGAACGGGGCGGGAATTATGATCCCCTTCCCGCCCCATCCCCGCTAACGGGGAGAAAATTTTCCCCGTCCCCACCCCACAGGGAATGAAAATGGGGAATCTTTGCCCTGATCGGGGCAGATTCCCGCGGGGAACGGGGAATTCCCTCCCCATTGCCAAGCCTAGAGCCAATATACTTGAATAAATAAAATCCTAAAACATAATCTTAGAAACCAACTTTTGATTTATTAAAGTTTTAAGCAAATTCTTAAAAAAAAAAGTTAATGTTCTTAATAAAAACTCAAATAAAAAAAAATATGATATTGATAAATAAAGCTAATGAGGCATTGCTCTAGTGGTTAAGGAGGATGCCTTAAGGATTTGTGGATTAGGTCGTGGGATCGAATCCCCCCTCCCACGATTCCTTGAGTAGTCCCCATGAGATTTATTTTTCATGACTATCGTTGTCAGGTGGATTTTGGACGTATTCATTTGACCCCGGGGATTAGTCCCACCACTGGAGTGTGTGGCGCAATTAAGCCTCCGCCAGGTCTGTGTGGCGCAAAGCCTACGCCGACAGTAAAAAAAAAAGATAAATAAAAACAAAAAAAAACATAATAGTAATAATTGAAAAAAGTGATGGTTATGAAGAGAATCGATGGACACAGAGAGACTTTTACTATGTTAACATTTAGAAAAAGAAAATGACTATTAATACAAGTCATATGTGTTTGATCTAAGCTAATATTCTCTAATGCAGATAATTCAGATATTGTGATCTCAATTTATAATTTATTAGGGTTCAATGACTTGGACTAAATCTGCAAGAAAGTAAAACTAGTGCAAACTTTCCAAAAGGTATGGATCTTATTTTGATCGAGTGTCACTCATTTTATTGACTAAAGACTTATAGTGGGATTTTGTAATAAAATTATTAAGGGGAAAAAAAAGTCTGGACACAGCCTTTAAATTTTCTACGGCGTCCCTGAAAGAGTTGTCGCAGTAATACTCGGACTCTGGACAATCATAAATAGACATATCTGATCAACTGCCTTGCTATAAGGCTGGAGCAGGGGACACATACACTACTCTTTCCTTACGCTTTGGAATATACGAAATAAAATATCCCATGAAAAATATATATTCTTTATTGCAATTATTATTATTATTATTACCATTACTATCAAATAAAACACATCCTACTATATCTTCAAATCGATTGACGTAACTAAAATTAGGATATATACATACAGCTCGTTCTCGTATATTCATCAGTCACATATTGAATAAATAAATAGTAGCGATTCAAAACGGTGATGTAGTAAGAACAGATCGCGAAAAATGATGGGAATATACCACTGAAGATCCAACCAATATAAATACATGATCGATCTATCTTTACAGACAACATACATTACTACAATTGAATAAAAAGATAGAAATCCGCAATAAAAGAGAAGCTGTGTAAGGTTCTTTTTATCTGTTGCAGTGTAGTAATTAATGGACGTTTATTATCTTCTCTGTGCTTTTTAATTTGTCATCATGAAATGATTTTGAATAATTATGATATCTTGTTCACATACATGTGCATGCAGCATATAGCAGCTGGTTCACGTACGTACGCTCTGCAACAGCGATGGCGCATGATCAGTCGGGAACTAACAACCTTAAAGTCCTAAATGCCCTGGATGTGGCCAAGACCCAATGGTACCACTTCACCGCCATCATAATCGCCGGAATGGGCTTCTTCACCGACGCGTACGACCTCTTCTGCATCTCGCTGGTCACCAAGATGCTCGGCCGGATCTACTACTACGTCGAGGGCTCCCCCCGCCCGGGAGGGCTCCCTCCCAACGTGGCCGCCGCCGTCAACAGCGTGGCCCTCTGCGGGACCCTGGCGGGTCAGATCTTCTTCGGGTGGCTCGGGGACAAGATGGGTAGGAAGAAGGTGTACGGCGTCACCCTCATACTCATGTTCGTCTGCTCCGTCGGGTCGGGCCTCTCCTTCGGGCAGGACCCGAAGCCCGTGATGACCACCCTCTGCTTCTTCCGGTTCTGGCTCGGGTTTGGGATCGGCGGGGACTACCCGCTCTCCGCCACCATCATGTCCGAGTACGCCAACAAGAAGACCCGCGGGGCGTTCATCGCAGCGGTCTTCGCCATGCAGGGGTTCGGGATCCTCGCGGGGGGGCTCTTCGCGATGGCCATGGCGGCGGTCTTCGGGGCCAAGTTCGACCCGCCGCCCTACGAGGTGGACCCGGTCGGGTCGACCGTGCCGGAGGCGGACTACATATGGCGGATCGTGCTCATGGTGGGGGCGTTCCCGGCCCTCCTGACGTTCTACTGGCGGCTCAAGATGCCGGAGACGGCCCGCTACACGGCCCTCGTGGCCCGCAATGCGGAGCGGGCGGCGGCCGACATGTCCAAGGTGCTGAACCGCGATATCGAGTCGGAGCAGCACAAGGTGGAGCAGATCGTGCAGAGCCAGGGCTCGTACGGGCTCTTCTCAAGGGAGTTTGCGGCAAGGCACGGAAAGCACCTCTTCGGGACGTGCAGCACGTGGCTCCTCCTCGACATCGCCTTCTACAGCCAGAATCTGTTCCAGAAGGACATATTCTCGGCCATCGGGTGGATACCTCCGGCGAAGACCATGAACGTGATCGAGGAGCTCTACGTGATATCTCGGGCACAGACGCTGATAGCCCTCTGCAGCACCGTCCCGGGGTATTGGGTCACGGTAGCCCTCATCGACCGGCTGGGGCGGTTCTGCATCCAGATGATAGGGTTCTTCTTCATGACGGTCTTCATGTTTGGGATCGCCTTCCCCTACAACTACTGGGTGGAGCCGGACCATCGGATAGGGTTCGTGGTCATGTACTCGCTAACGTTCTTCTTTGCCAACTTCGGGCCCAACGCGACCACCTTCATCGTCCCTGCGGAGATTTTTCCGGCGAGGTTCAGGTCGACGTGCCATGGGATATCGGCGGCGTCGGGGAAGGTGGGGGCGATCATAGGGGCGTTCTTCCTTTACGTGGCTCAGAATCAGGACCCGAAGAAGACTGACCCGGGCTACAAGCCGGGCATTGGGGTGAGGAACTCGCTCATCATACTGGGAGTTATCAACCTTTTGGGGATGGGGTGTACTTTCTTTGTGCCAGAGTCTAAGGGGAAGTCGTTGGAGGAGTTGAGTGGGGAGAATCAAATGGCCACCAACAACCGAGAGGAGGAGGAGGAGGCTGCTACCTAGCTAGGCTTCCACCGCACTGGAAGGGACGAGATGATTTATTTCTTCTCTTTCTTTTCGTGATAATTTTATTTATACTTTTGATCTCATCGGTTAGGTTGAATTCTGCTGGTTTTTTTTTTTTTTTTTTTTTGTGAAGGTACTGTAAAAATAATCAATTTTGAATAATGGCACTGATTAGGGGTGTTCAAATTTCGGATAAAATCGAAAAAACCAGCCGAATCGGAATTTTCGATTTTTTCGGTTCGGTTAATTCGGTTTTTCGGCCGGTTTTGGTTTTGTATTTAGAAAATTTCGGTTTTTTGGTTCGGTTTTCGGATTTCAGAAAAAATAACCAAAATAACCGAAAAACCGAAATATATTTAATTATATATCATTTATATTAGGCAAGTTTAAAATATTGTAGTTTATGAAAGTGATTAATAGTTATAGTGATAATAAAGTCCAACAAAATAATTATATTTTTCATAAAAATTAATTAAAAAGTACAATGTTTATTTTATAACGCACTATGTTATAACATTTAATTCATATATACATATGGATGTTATAAAAGGTAATATATATATACACGAATTACGCACACATATGAGTAATGCAATTATCATATCATTACTATTTAATTCATATATATATGTAATACAATTATAACATATATATATATATATATATTATACGAGTTAATTCATATATATATGTATATATAATATATGCACATATATGAATTAAAATCTTTAACGGTTAACCGAAAATCGACCCGAAAAAACCGAACCGAAGTGTAAAAAATCGTACCGAACCAAACTAAAATGGTTCGGATATCGGATTAGGCATCTGTAAAATCGAAAATCGAAAAACCGAACCGAAATTTGAAAAAACCGGACCGAACCGTCCAATGAACACCCCTAGCACTGATTGAGTTGGTTCATAGTTTCTCTCGATTTATAGTAGCACGAGTGATATCATTGATCATTTAACTTATACCAAATTACAACACAAAATAACGGCGTCGTCTTTTAGAATACTGAAGTTTAATGATATAAATAGTTTCTAATAGCTAATGATTTGTAATAGCTATGGAACACACTTACCGTGACACCACACAGTCTTTTTTCGCTCCAAAACAAAAATTTTAACACTATTAATTTTATCCCTCTTACACAACAAACTGATGTTGTTGTAAAATAAATTCATCTTCGTTAAAACACGCAAAAGATGGATAAGAACAATTTATTTAATTTCTTAGATAAATCACATCCGTGTGATGCTTTTGCGTGTTCTAGTGAAGTTGAATTTATTTTAAAACAGCATCAACTTGTTATGTAATGATGGTAAGATTAACATTGGGTTAAAAAGTTTATTTTGAAGATAAAAAAAAAGGATTATATGTGCAGTGCTCACCATAACAAATCTCATATATCTATATATAGATATATTATATATATGGTATACCAAACACTTGAACAATGGGAAAAGAACTAACTATTCCTCACTTCAAATCATCTTCTAACATTTTTTCCTCCTAATTGTCGATCGATGGAATAAATTCAATTTGTTAATGGTATCAGAATCATGTTTAAATCAATTGAGCTTAGATGAACATAATACGAACGAATTGACGGAGTAATTGAACAATGGCATCACAACCTAACCTAGGGAGCGAGACTCAAGCTTGAGCAATCCATGTAGCGGCAATCAAGGCCGTAACTTGGAGGAGGAACTCATGAGCTACTTGGAGGTCTTCAATCTACAAGATGAGATCAATCCGGGTATGCTACTTAAACTCTTTTAAATTGAACGAGACAAATTATTGGAGTTGGAGCGATGACATGGTCAAGACTCTTGAATCCAAGATGAAATTGGGTTTTGTGAATGGAACTTTCCCTAGACCGCATAATGATACGATTGAGTTTGTGAAATTGAAGCGAGTTGACAGCACCGTGAAGTCATGGTTCAGTGCGTCTATCTCGCCAGAAATTATGGAAAAAAAATTTATGTTGCGACGTCGAAGGAACTTTGGGACGATTCGGCAAAAAGATACGGCATCTCTAATGGACTAATGTTGCTAAGGATGCGATAGGAATTGATCGGGACAAAATAGGGCGACTTGCCTCTAATTGAGTACTACATCGCTTTAAAAAAAATTATGGGATCGGTATGACCATTTCAGGCCCCTTCCTGAGTGTCCAGCAGCGGCGGCGAAGGTTTTATTTGCTAAAGAGGAAGAAGACAAGTCGGTGCAATTCATTCTTGGGTTAAAATGACTCTTTACATGCAATTAAACATAATATAATGTTAATGGACCTGCTGACATCCACAAACAAGGTGTACGTACTCCATGGTGGAACAAGCCGAAAAGCAGATTTTCCGGTGATTCCAACTCTGAAGCCGACAGATGAGGTTGCTATGTTTATATCGAAACAGTATAATGGACCATACATGAAGGCTTTAGGTAATTTTTTCCTACTCTGATAAAAGAAAAAGAGATAAAGACAGACTATTTTGTACTCACTGTAGCAAATTCGGGCACGACTATGAGTCTTGTTTCAAAGTGAAGGGGTTTTCAGACAGGTAGATGGGGAATAGAGACCTCCAGCAGAACATGGTATTCACTCACATGGAAGAAGTGGCAAATACTCCACTTGATTTCAGTGTTGACCTGAGCAAAGATTTCATCAATCAACCATATCCGAGTTCGATTGTGATGAGAATGAATGAGCTGCCAGATGAGATGAACAAGATTATTAAAGGGGCAGGAACCAACAATAGCGGTGCTCAATGTTAGAACTCAATGAATTTTGCTGGCTTTACCTGTTGGATCCGATACCGAATGGATCCGAATTCTTTAACCTTGATCGGATTAAAGAGGCTTTATAAATGATAATGAATGCGGAATAGAAACCGTACCTGAATATTCCATAGCGTTCGAAGGGTGAGAACGGGTCTGTGGATCTTCCAAGTACGAGTACGTGAAACCCTTATATCGGAGAAGATGGGAACCCCGAAGATCTTTAGACGGCGGCCACTAGGGTTTTCGGGAGAGTGACGGCTGAATGTTTCGTTGTACTGCACTTAGGGACCACACCCATATTTATAGATGTCATAATGGACTGGGCCGCAAATAAGCCCATCAGATATTTACGTTCCAGTCCCCAGGAATTCTACACATTATTAATTAACCCCACACATCTTATTTATTTGCGACAGACCCCTGTAAATATAATTGATCACTAAATGGGTCATTTAACTTAATTACAATATTACGTATACGACTAATACTGCAATACATGTACGTCTACATGTCCAAATGCTAACGGTGCTTAAATACATAGTCAAATAGTCATAAATCTAACATTACCGACTTCGCATGTAATGTCTCTGTCGCTAAGCTAGATTTAGTAATTTCTTTGAGTGAGTACTATTTGATACTAGACCCATGAGCTACAAACCACACATGTAAAGACCAACAACTCATAACTGATCCTAAGCCAAGCAAGACAACAATCTCAATTATATTACCTGATGTTAGTGTCCAAAATGTGCACTCCATAAGAAAAGTCATTCTTAGTTACAAGCTACTCTCACAGATACACCTTATATGTTCCAACATTCAATACAATATGTTGTCCGTAAGGAAAGTCCAACATCTTTTGGGGATTCTCGTCTGATTGGTGATTTTTACAAGACCTTCAGACTAAAGAAGTCATCGTTGTTGGGGTTGTAGTCAATGGTATTTACATTCTGGACATATTCTCATTTGATCCCCGAAGAATCAGAGGCACCCTTCAGCTATATCTTCCTAAACTTCGACAAACATCACAGTCATAGTGATCTGCTTGCTTCTTCTACATATGTTGTACCAAAACATCTTGTAGATTGACACTCTAGATTAGGGCATCCATCTACGAATGTGTTGAAACATGCTTCTGTTATAGGTTATAATCCACTTGTAAACCGTGACTGTAATATTTGGCCTATTGCTAAACGACACATTACAATTTCCAAACAGTTATAGTACTTCTCAAAATTTTGAGCTAGATCGTATTGATTTTTAGGGGCATACGCCCATCTCACATATTCACAGCACCATTATTTTCTAACTATAGTTGATGATTTCAGCAAATTCAGTGGACAAACTTGATCAGATACGAATAGTTGATGAGTTCATGTCTCTCATCAAAACTCAATGCAATGTGTCTGTTCATAAGATTAGAATTGATAATGGTTCTTAATTTATCAGTTCCTCTTGCTCACATCTTCTAGCCTCCCTTTGAATATTACATTAGAAATCTTGCACTTACACACCACAATAAAATGGCGTGATCGAAAGAAAATATAAGAACGTACTCCAAATAGACCGATCTTTCATGTTTCAGTCATGTTTAGCTAAACAATTCTGGGGAGATGCCATATTGGCTGCTACCTACCTCATGAACAGGTTGTATACCCCTATTCTCCACTGGAAATCTGCTTTTGAGATTCTCCATTCCAAGCAACCTAATTTATCACACTTAAGGGTCTTCAGGTGTTTATACTATGTGACCAATACTTTACAGTCAAAAGACAAGTTTTCTCCTAGGAGTTATAAGGCTATGTTTCTTGGCTATCCTATTAGTCAAGAAGGATATAAAATATATAACCTTGAAAAAAAAAGACAGTGCATATATATAGAGATATGGTTTTTAAAGAGCACTTATTTCTTTACGACCAACATAGGTGCTCCATTAGTCATACTTCCTCCCCCGTCTCACCATCAACGAATATGCTCTGACCTGCTTCGACTACTATAATCAGTTGGAATTTCGATCATATCTCACTCCTCCAAATGATTCCTCATGTTCTGTCCATAATAATGATCCACAACAAATTTCCCTGATTGTCATATGGATTGTACAAATTCAAAATTTCATCTATGTTCCTCAACTTTCCAACAGACAAAAACATTATCGGATAACACCTTAGCCTCTCCTTCACATCCAAAACCTGTTGTTAGAACCGGCATAAGACATAAAACAAACTAACATGGATGACACACTATGTACTGAGTAATTGCGCAGATTGCCATAATTCTTTCTTGCCACCACATACATTTCCTTTCACCAATACATCATCCCTCAGTCAATTATACTTGTCATTTCCAGCTAATGTATCTTGAATTCAAGAGCCTATATCATATGAACAAGCTAAATCTGAGCTTGAATGGCAAGCTGCTATGACCAGAGAGGCCGATGGATCTATGAGTTAAGTATCACCCTGATGGTTCTCTCGACAAGTACAAAGCAAGACTTGTGGCCAAGGGGTATACTAAAGTGTTAGATTGGTCTTGGCTACGTTGGTCACTGTTAGATTGGTCTTGGAACAACCAAGAAGTGATCAATCCATCGGCTCGATATCAATAATGCTTCCCTTCAAGGTTATCTTGATGATGTTGTTTATATGAATATCCCTCCTGCCTACACAAAGCTCTCTCATATCAAGTATGACAGCTCTAGAGCTGCCAGCCCGACCTGGCCCGGCATGAGCGGCTGCCCAAAAATTACGGGTCTGGTTGGGCCGGTGATTTCTAGGCCCTAGCCCATGGAGAGATATACCTATGTTTTATACACAGTAATACCAATACATAATTCCGAAAAACAAATTATATTCATATACACATTTTTATATATTTTTTAATTAAAAAATTAAATTTGGCCTAATTTGGCCGCGGCCCGTCGGGCTTTTCTAGCCCGCTGGGCCAAAAGGTCCGCTCATGTTTCGGGCTGAAAATTTTTATTCCCATGCCCGCTTTTTTTGGGCCGGGTGGGCTGGGCCACAGGCTCGGACCCTGACTTTCAGCTCTAACCAGCTCCACCGATCCAAGAAGTTAAAGAAAAGTTATTGTTCGTCTTCTCTTCTCTACCTTAGTTTCACACGCCCTGACATCTCTCATGCTACGCAACAACTTAGTCAGTATTTGCAACGTCCTACCTTTTTATTCATTGGCAAGGAGTCCTCCATGTTCTCAGATATGTCAAGGAAATCCCACACTGGGATTATTCTATCCAGTAGACTTGTTTTGTCACTTGACGATCCCTCACTGGATATTGCACCTTCTTTGGTGGTGTTCTAGTTTCTTGGAAGACTGCACGAAACAAACTACAGTTTCAAAATCGACTTATGAGGTCGAGTACCGAGAACCACAGTGAGTGAACTACTGTGGATTTCTACATATTAAAGGACTTGAACATTCCTATCTAGCTTCCCATCCCTGTTGCATGTGACAATCAATTTGCACTTCATGTCACAACTAATCAAATTTTTTACGATCGGACTAAACATTGTCCGTAATCGCTATAAGGATGACTTTATTTCTCCGTATCATATTTCATCCTCTCATGGCTGACATCTTCACCAAGTCTCTTGCAGGCCCCCAGTTTTATGAATTTTTATGCAAGCTTGATATTTATATGCCCAAGCTTGAAGGGGGGACGAAGGGAATTCAGCTCTTGGAGCTCACTGTTCTATTCAAGATGATGAAATGAACGATTGCCTTGAATATAGTTGTGTTTAGCTATGACGAATTTATTAGTTGTAGCACTTTTATTAGTTGTGAGGGGAGTAATGTAATTTTATTCCTTTTTTGGTGGATGTATATATATTGTGTACCACCAAATACCAGAAAAATGAGAAAATAACTGTTGGTCACTTCAAATCATTTCCTACATTTTTTCCTCCTAACTGTCGATCGATGGATGGAATAAATTCAATTTGTTCATGGTATCAGAGTCAGGTTGAAATCAATTGAGACTATATAACGAAATAGTCCAAGAGTTGTGGCTGTTCGGATACTAACCCTATCAAAGCAAGTCAATAATCAAAAGATGTGACCACTCGCTCGCATATTGACCCCCCGGTCAGGTAATATCTAGCAAAAATATATATTTGTAGAAGAAGGATACAATGCAATGCAATGCATGTATATTCCACGTCCATTGTCAACCAGAAAAAGTCAAACAACATCAAGTTGCATGGGATCCCAACATATGCAATCCTTACATTACAATGAACTTTATTGCCCTATACAATAGCAGCAGCTATGATATTTATCACACGACAGGGAAAGTTTTGACATATAAGTGACAATGGAATGCAGTAATTAATTAATTAATTATACGTTCACACTGTAGCCTTGGAGAAGGAAATTAATTAATTTACAGTTCATTGATCATCTTTCGATCGAAGGAGTTTGATAACACTCTGCATCCCAAGGCAATGGGAATATCGATTTCGCAGCGCTGTGTGGCATAAACCAATCGTCATATATAAACCTGCAATGCAACAACATTATATCTAAACCGAGAGATTATTATTTAGAATACCACAAGTCTGCAAATGATCGATGATTGATTTACGGTTTTATCGGTGGTCTTGATATGACGACTATGAACTGAAGATCATCACTCTCCTTCGTGTTCATAAATCAATAAAGAAACCAAGCGAGTTGCTGAGTCGCAGCCAAAAAAAAAAAAAAAAAAAGAAAGACATGAATTATTCATAAATCAACAAAGAAACAAAGGTTGCTGCCGTTGTTACCTGATGAACATCATTGACCAGAATGTGAAAGGTGCTATTTGCGAAAATAGCGAGGGAACTCCTTAGGTTCACCGGGATATTTGGAATGCGATGATTCAGTAGCGAGATATAAAGTGCCATTGCCCTTTAAGACCACAAAGATTTCCTTGCATGAGTGCCGCCTGTGAATCGGTGTGGAGCGACCGTCTCAAGCCACACCTCGACCTTTTCGAGAGTGTTTGTTTAATCATAAAGGGAATAAAAACAAGATAAAAAAAAATATGCCTGCTTAATACTTGATAAAGTTGTGCAACATTAAACCAAGCGTAGAAACCTCAATCGACAGGCAGTTCAATAACAAGAAGAAAAAGTAAGAGGAGTTTTTTTTTTATTTCAAAGGGACTTCGAATCAAGAAGGAAAAAAAATTAAAAATGTTTTAACTGTAGATCCAGAAGGGATGATTAACAAGTTCTTGATTAGGGTTTAAATGGTGGGAGATACGCACATAATATCCACACTTCATAAAATTCAACAATAAGATATATCTGAAAATTTAATACAAGCTTTTACTTACTTCACCTCTTTAAAACCGTGCCAGACGAAACAAGCCACGGTGAGATGAGATAAACCATTCAAATGAAAACTTTTATGTTCCATCTCACTGATCTTCCTAACTATGGGCACACCTCTGTGATGCAAAAAAAAAAAAAAAATTAATTCACGAAATACACCAATTAAAAAGATCACAGAATTTTATAAATTGAGCGAGATAGGAATTTCTTGATTTCCTGAGAGCTGATAAAGTTTCCCTTCCCTTCCTTCCGATTCTATCCCCTTACGTGAATTTTAGAAAATTTATAATTAAGAAAAAGGCATCTTTTGATAGTTACTTTGGGTTGTTTCAACTTGCAACATTTGATTTTTATGCATTTTGTGTGTTTTCTTTCTGTTATCGAACAAATGACATTATTAGGACTAGTACTTAATTAACTGACTGCATGTTGAGCTTTTCTGTTGATTATATATATATATATATAAATAGAGATTTATTATGGTGCATACCTACCGTGAGCACCTATCGTGAGCACAACACTTATATAATCTGTTTGTTTTCGATGCAAAACAAAAATTTTAACCCAATGTTAACATTATCTATGTTACACAACAAGTTGGTGCTGTTTTAAAACAAATCAAACTTCATAGAAACACGTAGAAGAAAAGGGTTTCGAGAAAAAGAAATGCTTTTAAAGGAGAATTCAATTCTCAAAAATTCCAATAAACAAGGCGCAGCCTCAACTTCTTATTCTGTTAAAAACGAACCTTTATAAGATATATCTTCCCAACAGGATAAGAAAACTCCAATGACTAAACCTATCAAGTAGGAAAGAATAGAGGAAGAAAAATCATTTTCTATTAACTCTATTCTTCCTCCGAAGATTCTTAATGTCATTCTAGAATCAAAGTTAAAGAAAGAAGCTATTAGGCTACAACAGACAATAGTTATACATTCTCATCTAAAGCTGAAACGTCTAAAAATAACAATTATCTGAATTAAAATAAATTTTCTAATACACATTATAAAGTGAATGATGTCAGTCTAGAAGGTATGGAATATGACAGTTCTATACTTAATGCTATCAATTCTATACGCTCGTATTCCTATCTCAAGTACCCAGTCAAAGTTAAATCCGAAAAACATCTTAAACAACTGGCAAAAGAAAAGATTTTCTCATCTACAAATAGACACACATTCATCCAAGCTGACACGACAAATTTTAAAAAGGTTAAACAAGTTTGGACTTCGAAGCTAAAAATGGAAATAAGTAGTCCTCAACAGATGTGGATTCCTACGACTACTTTATGTGATAATTTTGATTCCAAATATGAACCTTCTATGCTTAAATTGTTATCTGCTAATCAGGGAGGACCCGTCCAAAAATGGGTACCAAAGTCCCAATAATTTGTTTTGCAGTTCCCCGATCATACATGGAAAATACACGACGATTGCTCCACATGTATGGTCGATATACGATGATCAGCAGTCGCACAAGACCCTGACACGTGTGGTATTCAGTTTGCTCCACACACGTGATCGGTATGTGATGTGAGCAACCTGTGGCGACCCCACTTTTTAATATAAATAGTTGGCGGGTTTTCGCAACGAAAGCCGCGGAAGACCCATTTCACAAAAACTTTTTAAAACAAACTAAGATACATATATATATATATATATATAAATATTATTTTTTTACAGCACAACTATCTTTACACGGGTCTCGGCCCCAAAATAAAATCCAAAAGTTCCTACGCCTCCACAGGTCGCGTCCCATGTACTGCATCCGCCCTCAAAAGTCCGTGGAGTCACCGCCATCAGCCTGCCTCAGTCGAGACGTACCTCGACGTCGGACTCGGTCGTACCTACAACACATAAAATTGAGCGATTGCCCAGTAGGTGAAAATATGCGTGAATGCAGCGTGCACTCAACCCCAATCCCGACACCTCACCATGCAATGCACGCTCGTCCCACGACCTCATCTCATCTCATCTCATCTTATCTCATCTCATCTTATCTTATCTCATCTCATCTTATCTCATCCACCGGGCCCTAGGTTGGACTAATGCACCTCATAAATAACCCTACGGCACCTACCGTAAAGTTCGAGCGGCACCAACCACTCATCTCGACGGCACCAACCGTCCATACTCATTAGTGGCACCAACCACTAATCACGACGGCACCAACCGTCTATATAAATAAAGCTGGGCGGCACCAACCGCCCATCTCGACGGCACCAACCGTCAGGTGCAACTAGTACCAACCTCAACTCGACTTCGAGTCGACAACCAGCATCGGTCACATTCTACCCCGCTCAACGACACCTTAAGGTGTCACCGTATCAATACGGTCATCCAATCTTACCTCAATATGTCGTGATATGCGATGTGTGTCATACAAGTCGCACAAAATAACAACCACATCTCGTAAAATCCAAAAATCCGGAAATCCTTTAAAATCCCAAAAATAATACTTACAGCTGAAAATAAAATAACCGTTGACCAGGGAATTTAATCAAAACCCAAAAATGGTTTAAATTAAAAGATTTGGGCTGAAATCAACTAAAGCCCAGAATGGTCACACCAGGCCCATGAAAAGTCTACTAACAGTTGACCTGACGAAAAACCTTTTTATTCTGGCGAAAACCTGTCTATGTTGCGAAAAGTTTTGGCATTGCGAAAAGCTGGCGAAAAGCTTAGGCTAGCGAAAAGTAGCGAACAGCTTAGACTTGGCGAAAACTTTGGAAGTGGCGAAAAGCTTTCTCATTTTGAACAGTAACTAGCGAAAACTTATATTAAGTAGCGAAAAGTTTTGGTTCGCGAAACTCACGAAAAGTGGCGAAAAGCTGGGTTCGCGAAAACCTAACAAAAGTTGGCGAAAAGCTTGGTTCGCGAAAACCTACCAAAAGTTGGCGAAAAGCTTGGTTCGCGAAACCTCACAAAAAGTGGCGAAAAGCTTTGGTTCGCGAAAACCTCATCATTGGCCCACGAAAACTTTTTCCTCACATACCGAAAACCTTAGGCCCGCGAAAACTGATTTTCCGGCCCGCGAAAACTTTTTCCTCTCACATACCGAAAACCTTAGGCCCGCGAAAACTGATTTTTCCGGCCCGCGAAAACTTTCTCCTCTCACATACCGAAAACCTTAGGCCCGCGAAAACTGATTTTCCGGCCCGCGAAAACTTAAAATGGCCCGCGAAAATGGTTTTCGGCCCGAAAACATGAAATCATCCCAAAACACAAGTAAACCCAGAAAATGAAGAACAGTATGCGAAAAACACTAAGTTCTTCAATTCTTCAAGAAATTTCATCACACAAACATCCTTCTAACTCACATAAACACCTAAATAGATTATAGAACTCATATGTTGAGCTCGAACAAACATCATAACACTTCAAAAACATCACGAAAGTACCAGAAATTCGAAACTAAAAATCGGGTTTAACGAAAACATTTACGTGTTGTAGATGAAATCTTCACCTACCTCACGTCCGAAATTAGCTAAACTACGATTTTTCCGAGCTCTCGATCGTTGGTTGTTGAGTTTGAAGGTTTTCTTCTCTCCTTTTCTTCTCCTTTCTCCTTTTCTTCTTAATGAAGTTTTTGAAATATAATTGTATATTTAACTTGGGATAGCTCAGGTGATGACAAGGAGGTGATAAGTAGGTGATGAAGTTTTCCTCTTTGGCTAAGAAAGGTTCTCTTTTTTGGAGTTTTTTGAGGTGATAAGTAGGTGATAGCAAACACACCAAACCCACACACACACACTAGACTCGCAAACTAAAAGGCACACATCAAAGTCGCGAACTTTGATTTCTATACCTAACTCGCGAACTAACCCTCTCTTTGCACACTTCCCCGAAGTAAAAGCCAAGAAGGTTGCAAGCTCAAATCCCCAACCAAAGGCGAGACCACAAAATGCTTCAAGGCTCGAGAAAAAGCCAGATCAAATATCTCGCAAAAACAAGAAGAAAACCGAGCCCAAGCATTACGTGCCCAAAATCAAAACGCAACCGCTCAAATCGAAACAAATTTGGGTCACAAAAAGGGAACTCGAATCCATCACGACCAAATCAGGCACACGCCAGATTTGGGTTCCCAAAACAAGTCCAAGCATAGTAGACTACTTAGCTGATTCTCTATTTCATCTATGCTTGAGTGTCGAAAATAACCAAGGGGAACCCGACCGTTATCGGGTTACTGACCTCTCTTGATTATTTTTGTAGATCTGTCATGTGTGGTATCTCGATTCAGGTTGCTCCACACACATGACAGGGAGAAAAGAGCTGCTGAGCAACTACAAAGCCCGCTTTGGCGGTAACGTGCGCTTCGGAAATAATCACGCGGCTCCGATCATAGGACACGGAGACCTCATCCATGACAACCTCACAATCAGGGATGTCTCGCTCGTCGAAGGACTTGGACACAACCTCTTCAGCATTGGCCAGTTCTGCGATAGAAGGCTGACGGTCACCTTCCAGTCTGACGAATGCACCATCAGCAACGAGCAGGGTAGGGAACTCCTCATAGGCACGAGGAAGACAAATCTCTACACAATCAATCTGAAGACCTTTCGACCTTCATCCGCCATCTGTCTGATGACAAAGGCATCACACCAGCAAAATGATCTTTGGCACAGACGGATGTCCCATATCAACTTCAAAACGCTGAATAAACTATACAAAGATAAGCTAGTCACAGGACTCCCAGCATTGAAGTACCACAAAGAGCATCTATGTTCGGCGTGCGAAATGGGAAAGATGAAGAAGGCATCTCATTCATCAAAACACGTGGCCTCGACCTCTCGCCCACTGGAGCTGCTACACATGGATTTATGCGGGCCAATGAGGATAAAAAGCATAAATGGAAGAAAATACGTATTAGTCATTGTAGATGACTACTCGAGGTACACATGGACGAGATATCTTAAAACGAAGGACGAGACCCCTGAAATCATCATCTCTTTTGTGAAGACGACTCAGAACCTGCTTGAGAGCAACATCCAAGTGATCCGCACAGATAATGGCACTGAGTTCAAGAACAAGGTCCTCAGTGACTTCTACACCTCGTTAGGAATCTCTCAGCAGTTCTCGGCCGCAAAAACCCCTCAACAAAACGGAGTAGTGGAAAGGAAGAACCGGACCCTTATCGAAGCAGCCCGGACAATGCTAATTCAATCAGGACTTCCACACTTTCTATGGGCCGAGGCAGTAAACACGGCGTGTTACACGCAAAACCGAACGAGCATTCACAAGAGATTTGGGAAGACTCCGTACGAGCTAATCAACCAAAGGGTCCCAAACATCAAATATCTACGGATTTTCGGCTGCAAGTGCTTTGTAGCTAATGACCGAGTTGATCGAGGGAAGCTCGACCCGAAGGCCATCGAAGGAGTGTTCATTGGATTTTCGGCTATTTCGAAGGCCTATAGAGTCTATCTCAAAGATAGAAGGACTGTTATGGAAAGCATAAACGTTACTTTCGACGAAGCGCCAGTGGCTTCTGAATACATCAGTTCAGGACCCGTACTACAACCGAACGCTTCTGTCCAAATCAGGCCAGAACCGAGACTAATTAGAGTGCTGACAGACGATCAGCCCAGTCCTACATTCGAGGAGGTAGCATCGACATCCCACAAGAGCGACGACGCATGGGAGCTGTTTTTCGAAGATCTAGCCATCCACGATCGTCGATCAGCTCAACCTCCTCACCAACCCCAAAATAGTGACGCACCAGCTTCTCCCATAGGCCAACACGAAGCTGATGCATCTCCCTCAACGTCACATATAGAAGTCACTATTTCCCCTGAAGCCTCAACCGAAGAAGACGATGAAGACATTTCCCTAGACATAGAGCCTCACTCCCCGATCGAAATTTCCAGCACTCCCGAGACAACAGGTGAAGAACCCGCACAGGACGAGCAAGAACAACCTCTCCCTCATCAAAGGAAGTGGACTCGAGCCCATCCGACGTCTCAAATTATTGGAAATCCAGACCAAGGAGTTAGTACAAGATCATTAACAATAAATGAAAATCTATATGCCTGCTTTCTCAGCCAGGCTGAGCCGAACAAAGTTGGAGACGCGCTAAAAGACCCAGACTGGGTAAACGTAATGCAAGAGGAAATCCATCAGTTCGAAAGACTGAAAGTGTGGAAACTCGTACCGAGACCTCAAGGAAAGACGATTATTGGTACGAAGTGGGTATTCAAGAATAAGAAAGATGAAGACGGTGTCGTAATTCGCAACAAGGCAAGGCTAGTCGCGAAGGGCTACAACCAGCAAGAGGGAATCGACTACGACGAGACCTTCGCACCCGTAGCGCGAATCGAAGCAATTCGGATTTTCCTAGCCTTCGCAGCCCACAAAGACTTCACGGTGTATCAGATGGACGTCAAGACAATCTTCCTCAACGGCGTCTTGAAAGAAGAAGTCTACGTGGCACAACCTGAAGGATTCGTAAGCCAAGCCCACCCTGACTATGTGTACTTCCTCGAGAAGGCACTTTACGGACTTAAGCAAGCACCCCGAGCATGGTACGAGGTGCTATCTGACTTTCTGATCGAGTCAGGCTTCACTAAAGGGCAAATCGACACCACCCTCTTCATCAAGCGACGCAAGTCTGAAATTCTACTTGTTCAGATTTACGTCGACGACATTATTTTTGGATCCACAAACCCCATATTGTGCGCGGAGTTCGGGGAACTGATGAAGACAAAGTTTGAAATGAGCATGATGGGAGAGCTCAACTTCTTCCTTGGACTGCAAGTCAAGCAACTCCCAGAAGGAATCTTCATCAGTCAATCGAAGTACATTCAAGACATACTTAAGAAGTACAACATGGAAAATTCCCCATCTAAAAGTACCCCGATGTCGACTTCGTGCAAATTAGCCGCAGATCCATCGGGCAAATCAGTTAACCCGTCTACATACAGAGGAATGATAGGATCGCTTCTGTATCTGACAGCAAGTCGGCCGGATATTGTCTTCTCCACTTGCCTGTGCGCGCGCTTTCAAGCCGATCCGAAGGAGTCGCACATGCTTGCAGTGAAGAGGATCTTACGCTATCTCAAGGGAACACCGACACTCGGACTCTGGTATCCCAAGAACTCTAACTTTCAATTACTTGGCTTTACGGATGCCGATTTTGCAGGTTGTAGGATGGACAGGAAGAACACCTCGGGTGGAATACAGTTCTTAGGTGACAAACTAGTAAGTTGGTCATCTAAGAAACAAAACTGTGTGTCCACGTCAACCGCCGAAGCAGAGTACGTTGCTGCGGCCAGTTGCTGCTCTCAAATCCTGTGGTTGCGAACGCAACTGCAGGATTACGGGTTTGTTTTCAATAACATTCCAATTTACAGCGACTCGAAGAGCGCTATTGCCATTACCTGTAATCCCGTCCATCATTCCCGCACTAAACATATAGACCTTCGATATCACTTTATAAAAGATCATGTCGAAAAAGGCACAATCACAATGTACTTCGTCAACACAGAAGTTCAACTTGCCGATCTTTTCACAAAGGCTTTGGATGAAAAACGTTTCATGTTTCTCGTTTCAAAGTTAGGCATGTTGAATCGGGAAGCATAAAGTGATTTTTGCCTATTTCAACCTCTTATAAAGTTTAAATGATGATCACAATTCCAAAAATTTAGGGGGAGAAATTTTTAGTCTTCTTATTATACGTTAACTTGAAATTTATTTTCTAAGAGTGCATATTTTGAGGGGGAGTCTAAGTTAAAAATTGAGCCCACAATCACTAAAGCTTTTGAGGCCCAAACTACTTCGCGAACTCACGCACGCTTCGCGAACTCAATGCTACTTCGCGAACTCACGCACGCTTCGCGAACCTCAAACGAGCCCATCTTACCTTCGAGGCCCAAACCTTTCTGGGCCCGCGAACTTTTTACCTCTTAAAACCCTAAGTTTCACGAAGTTACAGTCGCCGTCAATTCATAAATTAGGGTTTACACTGTTCAAAATTCTCTCGATCTACTGTTCATCCGCAAGATAAAGCCACTCAAATCACGACGAAACCTGCTCCTTAGCTTCCAAATCTTCTTCTCTCGTGCGTTGCTGTGGTAAGAATAACGTTGAATCTTCATTTTCAAGCAGTTCTATACTTATCTGTTGATGATTTTGGCGAATCTGGAACTTTCTGCACTTCGCGGATGATGAACACAATGAATCTTCATGATTCGCGAACTCAGCCCTTTTTGATCTTTAAAGTGCGACTTTCGAAGTCTCCAACCTGTTTTTCGCGCATTTGTCTTAGCCCACGAAGTTCTCCATGATTCGCGAACTCTTCAAAGTTCGCGAACTTGTTCCGCATTCGCAAAACTCAAAATCGCGAACCTCTTTCAAATTCGCCAAACCCTCAAGTTCGCGAACCACTCTAAATTCGTAATCATTTTAAAATCGCGAACTTATTTCTCAATTCGCAAACTTCCAGATCGCGAACCCCATGGTCTTTCGCGAATCCCTTCATGTTTCGCGAACTCAATTTCACTTCAATTGGAGAACACAATCTCAATTCGCAAAGTATTTCAGTTCTCGAACCTATTCTAACATTCGCGAAACTAGGATTCGTAAAGCTTTTAGCGAACTTACCAAACTCTCATATCGCGATCCACACTTAATTGTTTTTATCATCTGTTTCGCGAACCTTTACTTAGAATTTTCTTAACGCACTCTCACTTTTCACTTCGCGACATAAAGACTTTGAAAATTTTTAACTAATGCGCGAACTCTCCACTTAAGAAATTTTATAAGTATCAAACTCATGATTTAAATGGGCTGAAACTGTTTTTGGGCCCAAAATCAAACATTAAATTTTTAAAGCCCAAAACACTTGAACAATTTTGAACTCTAACTTGTTTTCACCTATTCAAATCATGTTACCTTCTGCTTCTTATTACTGTATAAACTAATGGTTACTCTATCATCGCAGGTTTAACGAATCCAGGTGTTCGGAACAACAAAAAAGAAGAGGGCAAACAAGTAAAAAAAAAAAAAAAAAAAAAAAAAAAGAGTCGCCCCACTCAAAAAAAAAAAAAAAAAAATATATGAATACGACACCAACAGATCTGGTATACCCAACGTCCAAATGGGTCATTCCGAAGGACAACAACTTCCAACTTGACTTGGAAGTCTTCAAAGGGAAGGAACCCATTATTCCTGCGATATTGAGACACCATCACCTCTGGTACGCCTTCTCGGCCGCTGTACCAGTCCCCTCCGTTTACCTTCAACAATTTTGGGGGACGCTGCAGACGAAGGTGGCACCAGACAATAGCTTATACTACGAAGCAAAACTCGCGGGCCAGACGGTCGAGGTCACCCGCGAATTAATCCGCCATGTTCTCCGCCTGCCCAGCCGACCGGAGAATGAGTATGAGGCTTCTGAGGATGAGCTTCTCGAGACATTCAAAGAATGGGCTACTTCACGCCCGTCAAAGTCCTCTCTCAGATCCAACAGTCCATGATCCCGCATCCATGGCGGACACTTTTTGCGCTTGTCAATAAGTGCTTCTCACCAAAGCACTCAGGGCACGACAGGTGCAACATCACGATACTGCGGATCTTCCACGGCATTGCCTTCAACAAAAACGTAGATTATGCCAAGCTCATCATGTTGGACCTCGACGACCAAATGATGCAGCGAACGAAGGGCAAGAAGACGCAGTACCTTCCATATTCCAGGTGGTTCGGGCTAATGATCCACCACTTTATGCAATCACTGCCTGGGATACCAACCCGGCCCGCCGACGAATATGTCACCCCGCCAAAACTCAGGTACCTCCAGAAGGGGAAGGTCGATGAGAAATACGCGCGGCGGCCGATGCCCATCCCTTCATCCCTCTTGTCACTGGCGGAGCAGCACATGATAGAAGACTACTGCCGCCAGTACAATGTATACGCCCCCATGGTTCGAGAAAACCCCCTCGAACCTAACCCGGGGCCTCCCACTCTGCCGATGAAGGTCCTAGAACCAGGCCGGAGGCAGCTTCTTCATCCATTCCTCAGTCATACACTCACCAACCAGCCATTCCATCAATTACCCAATCATCCACACCACCAACACCTGTCGAACAACAAATACCCGTTCGACAGCCCTCACCACCACTCATCACACCCATCCCACCACCATCTCCTGTCAGCCGCACATCGCCAATCCCGCCGACGTCGCGTGATCTTCAACGACAAATGTTGAGCGACGTCTCCGACTCGGACGGCGAAGACGGGATGCCCATACAACGCCCACCGTCCCCACCACCCTCCACGAGGCAGCCGTCGCCCGCTCCTCAACGCCAACAAATGAGCGACGACTCCTCTGACGACGACGATGACGCACGCTTATCCATAGACGTCGTCGTATTCCTCCAATCCCCACTCCACTACAAGCCGGGTCACCCCTTAGGATAGAAGCCGCCGACATCGACCCAACGGCGCATACCACGAGCCTTAGCCATTCGGCCGGTTCCCAACAACCGGTCGTCTCAAAAAGCCCCGACCCTCAACCATCACGTCCTCCGCCTGTCACCGAACAGGCCACAACGTCCATAGAGGCGCACATGATTGAGGCGCTTCTAGGATTGGACGGAAGTCCCGATGACGACGACCCCACATCGTCCTCGTCAGAGGGCCACCGTCCAAACATCACGATCGGACGCGTGCCAACGGGACGCCTAAGTGGCCCCGGTGAGAGCTCCACCTTCGCCCGTCTGTGTGACGTGGCCCTAACGACCGGAGCGGTCC
This sequence comes from Lindernia subracemosa, assembly GCA_028392965.1. Taxonomy (NCBI): domain Eukaryota; kingdom Viridiplantae; phylum Streptophyta; class Magnoliopsida; order Lamiales; family Linderniaceae; genus Vandellia; species Vandellia subracemosa. Next base: position 413,928 of record JAQPCC010000030.1, read on the forward strand.
TTCTTCGTGAGGAACCGCAAGGACAGGTCGGAAGTCCAGTGCCGCTCGAAGTCCCATCGACTTCCCGCGAAACTGGCCACCCCACCACTTCGGGGGTGCAAACGGAAGGCCTTCGTGGCTCCGGCGGTGATTCCCCGTACGTGACGGCGACATACCTTGAACGGAGACTTGCCGAATTTCTCGAGCAAGTGGCTGTCCCGTGCATGCAGTCACTCATTACGACTGCTGCACCGGACAGAGGCAAAGCTCCAGTTGTCGACGAAACCCCGTCACGTTCCCCACTACCCCCACCTCCTCATCCGAACCCCCACACCATGCCACTGCTCGACCTATGGGACATCTTCACTGCCCGTCCCATAGGAGTGGACCCGAAGCACCCCGCGCTCGTGACGGTCCAAAAAATGCTGCTCGCGCAACAAAACATACCGTCAACAGAAACGTGCCGAGACGACACCTCAACAATCCGAAGACGGCACGACGATCCTGACGACCAGGATCGCCGTGAGGGGGAGAAGCGTCAACGCCTATCCTCCTCCGGAGCATCTGTACGACGAAGCACACCATCACAGGGCAGATCAGCAGCAGGCCCTACAACACAAACCCAACAACCCACACGAAGAGGTTCTCGAGGAAGACAAGCGACGCCAGGGCCGAACCAGACACTCTTCCTTGGCGAAGCAACGTCGACCTCGGAAATCCATACACATACAGTCCAAAGAACCACCACCCCAAATCCTCCTTCCACCACCCACGAAGCCAGAAAAAGCCGAAGCCCACCTCTTTCGCCCTACATTGCTACACAACCGGACTTAGAGCCATTCAACCTCGAAGATTACCTCCAACCACACACTGAAGTGGAGGCGTACATTATGAACGAAGGATGGCTCAAAAGACCGGTTACAGAACAGTTCTCAAAGGCTATGTTTGATAACGCTCGACAGCTCCTAAGGAATGCAGAGGTTGAACTTGTCAGAATAGAAGACAAGGAGCTGGAAGAAGGGGAGGACTACGAAGCAGAAATCCCCGAACTTCCTGTTCTCTTGGAGCACGCCAACCGATGGTACGACATGTACAACCCTCCGCCAAGAGAGACCCCGAAGATTCCGGAGCTCCCGTGGGAAAATGCCAAAATCGTGGCACCTTACCAGGAAGAGTTTTGGAAACGAATATGGAGGAAACCCGAGCGTATCACCAAGCCTGATGAACTGGAGCTGAGTGGGATCACTCATCTGACGGGACGAAGGGCAAGATTCTATGTCCTAAGTCTGCGAATGATGATGAGTTTCAGAGGACGAGGCGACAATCTGGATCGCCTTCGAAAAGACGAATCAAGGAAGAAAATGATCAAAAGGGTGACGGGAGTCAGAGTCGAGTACTTCAACCAAATTCCCTATCCAGTTTACAAAGTTGAAAGGGAGGACGGGAAGGTTGAAGACATCAGCGAAGCGGACCTAATCTACATTAGACACCCTGATGTCGAGAGAATATTCTCGACGTACAGGTATCTAGGACAGCTGAAAAAGGACCCTGCTTTGAAGATAGGCCTTGCTACACTCAAAAGGTTCATGTTGCGCCAGATCAATTATAATGCTTCCCACGACCTTCAGATGGCACTGGAAAGCAATATGAAGAAAGTGAACCTCACAAAGCCTAACTTCGAAGTCCCGGATGACCCCAACATCTCTGAAGGAAACGTCTTTGAAGGTGAGGACCCCTCGATAGTCTACGTCAACTACAAAGGTGAGAAGAGATTGATGAAGACCTCGGAGATCCCAAAGTTCTCCGACGGGACTCTTCTAATTATTTCAAGAAAGTTGACAAGGATTATCCAGGAGATGGAAGAAGAAGACCTCGATAGCCAGATGAAGTTCAGATTACTTCGAGGGAAGATCGATGAAAGACTGGCTCTTCGAAGGTGGTTACGTAACTACGAAGTCAAGCTCGGACTTCGAAGCTCTACGTACAAGACGGTGGACCCCAAGGTCGGAGCATCCAAGCAGAAGACTTAAAAAGAACACAAAGGGGGAGATTGTTAGGATCATTTATTGTGTTCTTTATATTTTAGATGCTTCCGTCTTTAGTGTATTTAGGTCTTTGGTTTAGATGTTATTTGGGTTTGTAATTTACTTTATTAAAGTATTAGTTGTTTGGGCTAATTAGGTTTTGGGCTTGATGGGCTTTAATATACCAACTAATGTGGTATATAAAGACCCACCAAGCCCTAGTTTCAAAGTGTTCCTCCTTGCAAGTATTGTGCCTCCTTGAACAAGCTAACCTAAATACTCTCAAGCTAAAATCATTCTAGGTTGCTTTCTTTGTTGCTTGCATTATATTAGATGAAAAGGGACTTACAAGTGGTATCAGAGCAAGCGTGAGGGAACTTTGAAGCCATTTTTGGAGTTTTTTGAGCTATTTTCGTCACTTTATTTAGGCTGTTTTTGAGCTACTTTGGCTGTTTTTCTGCCTTTTCTGTGCTGTTTTTGGGGTTTCTCGGCCTTTTCTGGTTTTGGGGAACTTTTTCCAGCAAAAACAGCATTTCTGGGCAGATTTTGGGCATTTACAGCAAGATTTTCGGATTTTTCTGGGTTTCAGCTTGAAGATCTTCATCCTGTTCATCATTCGCGGAACAGACAAAGAATTCGCGAACCTCTGCTTTGCGAACCGCCACTCTCGCGAACTTCAATTCGCGAAGTGTTCCGCTACATCCGCGAACCTCAACACGCGAACAAGGATCACGAAGCTCAGGCCACTTCACGAACCCCACTTCATCCGCGATCTTTCGATTCGCCAACCGTCAGTTCAGCTTCGCGAATCAATTAGCCAACCCGTGATCTCACTTCGCCAAAGTAGATCACGAACCGGTCTTCAATTCGCGAACCAGCCATTTCACGAACCGCGAACCAGCCATTTCACGAACCCTTCGATTTCACTTATCCAGCTCAAGTTCGCGAACCCTTCGACTTCACGAATCCAGCTCAAGTTCGCGAACCCTCGATTTCACGAATCCAGCTACAGTTCGCGAACCTCACTAACTTCAAGTTTCAACACTTCAAAGTTCCACACACGTTTAAAGATCACCCACATCTAATATAGGATGGACACACTCGCCATGGGAAGCGACGTCAGACCACCAGTGCTGCGAAGAGGCGAGTTCTCTATCTGGAAGAACAGATTCTTTAACTTCCTGAGATCAAAGACAACGGAGAGGAAATGATCCGATCACTCCAAAGCGGCCCCGAAACATTTACGACCACACTCCCCGGGGACAACACCGTGACTCCTCCCGTCCTTCCACAGATAGTACCCAAGTCTCCAGCCGACTACACTGATTTTGAGAGACGAAGCGTTAGGGCAGACCTCATGTCTAAGACCTACCTCCTACAAGCCATGCCAAATGAAATCTACATTCAGGTAGATAGCTTCCAGACTGCCAAGGAAATGTTCGACGAGATCTCTAAATTGATGCAGGGCACTGATATCGGTTTAAGAGCCAAGAAAGCCAACACACTGGCGGCTTACGACTCCTTCAAGGCTCGACAGGGCGAGCCAATTGGTGAAACCTATCGTAGGTTTATGATCCAAACCAATGAGCTGCGGAAGATCAACATCATGAAGTCCAACTTGGAGCTAAATGTAAGATTCCTTACATCATTACAGCCTGAGTGGAAGAAGATTGCCACAAATTTCAGGCAGAACAAGGACCTCGATGAAATTGACATCCACAGCATCTACGAGAGCCTCGAGCAGCATTCAGATGACGTAAACGAGGGGGTGGAGGAGCAGAAGAATAAGGCTGTGGCCGACTCACTAGCCTTAGTGACGGACAAGAAGAGCGCAAAGCTGAGTAAAGGCAAAGCCGTCAAGATCCCGAGCCCCTCCACCTCCGAAGATGACTCAGGCTCGGACTCCGATCCGGAGATGAAGGAGCTCCAGAAGCACTTGGCTCTGGTAACGAAGATGATGAACAAAAAGTTCTTCAAGAAATCATCATCCTCGTCCAACAGACAAAGGATCTCGTCAGGACCCAATCCTCAGACCCGACCATTTCAGCCAGCTGAAACCAAGGCCCCAGCCGAACCAAGAAAATGCTACAACTGTGGCAAACCAGGGCACTTTGCCAATGACTGTCCCCTTCCGAAGAAAAAGAAGGACGAAGAGTATTATCTCAGGAAGCTGCAGTTGATCAGGCAGAAGAATCAAGGCAAAGCACTAGTGGCCGAGCAGGACCACTGGCTCGAGGACTCCACGGAAAGTGAGCCCGAGAACCTTGCCCTGATGGCACGGCTGGAAGGAGACGGATCAGACGAGGAGGAGCAGTCGGAAGCTAGCACCAGCACCAGCACGAACGAGGTAGACAAATCGTGCAACGGCGAGGAGGTATATTCTTTCAACGAGAGTATGCTTTTAAATCTACAAAATAAAATAGAGGTCCTAAGTAAAGAACGTAAAAATACTAAGTCTTTAGAAAAGAAATTAGCAAAAACTCAAGCTATTCTAACCATGACCCTAGAAGAAGTAGAAAGATTAGAAAATAGCTTGAGTACGTCAGAACAAGACTTAGGAAAATCAAATGATAAAATTAGTGAATTAATGAATAGGATAGCGACCCTAGAATGCGATAGAAACGAAACTTCTAGCAATAATGATAGAATTAGAGAACTAGAAGCCCAATTAGCTAACAACCGTGCATCCCTCATTAATCGACTAAGCGATATTGGTTCCCTGAATTGTCGATTAGAAGCTGCAAATCTTAGGGTAGCTAGTCGAGATGAGGAAATTGCTAAACTAAATAAAAAACTTGAAGAGTTGACGGCGAATTATAGGAAGAGTGAGAATGAGCGAATAAATAAAACTAGCGAGTATAATCTGATGAATAGCGAACGCGCTGGGCTATATGCTAAGATAAAGAGCCTAGAAGACATTATCACGAAACGAGGGCTATCAGAACAGGTATTAGAACGAACCATGTTTCTGAGTCAGCCCAAAGATACTAGGTTCTACAATCCACGAGGGGGGTTAGGCTTCGTTAAGACCATCATACCTGAAGCCAAGAAAACTCCCATTCGCTACGATGATAGTTATCTGGATCTATCGCTCATACGCTTCTTTCAGTCGTCAAAAAGCGAACCAACGACAGGAGAAGGGAGCGATCGGGCCGAAAAACCGTTCGATTACCTTAGCCTGAACGAAAGTTACAAGACAAAGGAAAAACCCTCGATTGATAACTGTCTCCAGGCTAGTGCACCGCCCTCTCAAAAGGTCGTTGAAGAAGCACCGAAGAATTCGAAGCATATGGGAACGTTGCCTAGAGCTTACATCCCTTTTTCGCATAAAGAAAATTTCAAATTACGAGCATCGATGGAATCACTCGAGCAACTCTCTCAACTAGAGAAAGACATTTTACTCGCAGTAATTTCATCATTTAAGGATCAAATAAGCACTAGACCCCACACGATCCCTACACATACTCCTTTCATTTTGACAACGTCACACACAAAACTCTTCAAGAATAAAGAATTAAATAAGCCGGTTATAGGTCGCACACGAAGATCACTAACAAGACCTCTTCTGCATCGACAGGAAAAGCATCTTGGGAAAAGAGCGTGAAGTGGAGGGCAAGACAAGACGAGACAAAAGGAGACGTTGCTGTTCACAAAAAGGAGCAAATGAAAACGAAAACTAAAATGTCTCCCTTTTTGTTTTGTAAGAATCGTCTTGAGTGTGTTAATGTGTTGAAAAATGCTGCTAGTTTTATTTCTAAGTCGAAAAGGATTTCAGACCCGAAACTTAGCAGGCAACTTATTTCGCAAACCCACACACACACACTAGACTCGCAAACTAAAAGGCACACATCAAAGTCGCGAACTTTGATTTCTATACCTAACTCGCGAACTAACCCTCTCTTTGCACACTTCCCCGAAGTAAAAGCCAAGAAGGTTGCAAGCTCAAATCCCCAACCAAAGGCGAGACCACAAAATGCTTCAAGGCTCGAGAAAAAGCCAGATCAAATATCTCGCAAAAACAAGAAGAAAACCGAGCCCAAGCATTACGTGCCCAAAATCAAAACGCAACCGCTCAAACGAAACAAATTTGGGTCACAAAAAGGGAACTCGAATCCATCACGACCAAATCAGGCACACGCCAGATTTGGGTTCCCAAAACAAGTCCAAGCATAGTAGACTACTTAGCTGATTCTCTATTTCATCTATGCTTGCGTGTCGAAAATAACCAAGGGGAACCCGACCGTTATCGGGTTACTGACCTCTCTTGATTATTTTTGCAGATCTGTCATGTGTGGTATCTCGATTCAGGTTGCTCCACACACATGACAGGGAGAAAAGAGCTGCTGAGCAACTACAAAGCCCGCTTTGGCGGTAACGTGCGCTTCGGAAATAATCACGCGGCTCCGATCATAGGACACGGAGACCTCATCCATGACAACCTCACAATCAGGGATGTCTCGCTCGTCGAAGGACTTGGACACAACCTCTTCAGCATTGGCCAGTTCTGCGATAGAAGGCTGACGGTCACCTTCCAGTCTGACGAATGCACCATCAGCAACGAGCAGGGTAGGGAACTCCTCACAGGCACGAGGAAGACAAATCTCTACACAATCAATCTGAAGACCCTTCGACCTTCATCCGCCATCTGTCTGATGACAAAGGCATCACACCAGCAAAATGATCTTTGGCACAGACGGATGTCCCATATCAACTTCAAAACGCTGAATAAACTATACAAAGATAAGCTAGTCACAGGACTCCCAGCATTGAAGTACCACAAAGAGCATCTATGTTCGGCGTGCGAAATGGGAAAGATGAAGAAGGCATCTCATTCATCAAAACACGTGGCCTCGACCTCTCGCCCACTGGAGCTGCTACACATGGATTTATGCGGGCCAATGAGGATACAAAGCATAAATGGAAGAAAATACGTATTAGTCATTGTAGATGACTACTCGAGGTACACATGGACGAGATATCTTAAAACGAAGGACGAGACCCCTGAAATCATCATCTCTTTTGTGAAGACGACTCAGAACCTGCTTGAGAGCAACATCCAAGTGATCCGCACAGATAATGGCACTGAGTTCAAGAACAAGGTCCTCAGTGACTTCTACACCTCGTTAGGAATCTCTCAGCAGTTCTCGGCCGCAAAAACCCCTCAACAAAACGGAGTAGTGGAAAGGAAGAACCGGACCCTTATCGAAGCAGCCCGGACAATGCTAATTCAATCAGGACTTCCACACTTTCTATGGGCCGAGGCAGTAAACACGGCGTGTTACACGCAAAACCGAACGAGCATTCACAAGAGATTTGGGAAGACTCCGTACGAGCTAATCAACCAAAGGGTCCCAAACATCAAATATCTACGGATTTTCGGCTGCAAGTGCTTTGTAGCTAATGACCGAGTTGATCGAGGGAAGCTCGACCCGAAGGCCATCGAAGGAGTGTTCATTGGATTTTCGGCTACTTCGAAGGCCTATAGAGTCTATCTCAAAGATAGAAGGACTGTTATGGAAAGCATAAACGTTACTTTCGACGAAGCGCCAGTGGCTTCTGAATACATCAGTTCAGGACCCGTACTACAACCGAACGCTTCTGTCCAAATCAGGCCAGAACCGGGACTAATTAGAGTGCTGACAGACGATCAGCCCAGTCCTACATTCGAGGAGGTAGCATCGACATCCCACAAGAGCGACGACGCATGGGAGCTGCTTTTCGAAGATCTAGCCATCCACGATCGTCGATCAGCTCAACCTCCTCACCAACCCCAAAATAGTGACGCACCAGCTTCTCCCGTAGGCCAACACGAAGCTGATGCATCTCCCTCAACGTCACATATAGAAGTCACTATTTCCCCTGAAGCCTCAACTGAAGAAGACGATGAAGACATTTCCCTAGACATAGAGCCTCACTCCCCGATCGAAATTTCCAGCACTCCCGAGACAACAGGTGAAGAACCCGCACAGGACGAGCAAGAACAACCTCTCCCTCATCAAAGGAAGTGGACTCGAGCCCATCCGACGTCTCAAATTATTGGAAATCCAGACCAAGGAGTTAGTACAAGATCATCAACAATAAATGAAAATCTATATGCCTGCTTTCTCAGCCAGGCTGAGCCGAGCAAAGTTGGAGACGCGCTAAAAGACCCAGACTGGGTAAACGCAATGCAAGAGGAAATCCATCAGTTCGAAAGACTGAAAGTGTGGAAACTCGTACCGAGACCTCAAGGAAAGACGATTATCGGTACGAAGTGGGTATTCAAGAATAAGAAAGATGAAGACGGTGTCGTAATTCGCAACAAGGCAAGGCTAGTCGCGAAGGGCTACAACCAGCAAGAGGGAATCGACTACGACGAGACCTTCGCACCCGTAGCGCGAATCGAAGCAATTCGGATTTTCCTAGCCTTCGCAGCCCACAAAGACTTCACGGTGTATCAGATGGACGTCAAGACAGCCTTCCTCAACGGCGTCTTGAAAGAAGAAGTCTACGTGGCACAACCTGAAGGATTCGTAAGCCAAGCCCACCCTGACTATGTGTACTTCCTCGAGAAGGCACTTTACGGACTTAAGCAAGCACCCCGAGCATGGTACGAGGTGCTATCTGACTTTCTGATCGAGTCAGGCTTCACTAAAGGGCAAATCGACACCACCCTCTTCATCAAGCGACGCAAGTCTGAAATTCTACTTGTTCAGATTTACGTCGACGACATTATTTTTGGATCCACAAACCCCATATTGTGCGCGGAGTTCGGGGAACTGATGAAGACAAAGTTTGAAATGAGCATGATGGGAGAGCTCAACTTCTTCCTTGGACTGCAAGTCAAGCAACTCCCAGAAGGAATCTTCATCAGTCAATCGAAGTACATTCAAGACATACTTAAGAAGTACAACATGGAAAATTCCCCATCTAAAAGTACCCCGATGTCGACTTCGTGCAAATTAGCCGCAGATCCATCGGGCAAATCAGTTAACCCGTCTACATACAGAGGAATGATAGGATCGCTTCTGTATCTGACAGCAAGTCGGCCGGATATTGTCTTCTCCACTTGCCTGTGCGCGCGCTTTCAAGCCGATCCGAAGGAGTCGCACATGCTTGCAGTGAAGAGGATCTTACGCTATCTCAAGGGAACACCGACACTCGGACTCTGGTATCCCAAGAACTCTAACTTTCAATTACTTGGCTTTACGGATGCCGATTTTGCAGGTTGTAGGATGGACAGGAAGAACACCTCGGGTGGAATACAGTTCTTAGGTGACAAACTAGTAAGTTGGTCATCTAAGAAACAAAACTGTGTGTCCACGTCAACCGCCGAAGCAGAGTACGTTGCTGCGGCCAGTTGCTGCTCTCAAATCCTGTGGTTGCGAACGCAACTGCAGGATTACGGGTTTGTTTTCAATAACATTCCAATTTACAGCGACTCGAAGAGCGCTATTGCCATTACCTGTAATCCCGTCCATCATTCCCGCACTAAACATATAGACCTTCGATATCACTTTATAAAAGATCATGTCGAAAAAGGCACAATCACAATGTACTTCGTCAACACAGAAGTTCAACTTGCCGATCTTTTCACAAAGGCTTTGGATGAAAAACGTTTCATGTTTCTCGTTTCAAAGTTAGGCATGTTGAATCGGGAAGCATAACGTGATTTTTGCCTATTTCAACCTCTTATAAAGTTTAAATGATGATCACATTCCAAAAATTTAGGGGGAGAAATTTTTAGTCTTCTTATTATACGTTAACTTGAAATTTATTTTCTAAGAGTGCATATTTTGAGGGGGAGTCTAAGTTAAAAATTGAGCCCACAATCACTAAAGCTTTTGAGGCCCAAACTACTTCGCGAACTCACGCACGCTTCGCGAACTCAATGCTACTTCGCGAACTCACGCACGCTTCGCGAACCTCAAACGGGCCCATCTTACCTTCGAGGCCCAAACCTTTTTGGGCCCGCGAACTTTTTACCTCTTAAAACCCTAAGTTTCACGAAGTTACAGTCGCCGTCAATTCATAAATTAGGGTTTACACTGTTCAAAATTCTCTCGATCTACTGTTCATCCGCAAGATAAAGCCACTCAAATCACGACGAAACCTGCTCCTTAGCTTCCAAATCTTCTTCTCTCGTGCGTTGCTGTGGTAAGAATAACGTTGAATCTTCATTTTCAAGCAGTTCTATACTTATCTGATGATGATTTTGGCGAATCTGGAACTTTCTGCACTTCGCGGATGATGAACACGATGAATCTTCATGATTCGCGAACTCAGCCCTTTTTGATCTTTAAAGCGCGACTTTCGAAGTCTCCAACCTGTTTTTCGCGCATTTGTCTTAGCCCACGAAGTTCTCCATGATTCGCGAACTCTTCAAAGTTCGCGAACTTGTTCCGCATTCGCAAAACTCAAAATCGCGAACCTCTTTCAAATTCGCCAAACCCTCAAGTTCGCGAACCACTCTAAATTCGTAATCATTTTAAAATCGCGAACTTATTTCTCAATTCGCAAACTTCCAGATCGCGAACCCCATGGTCTTTCGCGAATCCCTTCATGTTTCGCGAACTCAATTTCACTTCAATTGGAGAACACAATCTCAATTCGCAAAGTATTTCAGTTCTCGAACCTATTCTAACATTCGCGAAACTAGGATTCGTAAAGCTTTTAGCGAACTTACCAAACTCTCATATCGCGATCCACACTTAATTGTTTTTATCATCTGTTTGCGAACCTTTACTTAGAATTTTCTTAACGCACTCTCACTTTTCACTTCGCGACATAAAGACTTTGAAAATTTTTAACTAATGCGCGAACTCTCCACTTAAGAAATTTTATAAGTATCAAACTCATGATTTAAATGGGCTGAAACTGTTTTTGGGCCCAAAATCAAACATTAAATTTTTAAAGCCCAAAACACTTGAACAATTTTGAACTCTAACTTGTTTTCACCTATTCAAATCATGTTACCTTCTGCTTCTTATTACTGTATAAACTAATGGTTACTCTATCATCGCAGGTTTAACGAATCCAGGTGTTCGGAACAACAAAAAAGAAGAGGGCAAACAAGTAAAAAAAAAAAAAAAAACAAAACAAAAAAAAAAAGACGCCCCACTCAAAAAAAAAAAAAAAAAAAAATATGAATACGACACCAACAGATCTGGTATACCCAACGTCCAAATGGGTCATTCCGAAGGACAACAACTTCCAACTTGACTTGGAAGTCTTCAAAGGGAAGGAACCCATTATTCCTGCGATATTGAGACACCATCACCTCTGGTACGCCTTCTCGGCCGCTGTACCAGTCCCCTCCGTTTACCTTCAACAATTTTGGGGGACGCTGCAGACGAAGGTGGCACCAGACAATAGCTTATACTACGAAGCAAAACTCGCGGGCCAGACGGTCGAGGTCACCCGCGAATTAATACGCCATGTTCTCCGCCTGCCCAGCCGACCGGAGAATGAGTATGAGGCTTCTGAGGATGAGCTTCTCGAAGACATTCAAAGAATGGGCTACTTCACGCCCGTCAAAGTCCTCTCTCAGATCCAACAGTCCATGATCCCGCATCCATGGCGGACACTTTTTGCGCTTGTCAATAAATGCTTCTCACCAAAGCACTCAGGGCACGACAGGTGCAACATCACGATACTGCGGATCTTCCACGGCATTGCACTCTGCCGATGAAGGTCCTAGAACCAGGCCGGAGGCAGCTTCTTCATCCATTCCTCAGTCATACACTCACCAACCAGCCATTCCATCAATTACCCAATCATCCACACCACCAACACCTGTCGAACAACAAATACCCGTTCGACAGCCCTCACCACCACTCATCACACCCATCCCACCACCATCTCCTGTCAGCCGCACATCGCCAATCCCGCCGACGTCGCGTGATCTTCAACGACAAATGTTGAGCGACGTCTCCGACTCGGACGGCGAAGACGGGATGCCCATACAACGCCCACCGTCCCCACCACCCTCCACGAGGCAGCCGTCGCCCGCTCCTCAACGCCAACAAATGAGCGACGACTCCTCTGACGACGACGATGACAGCACGCTTATCCATAGACGTCGTCGTATTCCTCCAATCCCCACTCCACTACAAGCCGGGTCACCCCTTAGGATAGAAGCCGCCGACATCGACCCAACGGCGCATACCACGAGCCTTAGCCATTCGGCCGGTTCCCAACAACCGGTCGTCTCAAAAAGCCCCGACCCTCAACCATCACGTCCTCCGCCTGCCACCGAACAGGCCACAACGTCCATAGAGGCGCACATGATTGAGGCGCTTCTAGGATTGGACGGAAGTCCCGATGACGACGACCCCACATCGTCCTCGTCAGAGAGCCACCGTCCAAACATCACGATCGGACACGTGCCAACGGGACGCCTAAGTGGCCCCGGTGAGAGCTCCACCTTCGCCCGTCTGTGTGACGTGGCCCTAACGACCGGAGCGGTCCTTCTTCGTGAGGAACCGCAAGGACAGGTCGGAAGTCCAGTGCCGCTCGAAGTCCCATCGACTTCCCGCGATGGCCACCCCACCACTTCGGGGGTGCAAACGGAAGGCCTTCGTGGCTCCGGCGGTGATTCCCCGTACGTGACGGCGACATACCTTGAACGGAGACTTGCCGAATTTCTCGAGCAAGTGGCTGTCCCGCGCATGCAGTCACTCATTACGACTGCTGCACCGGACAGAGGCAAAGCTCCAGTTGTCGACGAAACCCCGTCACGTTCCCCACTACCCCCACCTCCTCATCCGAACCCCCACACCATGCCACTGCTCGACCTATGGGACATCTTCACTGCCCGTCTCATAGGAGTGGACCCGAAGCACCCCGCGCTCGTGACGATCCAAAAAATGCTGCTCGCGCAACAAAACATACCGTCAACAGAAACGTGCCGAGACGACACCTCAACAATCCAAAGACGGCACGACGATCCTGACGACCAGGATCGCCGTGAGGGGGAGAAGCGTCAACGCCTATCCTCCTCCGGAGCATCTGTACGACGAAGCACACCATCACAGGGCAGATCAGCAGCAGGCCCTACAACACAAACCCAACAACCCACACGAAGAGGTTCTCGAGGAAGACAAGTGACGCCAGGGCCGAACCAGACACTCTTCCTTGGCGAAGCAACGTCGACCTCGGAAATCCATACACATACAGTCCAAAGAACCACCACCCCAAATCCTCCTTCCACCACCCACGAAGCCAGAAAAAGCCGAAGCCCACCTCTTTCGCCCTACATTGCTACACAACCGGACTTAGAGCCATTCAACCTCGAAGATTACCTCCAACCACACACTGAAGTGGAGGCGTACATTATGAACGAAGGATGGCTCAAAAGACCGGTTACAGAACAGTTCTCAAAGGCTATGTTTGATAACGCTCGACAGCTCCTAAGGAATGCAGAGGTTGAACTTGTCAGAATAGAAGACAAGGAGCTGGAAGAAGGGGAGGACTACGAAGCAGAAATCCCCGAACTTCCTGTTCTCTTGGAGCACGCCAACCGATGGAACGACATGTACAACCCTCCGCCAAGAGAGACCCCGAAGATTCCGGAGCTCCCGTGGGAAAATGCCAAAATCGTGGCACCTTACCAGGAAGAGTTTCGGAAACGAATATGGAGGAAACCTGAGCGTATCACCAAGCCTGATGAACTGGAGCTGAGTGGGATCACTCATCTGACGGGACGAAGGGCAAGATTCTATGTCCTAAGTCTGCGAATGATGATGAGTTTCAGAGGACGAGGCGACAATCTGGATCGCCTTCGAAAAGACGAATCAAGGAAGAAAATGATCAAAAGGGTGACGGGAGTCAGAGTCGAGTACTTCAACCAAATTCCCTATCCAGTTTACAAAGTTGAAAGGGAGGACGGGAAGGTTGAAGACATCAGCGAAGCGGACCTAATCTACATTAGACACCCTGATGTCGAGAGAATATTCTCGACGTACAGGTATCTAGGACAGCTGAAAAAGGACCCTGCTTTGAAGATAGGCCTTGCTACACTCAAAAGGTTCATGTTGCGCCAGATCAATTATAATGCTTCCCACGACCTTCAGATGGCACTGGAAAGCAATATGAAGAAAGTGAACCTCACAAAGCCTAACTTCGAAGTCCCGGATGACCCCAACATCTCTGAAGGAAACGTCTTTGAAGGTGAGGACCCCTCGATAGTCTACGTCAACTACAAAGGTGAGAAGAGATTGATGAAGACCTCGGAGATCCTAAAGTTCTCCGACGGGACTCTTCTAATTATTTCAAGAAAGTTGACAAGGATTATCCAGGAGATGGAAGAAGAAGACATCGATAGCCAGATGAAGTTCAGATTACTTCGAGGGAAGATCGATGAAAGACTGGCTCTTCGAAGGTGGTTACGTAACTACGAAGTCAAGCTCGGACTTCGAAGCTCTACGTACAAGACGGTGGACCCCAAGGTCGGAGCATCCAAGCAGAAGACTTAAAAAGAACACAAAGGGGGAGATTGTTAGGATCATTTATTGTGTTCTTTATATTTTAGATGCTTCCGTCTTTAGTGTATTTAGGTCTTTGGTTTAGATGTTATTTGGGTTTGTAATTTACTTTATTACAAGTATTAGTTGTTTGGGCTAATTAGGTTTTGGGCTTGATGGGCTTTAATATACCAACTAATGTGGTATATAAAGACCCACCAAGCCCTAGTTTCAAAGTGTTCCTCCTTGCAAGTATTGTGCCTCCTTGAACAAGCTAACCTAAATACTCTCAAGCTAAAATCATTCTAGGTTGCTTTCTTTGTTGGTTGCATTATATTAGATGAAAATGGACTTACAAGTGATATCAGAGCAAGCGTGAGGGAACTTTGAAGCCATTTTTGGAGTTTTTTGAGCTATTTTCGTCACTTTATTTAGGCTGTTTTTGAGCTACTTTGGCTGTTTTTCTGCCTTTTCTGTGCTGTTTTTGGGGTTTCTCGGCCTTTTCTGGTTTTGGGGAACTTTTTCCAGCAAAAACAGCATTTCTGGGCAGATTTTGGGCATTTACAGCAAGATTTTCGGATTTTTCTGGGTTTCAGCTTGAAGATCTTCATCCTGTTCATCATTCGCGGAACAGACAAAGAATTCGCGAACCTCTCTGCTTTGCGAACCGCCACTCTCGCGAACTTCAATTCGCGAAGTGTTCCGCTACATCCGCGAACCTCAACACGCGAACAAGGATCACGAAGCTCAGGCCACTTCACGAACCCCACTTCATCCGCGATCTTTCGATTCGCCAACCGTCAGTTCAGCTTCGCGAATCAATTAGCCAACCCGTGATCTCACTTCGCCAAAGTAGATCACGAACCGGTCTTCAATTCGCGAACCAGCCATTTCACGAACCGCGAACCAGCCATTTCACGAACCCTTCGATTTCACTTATCCAGCTCAAGTTCGCGAACCCTTCGACTTCACGAATCCAGCTCAAGTTCGCGAACCCTCGATTTCACGAATCCAGCTACAGTTCGCGAACCTCACTAACTTCAAGTTTCAACACTTCAAAGTTCCACACACGTTTAAAGATCACCCACATCTAATATAGGATGGACACACTCGCCATGGGAAGCGACGTCAGACCACCAGTGCTGCGAAGAGGCGAGTTCTCTATCTGGAAGAACAGATTCTTTAACTTCCTGAGATCAAAGACAACGGAGAGGAAATGATCCGATCACTCCAAAGCGGCCCCGAAACATTTACGACCACACTCCCCGGGGACAACACCGTGACTCCTCCCGTCCTTCCACAGATAGTACCCAAGTCTCCAGCCGACTACACTGATTTTGAGAGACGAAGCGTTAGGGCAGACCTCATGTCTAAGACCTACCTCCTACAAGCCATGCCAAATGAAATCTACATTCAGGTAGATAGCTTCCAGACTGCCAAGGAAATGTTCGACGAGATCTCTAAATTGATGCAGGGCACTGATATCGGTTTAAGAGCCAAGAAAGCCAACACACTGGCGGCTTACGACTCCTTCAAGGCTCGACAGGGCGAGCCAATTGGTGAAACCTATCGTAGGTTTATGATCCAAACCAATGAGCTGCGGAAGATCAACATCATGAAGTCCAACTTGGAGCTAAATGTAAGATTCCTTACATCATTACAGCCTGAGTGGAAGAAGATTGCCACAAATTTCAGGCAGAACAAGGACCTCGATGAAATTGACATCCACAGCATCTACGAGAGCCTCGAGCAGCATTCAGATGACGTAAACGAGGGGGTGGAGGAGCAGAAGAATAAGGCTGTGGCCGACTCACTAGCCTTAGTGACGGACAAGAAGAGCGCAAAGCTGAGTAAAGGCAAAGCCGTCAAGATCCCGAGCCCCTCCACCTCCGAAGATGACTCAGGCTCGGACTCCGATCCGGAGATGAAGGAGCTCCAGAAGCACTTGGCTCTGGTAACGAAGATGATGAACAAAAAGTTCTTCAAGAAATCATCATCCTCGTCCAACAGACAAAGGATCTCGTCAGGACCCAATCCTCAGACCCGACCATTTCAGCCAGCTGAAACCAAGGCCCCAGCCGAACCAAGAAAATGCTACAACTGTGGCAAACCAGGGCACTTTGCCAATGACTGTCCCCTTCCGAAGAAAAAGAAGGACGAAGAGTATTATCTCAGGAAGCTGCAGTTGATCAGGCAGAAGAATCAAGGCAAAGCACTAGTGGCCGAGCAGGACCACTGGCTCGAGGACTCCACGGAAAGTGAGCCCGAGAACCTTGCCCTGATGGCACGGCTGGAAGGAGACGGATCAGACGAGGAGGAGCAGTCGGAAGCTAGCACCAGCACCAGCACGAACGAGGTAGACAAATCGTGCAACGGCGAGGAGGTATATTCTTTCAACGAGAGTATGCTTTTAAATCTACAAAATAAAATAGAGGTCCTAAGTAAAGAACGTAAAAATACTAAGTCTTTAGAAAAGAAATTAGCAAAAACTCAAGCTATTCTAACCATGACCCTAGAAGAAGTAGAAAGATTAGAAAATAGCTTGAGTACGTCAGAACAAGACTTAGGAAAATCAAATGATAAAATTAGTGAATTAATGAATAGGATAGCGACCCTAGAATGCGATAGAAACGAAACTTCTAGCAATAATGATAGAATTAGAGAACTAGAAGCCCAATTAGCTAACAACCGTGCATCCCTCATTAATCGACTAAGCGATATTGGTTCCCTGAATTGTCGATTAGAAGCTGCAAATCTTAGGGTAGCTAGTCGAGATGAGGAAATTGCTAAACTAAATAAAAAACTTGAAGAGTTGACGGCGAATTATAGGAAGAGTGAGAATGAGCGAATAAATAAAACTAGCGAGTATAATCTGATGAATAGCGAACGCGCTGGGCTATATGCTAAGATAAAGAGCCTAGAAGACATTATCACGAAACGAGGGCTATCAGAACAGGTATTAGAACGAACCATGTTTCTGAGTCAGCCCAAAGATACTAGGTTCTACAATCCACGAGGGGGGTTAGGCTTCGTTAAGACCATCATACCTGAAGCCAAGAAAACTCCCATTCGCTACGATGATAGTTATCTGGATCTATCGCTCATACGCTTCTTTCAGTCGTCAAAAAGCGAACCAACGACAGGAGAAGGGAGCGATCGGGCCGAAAAACCGTTCGATTACCTTAGCCTGAACGAAAGTTACAAGACAAAGGAAAAACCCTCGATTGATAACTGTCTCCAGGCTAGTGCACCGCCCTCTCAAAAGGTCGTTGAAGAAGCACCGAAGAATTCGAAGCATATGGGAACGTTGCCTAGAGCTTACATCCCTTTTTCGCATAAAGAAAATTTCAAATTACGAGCATCGATGGAATCACTCGAGCAACTCTCTCAACTAGAGAAAGACATTTTACTCGCAGTAATTTCATCATTTAAGGATCAAATAAGCACTAGACCCCACACGATCCCTACACATACTCCTTTCATTTTGACAACGTCACACACAAAACTCTTCAAGAATAAAGAATTAAATAAGCCGGTTATAGGTCGCACAACGAAGATCACTAACAAGACCTCTTCTGCATCGACAGGAAAAGCATCTTGGGAGAAGAGCGTGAAGTGGAGGGCAAGACAAGACGAGACAAAAGGAGACGTTGCTGTTCACAAAAAGGAGCAAATGAAAACGAAAACTAAAATGTCTCCCTTTTTGTTTTGTAAGAATTGTCTTGAGTGTGTTAATGTGTTGAAAAATGCTGCTAGTTTTATTTCTAAGTCGAAAAGGATTTCAGACACGAAACTTAGCAGGCAACTTATTTCGCAAACCCACACACACACACTAGACTGGCAAACTAAAAGCACACATCAAAGTCGCGAACTTTGATTTCTATACCTAACTCGCGAACTAACCCTCTCTTTGCACACTTCCCCGAAGTAAAAGCCAAGAAGGTTGCAAGCTCAAATCCCCAACCAAAGGCGAGACCACAAAATGCTTCAAGGCTCGAGAAAAAGCCAGATCAAATATCTCGCAAAAACAAGAAAACCGAGCCCAAGCATTACGTGCCCAAAATCAAAACGCAACCGCTCAAATCGAAACAAATTTGGGTCACAAAAAGGGAACTCGAATCCATCACGACCAAATCAGGCACACGCCAGATTTGGGTTCCCAAAACAAGTCCAAGCATAGTAGACTACTTAGCTGATTCTCTATTTCATCTATGCTTGCGTGTCGAAAATAACCAAGGGGAACCCGACCGTTATCGGGTTACTGACCTCTCTTGATTATTTTTGCAGATCTGTCATGTGTGGTATCTCGATTCAGGTTGCTCCACACACATGACAGGGAGAAAAGAGCTGCTGAGCAACTACAAAGCCCGCTTTGGCGGTAACGTGCGCTTCGGAAATAATCACGCGGCTCCGATCATAGGACACGGAGACCTCATCCATGACAACCTCACAATCAGGGATGTCTCGCTCGTCGAAGGACTTGGACACAACCTCTTCAGCATTGGCCAGTTCTGCGATAGAAGGCTGACGGTCACCTTCCAGTCTGACGAATGCACCATCAGCAACGAGCAGGGTAGGGAACTCCTCACAGGCACGAGGAAGACAAATCTCTACACAATCAATCTGAAGACCCTTCGACCTTCATCCGCCATCTGTCTGATGACAAAGGCATCACACCAGCAAAATGATCTTTGGCACAGACGGATGTCCCATATCAACTTCAAAACGCTGAATAAACTATACAAAGATAAGCTAGTCACAGGACTCCCAGCATTGAAGTACCACAAAGAGCATCTATGTTCGGCGTGCGAAATGGGAAAGATGAAGAAGGCATCTCATTCATCAAAACACGTGGCCTCGACCTCTCGCCCACTGGAGCTGCTACACATGGATTTATGCGGGCCAATGAGGATACAAAGCATAAATGGAAGAAAATACGTATTAGTCATTGTAGATGACTACTCGAGGTACACATGGACGAGATATCTTAAAACGAAGGACGAGACCCCTGAAATCATCATCTCTTTTGTGAAGACGACTCAGAACCTGCTTGAGAGCAACATCCAAGTGATCCGCACAGATAATGGCACTGAGTTCAAGAACAAGGTCCTCAGTGACTTCTACACCTCGTTAGGAATCTCTCAGCAGTTCTCGGCCGCAAAAACCCCTCAACAAAACGGAGTAGTGGAAAGGAAGAACCGGACCCTTATCGAAGCAGCCCGGACAATGCTAATTCAATCAGGACTTCCACACTTTCTATGGGCCGAGGCAGTAAACACGGCGTGTTACACGCAAAACCGAACGAGCATTCACAAGAGATTTGGGAAGACTCCGTACGAGCTAATCAACCAAAGGGTCCCAAACATCAAATATCTACGGATTTTCGGCTGCAAGTGCTTTGTAGCTAATGACCGAGTTGATCGAGGGAAGCTCGACCCGAAGGCCATCGAAGGAGTGTTCATTGGATTTTCGGCTACTTCGAAGGCCTATAGAGTCTATCTCAAAGATAGAAGGACTGTTATGGAAAGCATAAACGTTACTTTCGACGAAGCGCCAGTGGCTTCTGAATACATCAGTTCAGGACCCGTACTACAACCGAACGCTTCTGTCCAAATCAGGCCAGAACCGGGACTAATTAGAGTGCTGACAGACGATCAGCCCAGTCCTACATTCGAGGAGGTAGCATCGACATCCCACAAGAGCGACGACGCATGGGAGCTGCTTTTCGAAGATCTAGCCATCCACGATCGTCGATCAGCTCAACCTCCTCACCAACCCCAAAATAGTGACGCACCAGCTTCTCCCGTAGGCCAACACGAAGCTGATGCATCTCCCTCAACGTCACATATAGAAGTCACTATTTCCCCTGAAGCCTCAACTGAAGAAGACGATGAAGACATTTCCCTAGACATAGAGCCTCACTCCCCGATCGAAATTTCCAGCACTCCCGAGACAACAGGTGAAGAACCCGCACAGGACGAGCAAGAACAACCTCTCCCTCATCAAAGGAAGTGGACTCGAGCCCATCCGACGTCTCAAATTATTGGAAATCCAGACCAAGGAGTTAGTACAAGATCATCAACAATAAATGAAAATCTATATGCCTGCTTTCTCAGCCAGGCTGAGCCGAGCAAAGTTGGAGACGCGCTAAAAGACCCAGACTGGGTAAACGCAATGCAAGAGGAAATCCATCAGTTCGAAAGACTGAAAGTGTGGAAACTCGTACCGAGACCTCAAGGAAAGACGATTATCGGTACGAAGTGGGTATTCAAGAATAAGAAAGATGAAGACGGTGTCGTAATTCGCAACAAGGCAAGGCTAGTCGCGAAGGGCTACAACCAGCAAGAGGGAATCGACTACGACGAGACCTTCGCACCCGTAGCGCGAATCGAAGCAATTCGGATTTTCCTAGCCTTCGCAGCCCACAAAGACTTCACGGTGTATCAGATGGACGTCAAGACAGCCTTCCTCAACGGCGTCTTGAAAGAAGAAGTCTACGTGGCACAACCTGAAGGATTCGTAAGCCAAGCCCACCCTGACTATGTGTACTTCCTCGAGAAGGCACTTTACGGACTTAAGCAAGCACCCCGAGCATGGTACGAGGTGCTATCTGACTTTCTGATCGAGTCAGGCTTCACTAAAGGGCAAATCGACACCACCCTCTTCATCAAGCGACGCAAGTCTGAAATTCTACTTGTTCAGATTTACGTCGACGACATTATTTTTGGATCCACAAACCCCATATTGTGCGCGGAGTTCGGGGAACTGATGAAGACAAAGTTTGAAATGAGCATGATGGGAGAGCTCAACTTCTTCCTTGGACTGCAAGTCAAGCAACTCCCAGAAGGAATCTTCATCAGTCAATCGAAGTACATTCAAGACATACTTAAGAAGTACAACATGGAAAATTCCCCATCTAAAAGTACCCCGATGTCGACTTCGTGCAAATTAGCCGCAGATCCATCGGGCAAATCAGTTAACCCGTCTACATACAGAGGAATGATAGGATCGCTTCTGTATCTGACAGCAAGTCGGCCGGATATTGTCTTCTCCACTTGCCTGTGCGCGCGCTTTCAAGCCGATCCGAAGGAGTCGCACATGCTTGCAGTGAAGAGGATCTTACGCTATCTCAAGGGAACACCGACACTCGGACTCTGGTATCCCAAGAACTCTAACTTTCAATTACTTGGCTTTACGGATGCCGATTTTGCAGGTTGTAGGATGGACAGGAAGAGCACCTCGGGTGGAATACAGTTCTTAGGTGACAAACTAGTAAGTTGGTCATCTAAGAAACAAAACTGTGTGTCCACGTCAACCGCCGAAGCAGAGTACGTTGCTGCGGCCAGTTGCTGCTCTCAAATCCTGTGGTTGCGAACGCAACTGCAGGATTACGGGTTTGTTTTCAATAACATTCCAATTTACAGCGACTCGAAGAGCGCTATTGCCATTACCTGTAATCCCGTCCATCATTCCCGCACTAAACATATAGACCTTCGATATCACTTTATAAAAGATCATGTCGAAAAAGGCACAATCACAATGTACTTCGTCAACACGAAGTTCAACTTGCCGATCTTTTCACAAAGGCTTTGGATGAAAAACGTTTCATGTTTCTCGTTTCAAAGTTAGGCATGTTGAATCGGGAAGCATAACGTGATTTTTGCCTATTTCAACCTCTTATAAAGTTTAAAAGATGATCACAATTCCAAAAATTTAGGGGGAGAAATTTTTAGTCTTCTTATTATACGTTAACTTGAAATTTATTTTCTAAGAGTGCATATTTTGAGGGGGAGTCTAAGTTAAAAATTGAGCCCACAATCACTAAAGCTTTTGAGGCCCAAACTACTTCGCGAACTCACGCACGCTTCGCGAACTCAATGCTACTTCGCGAACTCACGCACGCTTCGCGAACCTCAAACGGGCCCATCTTACCTTCGAGGCCCAAACCTTTTTGGGCCCGCGAACTTTTTACCTCTTAAAACCCTAAGTTTCACGAAGTTACAGTCGCCGTCAATTCATAAATTAGGGTTTACACTGTTCAAAATTCTCTCGATCTACTGTTCATCCGCAAGATAAAGCCACTCAAATCACGACGAAACCTGCTCCTTAGCTTCCAAATCTTCTTCTCTCGTGCGTTGCTGTGGTAAGAATAACGTTGAATCTTCATTTTCAAGCAGTTCTATACTTATCTGATGATGATTTTGGCGAATCTGGAACTTTCTGCACTTCGCGGATGATGAACACGATGAATCTTCATGATTCGCGAACTCAGCCCTTTTTGATCTTTAAAGCGCGACTTTCGAAGTCTCCAACCTGTTTTTCGCGCATTTGTCTTAGCCCACGAAGTTCTCCATGATTCGCGAACTCTTCAAAGTTCGCGAACTTGTTCCGCATTCGCAAAACTCAAAATCGCGAACCTCTTTCAAATTCGCCAAACCCTCAAGTTCGCGAACCACTCTAAATTCGTAATCATTTTAAAATCGCGAACTTATTTCTCAATTCGCAAACTTCCAGATCGCGAACCCCATGGTCTTTCGCGAATCCCTTCATGTTTCGCGAACTCAATTTCACTTCAATTCGAGAACACAATCTCAATTCGCAAAGTATTTCAGTTCTCGAACCTATTCTAACATTCGCGAAACTAGGATTCGTAAAGCTTTTAGCGAACTTACCAAACTCTCATATCGCGATCCACACTTAATTGTTTTTATCATCTGTTTCGCGAACCTTTACTTAGAATTTTCTTAACGCACTCTCACTTTTCACTTCGCGACATAAAGACTTTGAAAATTTTTAACTAATGCGCGAACTCTCCACTTAAGAAATTTTCTAAGTATCAAACTCATGATTTAAATGGGCTGAAACTGTTTTTGGGCCCAAAATCAAACATTAAATTTTTAAAGCCCAAAACACTTGAACAATTTTGAACTCTAACTTGTTTTCACCTATTCAAATCATGTTACCTTCTGCTTCTTATTACTGTATAAACTAATGGTTACTCTATCATCGCAGGTTTAACGAATCCAGGTGTTCGGAACAACAAAAAAGAAGAGGGCAAACAAGTAAAAAAAAAAAAAAAACAAAACAAAAAAAAGAAGAGTCGCCCCACTCAAAAAAAAAAAAAAAAAAATATGAATACGACACCAACAGATCTGGTATACCCAACGTCCAAATGGGTCATTCCGAAGGACAACAACTTCCAACTTGACTTGGAAGTCTTCAAAGGGAAGGAACCCATTATTCCTGCGATATTGAGACACCATCACCTCTGGTACGCCTTCTCGGCCGCTGTACCAGTCCCCTCCGTTTACCTTCAACAATTTTGGGGGACGCTGCAGACGAAGGTGGCACCAGACAATAGCTTATACTACGAAGCAAAACTCGCGGGCCAGACGGTCGAGGTCACCCGCGAATTAATCCGCCATGTTCTCCGCCTGCCCAGCCGACCGGAGAATGAGTATGAGGCTTCTGAGGATGAGCTTCTCGAGACATTCA
This sequence comes from Lindernia subracemosa, assembly GCA_028392965.1. NCBI lineage: Eukaryota > Viridiplantae > Streptophyta > Magnoliopsida > Lamiales > Linderniaceae > Vandellia > Vandellia subracemosa. The sequence continues at coordinate 437,869 of JAQPCC010000030.1, forward strand.
AAGAATGGGCTACTTCACGCCCGTCAAAGTCCTCTCTCAGATCCAACAGTCCATGATCCCGCATCCATGGCGGACACTTTTTGCGCTTGTCAATAAGTGCTTCTCACCAAAGCACTCAGGGCACGACAGGTGCAACATCACGATACTGCGGATCTTCCACGGCATTGCCTTCAACAAAAACGTAGATTATGCCAAGCTCATCATGTTGGACCTCGACGACCAAATGATGCAGCGAACGAAGGGCAAGAAGACGCAGTACCTTCCATATTCCAGGTGGTTCGGGCTAATGATCCACCACTTTATGCAATCACTGCCTGGGATACCAACCCGGCCCGCCGACGAATATGTCACCCCGCCAAAACTCAGGTACCTCCAGAAGGGGAAGGTCGATGAGAAATACGCGCGGCGGCCGATGCCCATCCCTTCATCCCTCTTGTCACTGGCGGAGCAGCACATGATAGAAGACTACTGCCGCCAGTACAATGTATACCCCCATGGTTCGAGAAAACCCCCTCGAACCTAACCCCGGGGCCTCCCACTCTGCCGATGAAGGTCCTAGAACCAGGCCGGAGGCAGCTTCTTCATCCATTCCTCAGTCATACACTCACCAACCAGCCATTCCATCAATTACCCAATCATCCACACCACCAACACCTGTCGAACAACAAATACCCGTTCGACAGCCCTCACCACCACTCATCACACCCATCCCACCACCATCTCCTGTCAGCCGCACATCGCCAATCCCGCCGACGTCGCGTGATCTTCAACGACAAATGTTGAGCGACGTCTCCGACTCGGACGGCGAAGACGGGATGCCCATACAACGCCCACCGTCCCCACCACCCTCCACGAGGCAGCCGTCGCCCGCTCCTCAACGCCAACAAATGAGCGACGACTCCTCTGACGACGACGATGACAGCACGCTTATCCATAGACGTCGTCGTATTCCTCCAATCCCCACTCCACTACAAGCCGGGTCACCCCTTAGGATAGAAGCCGCCGACATCGACCCAACGGCGCATACCACGAGCCTTAGCCATTCGGCCGGTTCCCAACAACCGGTCGTCTCAAAAAGCCCCGACCCTCAACCATCACGTCCTCCGCCTGTCACCGAACAGGCCACAACGTCCATAGAGGCGCACATGATTGAGGCGCTTCTAGGATTGGACGGAAGTCCCGATGACGACGACCCCACATCGTCCTCGTCAGAGGGCCACCGTCCAAACATCACGATCGGACGCGTGCCAACGGGACGCCTAAGTGGCCCCGGTGAGAGCTCCACCTTCGCCCGTCTGTGTGACGTGGCCCTAACGACCGGAGCGGTCCTTCTTCGTGAGGAACCGCAAGGACAGGTCGGAAGTCCAGTGCCGCTCGAAGTCCCATCGACTTCCCGCGAAACTGGCCACCCCACCACTTCGGGGGTGCAAACGGAAGGCCTTCGTGGCTCCGGCGGTGATTCCCCGTACGTGACGGCGACATACCTTGAACGGAGACTTGCCGAATTTCTCGAGCAAGTGGCTGTCCCGCGCATGCAGTCACTCATTACGACTGCTGCACCGGACAGAGGCAAAGCTCCAGTTGTCGACGAAACCCCGTCACGTTCCCCACTACCCCCACCTCCTCATCCGAACCCCCACACCATGCCACTGCTCGACCTATGGGACATCTTCACTGCCCGTCTCATAGGAGTGGACCCGAAGCACCCCGCGCTCGTGACGGTCCAAAAAATGCTGCTCGCGCAACAAAACATACCGTCAACAGAAACGTGCCGAGACGACACCTCAACAATCCGAAGACGGCACGACGATCCTGACGACCAGGATCGCCGTGAGGGGGAGAAGCGTCAACGCCTATCCTCCTCCGGAGCATCTGTACGACGAAGCACACCATCACAGGGCAGATCAGCAGCAGGCCCTACAACACAAACCCAACAACCCACACGAAGAGGTTCTCGAGGAAGACAAGCGACGCCAGGGCCGAACCAGACACTCTTCCTTGGCGAAGCAACGTCGACCTCGGAAATCCATACACATACAGTCCAAAGAACCACCACCCCAAATCCTCCTTCCACCACCCACGAAGCCAGAAAAAGCCGAAGCCCACCTCTTTCGCCCTACATTGCTACACAACCGGACTTAGAGCCATTCAACCTCGAAGATTACCTCCAACCACACACTGAAGTGGAGGCGTACATTATGAACGAAGGATGGCTCAAAAGACCGGGTACAGAACAGTTCTCTAAGGATCGCCGTGAGGGGGAGAAGCGTCAACGCCTATCCTCCTCCGGAGCATCTGTACGACGAAGCACACCATCACAGGGCAGATCAGCAACAGGCCCTACAACACAAACCCAACAACCCACACGAAGAGGTTCTCGAGGAAGACAAGCGACGCCAGGGCCGAACCAGACACTCTTCCTTGGCGAAGCAACGTCGACCTCGGAAATCCATACACATACAGTCCAAAGAACCACCACCCCAAATCCTCCTTCCACCACCCACGAAGCCAGAAAAAGCCGAAGCCCACCTCTTTCGCCCTACATTGCTACACAACCGGACTTAGAGCCATTCAACCTCGAAGATTACCTCCAACCACACACTGAAGTGGAGGCGTACATTATGAACGAAGGATGGCTCAAAAGACCGGTTACAGAACAGTTCTCAAAGGCTATGTTTGATAACGCACGACAGCTCATAAGGAATGCAGAGGTTGAACTTGTCAGAATAGAAGACAAGGAGCTGGAAGAAGGGGAGGACTACGAAGCAGAAATCCCCGAACTTCCTGTTCTCTTGGAGCACGCCAACCGATGGTACGACATGTACAACCCTCCGCCAAGAGAGACCCCGAAGATTCCGGAGCTCCCGTGGGAAAATGCCAAAATCGTGGCACCTTACCAGGAAGAGTTTCGGAAACGAATATGGACGAAACCCGAGCGTATCACCAAGCCTGATGAACTGGAGCTGAGTGGGATGACTCATCTGACGGGACGAAGGGCAAGATTGTATGTCCTAAGTCTGCGAATGATGATGAGTTTCAGAGGACGAGGCGACAATCTGGATCGCCTTCGAAAAGACGAATCAAGGAAGAAAATGATCAAAAGGGTGACGGGAGTCAGAGTCGAGTACTTCAACCAAATTCCCTATCCAGTTTACAAAGTTGAAAGGGAGGACGGGAAGGTTGAAGACATCAGCGAAGCGGACCTAATCTACATTAGACACCCTGATGTCGAGAGAATATTCTCGACGTACAGGTATCTAGGACAGCTGAAAAAGGACCCTGCTTTGAAGATAGGCCTTGCTACACTCAAAAGGTTCATGTTGCGCAAGATCAATTATAATGCTTCCCACGACCTTCAGATGGCACTGGAAAGCAATATGAAGAAAGTGAACCTCACAAAGCCTAACTTCGAAGTCCCGGATGACCCCAACATCTCTGAAGGAAACGTCTTTGAAGGTGAGAAGAGATTGATGAAGACCTCGGAGATCCCAAAGTTCTCCGACGGGACTCTTCTAATTATTTCAAGAAAGTTGACAAGGATTATCCAGGAGATGGAAGAAGAAGACCTCGATAGCCAGATGAAGTTCAGATTACTTCGAAGGAAGATCGATGAAAGAGTGGCTCTTCGAAGGTGGTTACGTAACTACGAAGTCAAGCTCGGACTTCGAAGTTCTACGTACAAGACGGTGGACCCCAAGGTCGGAGCATCCAAGCAGAAGACTTAAAAAGAACACAAAGGGGGAGATTGTTAGGATCATTTATTGTGTTCTTTATATTTTAGATGCTTCCGTCTTTAGTGTATTTAGGTCTTTGGTTTAGATGTTATTTGGGTTTGTAATTTACTTTATTACAAGTATTAGTTGTTTGGGCTAATTAGGTTTTGGGCTTGATGGGCTTTAATATACCAACTAATGTGGTATATAAAGACCCACCAAGCCCTAGTTTCAAAGTGTTCCTCCTTGCAAGTATTCTGCCTCCTTGAACAAGCTAACCTAAATACTCTCAAGCTAAAATCATTCTAGGTTGCTTTCTTTGTTGCTTGCATTATATTAGATGAAAAGGGACTTACAAGCTAAAATATAAAGAACACAATAAATGATCCTAACATACTCTTTTTCCTCTCGGCATTTTATAATTTAATCTCTACAATTATACAAGTAAGCACATAATTAATAATACGTAATCACGTCAAACTATAAAACTCACAGGCAAGGCTGGTCCTCCCGGCTTTTGAGCGGCAGTACATGGACAGTCTTCAGAATCTAAAGCCTATGCTCTGATACCACCTGTGGCGACCCCACTTTTTAATATAAATAGTTGGCGCGTTTTCGCAACGAAAGCCGCGGAAGACCCATTTTACAAAAACTTTTTAAAACAAACTAAGATACATATATATATATAAAAATATTATTTTTTTACTGCACAACTATCTTTACACGGGTCTCGGCCCCAAAATAAAATCCAAAAGTTCCTACGCCTCCACAGGTCGCGTCCCATGTACTGCATCCGCCCTCAAAAGTCCGTGGAGTCACCGCCATCAGCCTGCCTCAGTCGAGACGTACCTCGACGTCGGACTCGGTCGTACCTACAACACATAAAATTGAGCGATTGCCCAGTAGGTGAAAATATGCGTGAATGCAGCGTGCACTCAACCCCAATCCCGACACCTCACCATGCAATGCACGCTCGTCCCACCACTTATCTCATCTCATCTCATCTTATCTCATCTCATCTTATCTTATCTCATCTCATCTTATCTCATCCACCGGGCCCTAGGTTGGACTAATGCACCTCATAAATAACCCTACGGCACCTACCGTAAAGTTCGAGCGGCACCAACCACTCATCTCGACGGCACCAACCGTCCATACTCATTAGTGGCACCAACCACTAATCACGACGGCACCAACCGTCTATATAAATAAAGCTGGGCGGCACCAACCGCCCATCTCGACGGCACCAACCGTCAGGTGCAACTAGTATCAACCTCAACTCGACTTCGAGTTGACAACCAGCATCGGTCACATTCTACCCCGCTCAACGACACCTTAAGGTGTCACCGTATCAATATGGTCATCCAATCTTACCTCAATATGTCGTGATATGCGATGTGTGTCATACAAGTCGCACAAAATAACAACCACATCTCGTAAAACCCAAAAATCCGGAAATCCTTTAAAATCCCGAAAATAATACTTACAGCTGAAAATAAAATAACCGTTGACCAGGGAATTTAATCAAAACCCAAAAATGGTTTAAATTAAAAGATTTGGGCTGAAATCAACTAAAGCCCAGAATGGTCACACCAGGCCCATGAAAAGTCTACTAACAGTTGACCTGACGAAAAACCTTTTTATTCTGGCGAAAACCTGTCTATGTTGCGAAAAGTTTTGGCATTGCGAAAAGCTGGCGAAAAGCTTAGGCTAGCGAAAAGTAGCGAACAGCTTAGACTTGGCGAAAACTTTGGAAGTGGCGAAAAGCTTTCTCATTTTGAACAGTAACTAGCGAAAACTTATATTAAGTAGCGAAAAGTTTTGGTTCGCGAAACTCACGAAAAGTGGCGAAAAGCTGGGTTCGCGAAAACCTAACAAAAGTTGGCGAAAAGCTTGGTTCGCGAAACCTCACAAAAAGTGGCGAAAAGCTTTGGTTCGCGAAAACCTCATCATTGGCCCACGAAAACTTTTTCCTCACATACCGAAAACCTTAGGCCCGCGAAAACTGATTTTCCGGCCCGCGAAAACTTTTTCCTCTCACATACCGAAAACCTTAGGCCCGCGAAAACTGATTTTTCCGGCCCGCAAAAACTTTCTCCTCTCACATACCGAAAACCTTAGGCCCGCGAAAACTGATTTTCCGGCCCGCGAAAACTTAAAATGGCCCGCAAAAATGGCTTTTGGCCCGAAAACATGAAATCATCCCAAAACACAAGTAAACCCAGAAAATGAAGAACAGTATGCGAAAAACACTAAGTTCTTCAATTCTTCAAGAAATTTCATCACACAAACATCCTTCTAACTCACATAAACACCTAAATAGATTATAGAACTCATATGTTGAGCTCGAACAAACATCATAACACTTCAAAAACATCACGAATGTACCAGAAATTCGAAACTAAAAATCGGGTTTAACGAAAACATTTACGTGTTGTAGATGAAATCTTCACCTACCTCACGTCCGAAATTAGCTAAACTACGATTTTTCCGAGCTCTCGATCGTTGGTTGTTGAGTTTGAAGGTTTTCTTCTCTCCTTTTCTTCTCCTTTCTCCTTTTCTTCTTAATGAAGTTTTTGAAGTATAATTGTATATTTAACTTGGGATAGCTCACGTGATGACAAGGAGGTGATAAGTAGGTGATGAAGTTTTCCTCTTTGGCTAAGAAAGGTTCTCTTTTTGTAATTTTCCTCCTTTATTGAGTTTGGGCCCAACTATTCTTTGGGCTCAATTTCAAAATATCGAGCTTGCCCGAAATTAACTTCATTAATTTCGAATATACTATGCGTAATTCCCGTATTAAAATTTTACGGGAATTACAGCAAACACACCAAATCAAGACGATTCCAACGCTTTTGATTTGAGATTATTTTTATTTTTATTTTTATTTTTCTGTTATTAGAAAAAAAAAGAGGAAAAGGCCATAAAAAAAGAAAAAGAAAAGGCAGTAAAAAAAAGGAAAGAATAGGCCATAAAAAAAAGAAAAAAAAAAGAATTTTGAGCTACATCGTTCAAAGAAGGCCGATTTCAAAGTCAAAAGGCGCTTGAAGTAGCGTCTTACTATAAGGGTAGTCAGACTTACTATAAGTAGCGCTTAAATTTAAGGGTAGTCGGTCTTCATATTCTATTGTGTTTATATTTAGGGGGAGTGTATAGATAGAAAAAGCGCAAAGGTTTAAAAGCGTATATTACATCAGAATAGTGCATATATTTAGGGGGAGTAAAGACATGATGATAAAATAGCGCAACTATTTAGTAGGAGTGTGTTAGGAATATTTATTGTGTTCATCATCATATTCCTCTTATAATTGGTTAGATTGTAAATATTAGATAGTTAGGGACCAAATTGTAAATATATACCTAAAGTAGAAAGGTATATATAGTCAAGGTCCTCATTTCAATTTGGTAGGTTTTTGGAAACATAGTTTTACGCATGTAAAGTTTGGAAAGCTTAATAGAAAATTTGTTGAAAAAATTCTCACTCTCATTCTTACTTTACGCGCGCGAAAACCTCACACACACAAACAAAATTCGATCGAAGATTAATTGAAGACCTCTTGATTATCATCTGGATTTGCTGCTCGATAATCAAGCAGGTTTCGGATCCACTCTGCTCTGATCGAACGGTTTCTCAAACGATTAAGGTTTGAATTAAGCTTCCGCGCATTTAACAGTTCGTTCAAGCCTAAGTGTGTGTTTAATCTAATGTGTTGATTGATTTCTGGACCTACAATTGGTATCAGAGCATACTTGCGTGATTGATCGTAGGCTAATTGAGATCAATTCGTTTGAATTCGCTGAGATTTTGATTAAATCTAGTTCGACGTTCGAAAACTTGGCCGATAAGTTTTTGGCTAATTCACTGATAATCTGCTTTAGATGCTCTTAATTGAGTGTTAGACATTGAATATCGTGACTTTTCGTTCGATATTTTGATGTCAATTGGCCAAAACGAGGTGTAGATTGAGAAAATTGACAGTTTTTAATAGTTTACGCTCGAAGAACTTGGTTTGCGAATGATGAACAGTGTTTGCGAACTATGAACTAGGTTTACGAGCGTAGAACAGTGATTAGAATCTTAAGTAACTGTCATTTTGAGCTGTTTACGAACGTTGATTATCTGTTTAAACAGCTAAGTCAACGAAATAACTTTGCGGTCAAAGTATAGTTTACGGGTATAAGGTTGCGCGTTTCAGAGTTTACGAACGATTTTCTATCGTAAACCAAGCTAAACTAAGTTTACGATCCACTGAATCCTAGATTATCAGTGTTTACGAAAGAATTTCGATCGTAAACAACTGAAGTCTAGTTTACGTGTCTTTTCCAATCGTAAACTGCCAAATCTGCATTTACGAATCTATGGTGATCGTAAACCTCTGAATCCCTGTTTACGAATCATTTTCATTCGTAAAAATACACTGTTTGGGTTTACGAATCATATTCGATCGTAAATCTTTCTAAAAAGACTTTACGAATCATTTGCAACCGTAAACCTTCCAATTTACGAATCCTTAAGTTTACGAATCATTATCAATCGTAAACCATTCGAGACTTAGTCTGCGAAAACTAGTTCAATCGTAAACCTCATCCGCTCACGTTTACGAATCATTTACGTTCGTAAACTTCCCAAACATAGCGTTTACGAATCCATTTCAATCGTAAACCTTATCCTGTCTATAGTTTACGAATAAATTTCGTTCGTAACTATCATTTACGAATCTATAGTGTTAGGAATATTTTTAGTTGTGTTCTTTTAGTCTTTTGGGTCTTTGTATACTTGAAATATTTATTTGTATTGTTGTTTTAGACTTAGGCTCATTATATTAGATGTTTAGTTTGTCTAGGGACCAAAAGTGTAATTATGCCAAAATATTGGCATAAAAGTGGGTTAGGGCTTCCACTTGTAATTATCCTTCAATCAAAAAAGAAATTCCCACTTCTTGCAAAGGGCAGCCGCCACCTCTCTCTCTCTCACTGTTCTATCAACGAAAACCATCCAAAGGAGAGAAGAGAGCAAAATCCTTAGATAAATCGAGGGCTGCTGGGTTTTGGTGACCTACAAGTGGTATCAGAGCCACCGTGTTAACGAGTATGGTAACTAAACGGATTTTTGGTTCGAGTTTTACAGGTTTTGCTGCCATTTTTTTTAAACTCATTTTCGAACTGTTGAACACCTTGAACTGCATTTTTAGCTTCGATTTTTGGGTTTAAGCTGGAGTTTTGAGTGTTCCTAAACTGGTCTTGATCTTTTGAACTCAAAAGAAGTTGTTTCCAGCAGTTTTAAGAAGTTTTTAAGCCATTTTCATACCCAGATTTACGTTTTCGGTACTAGAACTCGAGTTTTCGGTACTACTGTTCGTCCGAAAAGTTTTCGATAAAAAAAAAAAAAAAAAAAAAAAATTTCGGTACTGTTTTCGGCGCTACAGTACCTTTTCGCGGTTACAGTAGTTTTCGTTACTACTGTTCACCCGAAAACTTTCGAAAAAATAAAAAATAAAAAATAAAAGTTTTCGGTATAAGACTTTTCGGTACTGTTCATCCGAAAAGTTTTCAAAAAAATAATAATAAAAAAAATAATAATAATAAAAAAAAAATCGGGTACAAACTTTTCGGGTCAGTACTGTTTAACCGAGGGTTATCTACTTCATAGAAAGTTTTCGGTATTACTCTTACAAGTTTTCACAAATGATTTTAAAAAAGTTTTCGGTATTTAACTGTTTCAGTTTCATAAAAGTTTTCGATATTCTTACAAAAGTTCTCGGCATACATGTGACACTCAAAACTCAAAAGTTCTCGGGTCAGGCTATAAAACTTTTTGGTACAAAAAGGTTTTCGGAATTCACCTTAAGGAACTTTTCGGCATTTCACTGTTTCGAAATTTTTAAGAAGTGCTATCTCTTTACGAAATTTTTTTTCTTCTTTGCGAAAACTTACACTTTGAAAATAATTAGATTCTTTATTTTAACTGCTCGAACCATAGAATTTACATTTAGAACTTTTCGGCATAAAACTTCTCGGCAACAATAGTTAGATTCTTTATTTTAACTGCTCGAACCAAAATAATTTTAAACCTACTCAACTAACACGTTGATCCAAGCCTAGCAACCCTCATGAACTAGAAAATTAAAAAAATATGGATGCTTCAAGAAAACAAGTGGAGAACTTCGCTTCATCTGACTCAGAGGTAAACTCTACAGACTTGGAAAATGAACTCATTTAGTGTATCTTTGCTTTGAAAGAACATAACAAAGATATTGATAAGGGCAAAAAGGCCTGAATGATCCCAAGCAAAGAGTGAGTGTGATCTAAGTAGCCATCAAAAGGAGGAAATCCTTAAGATGCTGCTAAAAGAGGCACACGAAATCATTGATTGTTTATCATCTAGGGTAGCAAAATATGATTTTTAAATTATTGAGCTTACTAAAGAATTATCTACCAGTGAACTGAACCAGAGTAAAACAGTCAATGAGTTAAAGTCTAAGCTAGAAAACAATCAACGTGTCCTTATTCAAAACCTCATAGAAAAGGGGTGTGAAATGACACGTTCGATTAATACTGAAGAAAAGGTCTCGAAATTGGAATCTCAAGGTGTACATCTTGAGACCCAAATTAGAGATCTAATCAAAAGCCTAGATACCTCTGAGTGTGAGCGAAGTGCGTGGTCTGCAAAATATAATTGGCTCTATGAGGAACGAGTGAAATTACTCTCCAAAATTCAATTATTGGAGGACAATCTCTCATATAGAGCATATGAGTTTAATAATTCTCTAACTGCCGAGACAAGTGCTTCCGCTCCATATATTCCGGCAATTACTGAGAAATTTGCAGACCGCAGCATAACTTTGGAGTCTGAACGACAAAGTTTTGCAGCTGAAAGGAGAGCTTTAATAGAACAAAATAGGCAACTTCTTGATCAGATTTCCGAGATGAAGAATCTTTCAGCAACTAAGAAAACTCCAAAGTCCATTTAGATAGAGTGTTTTTAACTCCAAAACGGGAGGAAATGGACGAGGAAGAATTCCTTTTAAAGAAGAACGCGTTGTCTTCTAAGTCCACTACTTCAAATTTTTTTTGAAAAACACTCCGAGCTTTCAACGCCTTCTCCCTGCGACTTTTCAAGTGATTAATTCTTTTCAGGGAGAAGATCTTTTAAACAAGAACACGACTATTGCCATGACTCTTCTTTTTCAAAACTTTTATTTGAAAGCAATAGTCGTGATGAAAATATTGAAAAATTTGAAATTCTTCATCCTTCTTCTCACTCGTTTAACAAATTTGATCACTCACGAAGAAGTGATGAAAAGACTGCATTACAACGCATCGTTCCTAGATCAAACTCACTGTCTTCACACTCGGCCAAACAAAACGACATGTGGATTCCTATGAATACACAAAGGCAAGTGTGGATGCCTAAATCAAAGACTCCCGTAAAGTTGACGTCAAATTTGATTTGGTCTCCTCATCTAGAATGTGCATTTATACTAACAACGATAAAGGACCCACTCAAAAATGGGTACCAAAAACTTAGTTGTTTTGCATTCCCATCAGGTGTGGTAACAGAGGTTGCTCCACATACATGGTGGGTATGAGATGACGAGCAACCACAAGGCTCCCGGATACAACAATTCGGGACCCGTCCGTTCACGATACAGGCTTCTTGTAGGTTCCAGATTCAACACATCCAACGAATTAAGATGAAGAACTTGAGAATTAGATCGATTGACTCACCTTGTTGATACGCGCGGAAGCAATATGCGAATAATCAATCAATCTTCATTTAATCCAATAGCTTTCTCTACAAGCAATCCAAATACCTCTCCACAATTAAGCCTAATCTACTGTGATGAAGAGAGAGATATTAAAATGAGAGAGAGCCTCGCTCAAGGTGTGCTCAAGTTGTGTGTAAAATACACACACTTGCCCTATATATACCAAAGCATACTTTGGTATATTACACATCAGTCCCTATATTATCATAAACTACAATTTGGTCCCTAGACAAAGATAACATGACATTTGAGCACTAGAAATGGATTCCTAACAATCTCCCCCTTAGTGTTCAAATGTCATTGGAGCGCCAATAGTCTTTATCTCTAATGATCTTCAGTCTTCATCATCGATTGAACACAAGAATGGATTCCTAACAGTTTGTTGGTATTGCCCAACGTTAGCCGTAAAAGGTAACTATACGGGTATTGCTGCAATAGGCGTGGCTAGTGTAGTGGATTTGATTCATCAAGAATATTTTGTCCCTCATATTTTTGTGAGTGATAATATCCATGGGCTCCTTGATAAAAGTGAGATCGTAATGCATGGAACGTGATTAAGGAGTTAATCATATTTACAATAAACTTTTGGAATCAAGAAAATAAATAAGTTTGCAAGGATGACGCATTCCTACCTTGAACTTATTTAGGATATTATGTGACAAGGAATTGACACGGGCAATTACTGCTTAAGGATAGTGATACGTATTCGAGATACTTATTATCTATGTCACTTAGGTAATCTTAATGTATTTGCTAGGTACTAATTATGATTTATAGAATGAGAATGAGTTCTAATTCTATTGCCAACGTGACATGGATCCTACTGGGTCACACCGAAAAGAAAAGATCAACGAAACTAATTTTTGTATGTTACATGGAGATGTAAATATGATGATAAATTAATTATAGGATAATTTATTTATTCATCATATAAAACAAAAGATTCAAATTATTTATATGAGAAATATATATATATATATATGATATATAATATATCCATGTGATATATTTATTTATGGATGAAGATTTATTTTAATGGATTCTATTGATTGACTTTAGGAAAGATGGCAATCAATGGAAGTTGTTATTCCATGATTTGATTTATTCCATTATTTAGCTTATTAGATAATTCCCAATCATATCTATTTAATGAATTAGATTATTTTTCTTTAAGAGAGATATGAGAATATTTACTAAATATAAGTTTATATCTTAGTCTACATATATGATACACACGTTGGTGACCTAAAAACATATATCTTTTGTGTACAAGATTGAACAGAAGAAAAGCACGTTCATAGAGCTCATATAAAGGTTTTTGCGGTAATCAAAAAGGAGTTTTTGAGTTACTCGTAAAACTGTGAATCAAGTAAGATCGTCGGAGTATTTTCTAGCTAAAGAAAAGACGATTCTTTGATCGAATTCTTGGTGGATATCAGTAGAGATACCATACATTTGGTATTTAAATACGCATTCATCTCAAAGGTAATATCAGGTATAATTTCTATGAACCGGTTAAGTTTAATTCGCATGGATCTTGGTGGAATCGGTTTGATATGTTGATATAAAATTTTAAATTTCCGCTGCGCCTAATACATGATTACGTGCACCGATTCCTTTCAGTTTTGTCACATCTACCATAACCTTAAAGTCTAATGAACGGCATCCATCGCTGAGATTCCAAGTTATCCGTGTTCAGATAGCCCCCAAGATCATCCCCAATCTGTTTTAGTATCCCCGTTGTTCGAGCCCAAAAAGGGATATCATGGATTTGTACGTAAAACTGACTCCTATCCAAGATCGTATTAGTCGGGTCCTCCTCCTTAGTGAGCGCACTCGGGATGATAATCTGCTTTTCGAAAGCCCACGGGGAAGCATCAAGGATTCGACGCCGATCAAACTCATGGTACAGATTAATGATAAAACGATCCTCGGCCACTTGATGAACATCAATTCCTCTGCCTGGACGAAAGGCTGATTCTAGCGTTGCTTTTAGCGCAGCGAAATTGAAGCTCTTGCGGGACAGAATGCGACCCACCATCGGGAACACTTCTTTGTCATCCCCACCACCTTTTCGAACTTCTTTTATCGACAATCCTCGCAGTTCATCTTGCATTAACTCAATTTCTTTTGTTGACATAATTGAACACGCTATCAGATGCTCCGGTACTTTAGTCTACACGTACTACAAACTTGTCGATGCCTCCCTGAGTACCTATCAAAAGAATACGTTAGGAGCACTTTCAGGTCCAAGCAACGTCAAGATCAAAGGAAAAGAAGAAGAATATTAAAACTCCCGAGAAATCTTATGCAGCAGTGGAGATCTTTGCGAGATTCCTAGAGAGATTGGCATACTTCCAAGGTAGGAACAAATTAAAAAAAGAAAAAGAAAGAACAGAAAAGAACAGACTCTACAAAAAAAAAGAGAGAAGAAACACTCTAATCATAGAGAAAAAACACTCATAGAGAGAGAATTGATTGAATGTATTATGTTAATGAGTAATTCTAGTCTCCCAGATGATTTAATCGTTGTTTGGTGGGAATTTAACATGTAAGATGCATGCGATTTCATTTTAGTTGACTTAAATGCTCGAAACAAATATTCTTCAACGTGAGATGAAATATTTGGGGAGAGTTAGAGCATAAATCGGAACTAACGATTAAATTATGTCAATCGGATGTTATGAACGTTTAAGTCAACGTGGGTTGGAATATAAAAATGGGATGTTAAACTGACTAAAACGAAATCGTGTGCGTCTCACGTGTTAAATTTCATTGAAACTAACGATTAAGTAAACCGGGGGACCAAAATAATACAAAATCGACAACATTGGGGACTAAAAGTTATGTTTCGAAACATGGGGACGAAAAAATGACCATATCCCAAATATTGGGGACCAAAAACGTTGTTCTCCCCTTATATTATGTACCAAATAAATAAAAAAGAAAATTGAAGAGAAATTCTAATTTTATTAAAAAAGAAAAATAATAACGCTTTAACGACCAATTTACGGTTAGTAACGGTATGAAACAAAGATTGAGTTTATATTATCCAACTAAAATATATAATATGAAGATTGATATATTTATATAATTATCTGCGAGAGAGAAGGTTCCCAAGTGACTGCTGCACACCAAGAATGAATTAGGAGTGTCAATGGGCGAGTTCGGGGCTGGTATTGGACATACCAACCCCGTACCAAATCCCCATTTTAAATACCGTCCCCGCTAATTCACCGCTTGTGATGGATTGGTTCGGGGACGGAGAATCACCGTTCGGGGATCGGAGTTCCCGTGGGGGATTCGGGTTCCCCATATTCAAATATCCAACGACTTAATTTTTTTTTTCAGTAAAAGAATAAATTAAGTAACACCGACAAAGCCGACAATAAAATAACGAAACATTCACGATAAAAAAATTGCGATAAACTACGGCTACGATGTGTTTTTTTAGGGTGATGTTTTATCTTAGTTTTATTTTTAAATGAAAATAAAAAAATTATCATAATAATCGATCATTAAAATGAATGATTGTGCATTTGTTATGTTTAATTTAGAATTACATTTGGTTATATATTTTATTTTTTTTAAAAAAATACGATATGAAATTAATTTTGTTAGGAATATTTTCTAGTGTTCAATGATCACGTTATCTTTGTTTAGGGACTTAATTGTATTTTATGTAAATATAGGGACTAAAGTGTAAATATACCAAAGATTTGCTTTGGTATATATAGGTAGAGTGTGTGTAATTAACACACAACTCAAGGTAGAAATTCTCTCTCTAGATTATATTTCTCTCTCATCATTAGCATATCTAGATTAGGGTTTATGTGGAGAGAGAGCTTGAGGATCATTGTAGAGAGGATTTGGTGATTAATAGAAGATTAATTGAGATAACCATCTCGAGCTTCCGCGTAGCATCATTCAAGGTAAAATCAATTAATCTAATGCTTGAGTTCATCGATTGTGCTTGATTTGAATATATGTTGGATGAAAATTGTGACCTACATGTGGTATCAGAGCTTAACGTGTTTTGAATTGATCGTTTCGAAAATGTTTTGATCGATTTTGCTGAGAATGATTTTCGATACTGAAATTCAACTTTTCGATACTGAAATTGAACCTTCAAATACTGAAATCGAACACTTCGATACTGATTTTGAATGTTTCAATACTGATTTTTTTTGGCGAATTGCTTGCGAGTTTTCGTTGCTATTCTATGTTTTGAGCTGATCGAATGAATTGTAAACTGATCAAATCTGTGTTTATGATCGAATAGCTAATTGTGGACTTATCGAATTGAATTTTTGATGAATTGTGTTTTTTATCTTCAACGTGTTCTTCGTGAAATACTCGAAATTGACTCATGTTTTGCTTTTGATTAGTTTAATCGAGTGTTTTTACATGTTACCCAACACTATTCTATTGAAAATCTTTACTTAATTTTGAATTTGAGTGTTTCATTTTCGTAATTTGAAAATTGCAAAGTTATGTTCTGAGATAATGTTTTCGGTATTTACTGAAAACTTTTCCGTACTTAATCTGTTAGGTCCGTTTTTAACATCCAACGAAGAACTCGAGCATAGATTTAATCGAAATTACCTTGAACAAGATTGAGCGGAAGCATTTGGGTAATATTCAATCAAATCTTTGTTAATCACAAACTTTCTCTACAATTATCCTCTTTCTCTCTCTACAATTAACCCTAGCTTAGATAGTGATTAGAGAGAGTGTTTCTAGTGAGAGAAAGCTAAACTCAAGTTGTGTGTATTTTACACACACTTGCCCTATATATACCAATCAATATTGGTATATTTGCATTCTAGTCCCTAACTATACATATATTACAATTAAGTCCCTAAACAAAGATAACTTGATTATTAAACACTATAAAATACTTCCAACAATCTCCCCCTTAGTGTTCAATTATAATTGAAGCTTCGGTTATCTTTGTCTCTCGAATCTTCAGTCTTCATCATCAGTTGAACACAACAGAATAATTTCCAACAATCTCCCCCTTTGTGCTCAATTTCGAATTTGACACGGTCTTTGTTGCTGTTTGAAGAAATATCTGAGAGCGTCTGGAGAATCTTCAGTCTCCCCCTATTTACATGCACCCTCATTTTCTTCTTTACAACTTGAATATTCGTCACCTTCTTGCATATATCAGAGTCGCGCGGATCATCAGCATTGACATGTCGTGTATGCTCGAACCATGGAGAGAGGTCTTGTTTGTTGTGGTTCAGCACGTGCGTTGCAAGCATGGCTTCTTTAATGATTTCACGTGCTTGGCTTTCTTGATATACTTCTCCCCCTCATGGCGATTCATTTGTATCGTCATGCTGTGTGATCAAGGTGATCCTGTGTACGCTGAACGTGTTGGCATTGAATTTCGGATGAAGTACCTGAAAACGGGACAGACGACCGATCATCGTGAGACATCCCTTGATGTCACTCTTGGTCGTTGATGCGAAGTCACACAGACTTGCATTTGAAGGGACTACGGGGCCACATAGGCAACCCGTTGACATCATTCTAGAGTCGTGCTCCAGAAGATGGCCTGCTACCGTTGTTGTTTTGATGTTGCAACGGCAGGACTTCCTTCTGATCATAGAAGCACATCATTTAATGATGCGTCTACAGAAGTTCTGGCAAGGTCACGTAGACCAGCAATATGTGTGTAAAAGAATGTATGTGTCCTAGAAAAGTGGAAAACATTTAGGCGATGAGGACACACTAGACATTTACGTGTTCAAGAAAGTCGTGGTATGGGGCTGTGGACCACTTAGTTCAATATCTCCCGTTTCCAAATGAAACGGTGATAGCATATGTGGTTCCCCGTGATATATTGAAACATATGTCTTTTGGGAGACAAATGAGTAGCGGAGGAAGGGTTGTGCATGCGCCTTTGGACCAGATGAAGCGTCTTCTACCCGGGATCTGATAAATCAGTCATGCACCTATATGGTTATGGTCCGGATAGTTTGTGGTTGAGGTGTAATGATTTCATCGTTATTCGCTCGAATACCCTCACATACACTCGGGGTTTGTTCCTGGGATAGGTGCAGTTGGGATGAACTGAACCATGGAAACAGGTATGTGAACACCTCGTATTGTCCATGCGCTAGTTGATGTTGACACTCCCTCAAAGCTTGAAGTTTGTCTTCCGGCATTCTCTTTTATCTCTTGCGCCTTTTTAGGTAACGCTCCCCCTAAATTATTGCGCTATTCCTAATGTGATGCCCTTGCTCCCCCTAAATAGATGTGCTATTTCAAATATGATGCTCTTGCTCCCCCTAAACATGTGCGCTCTTGTAGAAATTTGCATATTACTTTCTTTCAGGTCAAGCGCCTTTAGTAAATGAAGTATCACTCCCCCTTTAAAATGTGCGCCTTTTAAGTATGCGCTTTTGAGTATCACTTCCCCTAAAACATATGCGCTTTTGATAATAAAACTACGGTAATACGCTCTTTTGAAGCTCTTGCACATTTTCTATCATCCACTCCCCCTAAGTAAAAACAATATAGAACATTAAGACCGAATATTCTGTAAATATAGAGTTTGACTCCCCCAAAATAAAACTCAAGTGCCTTTTGCAATTTGAAATTGGCCCGGCCTTCTTTAAACATTGAAGCTCAAATTTTTTTTTTTTTTTTTTTAATGGCCTTATTTTTCTTTTTCTCCCCCTTTTTTTTTTTTGCCTCTTCTTTTTTTTTTATGGGCTTATTTTTTAATGTTTTTTTTTAATGGCCTTCTTTTTCTTTTTGTTTTATGTCCTTTTTTTTATGGCCTTTTTTTTTTTTTTTTTTAATGGCCTTATTTTTCTTTTTCTCCCCCTTTTTTTTTATGGCCTCTTTTTTTTTTTTTTTTATGGCCCTCTTTTTTTTTTTTTTTTTTTTTTTTTAACAGAAAAATAAAACTTAAAACAATGTCAAATCAAGAGCTTTGGAATAGTCTTGATTTGGTGTGTTTGCTCACGTCACATACCGATCACGTGTGTGGAGCAACCAGAATACCACACGTGTCGGGGTCTTGTGCGACTGCTCATCATCGCATACCGACCATACATCTGGAGCAATCGTCGTCTATTTACCATGTATGATCGGGAACCTGCAAAACAAATTATCGGGACTTTGGTACCCATTTTTGGATGGGTCCTCCCTTATTAGCAGTGAAACAATTATGCATATAAGGTTCAAATTTGAAAGCAAAATTATCACATAAAGCAGTCATAGGAATCCACATTTGTCGAGGACTACTTATTTCCATTTGTAGCTTAGGTTTCCAAATTTGTTGTACCTTTTTGAAATTTAACTTTTCAGCATCGGTGAATGTGTGTCTTTTTATAGAAGAGAAAATTTTCTCTTTCGCCAGTCGCTTAAGATGTAATTCGGATTTGACATTGACCGGGTACTTGAGAGAGGAATACGAGCTTATAGAATCAATAGCATTAAGTATAGAAGTGTCGTATTTCCTACCTTCTAGACTCACATCATTCACTTTGTAATGTGTACTAAATGAGCTACTTTTGTTTAGACAATTATTACTTTTGGACGTTTCAGTTTTAATAGAGAATGTGTATTTATTGTCTGTTTTAGCTTTAGTAGCTTCTTGCTTTATCTTTGGAATGACTTTAGGAATTTTTGGAGGAAGAATAGAGTTGGGAACAGTTTTGTTTATTGTAATAGAAAATGAATTGTCTTGCTCTATTCTTTCCTGCTTTATAGGTTTAGTCATTTGAGTTTTCTGATCCTGTTTAGAAGATATATCGTTTAAAGGTTCAGGTTTTACAGGATAAATGGTTGTAGTTGTGCCCTTTTCTAAGGAATATTTGAGAAATGAATTCTCCTTTACAAGCTTATCCATTTTTGCTCGAAACTCTTTACGTTCTGATTCCAGAAGAGAATGTAATTCATCAATTTTGCGTTCATTTTCTAGAATATCACAATCTTTAGAGTTTGGTTTTGTTGATTGTATAGAATGTTCCTCGTTTGGCACGGACTCAATTGTTTGAGTCGACTTATTTAGAGACAATATAGTTTCTTTTATTTCGCGTTGCTCAGTTTGTCCTCGTTTAGCTAGAACATCTTCTAATTCTTTAATTTTTTAATATAATTGATTTCTTTGTTCAAGAAAACTTTTATTTTGGGCTGCACTATTTATTTTTTCGTCTCTACATGTAGATAAGTCTTTTGTAAGTTCGCTTATAGTTGATTCTTGTTGTGCGACCCTTGTCTTTAAGCTCGTCAGCCTTTCTTGTTCTATTGTTAGTTTATTTTTAAGAATAGATTTTTCTTCTAGACTCTTAACTAAGCAGTTGTAATTATTTTCTAGCTTAGCTTCTAATTCTTTGATTTTTATCAAGTAGTTGGTTTCCATATTTACTTTCTGGGTTGGATGTTTTTTTTTTTTTTTATCGTTATCGTGTTTTTGAATTGATATTAAATTTTGGATCAATGTGTTCGAATAGATTTTCGAATGATTAAGTTTTCAGAAGTTTAGGTATCAAAAAATTTGAAATGATTAGAAAAGGAAAAAAAACTTATACCGAGAATAATTTTTTTGTACCGAAAAATTTTTCCAATCCAAAAAAAATTTGTTACCCAAAAAAAATTTTTTTCGTACGAACCGGGAACCTTTTTGAAGCAGGTACGCAAAAAATCTCGTAGCTAAAAATTTAAAATTTTAGGACTTTTTTTTCTACCTAAAACTATCGAAAGCTTTGCGGTATCGAAAATCTTTTTCCCATCATAAATTTTCGTATATGTATAGAAATGTCTGTCGTATGAGAAAAGTTTTCGTATGAGATAGGATACGAAATCCTTAAAGAAATAATAGAATAGTTATACGAAAAATTTTTGCAAAGGTTTTCGTATGGAATAGTGTTTTCGTATCACAAATCTTTTCGTATGGAATCAGAAAGTTGTCGAGAATAAAATTTTCGTATGTAAATTTTTTCGTACTTACACCTTTTTCGTACGAGAATAAGATTGTTTTTTTTTTTTTCGTATCAAAGAGTTTTACGTACGAAAGTCAAAGCAAAATGTTTTTCGTATTGGACCCTTCTTCGTACGAAAACTTTTTTTTTCGTATGGGAAACTTTATTTTTTTTCGTACGCACTCTTTTTCGTATTGAAAATAAAATTGGTTTTCGTACCACAAATTTTTCGTATAGAATTTCGGACGATAAAAGTTTTCATATTCACTGTAGCGTTCGAAAACTTTGACAAATGTTTTTCGTATCGGATGTTTTCGTACGAAAGTAAAAACTTAAACTTTCATTTTGAACAGTGTTTTCGTATTGAAACCTTTTTCGTACGAAAGATAAAAAAAATTATTTTTCGTATCAAATGTATTTTTCGTACGAAGAGAATTAATTTTCGTATCTAAAGAAAAACTTTTTTTATTTTTTTTTTGTATAAATTTTTCGTATCGTAGTCTTCGTACGCGGATAATAGTTTTCGTACACAAACTTTTTTCGAACGAAAGTCAGAAGTTTTTCGTATCAAGGAGGATTTCGTACGAACACAGACTTTTTCGTAAGCTACAGTATATGCAAATCTTAAGTCAATGCGAAAAAATTTGTGAATGTGAGTGATACGAAATTTTTAGTCAAAGCACAAACTGGTACGAAAAATAATTCATACGAAAAAAATGAAAATTTTTCGTTTGCTACAGTATACGAAAATGTAGGGTCAACACGAAAATTTGATAATGTGAGAGATACGAAAATTTTGGTCAATGCGAAAATAGGTACCAAAACAGTGTCATGCGAAAATTTAAGCTTGATACGAAAAAGTATGACTGGTGCGAAAAAGTGACTGGTGCCAAAAACGTGATTTTATATGCGAAGTTTTCAAATAACACCCAATTTAACACATTAAGCACGGTTAATCGATCGAAATACGTTGGGCAATCACCTAAAACACTCGATTAACATGATCGAAACCAAAATATAGTCCAATTTAGCAATTTAGCGAAGAACAGTTTGAAGGTTAAAAAAATAGTTCGATCGACACAACTCAATTCAATTCAGAATTAGCATTCGATTAAGCATATAGTCAAGATAATCAGTGTTGCGAAAAGGATTTGCTCAGCATCATACGAAATCATCACCGAATCAGCATAGAATTTTATCAAATTACTGTAGCGTGCGCAAACAATTGTGCGAAGAACATCATACGAAAAAAAAAAAAATTCAGCAACAAAAATTGGTCAATTCAACAACGAATTTGGCTCTGATACCAATTGTTAGGTCCGTTTTTAACATCCAACGAAGAACTCGAGCATAGATTTAATCGAAATTACCTTGAACAAGATTGAGCGGAAGCATTTGGGTAATATTCAATCAAATCTTTATTAATCACAAACTTTCTCTACAATTATCCTCTTTCTCTCTCTACAATTAACCCTAGCTTAGATAGTGATTAGAGAGAGTGTTTCTAGTGAGAGAAAGCTAAACTCAAGTTGTGTGTATTTTACACACACTTGCCCTATATATACCAATCAATATTGGTATATTTGCATTCTAGTCCCTAACTATACATATATTACAATTAAGTCCCTAGACAAAGATAACTTGATTATTGAACACTATAAAATACTTCCAACATAATCATTAGTTTGCGGCGATTGTTTGCGATATAAGTCTTCAGGTACACTTCACAGAAAAGGTTTCAGTACTTACTATAAGGTTTTCGGTATATACTGGAAACTTTACGGTACTTAAGCAATAGTTTTCGGTACTTATTGTTTGCGATACAAGTTTTCAGGTACTCTTCACAGAAAATTTTCGGTACTTATTACAAAGTTTTCGGTACTTACTATACAGTTTTCGGTATTTACTAGAAACGTTTCGGTACTTAATCAATTGTTTTCGGTACTTATTGTTTGCGATACATTTTAAAAACTTTACCAAAAACTTTACCAAAATCTTTACCAAAAACTTTACCAAAATCTTTACAAAAAAAAAACTTTATAAAAAAAAGAAAAAAGTTTACGATACGAACGTTTGCGGTCCCAAAGTTTACGGCCGGAAGTTTACTTTACGGGTTCAAAACTTTACGGTACTGAAGTTTGCGGCTCTTATTCATCCGCAAACATAGACTTTACTTTACGGATTTCACTGTTTACGAATCTAAATCTACCGTACACTCAAACTTTATTAATTTTACTGTTTACGGCATTGATTCATTCGTAAACTATTACTTTACAAATCTAGTGTTTGCGGATACAAATACTTTAAATATTTTTCAGAATCGTAAACCTTACATTCTTTTAATAATATACAAAGTTTAAAATACACTATCTTTTAAAGCCGAAAATTATTTTAACACTTTGCAATAATATTGTTTACGGCTTGATTTGTAATAGTTTGCTGTATCTAAACTTTGCCGTGTTGAAAAGATTAAAACTTAACTGAAATTAAAAGTTTGCGGTTTATTTCTAAACATCAATTATAAACCGAATCGAAAACGTCGACAAAATTTAAAACCAATTCATAAAACACGTCAACGATCATATACATCCAACAATTTTTTTTACAAAATTGAAATCCAACATTTTATATAGAATTTAATTACCAACATTATTTGAACCTAATCTTCAAATTCCATATCTGAGCTAAAAAAATTAAAATGGATTATTATACATATGATCAAGAAATGTATGAACTTCATAAACAATTAAAGAAGGAAAAGACATTACCAAAAACTTCAACCTCAAAAATTGAGAGAATACCATCTGAAACTATAAATACTAGTACATCTCACGAACAAAAGATTATAAAAGAGCTAGAAGATAGACTAGTAAATAATGAACGTATCCTAAGAAAACACCTACTAGAAGAAGCAAATCTTGGGATACAACTACAATTAGCAAATGAAAAAATAGTTAGTTTAAAGCTTAAGGCAGAAAAGGATGGATCGCACATACATGAACTTACAAAAAGTTTGTCTGCCTACAAAGAAGAAAATAAAAATTATCAAGCTCAAAGTAAAGGTCTTTCTGAAGAACACACTAGATTACACTCTAAAATTAAAGAACTAGAGGTTCTTCTTGCAAAGAAAGATCAACTTGAGCAAAATTTGTTTCTAAATAAGTCGACTCAAACAATTGAGTCAGTGCCAACTGAGGAACATTCTATACTATCGATAAAACTTGAACCTAAGGATTGCTACATTCCAGAAAGTACTAGCAAAACTGTTGAATTAAATTCTCTTCTGGATTCCGAACGAAACGGGTTTCGAGCTCAAATAGATAATCTTTTAAAGGAGTATTTAATTCTCAAAAATTCCTCTCAAAAGGGCACAAGAATGACTAAAGCTATCAAGAAAGAAAAAATAGTGGAAAACAAATCATCTTCTATTGCCACGACTAAATTTTGTTCTCCCTCTATTCCTAATCCAAAAATGACTAAAGTCATTCTAAAATCAAAATTAAAGGAAGAAGCTACTAAAGCTAAATCAGATAATAATTACACATTCTCTATTAAAGCTGAAACGTCTAAAAATAATAATCGTCTAAACAAAAGTAGCTCATTTAATACACATTACAAAGTGAATGATGTGAGTCTAGAAGGTAGGAAATACGACACTTCTATACTTAATGCTATTGATTCTATAAGCTCGTATTCCTCTCTCAAGTACCCGGTCAAAGTCAAATCCGAAATGCATCTTAAGCGACTGGCGAAAGAGAAAATTTTCTCTTCTACAAAAAGACACACATTCACCAATGCTGAAACATTAAATTTCAATAAGGTTCAACAAATTTGGAAACCTAAGCTACAAATGGAAATAAGTAGTCCCCAACAAATGTGGATTCCTATGACTACTTTATGTGATAATTTTGATTCCAAATTTGAACCTTCTATGCTTAAATTGTTATCTACTAATCAGGGAGGACCCGTCCAAAAATGGGTACTAAAGTCCCGATAAATTTGTTTTGCAGGTCCCCGGTCATACATGGTAAATAGACGACGATTGCTCCACATGTATGGTCGGTATGCGATGATGAGCAGTCGTACAAGACCCCGACACGTGTGGTATTCGGTTTACTCCACACACGTGATCGGTATGTGATCTGAGCAAACACATCAAATCAAGACTATTCCAAAGCTCTTGATTTTACATTGTTTTTACTTTAATTTTTCTGTTATTAAAAAAAAGGGCCATAAAAAAAAGGAAAAAATAAAAGGCCATAAAACAATAATAATAAAAAAATAAAGGCCAATAAAAAAAATAAAGGCGAATAAAAAAAAAAGAGGAAACACAATTGAGCTACAATGTTTAAAGAAGGCCGAGCCGATTTCAAAATTCAAAAAGCAATTGAATTTCGGGGGAGTCGAACTCTATATTTTCAATTTTTGATTTTTATAGGGAGTTCGACTTACTATAAATAGCATTTATTTTTATAGAATAGCCGGTCTTCATATTCTATATTATTTTTATTTAGGGGGAGTGGATAGATAGATAGGCAAGGCGCATGAATTTCAAAAGAGCATATTACCATAGTTCTAATATAAAAAGCGTATATGTTCGAGGGGGAGTGATACTTATAAATGCAAAAGGGCACATTTATTGGGGAATGTCACTTCAAGTACAAAAGGCGCTTGATTTTTTTTTGTAATATGCACTTTCACAAAAAGCGCATCTATTTAGGGGGAGTAAGGGCATCACATTAGGAATATCGCAACAATTTAGGGGGAGCGTTACCTAAAAATGCGCAGAGATTAAAAGAGAATGCCATGAAGACAAACTTCAAGGTTTGAGGGAGGTTTAACGTCAATTAGCGCATGGACAACACGAGTTGTTCACATACATGTTCCCATGGTTCAGTTAATCCCAACTGCACCTATCTCAGGAACAACCCCGAGTGTATGTGAGGGTTTTGAGCAAATCACGATGCAATTATCACAACTCAACCACAAACTATTCGGGACGTAACCATATAGGTACAGGACTGATTTATCAGATCCCGGGTAGAAGACGCCTCATCTGGTCCAAAGACGCATGCACAACCCTTCCTAGCTACTCATTTGTCTCCCTAAAGGCAAATATTTCAATATCTCACGGGGAACCGCATAAGCTATCACCGTTTCATTTGGAAACTGGAGATATTGAACAAAGTGGTCCACAGCCCCACACCACAACTTTCTTGAACACGTAAATGTCTAGTGTGTCCTCATAACCTAAATATTTTTTAAAATTTTCTAGGACACATACATTCTTTTACACACATATTGCAGGTCTACGTGACCATGCCAGAACTTCTGTAGACGCATCATTAAATGATGTGCTTCTATGATCAGAAGGGAGTCATGCCGTTGCAACATAAAAACAACAACGGTAGCAGGCCATCTTCTGGAGCACGACTCTAGAACGATGTCAACGGGTTGCCTATGTGGCCCCGTAGTCCCTTCAAATGCATGTCTGTGTGACTTTGCATCAACGACCAAGAGTGACATCAAGGGATTTTTCCCAATGATTGGTCGTCTGTCCCGTTTTCAGGTACTTCATCCGGAATTCAACGCCAACACGTACACTCTGCTTCACCTTCATCAAACAGCATGACGATACAAATGAATCGCCATGAGGGGGAGAAGTATATCAAGGAGGCCAAGCACGTGAACTCATTAAAGAAGCCAAGCTTTTAATGCACGTGCTGAACCAAAACAAACAAGACCTCTCTCCATGGTTTGAGCAGACACGACAAGTCAATGCTGACGATCCGCGCGACTCTGATATATGCAAGAAGGTGACGTATACTCAAGTTGCAAAGAAGAAAAAGAGGGTGCATGTAAATAGGGAGAGACTGAAGATTCTCCAGAAGTCCTTAGCTATTTCTTCAGACAGCAACAAAGACCGTGTCAAATTCAAAGTTGAACACAAATGGTGAGATTGTTAGGAATCTTTCTATTATGTTCAAATGATGATGAAGACTGAAGATTATTAAAGACAAAGACAACTGGTGCTTCAATGACAGTTGAACACTAAGGGGGAGATTGTTAGGAATATTTTCTAGTATTCAATAATCATGTTATCTTTGTTTAGGGACTTAATTGTATTTTATGTAAATATAGGGACTAAAGTGTAAATATACCAAAGATTTGCTTTGGTATATATAGGTAGAGTGTGTGTAATTAACACACAACTCAAGGTAGAAATTCTCTCTCTAGATTAGATTTCTCTCTCATCATTAGCATATCTAGATTAGGGTTTATGTGGAGAGAGAGCTTGAGGATCATTGTAGAGAGGATTTGGTGATTAATAGAAGATTAATTGAGATAAGCATCTCGAGCTTCCGCATAGCATCATTCAAGGTAAAATCAATTAATCTAATGCTTGAGTTCATCAATTGTGCTTGATTCGAGTATATGTTGGATGAAAACTGTGACCTACAAATTTAAAAGAAAATACTTATCATTGAAAATACTTTGTTCAAATGTATTCTTTTATATTATTTATTAATAAATACAATCGGGGAACGGGGAATCACCGTTTGGCTCAAACGGGGTCGGGTACGGGGTCGAGGATGGGTGGGGAACATCAATACCATCCCCGTCCCATCCCCGCATTTTCACCGACGGGGAATCACCGTCAACTCCCCATCCCCATTTTGATCGGGGATTCCCCATCCCAATAACATCGGGTCCCAACGGGGATGGTTCATCGTGGAGATTTTGCCACCCCTAGAACGAATGCATGTTGTAACCTTTTAGGTGAATATGGGAAAGGAGTTTGAGCATTGTAAGAAAAAATGGAATAAGAATAGTTTAATCTTATATTCGGCGATTTTAAGAGGGACGTAGTTTCCCAACTCCAACAATTATACACGTAGATAAATAAAGAGATCGATGTTACCGATTTGATATGCGAATTGTTGTGTAGCGGTATGATCAATCTTCTTCAATCAAAGTACTCGTGTATATAGATCTTCAAGAATAGATTACATAGAAAGAATCACCCGATGTCGCCTAGCACTCTCTCTCTCTCTCTCTCTCTCTCTCTCTCTCTCTCTAAAATCTATCTTTCTTGAATAATAATTTAATAACAAAGCCCTAACCTATTTATACCAAACACATTTGGTATAATTATATAATGACCCCTATACTTTCGATTTATTTCAATTCAGCCCAATATAAAGATAAAATTATAATTGAACACTATAAAATATTCCTAACAATCTCCCCCTTAGTGTTCACTTTGGATGTATCTTGGTTATCTTTGTGTTGATCTTCGTCTGCTTGGTCTGGGCTTTTCCCTTTTGTTAAATGACTTTCTGAGATCGAGAGCCCACTCGAAGCGTCTTATGTTATTCCTCAGCTCGAGTCTTTCTTCAATGGCTTCGATGCATTTTTCGTCACTGCACCATATTCTGAGCCGATGTCTTCTAGATAGGGAGCCACACTCTAATATTTTTCCAGGGCGTATCCATACTAGAGATTCTTCTAGACGTCTTCGATGGTGATTCAACTCTGTAGGATCGTCTCTTGGAGCTGTGGTGGTTCAATGTTATAGTCCTCTCCATTTTGTACTTCGGCCGGTTCTATTCTGAGGATGTCTGCGATTAATTGTCTGGTGATTTCTCTGCTTCGCATCATTCGCATGACAACTTCATCATCTATTTCGTTCTTCCTTCCATTTCATGAAGGTTTATCTCTAGCAGTGAGATTTGAGCAATAGTGGTTGTTGGGAAAGTCGTTGACCATTTCATGAAGGTTTATCTCTGCCACTGAGATTTGAGCAATAGTGGTTGTTGGGAATATCGGTGTGAAGTCGACCAGTGTTTCTTGGACTTGTGGGGACTCGATGAAGAGGGTTTGAAGGTGTGATGACCTGCGTGACACGGGGCATCTTCTTCCCCTTAGAGCGGTTCTGGTCATCAAGACCGTCATGTCGTCGTGTAGTACCCTGGGGTGCGTCAAGGCCATGTGTGGGTAATCACCACCAGGGCCACTTAGGCATTCCGTTGTCATCATATCAGAATAAGTCTGATGTGTTGCATGCGGTCACGACGGCAGTGAGAGTGACCGTGGTAGGGCTTCCAACCGAGAATGTTGTTCTGGATGGTTCATACAGAACCATCGTAGTTCCCGAGGTCACATAGATTTCCCGTTGTCAGCACTACTGAGACAAGCTCAGAGGTGTGGCCTGATTGCACCACTGTGTTGATGTTAGTGTTGTCAGGTCTTCCTTCCAGTCCTCGAAGCACGTCGAAAAGAAACGTGTCTATGGAAGTTCTCGCCTGGGTCATTCCAGGGGTAAAAAGTGTTTGTCTCCTAGAAAAAAAATAAAATAAATAAATGTAGGCATGGTGAACACTAGACTCGATGTGATAAACAAAATGATTCAGTGGCATGGGGATGTGTGCCACTTATTTCAATACCTCCAGCTTCCGAGTAAAGCGGTGATAGTAGATGCGCTTCCCCGTGGATATTTCAGACATTTGTCTATTGGGAGACAGATGAAGGGCTGGGGTAAGGTCGTGCATGCACCGTTGGACCAGATGAGGCGTCTTCTACCCGTGATCTGATAAAATCAGTCGTGTACCTATATTGGCTGTGGCCCAGATAGTTTGTCGTTGAGTTGTAAGAATTTCATCGTGATATGCTCAAATACCAACCCTCTCACACACTCAGGACTGTTCCTGAGATAGGTTCATTTGGGATTTACTGAACCATGAAAACTGGTATGTGAACAACTCTATTTGTCCATGCACTAATTTTCAATGTAACAATCCCCCTCAAAACATGAAATCTTGTACGGCTTTCTTTTAAGTTGATGCGCTTTTCAGATATCACTCCCCCTGAATAGTTGTGGTATCTATATTATCATGCCCTTACTCTCCCTAAATATATGCGCTCTTTTAGAAATTGCATATTACTCCCCTTCAAACCAGTCGCCTTTTTGTAATTGAAGTAATACCCCTTGTAAAGTATATACGCCTATTGCGCTTATGAGTATCACTCCTCCTGAAATATATGCTTTCTTTTGAAGTAATACGCTCTTTGAAGCGTCTACGCTTTTTCTATCTATCTATCCACTCCCCTTAAATGAAAATAACGTAGAATATGAAGACCGCCCCTTAAATGAAAATAACGTAGAATATGAAGACCGACTACCCTTAAACGTAAGTACTACTTATAGTAAGTCTAACTCGTGAATGATTAGCACAAAGTTCTTTGAAATCGGCCTTCTTTGAACGAGGTAGCACAAAATTCTTCCTTGTTTTTTTTTAATAACAGAAAAATAAAAATAATAAAAATAATCTCAAATCTCAGCTCATACGCATGTCGGACCAGCAAAACAACCTAGCGGGACTTTGGTACCCATTTGTTGGACGGGTCCTCCCTGATTAGCAGGTAACTATTTGAAGAAAATCATGGTCGAAGTATAATGAAAATTATTAGACTTTAAAGTTTAAAAAATAAAAATAAAATAAAATAAAATAAAAAAATTAAATTAAAAAAAAATATCAAAGGCACATACAACCTAGGTTTCAAGATTTAACATGCCTAACTTAAATATTAGAAATTGAAATCGTTTTTCATCTAGTGGTTTCGTAAATAAGTCAGCAAGTTGTAATTCTGTGCAAATAAAGTAAATGTCGATTCTACCATTTTCCACATGATCTTTGATAAAGTGATATCTGAGGCCTATGTGCTTAGTGCATTAATGATGAACATTAATAGCAATTGCACTTTTGGAATCACTATAAATGGGTATATGATTTAAATCAAACCCGTAATCCCTTAGTTGTGTTCGCATTAGAGCTGTCAAAATGGGCCGAGCCCGTCAGGTTAGCCCGCCCCACCATGAAAAATAGGCGGGGTGAGATGATCGATTAAAGGCCCGTTTAAAAGTGGGCCTACACGGGCCAACCCGTTTGGGTCGCGGGTTTGGGCGGGGCGGGTTGGCCCGCTATAAACAAATATTAATAAATAATATTTAATAGTAATTAATAGTTGATACATCACTTAAAATAAAACTAATAAAAAATTAAACCCTAATTAATCTCATTCTCTCATCGTCATCAGCCGTTAGACACATTGCATAGAGGTATCTAGATTTAAGAGCTAAGAACAGTTTGTCTTGCGATTGGGAAGGATGAATACTTTAGAAGTTATTAACGAAGATAAAGAGAAGAATTGAGCAGATTAAGGATTGAAGTTCTTGAAGTTTTTTATCATTGATTTATTTTAATATTTAGTTATGAATTTATATTATTTATAATATATGATTTGTGGATTTCCGTTGATTATTCGAAGATTTGTATTATTAAGAATGTTATTGAAGAATATATTTTGATCTGAATTATTTGGAATGAGTCAAGTATTTACTGAAGTTTAGGTTATTCGAGGTTTCGCGGGTCGGCCCGCTAGCCCGCCACCCCGCTGTGAGGCGGGGCAGGCTACCAGTTTAGTAGCCGTTATATTGGCGGGCTGGCCCGCCCCGCCCCGTTTAATGGCGGGTCATGGCGGAGCGGGCCAACCCATTTAGCAGCTCTAGTTCGCATCCATAGGATTTGTGAACAATAGTTGGCGGCTGCAACATATTCTGCCTCTACTGTGGGATACCAAATACCAAGATTGGGTGTGCCCTTCAGATATCTGAGAATTCGTTTAACCGCTAGTAGGTGCGATTCTTTGGGATTTGCTTGAAACCTTGCACACAGACAGGTTGCGAACGTGATATCTGGTCTGCTAGCTGTCAGATATAGGAGTGAACTGGTGATCCCTCTGTACTGCGTCATTTCTACTGTTTTGCCAGAAGGATCTGACTCGAGCTTGCATGTTGTGAACATTGGTGTGTTCATCGGTGAGCTCTTCTCCATTTCATATTTCTTCAAGATATCGTAGATGTATTTGGATTGATTAATAAATATCTCATCTGACAGTTGTTTAATTTGTAAACCCAAGAAGAAATTCATTTCGCCCATCATACTCATTTCGAACTTTGTCTTCATTAATTGACCAAATTTCTTGCACATATCGGAGTTTGTTGAGCCGAAGATAATGTCATCCACATAGATTTGGACTGGCAGTATATCTGAGTGATGATGGTGAATGAATAGATTCGTGTCTATCGTCCCTTTGATGAATCCAGAGTTAACCAAAAATTCTGACAGGACGTCATACCATGTTCTGAGAGCTTGCTTGAGGCCATATAGAGCCTTGTCTCGGCGGTAGACATAATCTGGTTTTTCGATATTTACAAAGCCTTCTAGCTGCCCAACGTAGACTTCTTCCTTTATGATGCTATTTAAGAAAGCCGTTTTGATATTCATTTGGTAAACTATGAAGTCTTTATGAGCTGCATATGCCATAAATAGTTTAATTGCTTCAATTCTTGCAACTTGGGCAAATGTCTCATCATAATCGATTCCTTCTTGTTGATTGTACCCTTTAGCTACAAGCCGTGCTTTGTTTCGAACTATAACACCATCTTCATCCCTTTTGCTTTTGAAAATCCATTTAGTTCCGATAATTGTTTTTCCTATTGGTTTTGGCACTAACGTCCAAATATTGAGACGTTCGAACTGATTTATTTCTTCTTGCATTGCAATTATACAGTTCGAGTCCTTAAGGGTATCAGAGACCTTAATTGGTTCGTGCTGGCTCAGAAAACATGTGTATAAACACTCATTCGCTGTTGATCTCCTTGTTCTGATTCCTGCAGAAGGATTTCCAATAATCTGAGTGGGTGGATGATCACGAGTACATCTTTGTTCTTGTGGTAAAATTGGGTTGGTGTCATCCTGGAGGTTGTCAAGTAATATTGAAATGCCCTCTATCGGAACTGTTAGGTCATCAGTAGTGGACAACGGGGGTTGTTCTGTGTCTCCTGATACTTCCCGTGTTTGTACGGTAGGTGTAGAATATGGTGGACTTTGATTGCATGATTCGTTATATAAGTCCTCAAATAGGAGAAACCAGTCCACTGCATCAGATTTGCTAAAGCCATCTGTATGCTTTTTCGAGGCACTATCTGTACAGGCTGTTGTTGATTTATCATTATGCGTCAGTACTCCTACAACAATTTCAGGTTCTAAACTGATGTGTTCAGAAACAATTGAGAGTGGAGGAATGGGTCCAGGACTGATTTGACCAGAAGCCATATCAGGTCCTTCATCGAAAGTGAAGTTAATGCTCTCTATCACTGATCGTTTGTTTTTTAGATAGATTCGATAGGCCTTGGACATGGAGGAATTGATAAGTTAGGATATTACGTGATTTTTATACCCGTAAATTTACATATTTGGTCGTTATCTATTTAAATATTCTCAAATATATTACGTTTGCGTGTTATTTCTTATTTGATAGATATTGGAGCAAAAACGAGAAAAAACGGGGAGTTATTATCATTTTGGGAGTCTTGGGGGTCCTTTCGCAATTTTCAGGAGTATTGGAGCAAGTTTGTAATTTACCAATTAGTGAAATATGGAAAGGCTTTAAATATGGAAAGAGAAGATGAGATATTGAAGGATATTTATTTATTTAAATATATAAGAGAATAGTTTTCATATCAAGGTTTAAGAATACACACATGGAAAGAAGGATTTCATGCAATCTCCCATAAAAAGGCAGCTCTCAACCCTAATCTTACCCTGACGGCTGCCACCTCCTATACACGCAGCCTACACACGCTCAAGGCCACACACACGTAGAATTGGGGCAGAGCAATGAACCAGCCACCTCACCCTCACCACACGGCAGCCATCACCAACCAGCCCTCACAATCTCAAGCAGGCATCTGACGGCAGCCCTCACCCTCACCACACGGCAGCAACCTCACAGCCATCAACCCTCTCCTCACGCTGCCTCACCCAAGCAGCCACCACCCCCTAAGCAGCCAGCTCCCCTGAACAGCCACCAGCACATGCTGCCATCGACACAGAGGAGCAGCGAGCACATCCGAGAGGGCTCGGAAAAAAAGAGAGAGCCGAGACCTTCGCACACGAGCAAGGCGATTCCGAGGCGACACGTGACAACACGGGCATCGTGGAAGAATTCTATACCTTTAATATCTCGTTTTCAACAATGTTTTCTTTGGATTCGTTGTTAATTTCGTTTATATACTAGGCTAAGTTCTTTTGTGATTAAGACCGTGTTAGGCCGAATTATGACCACGTATTAATGCTATTCATGTTTTATTTAATTATATGAGTCATGTTTAGTGTTCTTTGCTTGAGTTTATTGCTTACGTATGCCTGATCAACATATGCATGATTTTTTATTGGTTTATGAGACGGACAAAGTGATTAGACCGGTTAGAACAATAAGCATCGAGCAACACTACGTAAAACCGACCAGACATGGAATTCGGTTTCGTATGTGTGGTTTCCGAGATCTTAGGCGCCGAAAGCGTTTGAACTCGGGGAATTTCATAGAGATTTAATGCATGTGTAGAAACTATAGTCATATAAACATATAAGGATTGATTCTCTATCGCATAGGATCACTATTGCGGGACAAACGAGTAGTGATTATCTAAGGAGATTTTACCTTGACTTAGGATCATATTGATTAGATATATTTGATCGCATGATGACGTAGGAGTAATTTGTGCCGAGCATGTGTCTTGATCACGTTTGTCGCTTATTGATTTTCAAACCATTATCTTTATTTGCTTTTGTTTTCCTATTTGCGTTCTCTTTTAATTCATCAAATGTTTATAAAAATCATAAAAAAATATATTTAATCTAAATTAGGATTCGGAATATTTTCTTAGAATTAATCGAGCTGTCTTCGTGGATCGATACTCGGACTTCGTCCATTTTACTACTTGCACGACCTAGTACACTTGCTAGTCTTCAAGCGTGTCAGGAATATCCAACAAAAGTTCCTTCTAGGACTTTTTGAATCAAGTTTTCCTGTATCATCTCGATCATTGGCCACGAAGCATGTGCACCCACAAATTCTGAAGTAAGCAATATTTGGTATTCTCTTTTTGGCAGTTCATAGGGGGTCTTTCCAAAACGTTTGTGAATGTTTGTGCGATTTTGAGTGTACCACGCAATATTCACATCTTCAACCCATAGATAATGAGGAAGCAGGGACGGATCCAGGATTCCAACGCTGCGGGGGCTCCATATTAATCCTTATAACGGATTGAAAAAACCAAATATCATTAAGAAATTTAAATTCCTACACAATTCATTTCAAAATACTGCTTTCTAATACATCTGATGCCAGAACTATTAAAATTAACTTTGATCGGACGAGATACTAACAACAGGAGTACGATGAAGCGGTGGCAATTGTATCTGACACGCTCGAATCCTAGCAAGTGTACTAGGTCGTGCAAGTAGTAAAACGGACGAAGTCCGAGTATCGATTCACGAAGACAGCTCGATTAATTCTAAGAAAATATTCCTAATCCTAATTTAGACTAAAAGATGTTTTTCTGATTTTTATAAGATTTGATTAAATATGAATTAAATAAAACGCAAATAGGAAAACAAAAGCAAATAAAGATAATGTTTTAGAAATCAATAAGCGACAAACGTGATTAAAGCACATACTCAGCACGGATTAATCATACGTCTTCATGCAATCAATTCTATCTAATCAACATGAATCAAGTCAAGGTAGAAATTCCTAACATACGTGCTACCCGTTATTCACGTAACTAGCAACCCTATGCGATAGTGAACCGATCCCTATATTCCTATATGACTGTAGTTACTCCGCATGCATTTGGCTTTATGAATTTCCCCGAGTTTAGACACTTTCGGCGCCTAAGATCTCGGAAACCACACATACGAAACCAAATTTCATCTTTGGTCGGTTTTACGTAGTGGTGCTCTATGTTTATTGTTCTAACCGATCTAATCACTTTTTCAGTCTCATAGATCAATCAATAATCATGATATGGTGATTAAGCATAGCAAGCATTAAATTCAAACATAGAACACATAACTCAAGTCATATGATTAAATAAAATACGAAGAACATTAATACGAACTCATAATCCGGCCTAATATGACCTTAATCACAAAAGAACTTAGCCTATCATATTAATAAACGAAATCAACAACGAATCAAAAGAAAACATTGTTGAAAACGAAATATTAAAAAGATGAATTCTTCCCCTCACGGTGTTCGAATTGTCACATATCTCCTCGGGATTTCCCGTCGTGATCACCTCGGAGACCCTCGGAAACGCCCTTGGTTGCGTGAGGTGGCTGCTTTTGGTGAGGGCTGCGTGAGGTCAGGCAGCAAGGGGGCAGCAAGAGGTTCCTTCAATATCTCAGCCGTGGAGACCTTCGAGAGGTGGCTGCTTGGAGTGTGGTGGCTGCTTGGAGGTGGTGGTATGTGGTGTTGACGGCTGCGTGATGGGGAGGTTGAGGTGGCTGGTTGAGGTGCTTGGTTGCTGCCGTGTGTGAGGGCTGGTTGATGATGGTGAGGAGAGGTGACGTGAGTGCTGCCCTATTTTATGGTAGAGAGGGTTGATGGAGTTGCTTCGTTGGATCTTCAACGTGTATCTCACTCTCAAGGAAATAAAGATCTTCATCATTGATTCTTTCTTCCATGCTTTGATCTCCACTTAAGGAAATAATAATATCCTCCACCTTTATTCTCTCATCTTCTCTTTCCATGTTTACAGCATTTCCATATTTCAGTAATTGGTAAATTACAAAGCTGCTCCAATACTCCTGAAAATTGCGAAAGGACCCCCAGACTCCCAAAATTATCATCACTCCCCGTTTTTTCTCGTTTTTGCTGCAATATCTATCAAATAAGAAATAACACGCAAACATAAGATATTCGAGAATATTTAAATAGATAACGACCAAATATGCAAATTTACAGGTATAAAAATCACGTAATATCCTAACTTATCAGTATCCTACGAGATCTCATACTCTGAAACTCTTGCAATATTGCTTCAGTTTCAACTTTTACAAATATTCCCTTTTCAACATAACACAACAGACAATCTGTGAGAAAGTCATTCCCCATTTTATTGCGCAAGTCTGTCTTGATAATCTTCATCGCAGAAAAAGATCTTTCAACGGTTGCTGTTGCAACAGGTAAGACCAGCGCCAATTTAATAAGCCGATACACCAACGGAAATGCATCATGACGCTTCATCTCGATCATTTTCTTTGAAAGTTCTCCAATGTCGTTAATCTCAGAAAAAGCTGCATTTGATCTCATGTGAGAAATATATGTCTTGAGTTCGTGATTCAATTCAGATAGATCACTGGAAGTAAAGTCTTCAGGATATAATTCAGCAAGACGAAGTAATCGGCCATGATCAATACTAGAGAATGAATTTCTAGGATCAAGGCAAACAAGACATATAAGTAACTCAGAATTTGATTCGGTAAAGCGATTGTTAATCTCTTCATAAATAAGATCAACGACCTAACATTTAACACAATAAAAAGTTGTCAATCATTTGGTAAAAATGAAAAATTATTAATATGAAATGAAAATAAACCAAATACCTGTAGGAAGATATCTACTCGATAGTAATGTAGATATGTCTTTTGTTGACAATCAACAGTCTTTCTAGCTCGTCCTTTGACAAAAGCATTCATATTTGGCACGTCAATTTCATTCGAAGAACAAAAGCCATTGACCTCACTTAACAGATCATCCCAACCATCATCCCTAAATTTGTTCAAGTCACTCTTCAATGTTTTGATTAATTCAATAGCTGTGGCTATGTTTTGAGTCTTCTGTTGTAGAACTTGTGATAACACATTAGTCATTCCCAAAATATGCTCCATCAAATGACCAATGAATACAAATTCAAAGTTTTCCATTTTATCAAGCAAGCCCATAGCAAGACCTCGGCTTTTTCCATCAGGTCCATCCTCCATCACAATTGCAAGCACTTCTTTTACTGGATTCCACAAGGAAAATAGTATTGCAACAGTTCTAAAGTGAGAACCCCAACGTGTATCACCTGCACTAGCTAAGCTTGCTTCTTGATTCTTGCCCTTCCCCGTCAAAGTTTCACCTTCTTCTATATTTTTCACAAGATTATCATATTGTTTTTGTCGAAGAGCATCTTTCCTTTTGCACGAAGCACCAACAACATTCACAATCATTGTGAGATATTCAAAAAAACTATTCACCATCGTATGCTTTGTTGCCGTGGCAACAACAACTAATTGAAGTCGATGAGCGAAACAATGAACGTAATATGCGTGCTTATTTTCTTTTAGAATAAGAGATTTTAATCCATTAAATTCTCCACGCATATTTGATGCCCCGTCATATCCTTGGCCTCGAAGACTACAAATTGATAATCCATTTTTTGCAAAGAAATCATCAATAGCATGTTTCAATGCATGAGCTGAAGTATCGATAACATGAACGACTCCAAGAAATCGTTCAATCACCTTCCCTTTGTCGTTTATGAATCTAATGACAATCGCCATTTGCTCATTAACTGAACAATCCCGAGCCTCATCAATCAAAATAGAAAAAAATTTATCTCCAATCTCTTTAAGAATGACTTTCTTCACCTCATTTGCGCAAGCACTGATAATTTGCTTTTGAATAATTGGAGAAGTCAATTGATTGTTTCCGGAGCATTTGACTCCATAACCTTATTTACTTCTTCATTGTGTGCACAATACCATCTCACTATCTCAAGAAAATTTCCCCGATGCAACGACTCTTGAGACTCATCGTCCCCACGAAAAGCCAAGCCTAATCCTAAAAGTAACCGAATCACATCTACAATTGCAGTCAATCTAATGCGATAAGAAACCTCCATTTCTTCACTTTTTCTCATTATCAATAATCCACATTATGCCTTTGATCTTCAAATCCTAAAAACTGAATTTAAGCATAATTATGAATGATATTTTTTCCTCCTTCATGTTCCACAAATTTTTCCAAAGCTTTCTTCCAATTCCTAAAACCAACTATTGTAAACACACCATCTCCATGCTTGTGACCTTTGGCAAATAAGAAACACCAAAAACAAAATGCAGCATCTTTAGATGAGCTATATTCTAGCCACTTATATTTCGCAAACCATGTGTTTTGAAACCTTCTCGCATAACCACTAAAATCACTTGAAGGAAAAGTATGTCCAACCGGTTGACAAGGGCCTTTTACTAAATATTGTCTCCTTATATCATCTCTTACCTCAATCGGATAGCTATTAATTGGTTTACGTAATGCCGGATCACCTATAATATCATCATTTAAAGATTCTTCGTCTATTCGACATCTTTTACCTCTTTTGTTCTCATTCGAATTTGCATCTTTGGAAGAGGACCCACCAATTGGTTGAAGCTTTTTTGTTCTCACAACCCACCTATCCATATTGAAAGTCCTACAAATGATTAAAATAATACACACTTAGTATTTCAAGAATATAGCACAAAACAAACATCTAACAAATGTGATTAACTTCGAGCTTAAAGAATAAATAACTCAAAGATAAAAAAAAATTATAAACATTACCTATTTTTCCTTTTCTGACAGAGATTAGGGTAATCTGATTTTATCTTTCTGTTATCTCGTCTCGTCTCGATTGCAATTTTGATGGAGGAAGAAAAGCCCCTTCTTGCTTATTATTATATTTTATTAAAACCAGTTTAAATGGTCAATAGCTAATTTAAAGCCCGCAGGCCTGATAAATAACACAAATAAAATGGCCCACAATGATTGCAGTAGGCACAAAAAAGACTAATTGACATAAATTCAAAAAGCCCCAAATTTTTTTTTTCAATCAGCCCAGCCCATCACTACTCCTCTTTCCAGCATCTGCCCTAATCATCTTCTTCGAGCGGGGGCACGGGAGTTGCAGATAAGGCCGGCAAGGTTGCTGCCGGCATACCCCTAAGGGGTAATCCGGCCGGCCGGGGGGTCAACGGACCCTCCGAGCCCCGCCGTAGGTCTGTCCCTGTGAGCAAGGGTCGACTAGATCAGCATTGGTTTGGCTGCTTCGGTTAGTGTTTTGTTCCTTCGTTCGACGACCCCATTCTGTTTTGGAGCTCTGGCTGCTGAAAACCGTTGTGAGATTCCAAGTGATTCATAGAATTTGCTAAGTATTTGATTTTTTAACTCAGTTCCGTTGTCTGTTCTGATCACTTGAATCGTACTTTGGAGAAGATTTCGCGTGGATCTTACAAACGTCTGTATTAAACCAGGAGTCTCATCTTTACTATACTAAGTCGCTCGATCATTGACACTCCAGTGTGTGATCGAGTCGACTACGAGTCAATGTCGAAATACAGACAATACTCTGATTCGTCATGTGTCAATGTCACGGGTTTCCACTTTCTAAGTGAATGACTGGCACAATCATTTAGAACCCATCGACAAACAAGTCGTATTCATCGATCCAGTTACCCTACTGGAGACTTAGACTTATGGACGATTTTAACACTATAGAATAATAGTCCACCGGTGCCCCTCTCTGTCATACAGAAACGGTGGCTAAACTATCAGTTTTTGGGGTTTATTTATTTGTCCATTTACTGAATGCCTTAGTAAATATATATTTGACAAATAAATAATATGCCTTGTCATTTTTGTACATAATCATAAATACAAAAAGACACGAATAACTTCTAAAATTATTCGATTTAAACGATTGTCTGAATCTAATCAAAATGAAGCAAACCATTACAAATTATTAAAATGTCCTTGTACTCTCATTCCTCGTACGACATTCGAGGGCATATTCCCAACATGAAAAACTTGCAGTAACTCATTTTCCTCTGTTTTTCCTTGCAAATGTATCTTCTATTTTCACTTCTATGTTTTTCCGTCAATATTCAAACTCATATGCTTAAGAGAAACCAACAAAATATATTTAGTATATTTCATAATCAAACTCAACTAAGGTTCGTAAAGCATTGGTTAAGTTCGTTGGTCTCAGAACTTTTGGGTGCTCATATTACGAGACGTTTGTAGTAGTATCTTGTATAAGGATTGTTGTATTCTGTAAGCAGCATGAGCGGGACAATATCAGTTAAAGGATACAGCGTTCAATATTAGCTTCGAGAATTAAATTAATTTTACACATTGCCTATGATTGATATATTATATATTATTTTTATATAATATATATTATCGTACATACAAGAATTTACCCAACACTAGCACCTTAAAAAAGAAAATGATGAAAAACAAGTGAAACCATCTCATACTTCATCAACTGCCGACGCCATGCAATTTCGATTTGATCAAACAGAGACAACAAATGGTACGCACAACATAATGGACCTAACATAGTTATGCATTTTGTTTCATTTTATCTTACCAACATCGATAACCATTTTGGATCATTTATATAGGCCAAAGTGAAACCCTTGTACACTCTCCTTTGAGGGGACTAAAAAGCTAGAGTCGTCGCATCACCGTTTTATTCACATTAACCATGAAGCTGTTGTCAAGTGTCCACTGCTCGATCAACTTGAAAATAATCTTCGTTATCATAGTTTTCTGCGTAGAATTGATTTTTGGAGCCGAGCTTTACTCTACAGATCGAACGTCACACAACGCCAGAGTACGACTCTTTCGATTGCTTGGTTGTTATCCACATAGATCTTTAACTCTAGGGTAAATTATGATATACCCCCACGTGGATATACTGAAATGCACATTACTACCCTATGTTTTTCTTATTGCATGAAACTCTCATGTGTTGTCTAAAACTTAGCATTGTACCCCCCATGGTATAAAAAACATAGCATTGTATCCCCCAATTTGGGGGTAAAAATGACAAGGAGCGCATGATTAAATAAACCACGAGGGTGTTTTATGATATTTACAAACTAGAGGGGTTTTGATGTTTATTTTTTAAACCACGGATGAGTTAGATGCAATTTAGTCTTAAATATATGTCTTTACTAATTCTAGATTATTATACAAATTAATCGCTCGAAAATGATGATAACAAGATAACAATAAAACAAATTTGATAATGAACATGAATTTGAGGTGCTTCAGATGGTGTTGTTAGAGATGTGCCCCGGAATGCCATATGATGATTAGATGATATAGGGCATGCACTTTATTTTGTATCATTCGACTATTACATTTCGAAATATGTGAAACGATTATGTGTGTGGAGGCAATATTATTTATTTATTGGTTACACAAGTTTTTAAGAGGCATCTGATAAAACATAAACAATATGTATAAATAAAACTCGTATGTATCGAGTCAAGTCATTTATTCTTGTGGGATGCGATGGGAGGCACCAGCGGACCAAAAAACCGCGAACATAGAAAAAGTCCATAAGTCTAAGGCTCTAGTCGGGTGCTAGACGATCGAGTACAACCTATCCGCCGACAACATTATAATGATGCTAATAGTTCACTTGAAAAGTGAAAGATCCTGACATTGATACAAATCGAATGAGGAGATTGATTGTATTTGAACACTGACTCATAATTTCGGGAAGTGTCAAAGATCGAATGATTGGCTATATTAGTCTGTGTGAACCTTACTTTGGTCGTTTTGCTAGGCCTAAATTGCCGAGTGCGTGGATCAACGACGAAATACTGTCTTGACAACGAAGGGTAATTGTTGGGCTTTGACCCCCGAGTAGGCTTTCACAATCTTGTAGGCAATCGAGATACATGTCCTATGAGAAATCGGCAGTCCAAAATTACGAAATTTGTGGCCAATGTATATAAACTGACTCTTGTGAAACATGGAGAGCAATTTGATAATTTTGCCAGTCAAGGTTCTATCATAGTGCCGAGTTCAGTGAGTTTGACATATATCATGGCTCTCACTCGATGGACGGGAGAGGTTTTAGCAACTAATCTCTCAGCTGAAATAGCAGCCTCCACTTCCCTCTTCCTAGTCGGGCCAAAGGAGCGAAAGAACGAAGTGTTCTTTTTTCCACGCATCTATTAAGAAACGCGAAATCCGCACTTTCATCAAATTGAATTTTTTGATGGTTTTTCCGCTTCTCACAAACCAAAGAAATACGACCTCTCTGAGATATACGGTTTATGCCGAAAAGGTGGACACATGCGAAGGGTTTATACGTAGTACGAAAATCTATAGTCAGTTCGTCGGATTAATATGATCACATTCGTACTCAAATCGAAATCGATTCGGTACCATAAGATTGGTTAGGCGAACTTGTGGATGCCTCTTAATGTTGATTGAGAATCGAGGTAGTATCGAAAAAGAGAGAATATATATTTGGATCTCAACGGGCTTAGAACCATTAAGATGCACGAATGGGCCAATGATGGACATCGACGAAGCTAACATTGAGATGTGAGTTAGTCTAAGTGCTGAATAGACACCTAATAGTAAATATGGTATTTTACTTAGGTAATTTTCGAAAATATATAGGTTATGATTTTTGGAAAATACATATATGATATGATATATGTTAAATATGATAAGAGATATATAAGAAAAGAATGTCTCTTGATTGGGTAACTAATTCTGCGATAACAAAAGCAGTAAATCGTACCTTAAGGACGATTGTCGGAATCAAGAGCACTGTTACGCGGGACAATTTCATCCTATGGACACTTGGGTCTTGACTTTCAATTATAATTTACATACAAAAGTCATTCTCAAATACAGATACTTACCTCCATATTAACATTAAATAACGTTCCCCTCTCTCTCTCTCTATGAAGTGCAGCAACACACTCAAATTTCCATTTTCAGCAATTCAAACGCAAGTGATGCAAATTATTCTGACCTGAAATTGTCGGAAAGGAATATTCAACATTAAATCAAGACTTTATTTTAATAGCTCACAATAAGGATGGGGCGAAGGGAGAATGATGGATAAAAACTGTCAATTTGATATGTCATCTATAATTATAATTATCATTTTTTTCTAATTTATTTTATGTAATTACTCTTTTACCTTTCAACTTTTATATTTATTATATTATAATTATATTCTCATAAATAACTTTTTTGTTTTTATACGTAATTAAATTTAAATTATAATTTCATATATTAATTCAGTAAATTATAAATAACTCAAAATATAAAACAATATTATATATTTGTGCATACGCATAAAATGTTCGTAAGATATCGTAAGATACTACTCGAGAAACACTTGTATTCTGTCCCCCCTTGAATCTTTAAAATCTAATAACTGCTTGCCTCCCTCTTCAAGATCTGCGTCGTCTAGCAGTGCCTTGATGTTTATGCCACCTAGTGCTGACACAAACTCAAACACACACACACATATATGTATAAGAAATTTCGGAGGATTTTACAGTTAAAGTAACATTGCAATAAATTTTAAATCACAAAACAATACCTGGGATCACATCTTTCAGTCCATCTAGAAAACCAGCCTGCTAAAGGAAAAGATAAACATAAGGATTCATGGTTAATAATCATGTCTTAACACAAGCATTTATGTGCGACGACTTACGGGTATACGAACGTCAAGCCTTTCGTGTCCATCTAGTCCGGTTATTTTAACTCTTAGTTTCCGTGACCAAATGCCCGAGAAGTAACTCCTCGAACCATCGGGACTGTATACCTCAGGACTTATTACCTCCACCTCAGGATCTCTTTTCTGTTTCTTTTCGTCTTCGTCATTTTCAGCATTGCCTCGTGTGCTGCTGCTATACGAAGAGATGATCCCTGTTGAATGAGAAACAGAACAGCTCATATTTAGATGATTATGAAGTGGATAAGAAGGTAACAAGCCAAGAAGAAGATAAAGCGAATGCTAAATATTACTGACCTCTCTGTAAAAGAGGCTGGTTAGTTCTAGTGCTATACTTCATCTCTTCCTCGTAATATTTGTTAAAACCTAAGATTTCCTTCATTTCCTCAAACGACGGTATGCTTCCAGGTGAGGGCAAGCGACCTCCCTTAATAGCTAACAGAGCGTCCTACAAGCAATTGAAGTTGAAAAAGTCACAAGATGCTGTTATCGTCCCCAATTGAGAAGCGTAAAAGTTTTATTTTCGGTAATCATATACTGCAGTTTATAATATTGCACTTAGTT
This sequence comes from Lindernia subracemosa, assembly GCA_028392965.1. Taxonomy (NCBI): domain Eukaryota; kingdom Viridiplantae; phylum Streptophyta; class Magnoliopsida; order Lamiales; family Linderniaceae; genus Vandellia; species Vandellia subracemosa. The sequence goes on from JAQPCC010000030.1 coordinate 482,297, forward strand.
TTTCGTTCTGAATATATATAATTTTCCACTCAAGTGAATAAAAATATTCCATCATACGTGTAATTAATTACCTGCATTGCACGAATAGATACACCCAACAATGACAAAGGATACGCAACTATTTTAAAACCGACATCACCAAGCTCGATAGGGCTAAGTATTGGGGTCTTTCCACCTCCTTCAAGCATATTAGCCTAAAAAAATCGATATAGTATAAATAGTATACTGAATGAGAGAGAACAATAATTAAAAGGGGGGTTTAGTACCATTTTTGGAACAAGTGGAGAAACATCACAAAAGGACATCATCTCCTCTTTCGAAGCGAGTGCATCGATGAATAAAACATCAGCTCCAGCATCAGCAAAAGCCCGCGACCTAGAAAGAGCCTCTTCCAAGGAAACAGCTTGCCTAGAATCAGTCCGTGCCACTATAACAATGTCACCTCTGCTCTCTTTACGAGCATCAACTGCCGCTCTTATTCTCATCACTGCTTCCTCTCGGGACACAACTTTTCGTCCTTGCGTGTGACCACAGGCTTTAGGGGAAACCTATGGAACAGTCCCCAAGAAATGATCGATTTGACGAAGTCTTGTAGTAAAACAAATTGGTAACGCAAACACCCATAAGAAGCATACTAGTTATTACCTGGTCTTCAAGGATAATTCCAGCAAAGCCAGCTTCGATATATCCTTTGACTGTTCTCTTGACGTTCATGGCATTACCATATCCATTATCACCATCACCAATTACAGGCATTGAAACAGATGAAGTTATTTGTCGTCCTTGATCAACTATTTCTCCATAAGAAATAAGCCCAGTGTCTGGTAAGCCTAATCGTGCAGCAGATATTCCGAATCCTATGTAAATTTTTTTTTAAAAAATTGAGTCTTTGATCACAGTGGTATGCAAACAGGCAAATCAGGAAAAAAAAAGAAAGCATTTACAGTGAGGAGATTCGATCAGGTGAATTAGAAAATATTAAGACGAGATCAACTCTGATTTATTTCCACATTAAAATAAAACATTTCGGGCACAAATTATCATTGTAAAGCATCTGGTCATAATCACATTGTATAGAGAACATTGAACATCAAAAAAAGCAAAGATGAGCTTAATTCATAAGATATTAGTCATCTTGTAGACTCTCGAACAAAATGGAAACCAGTCAGGCATCTCCTCACCAGAGCTTGATTGTTTTGTTTAGTTAACTGCTGAATTAACTCTCTTATTTTCATATCAAACTGTGCCATTAATTTCAGCCTATAATTTTAAGTAGAGGATTAAATTTTGTTAGAGTAGAGGACAAAGACAAACCATTGTTATTGCATATATGAGACGATCCAACTACATTATAAACATTCAGACTTCCACGACATGGATGGAACGATCAAAATCAACAGCGCATTGTTCACAAATCCCATCTCAATATGTTATAACATAGACAACCGCAGACAATCATAAATATCCTAAACCCATCTTAACCCCAATCATATTAATCAAAGCTGTCAATGAAATCGTCAGAAAACTATTAATCAAACAAAGCCCATAACATTATTATTATTACTTACCTGTGGTGAAGCAGAAATCAAAACCAGCTCGCTCCACTAGCTTCGCACTGAGTGCGTCGAAACAAGCAGGGCCCAGATGAATCCCTGGAGAGGCGAGCAGCCTTCGGAGGGATTTTGATGGATAATCTCTAACATCTTCACCACCTACAGACGACTTGACGATCGGCCGACGGTGAGACCTATTTGTAAAATTACTTAGATTAGGACGAAATTTCGAATTTCCTCTGAGTTGTACAGAACATCGATTCGTTGCCGGAAAAAAACACAAAAGATGGTGTTGCTGAAGATTCGAGTAGACATCGAAATGTGCAGTAGTACTTGTGCACTGATAGGGAAATGAAATGGTCATTGTTAGACCGATGACTGTATATTGTAATTTGCCTTCGGTTTTCCAGCGACGGAGGTGCTTTAGGTAGGCGTGGGCGTTCGGGTTTACCCGATCTAGTTCACTATCCGGTACATTCGGATTTTCATCTCTCTATTCTATGGGGTATCGGGTTAACCCGATAAGATCCCAAATAGCCCAAAACTGTTACGAAATTTGTATAAAGGATGATTCGAATTGCGATGCTTATTCATTTCTTTTATTTAATAAGAAAATTATATTGAGTAAATTTCAAAAAAATATATTAATTCATATTAATTTATCAATTTTCATAACCACACACCACACTCATCAATACGATTTACAGTTTCATCATTTCTTCCCCACAATCCGTATCCTACCTTTTTCACTTACAAATTGGCATGAGTTTTTTCACCATACGATATTTCGAGACACGACTCGTCAGCACGACTCGTCAGTGGCGGAAGCCGTGATGAGTTTATTGTTTTGCCCTTAGAAACAGTCCCAATATATTTAAAATAAAGAAATACTTTAATTTTGAAAATTAATAAAATTTAAAATATATAAACATCACGATTTTAATTTTAAAAAATAATAAAATTATATATATTTTAATTTTAAAAAATAATAAAATTATATATAAATAAAAGCTCGCCTACTTGGATATAAAACTAGATTAAATTTTACTGTTTTTTCTTTTTATAATAGTTTGTTTGCTTCTAAAAATGATTTGCTGGCTAGTGTTGTTATTTTTTTTTTTTTGCATTATAAGTTATTTGCTCGAAAAGATCATGCAATACGCTACGCTATTTAAGCTACACAATATCAGATCTAAAACACAACGCATTGCGCAAAATGTGTTTTAAAACATTGATATTACCAACCAAATTAATTAATTTCTTGTAATTCATTTGGAGAAAATAAAAAATGTAAGCATCCACCAGACATTTAGACAACCAAAACCGTTTGTTATTCAATATTTGAAGTCTCCTTCTAGAGGTAAGTACGAGATAATACCACGATGTTTACTACACATCAGGGAACCGTCCTCAAGGTATGTCTTCTTGCTTTGTTATTGCAGAACCAGTAAAACAAAAATTGTTAATAGAAATTAGTTTTTATTTAGTATAAGGTTGTAAATCTTATGAAAGATATGTATCCATTCATAAGGAGACCTTAGACCAAAAGATGCATCTAATGTGTTGAAAAGTTGATCAACCATGATTAGATGCACCATTTTGTCATGACCCAATCTCATCTATATATAAGAGGCTCAATTGCTCATTTCCATACCTCGAGCATACCTCGAACCCTTTGAATCTTAGAGCTTTTCCACTTTCTTGTGAAATATATTTAGTATTTTTCATATTCAAACTCGTTTGAGAATTCGAAAAGCATTAAATAAATTCTTTGATATCATAATTTAGAGTATATTATTATGAGACGATTGTCGTTGTATGAAAAATAATTATCGTATTTTGTAAACACCGTTAGCGGAAAAATATCATTTTAAAGACATAGCGTCTAAGCTAATCTCGACAATAAAATCAGTTTTTTCGTCCACGTGTACGATTGATATATTATGTATTATTATTATTATTATATATATATATATATATATATATATGTTAGGAATATTTTCTAGTGTTCAATAATCATGTTATCTTTGTCTAGGGACTCAATTGTATTTTATGTAAATATAGGGACTAAAGTGTAAATATACCAAAGTATGCTTTGATATATATAGGGCAAGTGTGTGTAAATTACACACAACTTGAGTTTTAGCTTTCTCTCACTAGAAACACTCTCTCATCATTATCATAATTAGGGCTTAATTGTAGAGAGAGAAAGGAGATTATTGTAGAGAGAAGCTTGGTGATTAATGAAGGTTGATTGATAATTACCCAAGTCTTCCGCGCGTTATTATCAAGGTAATTCTTCATCAATCAATTCTCAAGTTCTTCGTTGGATGTGAAAATCTGGGAATTAGAATTGGTATCAGAGCATGCGTGTTAAGAATTGATAGATTTCTAGCTGAATTTGATGTTTACGATGCATGATTTTGTTGAAATATAGTTTACGATCGTTTTACTGTTCATCACAAACTTGTTTACGATCATTGCTACTGTTCATCGCGATCATCACTGTTCATTGCATTTTTGAGTGTGCTGCTTGCTTAGATGTTTGCGAGGTTGTGTTGGATACTGTTTGCGATGATTAATTGAGCTGATTATTGCTGAATTTGGACCAAATTATTGATTTTCGATCGAATTGTTCTTATGATCTTCAAAGTGTTCATGTGAAAAACTCGAAAATTGTTTATGTTTTGCTTTTGATCTGGTTTAATCGAGTGTTTTTACATGTTTAATTGTTGTTTTCGATCGATTATCTGAGCTAAATTCGAGAACTTAAGTGTTTTTGATCGAATTTAATCGAATTGCAAAGTTTACGAATCGGATATCGATCGTAAACCTCTTGATTATCTGTTTACGAATCCACATTCATCGTAAACCTTCACATTTCTACTGTTTACGAATATATTTCATTCGTAAACTATCTTTAAGAAAGGTTTACGAATACTTTTCATTCGTAAACGCTTTAAGGAAAAGGTTTACGAATATTAACTTTGCAATAGTCTGTTGATTAGCTTTGCGAACGAAAACTTTACGGTCAACGAAAGGTTTACGAACGCTTTCCAATCGTAAACCTTGTCTACGCGGTTAAAGTTTACGGTCAAACCTTTACAGTGTGTAAAAGTTTACGGTCAAACACTTAAGTTTACGATCCATTCAGTTTCCATTCGTAAAGTTACTATTTACGAACCATTTTCATTCGTAAACCAGTAAAGGGAAGGTTTACGAATAAATTTCAATCGTAAACTATCTCGAGTCACTGTTTACGAATACTTTTCAATCGTAAACTTTATTTTACGAAACTACTGTTTACGAAAGATTTTCAATCGTAAACCCTGTTTACGAATCAACAGTGTGTGAAGGTTTACGAATACTTTTCAATCGTAAACTTTACTTTACGGGTTACTGTTTACGAATCAACAGTGTGTGAAGGTTTACGAATACTTTTCAATCGTAAACTTTACTTTACGGGTTACTGTTTACGAATCAGTTTCATTCGTAAACCAGTAAAAATAATTGTTTACGAATACTTTTCATTCGTAAATATCAAGGCACTGTTTACGAATCATCTTCATTCGTAAACTATCTCAAGACACTGTTTACGAATCTATTTCGTTAGTAAACCACATAAGACTCTTGTTTACGAATCAATCTCAATCGTAAACCTCATTAACTCTTGTTTACGAATCATCTGCAATCGTAAGCATCATGAGCCTACTGTTTACGATTTGACATCAATCGTAAACCTTTACAGATCTACTGTTTACGAATCTATTTCATTCGTAAACCATCTATAATCAAGGTTTACGAACCTTTCTCATTCATAAACAAGCGATATAAGTTTACGATTCAACTCTTTACGAATAATTCTCATTCGTAAGCAAGGGCTATAGGTTTACGATTAAACTTTACTTCACGAAAGTTACTGTTTACAGTTCTTCAAGGTTTACGAACGATTAAAAATTTACGAACGATTCTCATTCGTAAACATTCTTTACTCGTAAACTAAAAAGCACTGTTTACAGCTTTCTCTTTCATTCGTAAACTAATATTGTGTCAAATCAGAACCGCAAAATCTTACATTCTTTTAATAATATACAAAGTCTAAGATACAATCTAAGTCGATAATTAATATTTTGTATCTAAACTTTGCTGTGCTGAAAAGCTTATGAACTGAGCTGAAATTAAAAGTTTGCGGTTAATATCAATATCTAAAATTTTCTAAACAGAATAGAAAACATTAATCAAATTTAAAATCAATTCTAAAACACGTCAACGATCATATACATCCAACAATTTTATTTGAACAAAATTTAAAATCCAACATTCTATATAGAATTTAATTACCAACATTATTTGAACTTAAATTTTCAAAATTCTATATTTGAACTGAAAAGATTAAAATGGATTTATTTCACGAACAAATGATCAAGACACTAGAAGCGAGGCTAGCTAATAATGAGCGTGTCTTAAGAAAACATCTAGAAATTGAAGCTAGTCTTGAATGTCAATTGACCAATGCAAAGGATGAGATTATAAGGTTGAAGACTAAGACCACAGAACATGAATCAAAAATATGTGAGTTGAAAATAAGTCTGTCTGCCTGTGATGAAGCAAACAAGTCAATGTTGCAAAAATTCTCATCCACAAATAATGAAAAAGAAATGGTCAAGAAATTAGAAGCAAGATTAGCCAATAATGAAGTTGTCCTAAGAAAACATCTATTAGAAGAAGCCAATCTAGGAATAAAACTTCAATTAGCTAATGAGAAAATAGTTAAACTTAACAATGATCTTGCTAAATCAAATTCTGAAACAACAGAACTAAAGGAAAATAAAAAATATCGAGCTCAAAGTAAAGATCTTTCTGAAGAATGCACAAGATTACACTCTAAAATTAAAGAACTAGAGCTTCTTCTGGTAAAGAAAGATCAACTTGAGAAAAATTTGTCTCTATATAAGTCGACTCAAACAATTGAGTCAGTGCCAACTGAGGAACATTCTATACTATCAATAAAACCCGAACCTAAGGATTGCTACACTCCAGACGGGTTTCGAGCTCAAATAGATAAGCTTTTAAAGGAGAATTTAATTCTCAAAAATTCCTCTCAAAAAGGCTCAAGAATGACTAAAGCTATCAAGAAAGAAAGAATAGAGGAAGACAAATTATCTTCTATTGCCTCGACTAAATTTGGTTCTACCTCTATTCCTAATCCAAAAATACCCAAAGTCATTCTAAAATCAAAATTAAAGAAAGAAGCTACTAAAACTAAAGTAGACAATAATTACACATTCTCTATTAAAACTGAAACGTCCAAAAGTAATAATTGTCTAAACAAAATTAGCTCATTTAGTAAACATTACAAAGTGAATGATGTGAGTCTAGAAGGTAGGAAATACGACACTTCTATACTTAATGCTATTGATTCTATAAGCTCGTATTCCTCTCTCAAGTACCCGGTCAAAGTCAAATCCGAATTGCATCTTAAGCGACTGGCGAAAGAGAAAATTTTCTCTTCTACAAAAAGACACACATTCACCGATGCTGAAAAGTTAAATTTCAAAAAGGTACAACAAATTTAGAAACCTAAGCTACAAATGGAAATAAGTAGTCCTCGACAAATGTGGATTCCTATGACTGCTTTATGTGATAATTTTGCTTCCAAATTTGAACCTTATATGCATAATTGTTTCACTGCTAACCAGGGAGGACCCGTCCAAAAATGGGTACCAAAGTCCCGATAATTTGTTTTGCAGTTTCCCGATCATACATGGTAAATATACGACGATTGTTCCACATGTATGGTCGGTATGCAATGATGAGCAGTCGCACAAGAACCTGAAACGTGTGGTATTCGGTTTGCTCCACACACGTGATCGGTATGTGACGTGAGCAAACACACCAAATCAAGACTATTCCAAAGCTCTTGATTTGACATTGTTTTTATTTTTATCTTTTCGTCAAAAAAAAAAAAAAAAAAAAACGGGCAATTAAAAAAAAAAAAAAAACCATAAGAAAAAGAGGCCAATAAATAAAAAAAAAAAAGAAAGAAAAGGCCACAAAAAAAAAAAAGAAAGAAAAGGCCATAAACAAAAAAAAAAAAAAACCATAAAAAAAAGAGGCCAATAAATAAAAAAAAAAGAAAAGGCCACAAAAAAAAACAGAAAGAAAAGGCCATAAAAAAAATAAAATTGAGCTACAATGTTCAAAGAAGGCCGAGCCGATTTCAAAATTCAAAGTGCGCTTGAATTTCAGGGGAGTCAAACTCTATATCTTAAGTTCTTGATTTTCATAGGGAGTTCGACTTATTATAAAGAGCGCTTACCTTTACAGAATATTCGGTCTTCATATTCTATATTCTTTTTGGGGGAGTGGATAGATAGATAGACAAGGCGAATGAACTTCAAAAGAGCGTATTACCATAGTTCTAATGTAAAAAGCGCATATGTTTTAGGGGGAGTGAGACTTATAAGTGCAAAAGGCACATTTATTGGGGAGTGTCACTTCAAATACAAAAGGCGCTTGATTTCTTCGTAATATTCAATTTCTCAAAAAACGCATCTATTTAGGGGGAGCACGGGCATCACATTAGAATTAGCGCAAGTATTTAGGGGGAGTGTTACCTAAAAACAGCGCTAGAGCTTAAAAGGGAATGCCCTGAAGACAACCTTCATGCTTTGAAGAGGGAGTGCTACCTAAATGCCAACAAGCGCATGGATACAAAAGAGTTGTTCACATACCTGTTCCAAAGGTTCAGTAGACCCAACTGATCCTAACCCAGGAACAAACACCGAGTGTATGTGAGGGTATTGAGCGTATCACGATGACATCCTTACAACTCAACCATAAACTATCCGGGCCATAACCATATAGGTACAGGACTGATTTATCAGATCCCGGGTAGAAGACGCTTCATCTGGTCCAAAGGCGCATGCACGACCCTTCCTAGCTACTCATTTGTCTCCCTAAAGACAGATGTTTCAATATCTCACGGGGAACCGCATATGCTATCACCGTTTTATTTGGAAGCGGGAGATATTGAACAAAGTGGTCCACAGCCCCACACCACGACTTTCTTGAACACTTTAATGTCTAGTGTGTCCTCATAGCCTAATTTTTTTTTTACATTTTCTAGGACACATACATTCTTTTACACACATATTGCAAGTCTACGTGACCATGCCAGAACTTCTGTAGACGCATCATTAAATGATGTGCTTCTATGATCAGAAGGAAGTCCTGCCGTTGCAACATAAAAACAACAACGGTAACAGGCCATCTTCTCGAGCACGACTCTAGAACGATGTCAATGAGTTGCCTATGTGGCCCCGTAGTCCCTTCAAATGCAAGTCTGTGTGACTTCGCATCAACGACCAAGAGTGACATCTAGGGATGTTTCACGATGATCGGTCGTCTGTCCCGTTTTCAGGTACTTCATCCGGAATTCAATGCCAATACGTTCAGCGTACACAGGATCACCTTGATCACACAGCATGACGATACAAATGAATCGCCATGAGGGGGAGAAGTATATCAAGGAGGCCAAGCACGTGAACTCATTAAAGAAGCCAAGATTTCAACGCATGTGCTGAACCACAGCAAACAAGACCTCTCTCCATGGTTCGAGCATACACGACAAGTCAATGCTGACGATCCGCGCGACTCTGATATATGCAAGAAGGTGACGAATATTCAAGTTGCAAAGAAGAAAAAGAGGGTGCATGTAAATAGGGGGAGACTGAAGATTCTCCAGATGCTCTCAGCTATTTTCTTCAGACTGCAACAAAAGACCGTGTCAAATTCAAAGTTGAACACAAAGGCAAAAATTATCAAAGGGGGAGATTGTTAGGAATCTTTCTGCTGTGTTCAAATTCTGATGAAGACTGAAGATTATCAAAGACAAAGACAACAGGCGCTTCAATGACAATTGAACACTAATGGGGAGATTGTTAGGAATATTTTCTAGTGTTCAATAATCATGTTATATTTGTCTAGGGACTCAATTGTATTTTATGTAAATATAGGGACTAAAGTGTAAATATATCAAAGTATGCTTTGGTATATATAGGGCAAGTGTGTGTAAATTACACACAACTTGAGTTTTAGCTTTCTCTCACTAGAAACACTCTCTCATCATTATCATAATTAGGGCTTAATTGTAGAGAGAGAAAGGAGATTATTGTAGAGAGAAGCTTGGTGATTAATGAAGGTTGATTGATAATTACCCAAGTCTTCCGCGCGTAATTATCAAGGTAATTCGATCAATCTATGCTCAAGTTTATATATTTTGGATGTAAATCTGAGACCTACAATATATATATAGACGTGCGTACGGAAATTGTACTCAACAATCTTAAAACGATAATTGTGTAAACTGATTTTATTTGTCGGCATCAATAATATTAAAATGATGTTCGTGCAAACTGATACAACTCTACTGTAAGGGGGTCCGGGGTGGTATGATACGGATGCAAAACTAAGTTATCAGAAAAACTAAAATGTTGACCCTAGTGTTGAGAGAACATTCGGGATCAGAACGTTTTTGCACAGCGGAAAAATAAACTTAGTTATAAAAAGATGCAAGCACACGTTGGACACAGAGTTTCAAAATATGCAGCAAGTTATAATACTTGCTGCGAGCCTTCAGGGCAAAATTCCACTGCGATAATTGATTACAAAAAAGCAACTATCAAAGATAGTAAAAACAGCCTAGAAAAGAGTAAAACTACTCTACCTATCTTCACACAAAAACTCACGTATAGATCCTAAGTCCTATACAAAAGTGTAAAGATAGAATACTAGGCACAAAGAGATCGAAACAGATAGATGATGGAAAGCTTCCCTTTCTTCTAGCTCCTTGCACGCGCGTGTCTGTCTATCTATCTTTCTTCATATGTCTCGATGCTGAAACTCGAATGGAGTCTTCTGTTTATATAGACGTGACTCCCCCTATTTTACAGGTCCAATTTGTTTGTCCCACCTTATACTCATTCTTCTCTATTTTTAGTAAATCCACCTCCTATTTTTAGCAATTGCTTGACTCAATCTCTCATGATCTTCATATCTTCTTGGCTGATCTCTATATCTTCTATTTTTAGCAACTGCTTGACTCAATCTCCCATGATCTTCATATCTTCTATTTTTGGTAGATGCTTGACTCATTCTCCCATGATCTTCATATCTTCTATTTTTAGTAAATGCAATCCACTTTCCTTGAACAATTCCAGCTGGAAAATAACTTCCTGCACATACTAAAATAAAGCCACAATAATAGGATAAACGATTTTTGGGTATGAAAGACAAAATCAAGGATGGGCCACGTCTGAGTCAATGTTGCTCAGGTGTCAGCCAACATTTTGACTCAGGTGTCAATTAACATTTTGACTCAGATGCCAATCAACATTAACAATCTCCCCCTTTTTGTCTTTCTTCCCAAAACCCGTGCAGAGATAAATCCAAAAACTCCCCCTGAAAGCATCAAGATAGTCAGAACAAAAAAAATGGTTATCATAAAGATGTTAGTACATAACCACTTCGAAGTCTCAAGCACATCTGCAAGCAAAAACAGAAGATCAAATCTACAAGCATCTGCAAGTAAACACAAAAATCAGGCACGCAATAAAAACCAGAGAATCTAAAAAGTTAGACTCTCAAGCGAGTCGCCTGAAGCTTCATCTTCTATTTCTTGTTGTTGTTCAGCTCCCCCTGCAGAAGTTCCCTCCTCAGCAAATCCCTGATCTGCACCACTATCTCCCCCTTTTTGGGAAGAAAGTAAACCCCGATGAACCTCCCTCTGAGAAATCAGAAAGGCTATGGTGTCGTCCAGACACTTAATTTCTTTCTCCAGGTTCGATGTTGAGGCAGATGAGGAACCAACATTCTGCGACTCATAATTGGGTGAGTGCGCCATAAAAATTAAGAGAACTGGTAAAAGCTAGGTTAAATTGAAAGAGGAAAAACAAAAAAAGCTTTGAAGATTTGCAGAGATAAACGCAGATATTATAGGATAGATTTGTGCAATGGAGAGATATTCGGCCAAGACTAAGTCAATAAGTAGACCATAAGAGAAAAAGAAAATTTTCCAACGTGCAGTAACGGTAAACTAATTTTCTTTTCAAATACCTATAAAATAGTGATTTTAACGGTAAAAAGCGCAGTAATAGGTATGCAATAACGGTCAAAAAATCATGCAATAGTGGAGTTAAAAAAAAATCGTGCACATAAGGAGATAACATAAATCAGGTCGAGAACAAATGATACTAACCGTTTAGGGACTTTGATGAGAACATGAACCAAGTGGAGATAGTTGTTATTCTGTTAACTCTAAATGAGAGATATGCAAACTAGACATGACTGACTATATATATATATATGTAAAGATAAGACATAAGACACATAAGCACAGACAAGTATGTAGAATCATCAAATAGCTTAGTCACAAATGTTGCCCAACATTTGACCCAACATCCTCAAAGACTTTTTCCTTCATTTTCTGCTCGAACACCCTAGACTCATTTTTCTTTCATTTTCTGCTCTTTCTTACCTTTTATTTCCAGTGCACTGCTCTTTCCTGATTGCTTTTCCATCAAGGTGTTGGGAATCCCCGTAGGGGCCCGAGGCCCTCGTTCCTTGAACGGCGGAATTTTAAAACTTTTGAGATTCCCGCCTTTCCCTTGGACCGCTCGGTAATAACACGAGAACATATATACACGAAAGGAGAAGAGTTTTACAGCCATGATACCTTGACGATCACAGGACGATGGCGAGCTTCGAACCCTTCTATTCCCCGGGATGTAGTATCCCTCTCCTAGCACCAATACGCGCACGAACGGGGCAAGAGCGTCACGCCGGCACTAACACACGTCACGGCCGGTCCTTGCTAAATGCGGCTAGGCCAAGGACACGACTGCAGCACCTTCTCCTCACGCTGGCAGCACGCGGCTCGAGAGAGAGAGAGATATGGCGAGAGAGAGAGAGATAGAGACGAGAGAGAGTTTTTTGTCTTCTAGGGTTTTTCTTTCTTTTCAAGAAAATGACTTAGGGTTTTGATTATCAAAACCCTTTTATACTTGATGAAGTGGCCGAAATTCTTAAGGTGGGTGGAGAAAAATTCTCACCCACTTTTTCATACAAAGTCTTCTTTGCTTACTTGGTCTTTTTCTTTTGAATTTAAACTCAAATTCAAATTCAAATTAAATATTAAATAAATTAATATTTATTCTATATTTAGTATATTTAAATATATTATATCCAATATAAATATTTAAATTAATTTGGATATTAATCTAATATAAAATCGAAAACTATATATATATATCTAATATATATATTTTATTTAATTCCAAATTAAATATTATTATTTTTCTAAAACAATAATAAAGATTTAAATCACATTTAAATCATATACTAAATATTAAATATTCAATATTATATTTCCAAAATATTTCGTGAGGTGAAAAGACCATTTTGCCCATCACGCGTTTTTACCAAGTTTTCGGCCATTTAGGGTTTCGGCCAAGCCCTAAACCCTAATCTCTCAATCCAGGCCCCAGCCTGCTCTATTCTCATATAAACGTTGTGTCGGTTGCCCTTTTTAAGCCCGACTCTCTTGGTTCGTCTCAACCGGCTTTGGGAGGAATGCATGAGTTCGGTATTCACCTAGCCAGCCCCGTGGTACCGAACCGATCCCGAGTTGAGTACGAATAGGTATTTATTCACGAACCGACTATAGATTATCGTACTACGTATAAACCCTTTATGTTTGTCCCGGTCGAGTGAAAGTCATGCGTAGTCGAACTTACAAGACTCGACTCTATGATGTTCGTGTCGGTGACATTTACCAAAACTGCCCTCCACGACACTCGTGAGTCAGTTATATGCTCTGGCCAGAGGCTTAGGTAAATTCCCGCACATCGAAACTGCATAGGACGTTAACCTTGAATTTAATCAAGGCCGTAAATCCCGCTCAGCGGTATAACCGGCAATCACGTCGAAAAGTCAAGACCGCATTTCGCCGCTGACCCTTGCTTCATGCAATTTGGGCCTAGCGAACTAGTGACAGATCAAGACCTTAAGACCAACCCCGAGTTAAACCCTTTCGGTCTAAGGTTCACGTAGACTACTATAGTCAATCGATCGATCGGCGACTTTACCAGCGTGTGATCGTTCGATTACGAGTCAGTGTCCAAATACAGACAATCCCCTTATTCGTCTTCTATCAATGTCACGAGCTCCCACTTCCCAAGTGAATGGTTGGGACAACCACTTTGGACCCGTCGACAAACAAGTCGTACTCGTCAATCCAGTCACCCTACTGGAGACTAAGACTTGTGGACTTAATTTAATATTACAGTATGTCAGCTTACTGGTGCCCCCTCTCTGTCCCCACAGAATCAGTAACTGAACTGTAAATATTGGGGTTTTATTAATTTGTCTTATTACCCGACTGCAAGGTTAATTTATTTAGACGAAATAATAATCTGCCTTTTTATTGTTTGTCATGCTAATATCGACAATAAACAAACAATAATAATTTCATTATCAAATAATTCAATTACAAATGTTAAACACATCAAAATTACATAAATGCCCTCGTACTATCTAATCTTCGTACGGAATCTAGGGCATAAACCTCAACACAAGGTTCAAGAAGTTTTTTTTTTCATCAAAGAATACATCGTCACCGCGAATGCCGTGTACCCTTGAAAGTTTTTCAGCTTCTCTTGAACCTGTATCTTGAAAAAAGGCCATGAGCAATCGAAGTAAATATCAAACGAGTAACAACCATATAAGACATATACTAATGTTGATCCAGATACTGGACCAACATTTACTGACACTGACACTAACCTATAGACTTCTTAAGGCTCGAGAACCTTTCAAAGTCTAAGGCTTTAGTGAAAATATCAGCTAACTGACTCTTAGTTTCTATATGATCAATCCTCACTAACTCTTTTTCGACCATATCTCTCAAGAAATAATGTCTAATATCTATATGCTTAGTTCTAGAATGCTGAATAGGATTTTTCGATATATTTATAGCACTCCAGTTGTCATAGTACATCAGAACATACTCACTCTCTAAGCCATAATCATTAGACACTAGATTGTTACCTAAGAAGAAACAACCACTACTTGTGCTCTTGCGATCATCTTCGTCACCTGCCCAATCAGCATCACTGAACCCAACTAGATTAGTATTAGTATCCTTTAAAAACCATAATCCGAGACTACATGAACCACTAATATACTTCAAAATTCTTTTGACAACATTTAAATGTGAAACCTTTGGCTCAGCCTGATATATCAGATAAACACAAACACTATACATAATGTCTGGTCTACTATCAGAAAGATATAATAAACTACCATTCATGGAATGATACAATGTTGGATCAACACTTTAACCAACATTATCTTTACTTACCTTCTGAGATGATCCCATAGGAGTTTTCATTACCTTGGCATTTTCTAACCCAAATTTTCGAATAATATTTTTCGCATATTTTTCCTGGGACATAAAAATACCATCTTTACTTTGCTTCACCTGCAGATTTAGAAAATATGTTAGTTCGCCGATCATACTCATCTCAAACGTTAAATTCATAGCCTGAACAAACTCATTTGTCATAGATTCAGAAGAAGAACCAAACACTATGTCATCAACATAAATCTGAGAAATCAAGATATCATTACCAATTCTTTTCACAAACATACTTCTATAGGCTTCACCTCTACCAAAATAATTTGAGCTTAAAGCATCCATATCAAAAGGATTAAAACGCTTAGTGTATCAAGCGGAGGCTCTGATACCACTTGTAAGGGGGTCCGGGGTGGTATGATACGGATGCAAAACTAAGTTATCAGAAAAACTAAAATGTTGACCCTAGTGTTGAGAGAACATTCGGGATCAGAACGTTTTTGCACAGCGGAAAAATAAACTTAGTTGTAAAAAGATGCAAGCACACGTTGGACACAGAGTTTCAAAATATGCAGCAAGTTATAATACTTGCTGCGAGCCTTCAGGGCAAAATTCCACTACGCTAATGGATTACAAAAAAGCAACTATCAAAGATAGTAAAAACAGCCTAGAAAAGAGTAAAACTACTCTACCTATCTTCACACAGAAACTCACGTATAGATCCTAAGTCCTATACAAAAGTGTAAAGATAGAATACTAGGCACAAAGAGATCGAAACAGATAGATGATGGAAAGCTTCCCTTTCTTCTAGCTCCTTGCACGCGCGTGTCTGTCTATCTATCTTTCTTCGTATGTCTCGATGCTGAAACTCGAATGGAGTCTTCTGTTTATATAGACGTGACTCCCCCTATTTTACAGGTCCAATTTGGTTTGTTCCACCTTATACTCATTCTTCTCTATTTTTAGTAAATCCACCTCCTATTTTTAGCAACTGCTTGACTCAATCTCCCATGATCTTCATATCTTCTTGGCTGATCTCCATATCTTCTATTTTTAGCAACTGCTTGACTCAATCTCCCATGATCTTCATATCTTCTATTTTTGGTAGATGCTTGACTCATTCTCCCATGATCTTCATATCTTCTATTTTTAGTAAATGCAATCCACTTTCCTTGAACAATTCCAGCTGGAAAATAACTTCCTGCACATACTAAAATAAAGCCACAATAATAGGGTAAACGGTTTTTGGGTATGAAAGACAAAATCAAGGATGGGCCACATCTGAGTCAATGTTAACTCAGGTGTCAGCCAACATTTTGACTCAGGTGCCAATCAACATTTTGACTCAGGTGTCAATCAACATTAACATCTACATTTGAGTGACAATATTTCGATAAATGTTATGTCGGCAGAGAAGTCGAAGAAATTGACATATGGTAATTTCGAGCATGGAAGAGGCGTGACCATTCGCTAAAAGGTTCGATCAAATATGTGATCTTTTGCGTAAAGGTGTTGCTTCGTATGTGATCGAATAACCTTTGGAGAAAAGGTGCGACCTTTCTCAAAGAGGTGGGACTTCTTATGAAACGACACGACCTTCTGCAAAATCGGTACGATTTCAAGAAGATATTAGATCTTTAACGAAAAGGTAATGATCTCACAAAGCGATGCGACCTTTCATGATAAATTACGATCCCACGAAGAGATGCGAAATTTTGCGAAGAGGTACGATCTCACGAAGAGGTACGACTTTCACGAAGAGGTATGTTCTCAAGAAGAGATACAACTTTCGCGAAAAGGTGTGATCTCACGAAGAGATATGACTTTCATAACGAGGTACATTCTCGTAAAGAGGCATGATCTTTCATGATGAGATCCGATATTTTACGAAGAGACATCCTTTGGCAAAGAGGTACAATCTCATGAAAAGATACGACTTCTCCGGGAGGGGTTATGGAGAGCTATGACTTTTTCCAACCTTTTACGAAGAGGTTCGATCTCACAAACAGGTGCGACCTTTCGTAAAGATGTACGATCTTGTGAAGAGACACGACTTTCACGAAGAGGAATGACATTTTGCTCACGAAGAGGTAATGTCACAGAAGGTATGACATTTCTTGAAGACGTACAATGTCACAAAGAGACACGACCTTTTGCGAAGAGGTACGATATGAGGAAGAGACAAGACCTTTCGTGAAGAGGTGCAATCTCACTATAGGCAAAATCATTCACGTGGAGATACGATCTCACAAAAATACATGACTTTTCACAAAGAGGTACAATCTTATTTGAAAGGTATAATGTCACGAAGAGACACGGACTTTTAGGAAGATGTACGATCTTTGGTGAAGAGGTATGATCTCACAAAGTGATAAGATCATACTAGGAGACACGACCTTTCATTAAGAGGTGTGATATCATGAAAATATGATATTTGAGAAGTGATACGATCTCACGAAAAGGCACGATCGTTTGCGAAAACCTATGAATTTTTGCAAAAAGTTATACCATCTGAGAAGCGGTATAATCTTTCACGAAAAGATGCGACCTTTCGGAGAAGACACAACGTCTCACGAATGGATATATGTTTTAAAGAAAAGGTGCGATTATTTAGAGACGTGTGAAATATTGTAAGAAGGCTCAATCTGTCGTGAAGATGTGTGGTTTTTCGAGAAAAGACACGATCTTTCACGAGAGATACAATATTGTGAAAATACGTCAACCCTCGTACACATACATAGAAGTGTGGGGGTACATCATAAAAGTTGAAATATCTAAATAAGACAAGACCGAACCTAAAGCGTTCAATGTGATATTTATTGGATTTTTCAATAATAATTTTGCAGATTGACTTATGCATATCAAAGAGCACATATAATTGATACTAAGAATTGTATGATGTAACATGGATGTCATATACAAAAGAATCCAAACTAGTGAGTGATATGCGTTCACAATTGGTGGGAAAGCAGTGTATTGAAAATTTAACAAGCAAACACGCGTTGCTCAGCCAAATACGGAACCCGAGTTTATCACCCCTAAACAAAGTCGTAGAAGAGGCTAAATGACTATGAAATTTTTTAAGAAGATATTCATAGTTAGAACAAACTTGTATATGTCGTATTATTACGTTGTGATGGTCAATCGACAATTAGAAAGACACAAAGTAGTATGTATAAGGTAGGTCACGATATACAACATAGAGACAATATCACAAAGCATTGATTTCGAAGAGGATAATTCGAGGTCATGTAAACTGGATAAGGAATAAGATTAAAAATCTACCACCGCGGACACCCAATTTTCTTGACTAGAGATCCCAAGATCTTGATTCAATAGGACAACTAAGTTACGAAAGTTGTGCTACAACACAAGAGACATATTGTCTTTATCCCTTCCTAGAATTAATAAGTGTTGCTCTACCACATGTAGTGAGGTTGAGTTTTAACTCTTTGTGATTTCTATAGCATAATAATGAGATGTAATTGTAGAAACCTCTTTATAAAAGTGTCACCTATGTGAGTGTGAAGACGTACCTCTTCAATGAAACACTCATGAATCCAAGATGATATCTACGGCCAAAACAAAATAAATCATGAGAACTAAAAGAAGTAAGATAAGACATTGTGTGAGTGTTATTGTCTTAGTATGCACAAAAAGGTAGGCAGTTCAAGACTTCGTGTTCATTGCGTAGCGAGTATGCTCGATAACATTCCACTATGGAAAAAGCCACAAATTATATATTCTGGTGATTGACTTTTTGATTGGACTCTAGTTAGTATCAGCATGTATATAGCCATTAATTTAATTTCTATTTTGTTTGAAGGTTGTAACTCTTATGAAAGATATGTATCCATTCATAAGGAAACCTTAGACCAAAAGATGCATCTAATGGGTCGAAAGATCATGAACACCCATGATTAGATGCAATAGTTTGACATGATATCTATCCACATCTATAAATAGCGAGCACATTTGCTCATATTCATACCTCGAAGTCTAGGAATCTTAGAGCTTTTCTTCCTTCTCTCGTCATGAAATGTATTTAGTATATTTCATATTCAAACTCATCTGAGAGTTCGAAAAGCATCGAATAGGTTTGTTGGTCTCATAATTTGGAGTGCTTTTATTATGAAACGATTGTCGTTGTATCTTGAAAAATGATTGCAGTATTCCGTAAGCAACATCATTTTATTTAATGACATAATGTATAACGATAGCTTTCGACAATATAATAAGTTTTACGTCCCCTTGTACGATAAATATATATTATTTTAAATATAAATATATATAGACGTACGTAGAAAATTGTACCACTCAACAAAAATACGGTTGAGCTACTAGGTATTCCATGTTTTTCTTGTTTGACTAGAGTATGGGATGTGATGTGATATGTACGTTGAATGCTTGGGACTGATTCTATCTCTTCCGTTCGATCCAAAACTCAGAGATGGGGCGGATTCATCGTCGAGTATTGATAATCAGCTATTTAGTCATTCCTCTCGTGCCATGCAGCACTAATACCTAACATTAGATCCATCTTCATCTTCTTTTGACTTTGACTAGATCATTCATCGATAATGGTTCCAAGGTCAAAAGATATACCTAATGTCTCTCTTTTAAAATCCCAAGCTTATCAGGGGATAAAAATTTCTTTCCAAGAAAAAAAAATTGACTTGAATCATTCATCAAAGCAATCAAGTCGTGTACACAACCGTGCCCAAGATTTTGTTTTTAATAATAATATTCGGTCTTTTGAAATATTTACTTACCAATAACATCATTCAAAATAGTTTTTCATGTAGAGAAAGATGAGGATATTTCATGGCTGCTGCGAATTAATACAATGGAAAGCAAGCGCCTAAGAGTTGCCGCGTCATAAAATATGTGGTTGCGTGAGAACGAAACGAAAATGAAGACAGAATACAACTGTTGCGATTATTATTATTGAATTCCCACGCCTATATATATTACTACCGAAGATATTTTCTTAAATAGATATAATATTTTTTATGTTTATATTCTCATTCAATGTTTCCTAGACATCATCGACTTTAATTGTTCAAATTTTCCACATGAAAAGATGACGCATATCATCATGACTATTACATATCTTCTAATAGGCATTATAATTTTCGGGGATCTATAACATCTCTTCTTGCAATTTAATATTCATTGACGACGACTCAAATAAGTTCATGGTCATTTGTATACTCTGAGTCTAAGGAGAAACAACCGGGGAAGATAATATATATGAAGCATTCAAATGCGTTTTTATTAGATTATGTATGTTAGGCTCATATTATTGAGTGCTTAGATGAGAGACCATAATTATTTATTGCATGAGACTTTCTAATGTATGAGACCAAGTCAATATTCAACAAGTGCATTATTACAAGAGAACTCCTCCTTTAACTTGTACGATTAGTTAATCTCAACCGTATTATTTTCTGGCTGTTAATTCCTATCCTATAAATACCACCTCAAACTTTACGTCTCAGCATTCCCAACAAACACAAACCCCTAGCTTAATTTGATCCCTTATAAAGAATTAGCCACCATGCAACTCTCTCATTCTTCTAATAACCTCTTAGCTACTATGGTATTCGTGGCCTTATGGTCACTCATAATAAGCCATTCATGGGCACAAAACTGTGGCTGTGATTCATCCTTATGCTGCAGCCAATATGGGTACTGTGGGACAGGCGATGACTATTGCGGGACCGGCTGCCAATCTGGACCGTGCTACAGCTCATCGGGCGGCGGTGGTGGTGGCTCTGTTGCTGACGTAGTTAGCGATTCCTTCTTCAACGGAATCCTCAGTGGAGCCGCGAGTAACTGCGAAGGCCAAGGGTTTTACAGTCGGTCTGCATTTTTAGGTGCAGTTAACCAGTTTCCTGGATTTGGAACGACGGGTTCGCCTGATGTTCAAAAGCAAGAGATCGCAGCCTTCTTTGCCAACGTTGCTCATGAGACTGGAAGTAAGTCATCATCTGTTTCTATATTAATATCGAAAGAGTAAGGAATCTAATTATTAACGATGATGTATGTATATTCTCCATTAATATCCAAAATCTTACCTTTTTAATCATACAAAAAAAAAAAAAAAACAGGTTTATGCTACATAAACGAAATCAACGGGCAATCTCAGAACTACTGCGACCGGAGCTCCACGCAATACCCATGCGTATCGGGGCAGTATTACTACGGTCGTGGCCCACTGCAGCTGACATGGAACTACAACTACGGAGCAGCTGGCAACGACCTTAACTTTGACGGGTTGGGCAACCCGGGAGCTGTTGCGAGCGACCCGACACTATCGTTTAAGACCGCTCTTTGGTTTTGGATGGGAAACTGCCACTCCGCAATAACGTCTGGACAGGGCTTCGGCGCTACGATTCAGGCCATTAACGGACCTATCGAGTGCAATGGAGGGAATTCAGCTGCTGTGAATGATAGGGTTAATTATTACACTCAGTTCTGTCAGGAGCTTGGTGTTAGTCCTGGGAATAATCTCTACTGTTAGACAGAATATGGGCTTTTTTAATTTAATATTGCTATTTTTTGTATTCATTAATTAAATAGGATTATTTTAAAAAATATTAATAAAATAGGGCAAAACGCTGGTAATGAACGCGACGTCGCGTCCATTAAACGCGACGTCGCTTCCAATGGAAGCGACGAGTATGCGGGCCGCATATTCCAAAATGGGCCTTCGTCGGGTCCATTGGATACGACGTCGTGTCCAATGGCCGCGACGCTTATACGGGCCGCATATTCCAAAATGGGCCTTCGTCGGATCCATTGGATGCGACGTCGTGTCCATTGGATGCGACGCCGTGTCCAATGGATGCGACGCCGTGTCTCTCCTTCTGAAAAGGCTGCAATGACTTCTGAAAAGGCTGAACTCTGAAAAGGCTGAAGCAATGACTTCTGAAAAGGCTGAAGCAATGTCTGATTTATGAAAAGGCTGAGACACTGTGTAACTGTTGTCGTCGTGGGTAATAGGCACGCCATCGTGGGTATTAAGCACGACGAAATCCATTATATAACGAATTCATATTCTTCATATTTTTCAAAGTTCAGAATATCTCTTAAGATTCTCAGTATGACCTCTCGTAAAATTCAAGTCGTTGTGTATTTTGGTGGTGAAATTATATACGAATCAAACATCATTCAATATAGTCTTCAACCGATTGGTTTTTGACGAATTCATCGCGATACCAGTTTTTCTCAATTTTTGAGCATACTGTACGAGATGACTTGCGTCGATAGCGCTTCTTCCTCTTTAACCGTTCGTGTGAAGAATGAATACTTTCAGCATTCTCGACTTTATCAAAGGCTCTTAAACATTTCAAACGATGCTGAGCTCGCATACTTCTTGGATGCAGACGCCGAGCTAAATTTAATTGAGGTGTTTGTCGAGACAAATGAAAATGTTCATTTTGATCTTAATGAAGAGGCTCCTGAAGAATTCACCAATCTTGTATCGAGTTACTCAGTTCGTAATATCTCAGCAGTTACTCAAGGAATGAGTAACGTTTCGTTCCACGCTCCTCATGAAGATATTCCTTCAAGTAGCCGGAGTTTTCCTATTATTTCAACAGTGGCGGAACCTGAGATCGTGCATGAAGTCGAGCACAACAGTGACGTTAGCGATTCTGAAGCCGATGATGAAGGTGGTGCACTAGATGATTTTCCAGATCCCGCAGAAGACGAAGGTGGTGATGATGATGATGGCAATAACAATCTTCCAGAAAATGATATTTCGATGCAAGAAGATGATACTCCAGCTCTTTATCAGACAGTGCCGTTTAATTCAACATATCAAATGGCTCCCTCAGAAGGGGACGAAGACGGGGGTGATTTTACGATAGAGACAATCCAGCGTTTGCGGAAGGTATGACTTTTAATAGTAAAGATCATTTGAAAAGTGCTGTTGAAGATTACTCTTTGAGGGTTGTTAGGCGCGAGTTTCACGTTGTTGAAAGTAAGAAAACCGCATGGAGCGTGAAATGCAATCACAACGACGAATGCCATTGGAGATTACGAGCTTGCTTCAAACCAAAAAAGGGATTTTGGAAGATAACAAGATATGGAGGACCACACACATGCTACATGAACGAGTTGGCGAGCACACATCGTAACATGTCACGAAACGTAATTGCGCGTAAGTTAATCGGAACAGTGACTACCGACCCTCAGTATCTTCCCAAAAACGTCCAACAGCTCGTAAATGATACATTTGGGTACGACATCTCATACATTCAAGCGTGGCATGGACTTAAACGAGCCAAAGAAAACGTTTATGGCACCTGGGAAACTTCAGTCCAACAACTTCCCATCTTCATGAAAGCGTTGCAACGTTACAATCCCGAGACTGTTGTAAAGTGGTTGCATCTTCCAACTAATATGCCTGGACTAAAGAAACTGGGGTATGTTTTCTGGGCATTCAAACCTTGTATTGATGGCTTTAAGCACTGTCATAGAGTCGTCTGTGTTGACGGTACTCACTTATATTCAAAATACGAATATAAAATGTTGATTGCATCAGCAATCGATGCCAATCAAAATATTTTTCCACTTGCTTTTTCCATTGTTACAACCGAAAGCACACATTCTTGGAAATGGTTCTTGAACTTACTTAGTGTCCACGTGTTGGAGAATCAAGCTGTATGCCTTATTTCAGATCGACATCCAGGTATTTTGATATATTTCATTTAATTTTCTTATATCTTTTTTTATTGATGATAAATTTTGTTACTTACAATCTATAATGCAGGTATACTGGCTGCTGTAAGAGAGCTCGAAGCTTTTAGGCCACCAAATGGACAACATCGTTTTTGTCTACGCCACGTGGTTTCAAACTTCAACACAGAATTCAAAGACAAGGATTTGAAACAATTATGCCATAGAGCTGGGATGGCGCACACACTGGAAAAGTTTAATCGAATTATGGAGCACATCAAAGATATCAAGGAAGAAGCGTGGGCGTGGTTGGACAAAATTGACAAAGAAAAATGGACGTTTTCTCATGATGGGGGACTTCGATGTGGTGTAATGACCACTAATATCTCAGAGGCCCTTAATGGGGTGTTCAAAGGGGCTCGTTGTTTGCCGCCGAAAGCAATAGTCGACTTTAGCTTCCATCGATGCGTTCAATACTTTCGTGATCGATTTCAAGAGTGCTCTGCCGCGATCGATAATTCCGAAAGCCAATGGTCGCCTTATGCTTCGAAGATGTTCAATACTTGGACGGATCACTCATTTAGTCATGTCGTATATCGATTCGACCCGCGTTTTCAAACAGCCGAGGTATTTACTTCTGCGGTAAATCAAAGAAAACATGTGGTAAACGTTCAAGGAAAGACGTGCACTTGCGGAAAATGGGACATGTATTTCATTCCATGTTCTCATGCTCAAGCAGCTTGCCGTATGTGGAATGTTCATAGCATGCAACATATTGCTCCTTTCTACAGCAAACAATCGTACCTTAGAACATACGAGGGGTTTTTCTATCCACTGTACGATGAGCGCTATTGGGAGCCTGCTGATTTTTCTCTTATACATAATGAAGCTCGACGTGGCCGAAGAGGACCGGGAAGATATCACACTACTCGTATCCAGAATGAAATGGATCGAGCTGGATCAATAGGGAGATCAAGTCAAAGAGGTCGTGGAAGACGTTGAATCGCATTAGCTTCTGTTTTTATGTTATTATGTTGGATGTAAGTTTTAGTTTATGCTATTTGAAGTATTTAATGCAATTTAAAAACACAAATACATTTGCTTTAAACACCTCATTATAGCTAGGAACACACTAACTGCTAGAAACACAAACAAAACTACTAAAAACATACCACACTTGCAAGAAATACATCATAGTTGCTAATTTCACAAAACTACCAAAACCCTAGGGTCGGCCCATTTCACAAGCGTTTTGCGGCCCGACGAAGGCCCATTTTGGAATATGCGGCCCGCATACTCGTCGCTTCCATTGGAAGCGACGTCGCGTTTAATGGACGCGACGTCGCGTTCATTACCAGCGTTTTGCCCTATTTTATTAATATTTTTTAAAATAATCCTATTTAATTAATGAATACAAAAAATAGCACTATTAAATTAAAAAAGCCCAGAATATGAGAACAATATAGATAGATACGTGGAGAAATATATATACCAAGTAAAATAAGCAGTGCGCTAAACTCAATAGATGTAATGTGTGTGCATTTGTACGTATTTTGCATAATACGTTCTATGTGGTGTGGTAATTAATAAAGTTCATGAGGATCAACTCTGTAAAAGCTCTTGTTATAGATCTTATATAAATACATGTTAATTGAATTTTCATTATTTCATCGGGAATAACCGTTAAACCAAACATCGTCGAGCTTAACTATCCGTCAAGCATAATTAATAGCAAAGCCGAACGAGCCTCCGCTTTAGCTTCGGTCCGCATCTCTTGAACAGCTCTTCTTGAATTTTCTTGGTTTGATAAATGAAAATATGTTTTTGGTATAGATCGAAAATTTCTTGTATTTTTCGCAGATTACAATGAAGGCTATCTATACAAAAGGCTCTAAGATATATATGACAAGTAGCTGTTTGAGTATCATCAATGTAATCGATCTTGATTTGCTTGATTGGCATGGTTCGGTCCTTGAATGTTTGACCACTTAATATTTGCCTTTTGCAGCTCCAGCCAGGTTTGGTAAGTTACGATTATTGCCTTGATAGGCCGGATCCGAGTATGATATGAGATCGATGATGAGATTATCCTCTGAGATCAATATTCTCTTTTATTTCGTGATCTTCAACACCTGATGAGATTATCCTCCGAGATTGTCGGGCATGAATAAGTCAATCAAGCCCAACTTAATAAGTATATCTTCGAATGTTCGGATATCAACTGTCTTCGTAAAACATATCCGTCAGTTGTTCCTTGCTTGCGACGAATGACGTTTCTATTTCTTGACTTTGTATTTTTTCTCTAACGAAGGGACAATCTACCTCAATGTGTTTTGTCCACACAGAAAAACAGGGTTTGTTGCAATGTGGCTAGCTGCTTGGTTGTCGCAGAACATCGCCATTGGTCGGTTGTTTTTAATCTTTAAATCTTCTAGAAGTTGTTTTATCCATATAAGCTCATTTGTCGTCGAGGCCATGAGTCTTTATTCGGCTTCAGCACTCAATCTTGATACGATGCTCTGTTTTTTACTTCTCTATGTAACTAGGTTATCTCCCATGAATGTGCAGTATCTGATGGTGGATCTTCTGTCGAAGTTTCTAGCCCAGTTTGCATCTGAATACCCAATCACAACGTGAGTCCTGTTCTTTCTCATCCAAATTCCTCGTTGTTGCCCTTGAGATACTTGAGAATACGCTCAACAACCTCACGATGACTGGTCCTAGGTGCCTGCATAAACTGGCTAACACAACTAACGACAAAGGAAATGTCAGGTCGTGTAACCGTTAGATAAATGAGTTTTTCCACCAGTCTTTGGAATTGATTTATGTTTTTTTAGAGGTTTCTCATCTTCTGAGTTCAGTTTTTTGTCGGTTTCCACGGGAGTTCTTGAGGGTTTAACTCCCATTTTTTCAGTTCCTTTGAGAAGGTCTAGGACATATTTTCTCTGAGATATGAAAGCCTTTCGGGAGAAAGAGCTATCTCTATCCCTAGAAAATATCGCAATGGTCCAAGATTCTTAATGTCAAATACGTTTTTAAGATATTTCTTAACTTTTTTGATTTCATCGATAATGTTTCTGATGATTATGATGTCATCCACGTAAACAAGCACAACCACAATAGTTTGGTTGGTTGTCTTGATGAACATGGAAGAATCAGCTGAACTTTTCGAAAAATTATAAGTTTGTGAATGACTTAGTTTTGAGTACCATGCTCTCAGAGATTGTTTGAGACTGTATAAAGATTTTTTAATTTACATACAAGATTCTCATGATGGTTTTCGAGTTTGTGACCTGGTGGAAGTTTCATGTATATTTTCTCATCCAGATCACCTTGTAAAAAGGAATTCATAACGTCCATCTGTGAGAGACCCCACACAGAGTTGACAGCAATGGATAGAAGAATTCTCAAAGTGTTCATTTTGCTACCGGTGCAAATATTTCGTGATAATGTGCCCCTCCTTTTTGCAGATGTCGCATCGAAGACAGTTTGGAGCTCCCTTCATCTCTGGACGTGGTCTAGGGTGTTCACCTTTGGCATTCATAGCTTGGCTCTCGGTTGAGAGATGTGGGTTCGAGGTCATCGCCTTCCTCCAGGACTCCTCCGACTTGATCATGGCAAGGATGGTTTCGATGGCTAGAAGCTTGGGTCGAATTAGTAGCTGGGTTATGCCTGCTCGATGCTTAAGATATTGGTCTTTAAGTACGGTACGAAATAAACGTACTCGACCGATCCTTGTTTGTGATTGTTTTAAGAGATACATATTTTTCCTCGATCTTTGACATCTATCTTAGATACATCTTCGAAAGACACGAGTCCATCCTCAACATTCTTTAAATCAGTAACGAGATGTTTGTGTCATCTCATATGATTGCTGGCACCGGTATCAAGATACCATACCATTTCGCTGCCTGGATTTATATCTTCAAGCATCATTAAGTGTTGGGAATATTTTATAGTGTTCAATAATGTTGTTATCTTTGTTTAGAGACTAAATTATAATATATGTAAAGTTAGGGATTAAAGTGTAAATATACCAATATATGATTGGTATATATAAGGCAAGTATGTGTGATTAGCACACAACTTGAGTAGGAGCTTTCTCTCACTAGAAAATCTCTCACCATTATCTTAGTTAGGGTTTAATTGTAGAGAGAGAAATGTTAATTGTAGATAGATACTTGGAGTATTAATGAAGGTTTGATTGATAATTACCCAATTGCTTCCACTCGATCATCTTCAAGGTAATTTCGATTAGATCTGAGCTCGAGTTCATCGTTGGATGTTAAAAACGGACCTATCAATTGGAATCAGAGCCTAATCGTTGATTGCATTAATAAATCATACAAGGATCCTGACCGAAAAAGTTGTGAACCTCATTGTCCAAGACTCGACCTGCGAAACAATCTCAGAGGCTATGAAGTAGCACTCGGTCTTAGGAAGTCCTTTTATGCCCGACAAAGATAGCGAAGCTTATCCATGAAGAACACAAAGGGGGAGATTGTAGAAGACATTTTAATTGTGTTCTATTTGTAAGCTATCTTTTGTATTGGGCCAAGTGTGTAATTATATATAATATAGGGACCTATTTATAAATATACCATAAGTATGGTATAAATAGCTAGAGTAGCTTGTATAGGCATTAACTTTGGCAACCCTCATTTTCTAAATACTATTAGTGGCGGATTTTCTGCAACGTAAGCCGCGGAAGGCCCGTCTAACAAAAACTTTTCATACCCTAGAATATATTAAAATCAAAACATCGTATTACAAAGACGATCCTGTACAAAGGCCGTAGCCTCAAAATACCAAAAGGACAAAGAGTCTAGTGCCACTCCAAAGGTCTTCATCCATGTACAGCCTCGCGCTCAAAAGTCCATGGAGTCACCGCCCTCAGCCCACCTCAGTCTCAACGTACCTCGACGTCGGACTCGGTCGTACCTACAACACGTAAATACTGAGCTACCGCCCAGTAGGTGAAAATATGCGTGAATGCAGCGTGCTCTCAGATCCCGTTCCTCAAATACCTCACAATATATGCACGCTCGACTTTTTCCTCTCGTCCCAACCTATCGTATACCATATGTCACATCAGGGCCCTAGGCTAGACTAGGCACCCCGCGCGCACAATAAAATACAGAGTTAGGGGCCCGCGCTCGGGTAGCCCATGCTAGTAGTGCATCTGGACGATCACGCCAAGCATCCTCCCACTAGATCGCTCCCTCCCGAGTTTCCTCATGCTCAAGCGGTAGCCTACGCTGGCAGTGCACCTGAACGATCACGCCAGGCATCCTCCTACCAGGTCGCTCCTTCCGCTAATCATCCGACGGTTTGCACCTCAGACTGCGCTCCAACGCAACTGAGTAGACGAATCGATCACGCCCGTCTCCCGTCTGGTGCCTCAGTCCTAACCTCATAACTCCATTACGAGTCGACGACCAACATTGGTCACATTCTACCCCGCTCGTAGACACTATACAGTGTCACCGTATCAACACGGTCAACATCCCTCGCACTGATATGGAATGCAAGTGTAGTGCAAATAAAATGCAGTATTGAACTGAAAATAACTTTTTCCCGAAGACGCATTATTAAAATGTACTGTAAACATCTATTTCGACAACTTTTAATCAGGCGTTAGAATTGACTATGTCCATTGGACTTGGAATATTTTTCTTATCAAATGACGTAAAAATAATTTTCCTCAAAATATTTTTTTTTTTGAACAAAGACCCGAATTTTATTCGAGCCCAAAAGTTGCTGCCCGAAAATATGTTTACACGCCGAAAATCTTTGAGCCCGAATATCTTTTAAAACCCCGAAAATCTCTACCCGAAAAGTATATACACCTGAAAGCTTTTGGGCCCGAAAGTAGGGTCAATGTCCGAAAATACTTTTAAGTTGTCAAGGCCCGAATTTGAAATTCGCCGAGTTTTCTTCCTAACTCAAATTTATTTAAAAGACCCGAAAATAACTTCGTAGCCCGAATTTCATTCGTGCCCGAAAATGTTTATAGGCCCGAATGATCTTCAAAACGCCCGAAAATATTCATAAGCCCGAAAATTATTTAAACGCCCGAGTATCATCTATCCGAAAATACCCAAGTATTTAAAACTTGTTCTAATACCGAAAACATTCCTAACTCATGCAAATCCCATGTAAATACATATACAACACGTAATATTGAACATAACATAGATTCAAACCCAAATTCCGAGTTTTTAACTCGTATAACCACCCGAAAATTCACTTAATCGTCATGTAAATCACGTAAGATCATAAAAAACACGTTATCACATAAAATACATAATATTTACGTGTTGTAGATGAAAGATTTCACCTACCTCACGTCCGAAGCTTAAGGGTGTTAGATCTTTCCCGAGCTCTTCGATCCTTGTTAGCCAAATTCTCCTTTGTTTTCGAAAAATGTTCTCTGCCCTTTTTGTTTGTTGTATTTCACTTAATAAGGTATAGTTATACTTTGAAGTAACTAAGGATAAGTGGGTGACAAGGAGGTGACGAGTTTTTCCTCTTAGGTTAAGAAATAATGTCTTGCCCGAAAATTATTTAGGCTTCACCCGAATTTCACTCTGTCATTACCCGAATTCTTCCCTTTGTTCTTACCCGAATTTTGGCCTCTTTTGTTTCAAGTACTTATCAAAATTCGGGTGTTCCTATTATTATTCATACTCTTCACCCGAGCTTTCGAATCCTTTATCTAAATGATATATCAAAATTTCTAATTATAATGGTAATTACATTATAAAACACACGGGTATTACATTAACACTTACAATTCCGAGCTTGTAGAACACACTTGATATGATATAAAAGGAGTTTATCTTGAAGAACACTCAATCTTCTTTTGTGCATTACCTTCAAACCCTAATTGATCCAATCTTCAAGGTAATTCAAACTTGTTTAGTGTTTATTCTTCCTAGGTTTGTATTTTCTTCCACCTAACATTAAGAGAACGTCTTCGTTGGCTCTTCTTGTGCGACTAGATTTGTATTTTCTTCCACCTTCTTATCAGACCAACAACCCTTTGAAAAATGCCCGAACTTCCCATAATTGTAACATTCGACGTTTGATCAATCGAAGCGACCACCTCGTCCTCATGCCTGACTTCGTCTCCCCAATTTTGATTGTTGGTTTGTCCTTCCTTTTCTTGATTGTATCCTCGTCCTCAGCTTGTGTTTTGCCCAAAACCTCATTCTCGTTGGTCGTGTCCTCTTCCTTGATCATGGTTCGTATGCGACGTCTTGTCCTCTTTAAGTGATAATTTGGTCTGTAAGGCCTCGTCCAGAGATTCCTGCTTCTTCTTTTTCTTTCGTTGCTCATGAGCTTCTTCAAGTGCAGACACCATATTCTTCGTACGCGTTTGTCATAGATCGTAGAATTTTCTCGACGACTTAGGCATCAGTTAGAGTCTCATCGTTTCTCTTCAACTGGTTTGCGATGGTTTGTACTCTTGTTATGGACTAAGACACACCCTCATTCTCCTTCATTTTTATCGTTTTGAACTTGTCACGAAGAGTCTACAGCCGCACTTGCTTCACTCGGTTGCCGCCTTTGTACGCTTTCTTTAGCGTATCCCACACATTTTTCGATGTTTTGGCCTCAACTATCTTTTCGAAGCCTGCCTCTTCTACAGATTGGTAGATGATGTAGAGTGCGATCTTATCTAATTTGCGAGAATCCTTCAATGCCTTCAGTTGGGCCACCGTGTACCGGGTCGTGCTTTCTAGTTCGGTGCGTTCGTCATCAACAACTTTCCATATGTCTTGAAACCCGAGCAATACCTTCATTTCAATGCTCCAGTTGTCGTAGTTGTATTTTGTGACCTTCGGGATCGGCATTTGGCCACCGGTTGCTCCGACTGTCGATATGGCTCTGATACCAATTTGTTGTTTATACGGTTGAGGTGATTTGATGACTGGAGGTGGGCGTTTGGTACGGTTGTTTCGACAAAATAAAAGAGAGAACCGAGGTTTTTATTTTACGCGAACCAATTTAAGATGCTCAGACTAGTAAAATAAACAAAAAAAATAAATAAAAAATAAGAGCTGCATAGGGTTTCTTTTCTGCGCTAACCTCACAATAGATGTAATGTGGCGCACACCTGCTGAGTGTGTGTCCGTTGTACGTATTTTGCATAAGATGTTCTATGTGGTGTGGTAATTATTAAAGTTCATGAGGATCAACTATGGAAAAGCTCTTGTCAAAGATATTATAGAAGTACATGTTAATTGAATTTTCATTATTCAACCGGGAATAACCGTTAAAACAAACATCGTCGAGCTTAATTATCCGTCAAGCGTTAAAACAAACATTGTCGAGCTTAATTATCATATTGAAATAATATGGTCTAATGTGTAATTACTGAAAATATAGGGACTTGTATGCAATTTCAATATAGTGGTCTGAAGACGTATATAGATCAAGATGTACAGAACAGAAAGGACGGATGATTCTGAGAAAAAACTTATCTTCTTCTTTTAATCTTTGATTCTTAACATGGTATCAGTTCAGAGCTCGATTAACATCGCGGGCAACTACAGATTTCTCCGCGTATCCGCTGGTATGGATAAAAGCAATGATGATGAATGAACCAAGGAACTCAACTCTAATTCCTCAAGAGAGAATACTCAATCTGAAAAAGGAGAATCTATGAACATCGATTTTCAGTCTCAGCTCTATCTTCACCCGTCAGACACCCCAAATCTTGACCTAGTAACAGTGGTGCTGCGAGGATCAGAAAATTGTAAGGTTTGGAGTCGGGAGGTGATAGTTGCACTCGAGGCGAAGAACAAGATAGGCTTCATTGACGGTTCTTGTCAACCTCCATCAAATAATCAGGTATTAATTCAACAACGGAGGAGGTGCAACGCTCTGGTAAGATCATGGATTCATAGGTCTCTATCTAGGGAATTAATACATGGAGTTGTTTACTGTGATTCTGCACGTCTGGTATGGTTGGACTTGAAAGAAAGATTCGATAAAGTAAATGGTGCAAGATTATTTACATTGTATAGACAGATTAACACAATAAGTCAGGATTCTAATTCTGTCACCGAGTACTATTTGAAATTGAGACAATTGTGGGACGAGTATGATAGTTTAACCCCGATTCCTGCACTAAAGATATCAAAGGAATATGTTGATCACTGCAATCAAATTAAAATGATGCAGTTCCCAATGGGGCTAAATAAGTGTTATGGAACCATTAGATCCCAAATATTGATGATGTCTCCTCTTCCTTCACATGGAAGTGTTTTTGCAATGGTATCTAATGAGGAGACACAACGGAGTATAAACGTACATGCATCGATTGTGGACTCCTCAATTGCATTGATGTCTAACTTACCTCAAAGTAAAGTCTCAACGGGATAAGCATAACATCTATTGTGATGTATGCAACATCAGTGGCCACACAAAGGATACTTGCTGGATACATGCTTGGGGGTGATCACAGTAGGACATAATCTGAGCTTATTTGATGTATTGCATATTCCAGAATTCAAACATAATTTGCTTTCAGTATCTAAGCTAACTAGTGACTCTAATGCTCTTTTCACATTCTATCCTATGTTCTGTCTGATTCAGGATATACGGACTGGCGAGATAAGGGGGATTGGTAGACAGAAGAATGGTTTACAAGGTTTGAATTGTTACCAATTTTAAGGATGAAAATTTCAGAAGGAAAGGAATATTGCTCAGTTTGCCCTTTAGCAAAACATGGTAGGTCAATGTTTCCCAAAATATCAAATGGTTCAGAATCTATATTTGATTTGATACACATTGATATTTGGGGTCCATATAGAGAGCTTACTTACATAATGAGAAATACTTTCTTACCATAGTAGATGACTATTCAAGAGCTACTTGAGTATTTCTAATGAAAACCAAGTGTGAAACTCATAAGTTGATACAGAAATTTCTGGTATATGTTAATCCCCAGTTTTCTATTAAGGTTAAAAAAATTAGATCAGACAATGCTTTGGAATTTTTCAATATTGAATGCAATGATTTGTTTGATTCACATGGCATTATCAATGAAAGTTCGTGTCCTTATACACCTCAACAAAACGGTGTAGTAGAAAGGAAACATAGACATATCATGGATGTGGCTAGAGCATTGAGATTTCAATCTCATGTACCACTCAAATATTGGGGAGAATGTGTAACCACAACCACCTACCTAATTAATAGGACTCCTACGCCGTTATTAAAGGGTAAGACTCCTTATAGTGTGTTATATAATAAAGAGCCGGGATATCAGCACCTTAAGGTGTTCGGATGTCTGTGCTTTGAAAAAATATTGCCTCAATCTGATAAGTTTCAGGTAAGATCAAAGGCTTGTGTGTTGATGGGATATATGACAACTCGAAAGGCTTGTAAACTATTAGACCTTGTCACCAAAACATTCCTTGTCTCTAGAGATGCCATAGGATGGTTCCACCACCAACGTTCATCAATATCAACAACTTATGGCTATGCTAGGAGGGTTTTCAAATGCTAGTCCACCTGAAATGAACACCAACATGGCTTCCACATCACAAACAGGTAACAAAACAAGTAATATATGTTTAAATGTGTTACATGCTGATTTAATTTCTCAAAACTGGATCACAGACACTGGAGCAAACCAGCACATGATCTATGATATATATCATTATATGATAAATGTACGTTGAAATTTGTATCAAATGTGTCAGTCAAACTCCCAAATGGGAGGGTTAGTAAGGATACATGCTTGGGGGTGATCACAGTAGGACATAATCTGAGCTTATTTGATGTATTGCATATTCCAGAATTCAAACATAATTTGCTTTCAGTATCTAAGCTAACTAGTGACTCTAATGCTCTTGTCACATTCTATCCTATGTTCTGTCTGATTCAGGATATACGGACTGGCAAGATAAGGGGGATTGGTAGACAGAAGAATGGTTTACAAGCACAACAAAACAATTGTTTCCTACCGACTACAATATGTAGTCGCTAGGAAGCTTAAATTAGTCGGTAGAGCTTCTACCGACTAAATTCCGACTAATTTTTTGTAGTCGGTAAATCGTTAGTCGATAGGAATATATAGTCGGTACGTAGTCGGTATTTCCGACTACTTACCGACTCAGTTTTAGTAGTCGGTACTTAGCGACTAATGTTTCGTAGTCGGTATTTACCGACTACATAGCGACTACATTTTATAGTCGCTAATATTCCGACTGTGATGTTAGTCGGTAAAGTGGTCGGAAATTTGCATACTAATCTATCGACTACAAAGCGTAGTCGGTAGATATTTCCGAATTAATTATTTATTTTTATTTTATTTTAATTAATAATTCAATTAATTTATTAAAACTTAATAATAAATAAATAACAGAAAAAAATATATAGTTCATTCGGGAATATTATAATAAGCATAATAAAGTCGTCCGAAAAAAATAAATAAGTCTTCAAATGCATGAAAATGAAAAATTCGTTTCAACATAAATAAAGAAGTCCAATAACGTAAAAAAAAAAGAACTATGCTAGACCGTGCCCCGAGCTACCATCATCCGGAAAGTCATCGAGGCGACGAACATTTCTGTTCATTGATGCCGCAACAGCACATGTCTGAGTGTCGTCTACGGGATCTCGATCGCCCGTGTCTGAAGTACGCGATTCTCTACCATGGTCAAACCGGCAGAAGAAGTCATCGAACTTCCTCTTTAGCTCTGCGACAACTGCCTCTGTGGCATGCAACTGCTCTTTTGTGTCATGCAACTCCTCTCGTGTGTTATGCAACTCCTCTTGTAGCTGAATATTCTGAGAAGGCACATACCCGCTGGAAATCGATTGTGATGACTGTGAAGGTGTCTGGTAGTACATCTCCGATGCATTACCCATACCGGGTATGTTTTGGAACCTTGTCCAACCTCCGACAGTCTCAAAGAATGCTTCGGTCTCTGAAAGAGATGGATTAGATGTCCTCCGAGCCTCAAAATCCTCCTATGAACGACGAATAAAATAAGTTAGAAAAAATTTCGGCAGAACCTCCCCTATAAAATGATCATCCCAAAATATTCAAAATTCTCACATCTCCACAACACAATCTTAATAAATAATACGACAAATCAACCTCGATTACAATACCAACACGTCACTCTTATACCAATACAACGATTATAAACCAACGATATATACATACCATCCTTTTGCGAGCCTTGTCGTCGACGTATGACTTATCCTTCTTCGTGTGATTCTGCAAATAAATCTCGTGTGGCAGAGGAAGGATTCCATTGTTCTTCGCAGCCTGTCAAAAAATAAAAATTAAATTATATAATATGAATGAAGGACGTATATAAAAATAAAGTTAGAATAGGATAAAAAAAAACTTACCATTTTCTTTGCAAGGTGACTTGTGGCGCACGATCCTTGTGTGGACTTCGCCGCATTACGGTCCCGACCTTGTCGATTACCCTTAAGGCGATTGGATCTCGTCATGAACGCAGGGGATCCCCGTTTTTCTCTAAGTTGTTGAGCGACAATATCGCTCAAGAACTTAGACTTGTACGTCGGGTCTCTCTCCAATCTGATCCCTTCTTGCGACATATTATCTTTGAGCCGACGACCAAGCACATCCAAAAACGTAGACTTCACTAACTCCGCATGAGAGGGGTCCCAGGAATATTTTCCCTACAAAATTCAAGTCAGTGTAATATGTAGTAAAAGTATAAAATACAGTATCAAAGCCACTAACCCGAAAATGGCACCACCACCGATGACGTGTCTCATTAGGGACCTCGGTAATACCCGTCCATGGTTCAACCATGTATGACTGGAAGGCGCGGGTCACCGAATTAACCACAGAGGGATTGTGAATTACCGAGCAACAACGATAGAGAACAACGACCGGGCAGCAAGCGTTTCTCGGGCTTCGGGATCTGGAATCAGCGAGCTCCGGGACGGGATTGGGAGTTAGTGTTTCTTGAGCTCCGGGAATCAACAAGCAACGGGAGCAGGCAGCGAGCTCCGAGCAGCGATATGGCAGTGAAAGGGTACGAAAAGGCACGCGATCTATCAGCGAAAAACGACTCAACAATATCCGGGAAGCAAAAACCGACATAAACGAAACAAATCTCAATAAGCGAACCAATATACTTTACCTTACCTTCGCTTGCGTGGAAGTGACGAACGGCGTCGGCGGCGGAGCAGCGGGGACGGTGAAAGCGTGGCGGAGAAGCGTGGACGATGAAAGCGTGGCGGAGCAGCGTGGACGGTGAAAGCGGACGGGGCGGCGCTGGAGGCGAGTGACCTAGACGGAGCCGAGATTTGAACGAGGTGGGGCTTTGAGCGAGGGGGTCGGCGCGGGATGGGAGACGAACGAACGGCGACGGCGACGGTGAAAGCGAACGGCGACGGCGACGGCGAACGGCGGGAATCAACACGGACCGACGATGAGATGGATCAGACGATTTTCATTTTAGGGTTGGATCTGTGTAATGAGGGAAGGGAAGAAATTGATCGTGATTTTAGGGATGTTACCGACTACAAATTTGTAGTCGGTAGGGTTACTTATATTAGTCGGTACCTTCCAAATGTTACCGACTACAAATTTGTAGTCGGAAGGGTTACTTATATTAGTCGGTACCTTCCAAAATTTGCCGACTACAACTTTGTTAGTCGATAGTGTTACCAAAATTAGTCGATAATTAGTATCTTTACCGACTACAGTATAGTAGTCGGTAGAAGTTGAATTTTCCGACTAGTTTTGCTGTAGTCGGTATTTGTAGTCGGAAGGAGTTGTTTTTTTTGTAGTGAAGGTTTGAATTGTTACCAATTTTAAGGATGAAAATTTCAGAAGGAAAGGAATATTGCTCAGTTTGCCCTTTAGCAAAACATGTTAGGTCAATGTTTCCCAAAATATCAAATGGTTCAGAATCTATATTTGATTTGATACACATTGATATTTGGGGTCCATATAGAGAGCTTACTTACATAATGAGAAATACTTTCTTACCATAGTAGATGACTATTCAAGAGCTACTTGAGTATTTCTAATGAAAACCAAGTGTGAAACTCATAAGTTGATACAGAAATTTCTGGTATATGTTAATCCCCAGTTTTCTATTAAGGTTAAAAAAATTAGATCAGACAATGCTTTGGAATTTTTCAATATTGAATGCAATGATTTGTTTGATTCACATGGCATTATCCATGAAAGTTCGTGTCCTTATACACCTCAACAAAACGGTGTAGTAGAAAGGAAACATAGACATATCATGGATGTGGCTAGAGCATTGAGATTTCAATCTCATGTACCACTCAAATATTGGGGAGAATGTGTAACCACAACCACCTACCTAATTAATAGGACTCCTACGCCGTTATTAAAGGGTAAGACTCCTTATAGTGTGTTATATAATAAAGAGCCGGGATATCAGCACCTTAAGGTGTTCGGATGTCTGTGCTTTGAAAAAATATTGCATCAATCTGATAAGTTTCAGGTAAGATCAAAGGCTTGTGTGTTGATGGGATATATGACAACTCAAAAGGCTTGTAAACTATTAGACCTTGTCACCAAAACATTCCTTGTCTCTAGAGATGCCATATTTTATGAAAATATATTCCCATTTGCTTCAATAAAACACAAGACCAGCAGTATTTCTAGCTTTGCTGAACAAGATAATACATTGTATTACGATGAATTCATTGCTCCCTATCAATCTCACATTGAAACTGATAATGATGCAGATTCCAGTGAGCATGAAATCATTGAACACACAAATATACCTAATCATCAAGAAGATAATAGGCAGAATATAGAAGTAAGGAGGTCGAGCAGAGTGTCAAGACCTCCTTACTGGACCAAAGATTATGTTTGAAAGTGCCAATCTACATGTTGCACTAATTTTCATTATCTGATCTTATGAACTATGACAAGATCAGCCCTTCATACAAATGATATGTCACAGCCCTAAGCAGTGAGGTGATACCAAATTGCTATATTGAGGCTATGAAGTCTGAAAAATGGTTAAAGGCTATGGAGACAGAAATAAATGCAGTAGAGACGAATAAGACATGGAAATTAGTTGACTTACCTGCTGGAAAAAGGCCAATTGACTGCAGATGGATATATACAATAAAATACAAATCTGATGGCACTATTGATAGATATAAAGCTAGACTAGTAGCTAAAGGCTACACAGAAGTTGAAGGAATAGATTATACTGACACATTTTCTCCTCTTATTAAGCATGTAACAGTAAAGATAGTTATCACTATGGCTTCTAAGAGCAATTGGCCACTTTGGCAAATGGATGTCACAAATGCATTCCTTCAAGGAGATTTAAAAGAAGAGGTTTATATAATTGTTCCTCCTGGTTTTAGTACTAACAATGCAGGTTACAGCTCAAAGGTGTGCAAATTGGAGAAGTCTCTTTATGACTTGAAGCAGGTCTCGAGACAATGGAACCATAAGTTCACCACAACAATGAGTAAGAATGTTTTTGTTCAGTCTAGACATGATTACTCACTGTTTATCAAAGAAAGAGGGACAAATATTATAATTCTTTTAGTGTATGTAGATGACAGTATAATAACAGGGAATGATAAGTCACTTAGTTTAGAATAAAAAAAATTCTTAAATACTGCATTTTACATGAAAGATCTTGGAGAACTTAAATAGTTTTTGGGTATAAAAGTAGCAAGATCGAATGAGAGAATTTGTCATAATCAAAGAAAATATGTGATAGAATTGTTGAGTGAGACACGTATGCTGGGATGTAAGCCTTTGGGGGTGCCAATTGAGCAAAATTTAAAGCTGTTGGACATCAACAGAGGAGCTGCAGAAAGTCGAAATCAGAATCAAGTCTCCACTTCAAATGCTGATTTTGATCCAGAGGCAAGTGATGTCTCATTTTACCGAAGAATTGTAGGTAAGTTGATTTACCTATGCATTACTAGACCTGATATAAGTTATGCAGTTTAAATTCTGTCCCAGTTCATGCATAAACCAAGAAAATCCCATGTTGATACAATTTATAAGGTGCTGAGATATTTAAAAAGTAGACTAGGCATGGGTATTTTATTGAGTACTAAGAAAGATATGAAGGTGAAAGCCTTTTGTGATGCGGATTGGGCTTCATGCCCTTTATCGAGAAAATATTTGATAGGGTATGCTGTATTTATTGGTGATCCCATTATCTCATGGAAGACCAAGAAGCAAAGTACAGTGTTTCGAAGTTCGGCTGAGGCGGAGTACATAGCACTTGCGATGGTGAAAGCTGAAATTGTATGGATCCAAGGTATTCTGAAAGAACTGGGTATTAGGAATGATGAACCAGTGAACGTGTTTACGGATAGCAAATCAGCGATTCACATTGCAGCTAACCCGGTCTTCCACGAAAGAACAAAGCACATAGAGGTCGACTGCCACTTTATACGAGACAAAATTCAAGAGAAGAAGATATCAATACACTACGTTCCTCCAAGTAATCAACCGGCCAATATTCTAACCAAGGCATTGGGAAAGTTTTAGTTTGAGTATCTACTGTCCAAGTTTGGAGTCGTTGATATTTTTGGACATCAAACTTGAGGGGCGTATTAAAATAATATGGTGTAATGTGTAATTACTGAAAATATAGGGACTTGTATGTAATTTCAATATAGTGGCATGCAGACGTATATAGATCAAGATGTACAGAACAAAAAGGATGGATGATTCTGAGAAAAAATTCATCTTCTTTTAATCTTTGATTCTTAACATATCAGTCAAGCATAATTAATAGCAAAGCCGAACGAGCCTCTGCTTTAGCTTCCGTCCGCATCTCTTGAACAGCTCTTCTTGAATTTTCTGGGTTTGATGAATGAAAATACGTTGTTTGTACTGATAGAAAGTTTCTTGTTTTAATCTTTAAATCTTCTAGAAGTTGTTTTATCCATATAAGCTCACTTGTCGTCGAGGCCATGAGTCTGTATTCGGCTTCATTCACCTCAAGGTCTTGAATTAGCGAACTAAAAGCTTCTGTACATAAGAGAAAGAGAAAGGGTGATAGAGGGTCTCCTTGACGTAGCCTCCGTTGTGGTTTGACATGTCCAAAGTGTTGTATATTTTAGTGTAATTAGGAAATAAAACACATACGATAAGGAGGTGCAGAGTGCACGCTCGTAGATCGTTTTATTTCGAAACCCTAATAGCATGCGGGGGTCACGCCCCCTTGCAGGATCATAAGGGCAACAACCTTAGTGGGGTATCACCTTTTGAAAGGATGTGTATTTCAAAGGACACCATCTTTGAAGGGACATGGATGCTTATGAATGGACACAACTAGTCTTATTCTGGGTTATAAATAAGCATCAAAACACTCAACACAAACACACAGAATTCATACAAACACAACAGTCTATCTAGTCTTATCCCGAGACAGATTTGGTGTAACTCGAGCAGGGTCCAAATATTGTCTTTGAAAAGTGATTTCAATACACGATTCTAGAGAATATCCGACCATACAAATCAAAACCCTAGTTTTGCTAACACAAAGCATACTCCATTAAGTATAAAGGAATAATCAACAAATGACACGCATGACATAACCAAACGAACAAAACTATGATGGAACCCTAACTTACACATCACTCTCTCAAGGAACGTCCACTCCACCCGGTCCTACGCTTTACTCATATCAAGCTTAATGGAACACAAATATTTGCGACCTTTTTTATATTGGTTCAAAGCATGGTTCACCTAGAAGGCTATGAAGACATTGTCGGTAAAGAACCTATTAGAGATAAAAGCTGGCTGCATGGGGGAAATGAATGAGTCCATTATGGGCTTCAAACGATTAGTAACGCATTTTGCAGCAACTCGATACAGGACATTGCACAGACTAATAGGCCGGAAGTGTGAAATACTATCTGGATTTCGACACTTGGGAAGCTGAGAACTTATGAATGTTATGAAACTCGGGCGAAGAGATACACTTATTTAAGAAATTAAGGATAGCCCACGTGGATTTCTCCCCAACTATTTCCCAATATTTTTGGTAAAAAATTGGAGGGAAGCCATCCGGACCCAGTGATTTATAAGGTGCCATACCTGCTAGAGCATTCTGGACATCTTCGAGAGTATGGCTTCTTAGCAGCATCTCATTCATCTCCTGTGAGACTCGATGTGGAATAGCCCCGATCGCTATGTCGATGGCATCGAACTGATGGTTTTAATGATTTAAATACAGACCTTTGAAGTAATGTTGTATGACTTGCCCAATAGCAGTCACCTCTATACACCAATCACCTTGAGCGTTTTTAATCCGTGAGATATGATTAATGTGTTTTCTGGTTGAGGCCCGCCTATGAAAAGAACGCATATTCATATTGCCCCCGTCATCCATTCGGCGTTAGCCCGCTGCTGCCAGTACATCTCATCCTGGTGAAGCAATTCGTCAAATTCGCTCCGCATTTGTTTTTTTTTCTTCTGCCTTTTTCAAGCCGTAACATGTGCTTTTCGATGTATTCTATTCAACGAGATTTCATATAAAAACCTTTGCTACACTTTCTCATATTATCACGGCTTAAGAGCAGATTCTTCCATACTCTATCTGATTCATGATAGTTGCTTCTCACTTTCCAGCAGTTTTGAATGATCTCTGTGCACTCGTCTTCTAGGGTCCATTAGTGATTCGAAGCGAAATGGTCTTGACCTAGCGTTAGGTTTTGCTGGTAACGGTCGTAAGTGGACTGATATGGCATGGTGATAAGAGGAAAAAATAAGCCCTAGCATCCGGGAATTTGACCCTCCAAGACATCGAAGCACACGCCCGATCAAGCCTTGCCTTTATCTTTTCCGTTTGAGTATTTTTCTCACTCCACGTGTATGTATCTCCTACATATAGTCCGCAATTTTCAAGGGCTCTACGAAAGTTGTCAATCTACCAGTTGGGTCGTAGACGGCCTCCCTGCTTCTCTTCTTGGAATAGTATCTCATTAAAATCTCACGAGCAGAGCCA
Source organism: Lindernia subracemosa (assembly GCA_028392965.1). Taxonomy (NCBI): domain Eukaryota; kingdom Viridiplantae; phylum Streptophyta; class Magnoliopsida; order Lamiales; family Linderniaceae; genus Vandellia; species Vandellia subracemosa. The sequence goes on from JAQPCC010000030.1 coordinate 524,941, forward strand.
AGGAACATCTGTTTCGGTCATTCAAACGATCAAGGAGTTTCCAGCTCTCCTTCTGAGATTGGGTGCATGGGTCGCCGTAGAAACCCGTAAATCGCCATCTATCATCTATACTATCACCGCCGACATCAACATCAATATGGTGTGCCAATAATGTACGTAGTGAAACGTGTGCATGTCTTTTCCATAATAATATCAGCCCTCCACTTAGACCTTTTGCTTCGACACATAAACCTTGCATATCGAATTTCCGACGTAACATCTCAAACCTATCCTTCCGGCACTTTGTTTCAATAAGAAAAACTAAATCAGCACCAAGCGGATGAAATTTTCCTGACAATTACTTGCTTTTTAGTATTTTGCATTAAGAAATGTCTCTTTGTGTTAAGTAAATATTTTGCTATTTGCATCTAATCTTCAGTTTTTTTATTTGAACATCTTTATCTAATATTCATGAGAAAAAGAAAATGTCAGTTTTACATAAAATTTTGGGCTATTTGGTTTGGTAAGAAATTTTCATAAACTTTATTACTTCACACACATATCTCGTGCAAAATACGTACAATGCACACACTCATGTGGTGTACATCACATCACAACATTTATTGATATGAGCATAGGACCTCATACCTAAGCATCTTATCTAACTGAACTCTTATTTATTGCTTATTATCTCACTCGCAAATAGCTTTCTCCACTGATCATCGCTAATCCTCTAACAGCGAAGATTATTCCCAGGACTAACACCAAGCTGCTGACAGTACTGCGTGTAATAATTAACCCTCGAAGTCACAGCAGCTGCATTCCCTCCATTACACTCAATGGGCCCGTTGATGGCCCGAATCGTGGCGCCAAAGCCCTGTCCAGACGTTATCGGGCCGTGGCAAGTTCTCATCCAATACCAAAGAGCAGTCTTAAATGCGAGTACTGCATCTCTGGCAACAGCGTCGGGATCGCCCAACCCGTTGAAGCTGAGGTCTTGGCCAGCCGCCCCGTAGTTGTAGTTCCACGTCAGCTGCAGCGGGCCCCGCCCGTAGTACTGCTTGCCCGATGCGCATGGGTACTGCGGGTAGTTTGGATCGCAGTATGTCTGCTTGTTGATCTCGTTTATGTAGCACATACCTGTTTGATGAGTAATGGTAAATTTTTCTTACAACGTGTATGAATGTATGTACGTACGTACGTAAAAAATGGCCCATGTCAGAAAGGCACATCTATGTAAATGAAAGCAACAGAAAACAAATTATGTATTCTTACCTACTTACTGTCCATGATATAAATCACCCCATATGCATTTTAATATTGATAAGTCAATAATAAAAAAAAAAATTTGATTTTTGATGACTTATTAACATCTCAAAGAGTTAGATGGTAACCAAAATAAAATATTCTTAATTGTTTTTTTAGTTCTGTATATTTGGAGGAGTTTAGGGAGTTGCATTTTAAGAACAACTAAATTAAAAGTTGCAATTTTATAACAATAAGTTTCGAAATTGAAAAAATTTTAGGACACATAAATTAAATATTGCTATTTAGGACAGTATATTTCAAAAATTGAAGCAATTTGAGGACATCAAGTTTTAAAATTCTAGCGTTCATTGTTTACAAGCCGCTTCAACTTTGAAACTTACTATCCTAAAATTACAACCTTTAATTTATGTGTCGTCAAATGACTTCAATTTGAAACTTATTATCCTAAAATTCCAATCATTTAATTTAATTGTCCTTATTACGACGCCACAACCCCTAATATATTGGAACCAAAAAAAAAATCAAAGTCAATAAAATAATAGTAAAGAAAATTGACTTACGTGTGGTCTCATGAGCAACGTTGGCAAAGAAGGCAGCGATCTCACGCTTTTCATCGTCGCTCGAGCCCGTGGTACCGAATGCAGCGTTCTGCCCAGCTGCGTTTAGAAAAGCAGACCGGGTGTAAAAGTTTTTGCCTTCACAGCTACTCGCAGCTCCGCCAATAATACTATTAAAGAAGGCATCGGTCGCTATGCTGGCTACAGACCCACCGCCACCACCAGTCGAACCGTAGCACGGGCCCGACTTGCAACCCAGCCCACAGTATGGGTCACCCATCCCACAATACCCATATTGGCTGCAGCACAAGTTTGGCGCACAGCCGCAGTTTTGTGCCGATGTAAGGCTTATGAGGGATGATAAGGCCACCATTGAGGTGATGGCAGCCAAAAGGAAGAGGTTGTTTGTGCAAGAGCGCTGCATTGTTAGGGTTTGTTTTATGAGGGAATGTTTTTGTAAATGTAAATGCTGCTGCCTTTGAGTTGGGTATTTATAGGGGTTTAAAAGCCGTATGAGATGCGACTAATGGCTAGTTGCGTTTTGAAACACTCCAACGTGACGGCGGCTTGACTTTTGGTAGTAGTGGGACAAGTAATAATGCAAATAATTCAAATTTTTTAGGGTGAATTTCACTTAAATCCCCATCAGCCTAATATTCTATCACATAATTCTCCATGTCAGATTTTATTTCTTTTAAGGACCAGTTTGAAACTTTTCTTACACTTAAGGACCAATTGGACAAAAATACCCCTAAAAACTTGCAATATTACAATTTTACCAGGACTTTTAGTTTAAATAATAAAATAAAATAAAAATCACATTTTAATCGAGCGAAAGAATTGGAATCAAGATTCATCACCAAATCGAACGAAATTATTTCAAATCGAATGCCCAAACCAAATGCCCATGAAAAATCTACACCCCAAGAAGCAATTTGTGATCTCATCTCTCGTTCGATCCCGATATTTGTCATTTTCATTTCGAAATGTATGTCCCCAATTGTCCGAACCAAATCATCGGCGTTTACAAACTGGTAATTTTTGTGTTAGCTTTCGATTAATTGCTCGATTAGGATTATTAGATCTCGATTAGGTCGTTTTTATGCTTAATTTGGGGCTTTTTTTTATGTTGTTGTTCGATTAGGAGTTTTTGAAGTTTAATTCGGTGTTTTCAGATCGTTTTTTTGTGGTTCTTCAGGTTTTCAATTAGGGATTTCGTCATATATTTGATATATTAGGTGTTTATTTTTGGTACATGTTGCTTGCAAAATTTAGTACCGTATATGTATTATAATGGTACAATATGTTTATGTAGATTGGTACTACATGTTTTAACAGAATTTTAGCATTAATCATCACCCAGCTAGCTTAGAGCCCTAATCGAATGCCTCTATGTTGTTTCCGCATGCGTTCCCCAATCATTGATGGAGGTTATTTATATGTTCTTTGGTTGCTTATGTCAAGAGCTTGATTATAGTGATTATAGTCATTTATGTGTGTCAGATGATGTTATTAGGTGGAGGAGAAGGATAAGAAAGAAAAGAAAATGTTTATATAGATTCTCGTTGAAGCCGAAAGTTGAATTTTATAAGTAACGAACATGATGTTGACAATAACAAAATCATGAACTGCGAAAGAAAAAGGTAGGATAAGTTTGCAAGCTTAAATTTTCTTACATTTTGAAATAATATATCTTTTGTTACGTTTCATCCTCATCATTATAATGCTTTCATTGTTGGGCTTGAAAATTTTCAAGCTAAAGCATACAAGGATTTCTAGATGTCGATCGCAGAGTTGCTTCCCAAAGAAATCCATTCAACAATTGTTGTTTTAAGTCCGAAACCAAGAAACCATGCTGATTTAGGTTTCTTTTAGGTCTATTGAAGCTAAGCTTTGATTATGTACCTGTCTTTTATTTGGTACGTCATATGTATATTTTTTGTACATTATAAGCTTGTTTTTAATATTGTATGTATCTTGTAATGGTACAATATCTTTCTGTAGATTGATAGTGCATGTTTGAACAGAATGATATTGTAATTTGGTAACAAACAATATTCTCTAGAAAGATATTGTATTTTTTTATACGTTATATGCATGTTTTTGGTGTATTATTGGTGAATGTATTCTGATTACAGACGATTGCTATTGCTAATATGCTGTCTGTTATGCGAAAAATTTTTGGTACGATAACAATGTTAAAAAAGGTACGGTAATCATACATACAAGGTACATCAGATGCCGACGTAATAGTACGCTAAACATATTAAAATGGTACGCCATATTAATATCTGTAAAATGATGGAAAGTACAAAAAGGTAGATAGTATTAGGTTGGGAACTTTTTTAACAATATCTGACGTGTGGAAGAAATTCTGGTACAAATTCTGACATTATCTGACATCCATAGAAAATTTCCCTATTAAAAATTGTACAATGTCAGCTCCTGTCTTTCTTCATTTTGGTACGACAAGCTACTTAATTGTGGTACAATAAATCTCAGCAATAAGGTACATTCAAATGTTGTTAAATGATACTCTATACACACTATATTTGATACAACTTATTAGGGTAAGCATTTTTCGTCGCCGTTCGAATTATTTTTTCACGCTAAACTATTTTACTATACGTATATATATTATATATTTCATTTGGTGTCAAGTTTGATGGTTTAACCCTTACACACATATTTTTGTATTCCAAAACTCAAGTTTCAAAATAAGAGGATGGTTCTTGTAAGAATATCTTGCTATTGAAGTTTGGATTTAAACTACAAATCCACAATTTTGAGGGTTAAACCATTAAATATGATATGAAATGAAATTTATAAAATATTTACATATACAGAAATGTTTTTGCATCGAAAGTAATGTAAAATATGACGAAAAATACTTACCCTAATAAGTTGTACCTAGTATAACTATATAGTGTACCATTGCACATCATATGACTGTACCTTCAAATGGCAGTACACCGTACCACATCTAAGTAGCTTGATGTACCTAAATAAATATTGATACCGTACCAAGTTTTATCGGTCCGTATAATATCTAAAGTACGAGTCTAGATCATCCACTAATCCTGGAAGCATTAAAAATAATAAAAAATAGAATATTTAAGAAAAAACATTTATAACAAGTTGACCATTTTCAATTTAACAAGCATTTATACTATATTGTCGTAAATTCGTCATTGTTCATCCTCTTCTAGTGAACCTTGAGGTTTGTAATATAAATTATGAGTGTAGGGGTTAATTCATCAAATAAGATACAAATTGAAACATATAACTGATATACATATGAAAATATGGTTTTTCAAAACAAATAAAAAATTCGAATTGCCACGAAAGACGCTTACACTAATAAGCTGTATCAAATATACCGTGTTTAATGTACCATTGAACAGCTTGTGAATGTACCTTATTATGGAGATATATTGTACCAAAATTGAGTAATTTACCGTACTAAAATTGAGAAACTTTCTCACAGAGGTGATATATTGTATCTTTCTGATTATGGACCTTTTCGTGCGAGTCAAAACTGTAAGTGCATGTCAGAACATTCTTTTCAATGTCAGAATATGTTCCATAATACCGTTAAAATTCTATTTTTCTGTGATGTGTTAGAACTTTCTGACTTTTTGTATTTTTCATGACTTTTTTACAACTTTTAACATAGCGTACTATTTTAATGCATTTAGCGTACCATGTATCTTGTGTTTGTCGTACCTTGTAAACACAGTTCTCGTACCTTTTCTAATATTCATACCGTACCAAAAATTCCAGGCAATATTATAACACCGTGTTATCAGAATAAATTCATTACACCAACACAAAATCATGTCGTAATCTAGATATTCATTTACGAATCAACATATATACAACATATGACCCAAAAAAATGTCATAAGCTATATGCAACATATGAACAAAAGAATTAAACGAGCAATTAAACCTATACGGTTAATATAGCCAAAAGATAATTTTCCCATCTCCACGAATGCAACGATCTTGGCATCTATTGAATTTACTATAATGTAAAATTCATTTGAGTCTTCAGTTGAGGAATATGTATATATTAATAAGCGTCGTGGCTTCATTGATCAATAATAAGTACATATTCTGCTTGTTAGGACACAACTCAAACAACGTGCCCCGATGAACTATACTTGTAGACAACATAGTTATTTACCCCTACAAATAATTCAGCAACCGTTGGCAAGTATACCGTAACCATACATTAAAAGGTATACTATATAAAGAAATAATCATACATGAAAATGTACACTATATAAAGAAATATGGTACCCTAACCACACGTATAAAGGTGCACAATATACATTAAATTGATCCGCAAAATAAGCACAAAATTAGCAACTAATCGGCGAATACCTCTTTAGCTCAACTCCAGAAACTGCTACAGACCATATAAAGGTACGTCATAATAAGTTAATAGGTACCATAACAGCAAGTAAATTGGTACACAATATATATAAAATTAGTACTACATAACAAATACGTAAATCGGGTTTGCAACACATTAACGTCATTTACTACCAAAAATATTAAAAATCACATTATTGTTTCATGTCGTCAGAAGTTATATGACCGCGTTGGACTGTGCAAACCCGCGATTTCAAGCAAATCCATTAAGCACTAACTAATATCGAACAAACCCACAAAAAATTGGGATAATGTCGATTTATTTTCAACAATCAACGCTGACCTTACTTGTCAAATCTGAGCATAGTCGGACCTTGAAAACCCAGCTCTCCTCTTCTCCACGCTCTGATTATTTCTTCTTCTTCTTCTTGCTCGTTGAGAAATCCACATAGACTGAATCGCCGCGCCGAACTCTTCTTCTTCTTCTTCTTCTTCTTCTTCTTCTTCTTCTTCTTCTTCTTCTTCTTCTTCTTCTTCTTCTTCGTTTTTTCCCCTGTGAGTTTTTTCCTTTTTCTTTATTTTTTATTTCTTATTTACTCTTTTAACGTTTTACTTCATTTAAGGAATGAAAAAATTAAATAAAAAATCAGTAAGTTAGGGTAAATTTGTCTTTTTAGTAAATCTGGTCCTTATGTGTATGAAAAGTTTTCAACTGGTCCTTAAAAGAAAGAAAAACTGACATGGGAAGTTATGTGTAAGTAGTTTATGCATATGGAGATTTAAGTGTACTTGTCCCAATTTTTTATAACTAAATATATTATAAATCGTTATACATATATTTATTATAGTTATAAAAATAAGTCATAAAAAACAAGTCATTAATTAAATTTGAATTTTCAATCATTCTTTCGACAAAGGGAGTCGAAAACGGTACGTTATTGAATGCCAAGCATCGATTAAGTGTGTGAAATGGCGTATTATTTCCTATACCTAACTTATTCAGTTATATAAAGTATTGCAATTTATTTTTGCAATTATCAGATAGAGTGACAAAAAAAATATAAACAAAACTGAAATTTATGATGTGGGACTGTAATAATATTTCTGTTAATTTTACTTGGCTTGGCTGTAGATCATGCTGACTTTTCTTTTTGTACTTGCCAGGTTGGTTCGTGTAATAAATTCTTAATGGAATAGTCAGCTTTAGAGGGAACAGAAACCTACTAATTAAATTATTATATGGTGACCTGGTCAGAGAAAGATATCCAACGTCTGTCATGCCAACAACGTATGTTATAAAGATGGATGTTATCTTGACTTGTTCTTATTTATATTCCCACTCTTTCACGTCATTCGAAGCGTACGTACTAACACAGTCGAGAGACGTCGATGTCACGCCACATTTATTAGTTATTATTTGAACCTTGGAGTCGTCGATATACAATTAAGTAGCAAGTTCATGTTATATAGTTGTCATAAAATAAAATAGGACATGTGATTCTCCATGTGAATAAGCATGGGATTGAATTGAATACTATTTAACAAATAACTATGTAATTACGAAAATATCTTCCTATAGGCACGGCAGGCAGGCATCCCACCCCACCACCACCACATCTTTTGAAGCACTAACGAGCCTATCTATGCGCGCGATTGTCATCGTCAACCATGAATACGACACAGTTTTCCACAAATCTTGAGATTGGAAATATATAGTAAAAACGATTTTTCGTTGAAAAATATTTAGAAAATTGCGAGTAATCTCGAAGGTCCCTATACTTTATCCGAATTGCTCTAAATATCAACTCCATCAATGTCCATCTATATAAACACGACAGATCGTTAATAAAACAAAAATCTTGGTTGCTCTGACGAATGATTTAAGACACTAATTCCTTGTAAACGTGCTGTGTCGTGTCGGCTTAAACTTTTAAAAAAAGATGATCATTAAATGGGACTCACTGTTGAACGATTTCGTCAAGACACTTACTGCGGATTTCACAGAACCCATCCTGGAACCAGAAGTTTTTGGGGTTTTCCACCTTGGGGGTCTCAACCCACGTAAATATTTACTTCCCTATCTATCTATCTATTTGATGCGCTCCGAAAAAACCTGAGGGCGTATTTTACCCGGAATGATGCGCCCGAGGTCTCGAGCAGCCCGCGCCTGGATCGATCTCCGGCGTCGCTTCGCCCTTTTATTCCCCGTGGCCTACAAAAAAAACTCGTTAGAGGGGAGTCGGCGGGGTGCCGGCGAGCCCCCTCCGACGCTCAAGTCAGTGTTGGCGTACGGAATAAAATCCGGGAATATATTTCCGAGCGATCGAGTGTATAGCCGGGCTTAAGTGTGTATATGAACGTGACAGTAGAGTGCGTGTATTCTCGGGACAGTAACATAGCACAAGGGCGTGTATGTCGTGATGTTCCGACCTCTCTCAAATGAGATCCTCACCTAGCATTTATAGGAAGTATGTTATAATGACCATTAGTGGCCATAAACTACATCTAAATGCTCCATAGGCCTCTCTTAATGAGGTCCTTAAGAATTCTGTAACCGCTCCATTATGCTCCATGATGAGATGTAACTGACGGCGTCCATTGGTATTCCATAACCGATGAGGGTATCTTTTGTCTTCCTCGTGTAATATCTCGAGTAGAGTTCTCGGTTTTCCCCAGGTGAATGACCGAGTGGCTCGTTCCGATTGATTTGGTCCGATCGAATATTTTACCGAGATAAATTCCGAGGGCAACACAAGTCCTCCCGCCAAATAGTCTGAAAGAAGTATAGCGAGTTTTGGACGTAGTAGGTAAAATATTCGAGTGTGCACCTGGGGTGCCAGGGCTTGTCTCGAGCAACGCCTAAGTCTCGAGCGGCTCGAGCATGTCGGGGCTTACGCGAGTGCGCGCAGCCGGGATGCCATCGATTAAGTATCGAGCAGCGCCTAAGTCTCGAGCGGCTCGAGCAAGCCGGAGCTTACGCGAGTGCGCGCCTGGGATGTCAGCGGTTGTCTCGAGCGGCCCAAGCATGTCGGGACATACGCGAGTGCGCGCCAGTGCTTGTCTCGAGCGGCCCAAGAATGTCGGGGCTTATGTTAGAGTACGCTGGGCATCCCAACGCTTGTCTCGAGCGGCCTGAGCACGTCGGGGCTTACACGAGTGCACGCCTGGGATGCCAGTGCTTCTCTCGAGTGGCCCGAGCACGTCGGGGCTTACGCGAGTGTGCGCCTGGGATATCAGCGCCAGAGTCTTGAGCGGCGCCTAAGTCTCGAGGGTCCGAGCACGTTGGAACTTACGCGAGGACGCGTCAGGGCTTGTCTCGAGCAGCCCGAGCATGTCGGGGATTACGCGAGAGTACGCCGGGGTTGCCAACGCTTGTCTCGAGCGGCCCGAGCACGTCGGGGCTTACGCAAGTGCGCGCCTGGGATGCCAACGCCTAGGTCTTGAGTAGCGCCTAAGTCTCGAGCGGCCCGTGCACATCGGGACTTACGCGAGTGCACGCTAGGGCTTGTCTCGAGTGGCCCAAGCATGTCGGGGCTTACGCGAGTGCACTCCTGGGATGCCAGCGATTCTCTCGAGCGGCCCGAGCACGTCGCGGTTTATGCGAGTATGCGCCTGGGATACCAGCGCCTAAGTCTTGAGCAGCGCCTAAGACTGGAGTGACCCGAGCACGTTGGGACTTACGCGAGTGCGCGTCAGGGCTTGTCTCGAGCGGCCCAAGCATGTCGGGGCTTACACGAGAGTACACCGGGGATGCCAACGCTTGTCTCGAGCGCCTGGGCACGTCGGGGCTTACGCGAGTGCGCGCCTGAGGTGCCAGCGCCTAGGTCTTGAGTAGCGCCTAAGTCTCGAGCGGTCCGAGCACGTTGGGACTTACGCGAGTGCGCGCCAGGGCTTGTCTCGAGCGGCCCAAGCATGTCGGGGTTTACGCGAGTCTGCGCCTGGGATGCCAACGCTTCTCTCGAGCGGCCCGAGCACGTAGGGGCTTACGCAAGTGTGCGCCTCGGATACCAGCGCCTAAGTCTTGAGCGGCGCCTAAGTCTCGAGCAACCTGAGTATGTCGGGACTTACGCGAGTACGCGTCAGGGCTTGTCTCGAGCGGCCCGAGCATGTCGGGGCTTACACGAGAGTACGCTGGGGATGCCAACGCTTGTCTCGAGCGGCCCGAGCACGTCGGGGCTTACGCGAGTGTGCGCATGGGATACCAGCGCCTAAGTCTTGAGCGGCGTCTAAGTCTCGAGCGGCCCGAGCACGTCGGGACTTACGCGAGTGCGAGCCTAGGATCCCGAGGGCTGTCCGCGTGTAGAAGGCTCTCCGGCGAGTCTCGCGGTGGGCTCGGCTTCGCCGATGGTGGTGGTTAGGCCGATATACGCGGCTACAAACTCTCGCGTGCACCATGGCCGACTAGACGGGCCTCTGTTTCGTGGCAGCTCGGTGTCGATCTCGACGGTGGCAGCAGCTGCTCGAGGTGGTATCGCTCGTCGCTCGGGATTGTAGGAGACCTCGGTACAGAACTTACGGGTTTTTCCAGAACACATCATTTTTTTTTTCTATATCGTTGCCACATATGGCGCCAATGATGCGCTCCGAAAAAACCCGAGGGCGTATTTTATCCAGAATGATGCGCCCGAAGTCTCGAGCAGCCCGTGCCTGGATCGATCTCCGGCGTCGCTTCGCCCTTTTATGCCCAGTGGCCTACAATAAATACTCGTTAGAGGGGAGCCGGCGGGGTGCCGGCGAGCCCCCTCCGATGCTTAAGTCAGTGTTGGCGTACGGAATAAAATCAGGGAATATATTCCCGAGCGATCGAGTGTATAGATGGGCTTAAGTGTGTATATGAACGTGACAGTAGAGTGCGTGTGTTCTCGGGATAGTAACATAGCACAAGGGCGTGTATGTCGTGATGTTCCGACCTCTCTCAAATGAGGTCCTTAACTAGCATTTATAGGAAGTATGTTATAATGACCATTAGTGGCCATAAACTACATCTAAATGCTCCCACGATGCTCCATAATGAGGCCTCTCTTAATGAGGTCCTTAAGAATTCTGTAACCGCTCCATTATGCTCCATGATGAGATGTAATTGACGGCGTCCATTGGTATTCCATAACCGAAGAGGGTATCTTTTGTCTTCCTCGGGTAATATCTCGAGTACAGTTATCGGTTTTCCTCGGGTGAATGACCGAGTGACTCGTTCCGATTGATTTGGTCCGGTCGAATATTTTACCGAGATAAATCCCGAGGGCAACACTATCCACCATAGCAAATCGCTCATTTTTTATGTTTTTTGTTTTGATATAGTATAGTTTGTCTCATCAAAAAGTGGTAGCCTAGAATGAGATTGTTTGCAAATACATCAAAATTCGAAGAAGCCATTAAATCTTTTTCTCATGCTTGTTAGGCCTGTCGTATGAGTAACGGTGCTCACCAAATGAAGTACAAATTATGTCTAAGACGGGGGGTGTGAATTAGGCTTATAAAAAAATAACTTCTTTTCAAAAAATTATTTCTTTAAGAAAAACGTGATAACAAGATAGATTATGTTATTTCCTGAAGAACAGAAAAGTAGTTGGGTTATCACTTTTTAATTTAAAAACGTTTACGGAGTTATCTCCTGATATTTTGAAAAATGTTTTTCTTGATATGTCTCAAAGAAAATGAAATAACTGAAAAGTAAATTGAGACCATGATTTATAGAGGTTATATCTCCAATCGGGGTTTACTCCTCTCCTTGAGGTTTGCTCCTCAAGTATTTTATCAATCAAAATAATGTTATTGTAGTTGGTTACAAGAATGATTGATATCCCCTCTTCGACGCCGCCATCACCTCCGCCGTCCCTCTCGACTTCGTTGTCACCTCTGTCGCCCCTCTCGGCCTCGCTGTCACCTCTGCAGCTCCACTCCGGCGCGTTGATTTCTCAAAAATTATTTTCTCGTAGAGGGCCAACATTATGAATTTCTTAGAAATCAACGCGCTGGAGAGGAACGACGGCGGTGAGGGGGGTTCCGAGAGGGGTGTCAGAGCTGATAATGGCACCATAGCGGGAGTGGAAGCACAGTAGACAAGAGATTTGCTATGGTGCTGACGGTAGTTGCTCACCATAGTTGGGTATCATAGCAAATCTCTATTAAGTTATGGAAAAAAATGAATTAATAACCGTTCTTTATCGCTTTGCAATTTGGTACTGAAAAAAATAAAATATTACCCCTCAATTTTTATTTATTCTAATTATTATCCTACCGATCTTTTTTTACTTTTTACATATTTAAAACTAATAGATTAAATTAAATTATAATTTTACATAATGAACATTTGAAATAAAAAATAACAATTAAAATTATAAAACAATATTATATATCTTTATATATTAGTGCACATATATCGACTGTACTTAAAATATTAGTATAAATGGAGGAGTGCATAATAAAAACACTTCAATTTTACCATATGTAATTACAATTTGATCTTTTAATTTTTTGATTTATTTTAACCACACGTCCTCATAAACTATTTTTTCCTTTATATACTTTAAAACAATCCTTATTTAAAATTGAATATAATATCATCCATTGAATTTGGGAGAATTGTTACAGTTATACCCTTAAAATATAGATTACATATTCCAATTAGGGTGAACACGGTGCGGTTAGGGCAATTTTTATTTAAATTTTAACTCGACCCTATGTATTGCGGTTTTTAATGATATACCACAAATTCGATCATAAAAAATTTAACACATTACACTGCGGTTTGCTTGGTTGGGTTGAGTTGGGGCATTTTTGCGGGTTTTACATAAATATATTTTTTATCATAACGAAAATCAGTACCCTAGTATGGATAATATACTCTAGTATCGATAGTGTAACAAGATATATCATAAATTTGTTTACAAAAATAAAATTTTATATAGAAAAATATCATCATAACAATAAAAAATAATAAGAAATAATAAAAAGTTAACCCAGATTACATTCCCTTCATCAAGAACGAAAATATTTAATACTATGAATCATTACTAGTATTTTTATCTATTTGGGCCTTCCCAATTTGTATTATTACATTGATGATTATGCTCTTCCCAACTATTACGAGTTACGACTGATATCCATGACCTATTTAATAAAACATAGTATAATAATAATATTATTAAATACGATTGGATGCAGTTTTTTGCGGTTTTAAAAATACAAAACCAAACCCGATTGCAAAAGATGCAGTTTTATTTTTTAAAATCGAAACCAACCCATCAAATCGTCAACCCGATACCTACGGTCTAGGTTGGTTGGATTGATTGGGTGGGGCGATCCGACGGGTTAAATGTTCACCCCTAATACCAATAGATACTTGTGACTATTTTGCGCAAGAGGACGGTCGTAGAAGAGAAAAAAGGCATTAACAAAACAACGAGAACTTTGAATTTTTACAACATTTTCTTCTTGTCCAGTGTCTGGCTGAATATTTCATTAAGCATGTTTATTTTGTTCGTTACGTTCTATTTTCTTTGCTGGGTTTAGTTTATGATCGCCAAATAATTCCTTTCTTGATAGCAAATTTTAAAATGCATTTGAGAATGTGTTATGTTGAATACTATAAATTTGATTTTATGATCAACACTGCCGTGAAACAATGATGGTCCAACCATCCATCCAGTCCCGACACAAGCTTAACTACATTTAAAAAAATTAAGGGGGCTAATTAATAATCAACGAAGAAGATCGAAGATGAGGGAATTACATATTTTCATTTGACATTGTATGTGTAACATTTCCTATAAATAGCAGGCATTCTGAGCTTGAAAGGACATACCCCGCCAATCAGAAAAATGGAGGGAGAAAAAAAAATATTCTGGTGGATATAGAGATTAAAGTTATGTTTGAATAGAATTATGTTGTAAATAATAATTTATGATTTCCAATGTAGAAGTTGGAAGATTTAGTCAACAAGTTATAATGATAGTGATGGTCCTAATTAATACGAATCCAGCTCTAATTAAGCTCAAGTTAGATCGATATTACCTATGATTTAGAGCTGCGGAAGCTTGATCTTTCGTTGAATGAGTATTTAAAAACTTAAACACTTGATATTAATATTCAATATGCATACAAGTGTTTCTCTCAAAGCTCACCTCAAACACACACTAATATGAATTTTTCTTTTCTCATTCGTACTAAAACTCACATGGACCACTATATATACCACTTATGTATTTGGTATATATTTACAGTTTGATCCCTAATATTTATAAAATTTACAATACACTACTAAGACAAGATATAATTTTGAACACAACAAACTAATTCGTAACATATTTTGAATGACTTCGATAGTTTAAAAGCCATCTTATAATTCCTACGTAGAATAAGACTTAATGCTCTGTGTAGATAGTTACATGAAACTCTATATAAGTGCTTGCATGTAAACGTATGACATTAATAAAAACGAAAATCTTCTCTTATATTATAAAAACTCTTTTATAACTTAGCAATTTCAGTTCAAAACTCAACAAATTTGGTATAGAGCCGGTCGGTTCTTGAAATCTCGCATTACCGGAAAAATGGCATCGGATTCAACTACTACGATGTTCGCTTATTCACCCGGCCAAGTATCGATTTTTGCTAGAGAACATTATGACTATTGGAGGAATCAAATGATGTCATTGTTCATATCTTTGAATCTATGGTATGTCACAGAACACACATATCCCGAGCCGCCAAAAGAAGGAACTAGTGACGGTTGGAAGGACGAGCAACAGAAGCAATACAAAGAGGATGTTCGAAAGAATGCAAGCGCCTTGAGATATCTCCAACAAGGCGTGAGCAATACTCTGTCTCCTTTGATGACGATGTGTGTATAATTTTTTATAAGAAAAATAATACTCTTGTAGCATCGATTGAAATATTTCTGAATAAAGTCTTTTCCTTGTTATGCCTTCCGAAGGAAAAGTGTCTTTCGCCAGAGAAAACATTGACCAGTTTCAGCTATGGCATTTGAGATTCGGTCACCTTCACAACAAGGGATTGCAGCTACTGAAAACGGCAAATATGGTCATCGGAATACCAACTATCCAAAGAAAAGATCAAGTCTGCGAAGGATGTACTTAAGGGAAGATGCATTGACTTCCATTTCCGAAGAAGTCTTGGATATCCAAAACACCTCTTGAGTTGATGCATGCCAATATATGTGGTCCTACGAGAAATCCATCGCTAGGTAACAAAAGGTACTTCATTCTATTTGTCGACGATTTTACAAGAATGAGATGGTTGTATTTTTTGCACGAGAAGTCAGAAGCTTTTTCAGCCTTCCTAAGAAAAGCAAAGCGGCCAACAAATAAAATATCTACGAATAGTTCGTGGGGAAAAATTTCCATATACTTCATCCTTAGAAAATTTCATGAAGAATGACACTCAACGACAACTAACAATTCAAATATCCCCACATCAAAATGGAGCGGCGGAGAGGAAAAACCGAACGATAGTGGAGATGGCAAGGAGCATGCTTAAAGGAAGGGATTGAAAAAGAAATTTTGTTCAGAAGTTGTTCACACGACAACCTATATCCTCAATCGATCTCCCACAAAGACCATTCTCAATAAAACTCCATTTGAAGCTTGGCACAACAGAAAACAAGTCGTAAATTGCTTGAGAGTCTTTGGATGCATAGTATATTCTCGTATTTCTGTCCCAAACAGAGATAAATATGACGCAAAATGGGAGAAACTTATCTTTGTTGGCTACATCGATGAGTCTAAGGGGTATTGATTTTTATAATCCATCGATTAACAAACTTGTTGTGTCAAGAGACGTGATCTTTGATGAGCATGCAGCTTGGAAATGGATGATAATTCTTCCCAAGAACCAATTCAATGTCTGGAGGTATCGCATCCATTATCACATTAACGTGAGCAAAACCCGCTACCTCAAACTCCATCATCTACTCCCGAAAAGCTCGCCAAATACAAGTCCTACAACTGAAGAACATTCTGATTCGAAAATATCTCCAAGAAATGTACGATCACTAAGAGACACTTACAAAAATTCTGATGTTTCTTTCTTTGGTTGCGAGCCTCGGAATTTTGAAGAAACTTCTAAGGAAGATGTTTGGGGAAACGCTATGCAAGAAGAACTGAACGTCATTGAAAAGAATAGAACTTGGGAGCTCGTAGACTTTTCACAAGGAAAGGAAGTGATTGGCCTAAAATTAGGGGTGGGCAAACGGGTGCGGGTTTCAGGTACCCGACCCGACTCGATCGGGTTTTTCCCCGATCGGGTTCAAAAATCGGGTTACTATCGTAACCCTATACCCGATTGTTATTTTTGGGTCGGGTTTCGGGTAGCATAATGCTACCCGTTTAACCCGATCGGGTACCCGTGGGTTTTTTAAAAAAATTCAGAATATAATTATTAGTACATTACACATTTAATAATTAGCACATATAAGCGTTTAGTCCAGTGGTTGGGTCGTCTTCGATTTATGCCATAGACTTGGAGAGAATGATAAAAATAGTTATGTTTTTAAATTGTAATTATAAAAATAGTTAACTTTTTAAAACTATTACAAAACTAGTTAATTTTTTTAATTTTACTTATTATTATTTTCATTTTTATCTAAAACTATCTAAAATTGCAAATTTTCAAGATTATTGTTTCAATCAAGCAAAATATTACTGATAATTATATTTTTAATCCCAATTCATTTTTAACAATTTTCACTCAACTTATTTTTTAACCCTCGGTTAATGTTAACTTACGTCTTATATTTGATATATTGGTGCATACCAATCGAACAACTGCAAGAATTTTAGAAAGCTTGTAAAGTAAACATGTCAAGAAGCCTCAAGATTTTTCTTTTATTTGTTTATTTTTTAGTTTCATGATCGATTCCATGTAGATAAGCATTCATTAAAATTCAAGTTGTTCTTTGATTCGAGTTTATGAATTCTGTTATGTCCAACAACACACTAATAAATTATGATCATTTACAAACTTCTATAATAATGAGAAATACAGAGCATGCCAAGAATAAATTAATTGCGATAATATTTTCATAAAATAATATTGTGTAATGTTAATTAAATATAGTATACTTATATCAACATCCATAAAATATTCAAATGAGCATTATCTAACAAAAATCAATTTCTATAAAAGTTGTCACAATTCATCATCATTATTTTCTCTAGAGTGTTTCTTGCGAGACTTTTGATCAATTTCACATGGATATCGTCGTGTTCGCTTACACCCGACTTTTCTCTCTGGACGTAAATAAGGATTATGTACCAGATAAAAAGGAGGATTTCAAAGCGACTCCTCTAATGGACACTCAAATTGATAACAATATGTCGCCTCAAACATTGCAATTCCAAAATTATCTGGAACATATTCACATAGATCTTGCAAAGCTGAAAAAAAAAGCGCAACAAGTATTCAACAACAGCAACAACAACAACAACAGCAACAACAACAACAATAATAATAATAATAATAATAATAATAATAATAATAATAATAATAGTAATAATAATAATAATTGATCCAAGTTAGGGTTCACAGTTCCTTATTCATCTCTTTTATTTGTTTATTAATAAAATAATAATAATGTCTCAATGCTTATTTTTCTCTTTATTTATTATTTTATTAATAAATTAATACTAGTAAAGTATTATGATTAATGTGGTAACAAAGTTTGATGTGACAATATTTTTAATTAAAAATTATTAAAAATAAATTGAGGTTTAAAATATAATTATCAGTAATATTTTGCTTAATTGAAACAATAATAGTGAAAATTTATAATTTTAAATTGTTTTAGGATGAAAATGAAAATAATAATAATTAAAATTAAAAAATTTAACTAATTTTGTAATAGTTTTAAAAAGTTAACTATTTTTGTAATTATAATTTAAAAACTTAACTACTTTTGTCGTTCTCTCCATAGACTTGGGTTCGAATCCCTTGTCTTGTAATTTTAGTTCCAATTTTACAGTGGGCTTACAAAATGTGCTGCCCCAAGCGGGCTTAAAGTGGGCTCAGGAGTCCGTTAAGTACACACAAAATAAAAAAAATTATTAAAGAAAAAATTGAAAATAAATAAATAAAAAACCCGAACCCGCCAGACGGGTACCCGATGGTCGGGGGTACCCGATAGTAATCGGGTCGGGAGCGGGTAGTAAAAATACATACTCGAACCCGGTGAAACCCGACCCGCGCCCACCCCTACCTAAAATGGATGTTCAAAACCAAGCTTGATGAAGACGGTTCAGTTACAAAACACAACGTGAGACTAGTAGTGAAAGGCTATTCTTAACAGCCTGGAGTCGACTTCAATGAGACTTTCGCTTCAGTTGCTTCCATGGACCTGATTGTGTTGGCGCTGACAGCCCATTCAGAATTGACCCTTTACCAGTTGGACGTAATATCAGCATTCTCAATGGTGAACTTGAAGAAGAAGTTTATGTTCAATAATCACAATGATTTGAGATCAGTGAAAACACAAGAAATTATATTCATCCTAAAATGATTTGCAAGCACCTAGAGCATGAAACAACAAAATCGATCAATACTTCTATCGAGAAGGATTTCAATAGCCCCAGCAAGCCATCTCTCTATTTAAAAAGGTCGGGTATGGCTGATTTTTTAATCGTGTGTGTTTATGTTGATGATAATATTTATCTTGGCAGTAACCCGAAGTTGACAGAAGAATTTAATAAGCATACGATGCAAGAATTCGAGATGATAGATTTGTAATGTCTAATATAATTTCTCGGAATCCAAGTTAAACTATCGAAAGGAAAGTTATTTATTTCTCAAGAAAAATATGCTGACGATTTGTTGAAGAAGTTTCGTATGCCTTTGCAAGCCCGTGAACACTCCTATGGCCTCGAATGAGAAGTGCATCAAAATGTGCGAAATAATCGATGCAGGAATGTATCGAAGCCTAGTGGAATTCTTGATCTACATCACCAACACAAGGCAAAACATTGTTCACTCAGTAAGTTATGTTTCTCGATGCATGAGTGAATCGAAAAAAAAAAATCAATTTGCAGCTGCAAAAAGAATTTTAAGATACGTCAAAAGAACAAAGAAACACGGAATTCTGTATGAAAAGGAAAATGACAACCAGTTGATCGGCTTCATGGATAGCGACTGAGCGGGTTCGTTAGGTGATCGAAAAGCACTTTTGGATATCTTTTCCGTCCCAGATAAAAAAATAATTTCTTGGAGTTCTAAAAAGCAAAAAACAGGTGCATTATCTTGAAGCGAAGCAGAATATATCGCAATTACGGATGCAGCTTATGAAGCAGTAAGAATAAGAAGAATTCTCGAAGATCTTCAACAAAAATAGAAGCAACCGACTACTCTCTTCTGTGATAATATGTCGACTATTGCTATGATGAAAAATTCGGTCTTCCATGCAAGGTTGTTAAGGAATTCAGAACCCATAACGTAAAGGGTTTCGGTGACCAAAACTTAAAACAAGCGCCCGATAATCTAAGGAACTGGCAGAGCACCTGATCAAGAACGCTAGGAACCAGAAACCAGTCCTCAAGTCAGGCACCCGATGTTCAAGGCTGTGGCGACTGGTGATTTACACTTAAGAGTCAGGAACTCAACAGGAGCCAGAAGCCAAATTCAAATATGCATCGATTAAGGAGAACAATGCAGTACAAATGCATTTAAGTCAAGGCTGCGACCAAAGAGACGTTGGCCTGATATATACCCATTTTGGTGAAAGGCGCAGTCTGCAGAGAACCTGAACCAGGTTCTGAAACTAGACTATTTCAGGAAACGACATTTAATAATGTCTGGAAGCTGGTCAGAGTCTTCACACAACGGCTCAATCCCGAACAAGTATAAATACCAAGAGCGTGAAGACTCAACACAACTTTTGAACGATCAACAACACAACTCTAAGCACAATCACTCATTCTCATAAGTTATCTCTCACAGATTCATCACGAGCGATTAGATAAGTGAGAGATTTGTACTCAACGGACTTTAAAAAGCTGTTGAAGTTTAGGTGGATTGTTTGTATACAACTGCCTTGTAGCATTAGCTTTGGTGGGTTGCAGTTAGTGAGTAGAGTGCTCCTTGTAACGTGTAAAACCAGTTGCTAGTGATATCCTTCCTTGAGGGAAGAAGGGGAGACGTAGGAATCTTTGCTCCGAACTTCCAGAAACAATTCCGCACGCTCAAAACACAATACTGCACTCAAATAGTCGGTTTCCACCCTTAACCAACCAGAAACCAGTCAACTGATAATTCAATATCAGTGACCTGGCACTTCAGTTACCCATAAACCGAAAAATAGCCAAGTGTTTATTCACCCCCCCTCTAAACACAGTAACCGATCCTAACAAGTGGTATCAGAGCAGGAACCATGAGTGCATTAAACAAGCTTCCGATGTTCAATCAGGAAAACTTCCTTGAATGGAAGTTCCGAATGGAAACCCATCTAATAGCGCACGATGAAGACGTGTGGGACATTATTGTCTCCGGGGCCTCCCAAGCTTACACAGATTAATATAGGCCATGCAGCAGACCAGTCCCTGCCTCAAACGATTCCAAAACCAAGGAGTGACTGGACTCCTGCCGAGAAGAAGCTGATGAACTTTGACAGCGTGGCCAAGGACATCATATTCAAGACCCTGGACCTTGAAACGTTTAGACATGTGATGCTGTGCAAAACGGCCAGTGAAGTCTGGACAACATTGTGCCAGATTTGTGAAGGAAACGATTCCACCAGAGAAAAGAAGCTCGTCGTGGCTGTTCAGAAGTATGATACTATCAAGATGAAGGCCGGAGAAACAATGGCTGAGTTTGAGAAACGATTTTACAGCATCATCAACGACTTGACTGCTCTTGGCAGAACCATGAACAAAAGAGACGTCGCAATAAAGGTCATGAAGTCACTACCCAGAGAGTGGGACGTGAAGACAATGGCCATGCGAGAGTCTAAGGACCTTAACCAGATGCAGCTACACAATCTCTTCACCGATCTCAAGGCATACGAGTTTGAACTCCAGACACGTATGAAAGAAGTGGTCGTTGAGCAACCGGTTAAGGCACTAGTAGCACCCGAAGCTCCTGCAGCAAAAACGGCTGAGGAACTGTGTGGAGAGGCCATGTCTCTCTTCGTCAAGAAATTCAGAAGATTCATGAGAAAAGATCAGAATCTTCGAATTGGTAAGAAAACATCCCTCGATGCTAACGAATCTGATGTTTCCTATTTTAACTGTGGCAGGAAGGGACATTTTGCATCGGAATGCAGACAACCCAAAAAGGGTAAAGGGAAAGAAGTGGAAAAGTACAAGAAAAAGGGCCACAAGGTACTGGTGGCTGACAGCAAAACCACATGGGCGGATTCCGACTCAGAAGCAAGCACTTCTGATGAGTCGGACAGCGATGATGGAGAAATCAAGTGTCTGATGGCAGATAGGTCAGAAGATGAGGTAACTGATATGTTCTCACCCGACCTTACTAAAGAAGAACTATTGATTGCTCTTAGTGATATGGCTGCTGAGTACAAGCAGTTCATCCTGAAAATTAAGAAACTTGAGCTTAAAGGTACCCAGGAAGCTCAAGAAGAAAGTAGACTGCCCGATGAAGTAACTGAGGAAATCAGACTACTTAGGGCCGAAAATGAAGATTTAAAGAGAACAACCGAAGAGTGAGTAGCAGAAAATGCTAGGATGAGTGCAACCATCCAGTCCTGGACTGATGCCTCTAGGAAAATTGATTGTATTCAAAAGATCATGAGGTACGAAAAAAATAGGTCGGGATTAGGCTTTGAGAATCAGTCACTAGCCTTAGCAGCCAAATCCGATAAATCCAAAAGCATCCAATTCATTTCCTCTAGTACCCCAACCTTAATTCCTGATAAGGTAGCTGAAAAGAGAATAATCGCAGTAAGAAAACTCCCTGAGCCAACTCGATCAGTCCTTAGACAACCTAACCGGAAAGGGATAGGCTATTTAGATAGAGCAGAATCAACTAGGGCTAGAGAACGAAGGAATCCAAAGACTACATCTAGATGATCCTACACAAAACGTAGCAACTGGAATGGTAGCATGTCCAGCAAGGGTACTTACAACCCTAATCTTAGAACCAGCAAGGGTCTACGAAATAGTAATAGAAATCAACCGCATAGGTTCCTAATAGATCCTAGAACTGGAAGAACCGTTAGAATCTTTCAGATCTGGGTACCTAAGAGTCTGATTCACCCAGGACCCAAGTAACATTGGGTACCTAAAAATGTATATATATATTCTATTTACAGGTATACAAAAAGGAGCTGAACCGGTCAGAATGGTATCTGGACAGCGGTTGCTGCCAGCACATGACTGGAAACCATCAGTTGGTCAGGAACCTGAAGCAACATACCGGACCAACCACACCTTTGGTGATAATGGTAAAGGTAAAACAATAGGGAAGGAAGTGATTACTCACGGCAACCTTACCCTAAAAGATGTACATTTAGTACAAAATTTACATTATAATTTGATTAGTGTCAGTCAACTCTGTGAAAATAACTTTAACGTGTCTTTTGAAAAGAATAAATGCTGTGTTAAAGATTTCTCTGGTCAAATTGTCCTAACCGGAAATAGAATCGGAGGAACCTATAAGGTGCGTTGGGAAGACCATCGGTACCTTCACCAACGTGTCTTCTGGCCAAAGATTCTAGATGCTGGTTATGGCAAAACGATTAAATCATTTAAATTTCAAAACAATCTCAGTACTCTTGAAAAATGATCTGGTCAAAGGTTTGCCAAAAATAAACTTTTCAAAAGACAAACTTTGTACCGCATGTCAACTAGGAAAACAGATCAGATCAACCTTTAAAAACAAAGGGTGTACTGGGTCCAACCGGTGCCTGGACTTATTGCATATGGATCTCTTTGGACCCATATCGGTAACCAGCTTAGGGGGAACCAGGTACACTCTAGTTGTTATAGATGACTTCTCTAGATATACATGGGTGATATTTTTAAAGTCAAAGATCAAACCCCTTTAAATCTTATAAAGCTTTTTAAAAGGATTCAGAACGAACGTAGTGAGAAAATAAATAGAATCTGTAGTGACCGAGGTACTGAATTCATTAACCATGTGCTAACCGAATTCCTTGCGAACCATGGCATACGTCATGAGTTATCTGCCGCCAGGACACCGCAGCAGAATGGTTTAGCTGAAAGAAAAAACCGGACGCTCAAGGAAGCTGCCAGGACCATGCTAGCCGATGCAGATATCTCACAGAAATTTTAGGCTGAAGCAATTAATACGGCGTGCTACACACAGAACCGGTCCATGATCTGCAAGATGCAAGGAAAGACGCCATATGAGGTCTGGACCGGGAATATCCCATCAGTCGGGTACTTCAAAACATTTGGAAGCAGATGCTTCATCCACAACAATGGGAAGTACCATCTATCGGCCTTTGATGCGAGAGCAGAAAAAGGATTCTTTCTGGGATATTCTGATGTCAGCAAGGCTTACCGTGTGTTCAACTGTAAGACACTGTCAGTTGAAGAGTCAGCTCACGTGGTATTTGAAGAATCAGTCGTGGAAGATCAGACTCCCAGAAATATCAATCGGCTAAGCAATCAGCTCGAAGAGACAAATCTGAATGAATCCAGTGATGAGGAACTTCCAGCTGAAAATAGTCGGGAGAAGACCAGTGAAGAACCAGAGATTGAGTTACTGGATATAGCCGTTGAAGAAACTGGGTGTCAACCAGAAGCTGCTGAGACTCCAGTCGAACCAGTAACTCCAGAGGATACTGGATATGATGGAAGTAACTCAAATAACGAGGAACCTACTGCAGAATCTGAATCAAACCAAGCGACTTCCTCTCAAGAAGGAAATGCACCCGCTGAGGGGGAACATATAAAATGGAATAGAACGAAGCTGAATCATCCTCGACAGCTGATCATTGGGGAAGCAGACGCTCCAATGAAGACTAGAAGGCAGTCAATGCATAATCTCTTCAGCTATGCCTTCATCTCACAAGTCCAACCAACCAAGGTTGAAGAAGCATTGAAGGATAGCCACTGGATTGACACAATGCAAGAAGAGCTCAACCAGTTTGAGAGAAATGAAGTCTGGTACCTGGTCCCAAGACCTAATCAAACGACTATTGGAACCAAATGGGTATTCAAGAACAAGGCTAATGAAGAGGGACTGGTAGTAAGGAACAAAGCTCGTCTAGTAGCTCAGGGGTACTGACAAGAAGAAGGAATAGACTACGACGAGACTTTTACACCAGTTGCTCGGCTCGAAGCTATCAGAATCTTCTTAGCCTATGCTGCTTCAAAAGACATCAAGGTGTATCAAATGGATGTCAAGAGTGCCTTCCTCAATGGACTTTTGATAGAAGAAGTGTATGTAGCACAACCACCTGGGTTCGAGAATCACGAGTTTCCAAACCATGTCTACAGACTAAAGAAGGCTCTATATGGTCTGAAGCAGGCGCCAAGAGCTTGGTGTGACACCTTGACTAAGTTCCTGACTGATCACGAATTTGAAGTAGGAACCATAGACAAGACTCTGTTCCGGTACATGAAGAAGGAACATTTACTGATTGTCCAGATCTATGTCGACGACATCATCTTCGGTTCGACAAATCAGAAACTCTGTGATAAGTTCGCAAAATTGATGAAGGACAAGTTCGAGATGAGCATAATGGGAGAACTGACTTTCTTTCTAGGACTTCAAGTCAGACAGTTGGAATCAGGAACCTTCATCAATCAAAGCAAATACGCTAAGGACCTTTTGAGCCGATTCAGGATGGATAAATACTCAGACGCAACTACTCTGATGAGTGCGTCGATAAAGTTGGACAAGAATGAAGATGGGCCACGAATAGATGTAACCAAGTATCGGGGACTGATAGGGTCACTGCTGTATCTTACAGCTAGTCGACCAGACATCATGTATAGTGTATATCTATGTGCCCGGTTCCAGGCAGATCCTAGATTGAGCCACTACACTGCAGCAAAAAGAATCCTCAAGTATATCAAAGGAACCACAAATATTGGATTGTGGTACCCGAAAGACTCGAGTCTATCGCTCAGAGGATTTACCGATGCTGATTATGCTGGATGCAAAATCAATCGAAGAAGCACCAGTGGTACCTGCCAGTTTCTTGGCGACCGGCTTATCTCTTGGTTCAGTAAGAAGCAGACGTCAGTTGCGACTTCAACAGCAGAAGCTGAATATTTAGCCGCAGGCAGTTGCTGCTCTCAAATCCTATGGATTCAGCATCACCTCAAGGATTATGGGATAACGGAGACGGAGACTCCCATCTACTGCGATAACACGAGTGCCATAGCCATCTCCCAGAACCCGGTGCTGCACTCTAGAACCAAGCACATCGAGATAAGGCACCATTTCATCAGGGACCACGTGCTCAACAAGGACATCAGACTGGAGTACATAGCCACCGATCAGCAAGTAGCCGACATATTCACTAAGCCCCTGCCGGAAGCTAAGTTCATCTACTTTCGTAATGCACTCAGTTTATTAGATATATCTCAGTAACCGATACGGAAGTGGATAAAGTGAGGGGGAACGAAGTTAAGACAGCACAACAAAGGGTTAGTACTGATTTTGATGTAAGTCTTAATTAGAACTGACTGTATATTTTGTCTTAACCAGTTGCCTACACTTTAAAAAAAATATTGCATTAATATAGGTGTCTCTTCATTCAATCGGAATTTCCTTCAAAAGGCTATCTTCTCATTTTCAAAATCGGTCTAATTAATAGACTCTGCCTTATTTTCCTCAAGCCACTAAAAGACCAGTTACCCTATATATATAATCCTCTTATCAGTTACTTAGCTGATATTTCATATATATATATATATAAATTTCATTCAGGTATCTTTTCGGAACCTCTTCCAAAAAGAGTACTAAATTATCCGGTCTCTAGTAACCGGCACCTTGTTTGTCGTTTAGCCTTTACCCGGTTTCGTTCTTATTTATTATACACCTTTAAATGCACACATACAAAAGCAGGGTACGTCAGTAACACGTTTACGGTAACTAACGGTACAGAGGACTACGTGAATTTAATGCTGAAAGGACAGACTATGTGCTACAGTACTGATAAAGTGAGCGGGAAAACGGAGGAGAGAGAAAACGTCCTTTCACAGTCTTACTTAAATCCAGACCCGATCATCTTCTTCATTTCATCACTCTCTCTGCAAATCGAAAACCTCTCCAAAACCCTAACAGCTCCAATCGTCCTTCAACACTCATTCTTCCCTCTAATGGCCATCTCTAAAAGCGCTATCTTCAAGAATATCCTTCACATATACTATGATGAACCAATCACATCAGACGATGCTGATGTTGGCCGCTTCCTTTTAGCCCTTCAACACAGTGGGCTCCGACCGTTCTTGGGCTGCGCGCCAGAAGTCGGGACGGCAGAAATTGAAGAGTTCTTCGAATCAGCCGTGATTACGGACGGAATCGTCAGTGCCACCATCAAAGGGGAACTTATCTCCTTCAACGAAGAATGGTTTTCAACCTTCTTCCATTTGCCCACATCAGGAGCCGGGTCCCTGTCAGAGATCGATGCGGGTATGAGGCGAAAGAGAGCCGATATTTTTGCCACCACCATCGATGGGTTCAAGGAATCTGACAAAAGAACGGCGCTTAAACCGGCATATTGGCTCCTGCACGATGTGGTGGCGAAGTCCATTCTTGGGAAAGGAGGATCCTTTGACGTATTAACAACAGAGAAGATCCAGGCGATGACGGCAATCATGATGGGATTGGCCGTAAACTGGGCAAGGTGGTGTTTGGGGCATTGCTTAACGTAGTTCGGGCCAGGGACCGCCAGTTCAAGAATTTTGTGCCCCAGATTACAAGTATAATAAAAGAGAAGCTGGGCAGACTGAAATCGGTTCAACCAGTCTCTGGAGCTAAACTCCTCACTACAGAGTCTATCAGACAGTTTCTGGCCACCCAAACGACGTCTGATAAGAAATTAACCGGGAAAAGACCAGCACCTGACTCGGTTGATGAGAGTCAGAAAACGAAGCAGAAGAAAGAGAAGAAAGCCTCTGCATCAGTAGAGGCTGATCCAAAAGAAAAGGAGACGAAAGAAAAGGAAAAGGAGAAGGCAGAGAAGAAGAAAAAGGAGAAGGCAGAGGAGAAGAAAAAGGAAGCGACCCATGAACGGGAATTGGCGATGATAGCTTCTGGTGCTGAAGCGGAGCCTGAAGAAACGCACCAAGGAGCTCCCAGTCCAACAACAAGCCAACAACATGAGGACCTGATCCCTGAACCAGACACTGCAGAAAAAATGCAGGGATCAGAATCGGGTACCGAGATGCCAAATCTGGATACGGTGATATCCAACATCATCACGGACCCGGTCTTAGGGCTTGAACCACTGATGGAGGCCGCATCTGTGCCTGAATCTACTGCCCTGATTCCTCAACAAGCTGCCCAACGCCCAAAAGCAACCGGTATTGTCATACGGGAACCGGCTGCTTCATCGGCACCAGTTGCCCCACAAGGCGACAAAGGGAAAGGGAAGGCGGTTGCTGTCATAATGCCCTCTCTCCCTACAAATGATGTCAACATGGGTGTGGAATACTCTGAAGGATGTATGCGCACGCGCCGATGAGCACATGGATGCTTATGAGGAGTGGAGAAATGTGAGGCTCACTCCTCTCAAGAAGCGCATCAAAAAGGACCTGATGGCTGCTGCTAGGAAAACAGAGGATTTTCTGATGAAAAGTATGGAGATTGACGATGTTGAAGTCCTTCTGCAATCCAGAGATCTATTCAGGCTACATCTATGCCTGACGTTCCTGGTCCAGAATCTGAACACCAGAGAACAAAATTTTGATATAGTCTCTCCTACAGTAGCCACCGATCGAGAAATTCTGGCGGGACTTGAAGTCGAACGTCTGAAACTGGAGGACTTATACAGAATTGAGTTCAATAAGTTGGGACATCAGTTTCTAGACTCTTCCAGTTTCCAAGTGACAGATCAGTCCAAGACGGCGCCGGCTCGACCATCAGACCCTGCTGATCCTTCAGTGTCATCGGAACTTGATCGGACCGAGCGAGTCAACGAAGTCCAAATGCAACCGATCATGCCCCCCCATGCAGCGGGAGCTTCCGGGATTTTCAAGAACCCGGAACCTGTTTTGTCCATTCAGTTCCAACCGCCGCTTCTTCCGGAACCAATTGAGATGACGAGCAGTCCACGATTCAAAGAACAAGCTTCTTCAGGGACCTCCAAAGACTTGGTGTCTGCTCCACCCTCTCCCGTTTTGGTTTCTGGTCATGTCCTTCAATTTTCTGCTACACCACTGCTGGTACTGGCACCAGATCTAAGCCGGTCTCCTGCTCCACGCCAATAGCCACTATGCTCTTCGAAGAAGTAGCAAAGAGGCTCCGACCAAGTGAAGTCCCCGGTTCCTCTAATAACGGCTCACTTCCCATGCTCCAGCGCCGCATCGAAGACTTCATGGTCACTAAGGTCAGGACCCTTGAGATACTGGCCAAGATTGCGCGGACCAAATCGGAAAAGGTTTATGCTGAGCAAGTCGCCACAGGCACCGAATTTAAGAAATGGTGCGACAAACTCAGTGAAGATCAGAACCTTCTTCGCACTGACTTGAGGGGTGTTGAAGACACGATCCGGGAGGACCTGACGGCGGTCAAAGCTCAACTAGCAGTGATAGTTGAGCAGCTGGAATCATCAGGAGCCTCCGGTGCTGCCAAAAAGGGGAAAAGTGGGAAAGGAAAGGAGCAGCAGCCATCAAGACAAGCCTCGGTGCCTGATCCGAGCCCGACTCAGAGACCGAATCAAATGTCCACTATCCGGTATGCACCAGAAGATCAGGATCGACGACAGCAAGAAGCTGCTCTGCTACCGGATGATATCTTGCCAAAAATAGACTCTTTGATTCGATCGGGCAAGGAGCTTCTGCCTTTGGAATGCATCTACAATCCTCAATCCTTGAGGACGATAGCATGCAACCTAATTGGACAACAGCTTCAGGAGCTTACTTGGTTGCATGACAAAAAGATACAGACGTTGTCAACTGCGAAGGCTCAGGCAGAACTGAACAAGATGGAGAAGACGAAAGACGACACGGGACGATCAAGGAAGAAATAGATTAGTTCTTTACATATCTCATGTAATAGACTAGTCTTTAACTTCCTTGATAAATGAAAAGAAACCTTTCTTCCAGTTATAAGTATTTAAGTTTTGGCAGTCACCGAAAAGGGGGAAATTGTTAAGGAATTGAGAACCCATAACGTAAAGGGTTTCGGTGACCAAAACTTAAAACAAGCGCCCGAAAATCTAAGGAACTGGCAGAGCACCTGTTCAAGAACGCTTAAGGAACCAGAAACCAGTCATCAAGTCAGGCACCCGATGTTCAACGCTGTGGCGACTGATGATTTACACTTAAGAGTCAGGAACTCAACAGGAGCCAGAAGCCAAATTCAAATATGCATCGATTAAGGAGAACAATGCAGTACAAATGCATTTAAGTCAAGGTTGCGACCAACGATACGTTGGCCTGATATATACCCATTTTGGTGAAAGGCGCAGTCTGCAGAGAACCTGAACCAGCTTCTGAAACCAGCCTATTTCAGGAAACGACATTTAATAATGTCTGGAAGCTGGTCAGAGTCTTCACACAACGGCTCAATCCCGAACAAGTATAAATACCAAGAGCGTGAAGACTCAACACAACTTTTGAACGATCAACAACACAACTCTAATCACAATCACTCATTCTCAGAAGTTCTCTCTCACAGATTCATCACGAGCGATTAGATAAGTGAGAGATTTGTACTCAACGGACTTTAAAAAGCTGTTGAAGTTTAGGTGAATTGTTTGTATACAACTGCCTTGTAGCATTAGCTTTGGTAGGTTGCAGTTAGTGAGTAGAGTGCTCCTTGTAACGTGTAAAACCAGTTGCTAGTGATATCCTTCCTTGAGGGGAGAAGGGAAGACGTAGGAGACTTTGCTCCGAACTTGCAGAAACAATTCCGCACTCTCAAAACACAATATTGCACTCAAATAGTCGGTTTCCACCCTTAACCAACCTGAAACCAGTCAACTGATAATTCAATATCAGTGACCTGGCACTTCAGTTACCCAGAAACCGAAAAATAGCTAAGTGTTTATTCACCCCCCTCTAAACACAGCAACCGATCCTAACTAAGGTCCAAACATATTGAACTACATCATCATTACATTCATTATCTTGTGATTAATAAAGAAGTTTACATGGAGTTCATCAACACAAACGATCAAGTTGCAGGTTTTCTTATGAAGGCGGTGTCGATAGAAAAACTTGAGAAGTTCAAGAAGACGTTGAAAATCACATATTAAGAGGGGTGTTGAAAATAATAATTTAGGATTTCCAATGAAGAAGTTGGAAGGTGTAGTCAAACAAGTAATAATGATAGTTTGAATGAATTGGATAGTTTGAAATTGCTCTATGTAGAGTTGCATGTATGTCTATATAAGTGCTTGCATGTAAACGTACGATATATCATCAATAAAAACTAAAACCTTCTCTTATATTTTAAAACTCTTTTATAACTTAGCAATTTCAGTTCCAAAAACCCAACAGATGATACTTCAAACGTAAGAATTAAAATTAATGGGCTTCGAACAAAGAATTAGAACATGAATAAGAAACTCTTTTCAATTCTCAAATCTTATTTAATCATTTGGCTTTGCTTTTTTATTTTTGTTCGTTAAGTTTTTATCTGCATACCAATTCTCAAATTTCAGTTTATTCAAATAATTAGCCTTGATAAATAAATTTAATAGCTAATATTATTTTCCCGTGGAATTGGACATGGAGTAATTAGAGGATATGCATAAGTATGTGCTACATGTTTCGTTATTAAGTGATTGACTCCGTTGTCCGAGAGTGGTCTTAAATAATAGCATTGAAACTCAAAATGCAGTTTTAATTTGACTTTTGTCAGAAAAAACAGTGAGCCAAAATTCCATACATGATCGAATGAAGATCTTGTCTTGTCTAGAAGCTGTTATGGCTTAAACTGAGCAGAAAAGAATCAGCTCTTGAAGGCTCGATCTGAATCAACTAGGATTTATGTGGGCCGTTGGGTTAAATCAAGAAAAGGCTCTGATGGTTTATATTTGAGGTTGATGACTTGTACGGTTGTTTAACGCTTTTATTAGTTGGAAGAGCTCACGGTATAAACTTTGGTAGTGCAAGGTACAAGCTCGTCAATGCATGTACAATGAAACGGTTGAAGTTGTTGATCATTATAAATAGCCTATCAATGTTCAAATAGGGGTATTCGAGTGATATCTTTAAGTGTCAGTTAGTCGAAACTGTAAAGTTGAGAGTTGTAGAGAAAGTTTCATTCTTATAATCTCATCTCGAATTCAACATAGAAGCTCTGTTGGTCGTGGGCTCAAATTCCGAGCCGGACCATGTAAAGCTTTTGTGTTCTGTTTTTATTTTCCAGTCTGTTTTTTGATTCGCTTACATTCAAGATCGATCTTCTTGATCTGATCAACACACACGCACACTCTTTCAAGTACATTGAGTTAGGAATCTAGGGAGGCCAAAAAATAGAGAGTGAAACTTAGTTCCTTTTCATCCTCATCGGTTCCATGTAAAGATAGAATAGGAAACTTAGTTCTTTTTTTAACTTGAAATCGAGCATAATTCTCGTAGAAATATAAAGAAGAAAATCGGATTAATCATCCATCTTGTGAAGAGTCTGCTAGCCCTACTCAATACGGTCGCACATTTCTTTTTTTATTGCATCTTTATCTCTGCATATTGGTTGTCAATGCTGACTGACACTCCTAGAAAAATATGATCCTCCTAACCCTTCTCCGAATAATACTATATAGTAACATTGTGTTTGGTTTGAAGAAAGTGGTGTGGAAAAGAAAATTGGAGGAAAAATGATTTTAATAAGATTTTCTTCATTTTTCTCACCACTTGGTGAAGAAATTAGTTTTCCTTAGTTTTAAATATAAACATAACTTAGATTTTCTTTTCTTTTCTTTTTCCTATCTATTTCTTCAATCAACCAAACATAAAAAATAGTTTTCTATTTCCATTTCATTTTCCTTTCCTTACTAATTTCCATGAACCAAACACACCCTGTAACAATCCACAAAACTTCTGTAATCCTCTCTATATCAGTCCACTAGATGCGACTTCGACCCCAATGTTGAGGGGCTGCGAATGTGTGATCTCACGGTTCCTTCCACTGGATTGGTCCGTATGTTATTTTCGCCTTGCCGGCCGGTTGACGCTGATGATATTTTTAGGAATACCATTGAGTATGACGACATCCCAAGACATACTAATTTGACACCGAAAACGGGTTTATTCACGGTAAAATCGGCGTGCCGGGCTGCTATGGAATCTATAGATGCAACGAGTTGTAGTTCGGGACCTTCTTTATCGTGAGGAACGAAGGAGGGACCACCACGTCAGCCTAGATGCCCGGGAGGCAATCCGATTTGCATGCATCAAATGGTGGAATAACATAATTATCGCGGGGGACTACAAACCGCTCATCAACGATATGCATAAACATAGCATGGATTCCCCAAAGATAGGGTGCATTCTTCGGGACTGTGTGTGCATGCTTAATTCCTTCGTTTCTATCTCGTTTTCCTTTGTTAGATGTGAGGGTAGTGTTGTTGCTCATTTCCTTTCCAAGCGTATGGGATGGGATGCGAATGGTATTTCTCCTCCTTCCCAAGAGTTGGCTTTTCTTCCACAATCAAACATCATCCAATATAGCATTGATTAATCCAATTGCTTATTAACGAATTCATCACAATATCAGTTTTGCTCAATTCTTGAGTATGTTGTATTAGATAACTGGTGGTGTCGATACAATTTCATTTTCTTCGTCGAGTAAATAATTAATATATTCAAAATTCTTGGCTTTATCAAATCTTTTACAAATTTGTAGTGACAAGAATTTCTCATTTTTCTTGGATCCCAATTTCGAATTAAACTATGTTGAGTCTTTGTCAACAAATATGAAAAGGCCAATTTTGATCTAAATGACGAGGCTCGCGATGAATTGAATAATCATGCGTGGATCGATTTACTCAAATTCGTAATATATCAACTATTATGAAAGAATTGGGTAACATTAATCAATCCTTGATATATCAACACAGTTACACAAGGATTGAGTAACGTTTTATGCTCTACTTGATATTTCTTCAAGTAGTTACTATGTTCTCAAATGTCCGACAATGGCACTGCTTAATATCGTATATGAACAGTAAGTTAACATTAATGTTAGTAACTCTGAACACAAAGATGAAGGGATGCATGCATTAGATGATAATGTTGTCCGAATGATATGACGATGCCAGAAGATGACACTAGAGCTATTTATCAATCAGTGCAGTATAATTGCACATATCGAATGACATCATTCCCCAGAAGTTGAGAAGGTAGAAAGGATGCTGTGATTTTTATGATAGAGACAATAATATGGAAGGTATGACCTTTAACTTTAATTGTAAAGAACATTTGAAAAAGTGTTTTTAATGTTTACTCTTTACGGTTGGTGGCCGTGAATACCATGTTTTGAAAGTTAAAGCACTCCATGGAATGTGAAATGCAATGAATGTGTCGACTTCCATTGCAAATTATGAGCTTACTTCAAACCGAGAAAATGTTATGGGAAATAATGAAATATTGAGGTGAGGCGCACACACCTGCGACATTAATGAGTTAACTAGCATGCATCTTAACATTTTGAGAAATGTGATTGCGAATAGTTGGTTTGAACAGTGAAAACCCTGAATATCTACTTAGAAATGTCAAACAACTCTTATTGAATCAGTTTGGGTATGATATCTCATATATTCAAGAATGACATGGACTTGAAAAAAGCAAAGGAAAGATTTATGGCATGTGGAAAACTTCGGTCCATAAACTTGATAATGCATATCCACATCTAGATATATGGGTGCCTTCTGGACGGATTGAATCATGGAGAACCGTCGAAGCACACTATCGGGATAATGGAACTCGATGATTTGTAGAATACGAGGGGAAACATCAACTGACAACATGAGGGGAGACATTAAGCTCTCAGCGCCAAATTTTTTTGTTCTTGTTAAGGAGCTCGATCGAATCCGTTTGAAAAAATACAATCAATGGACTCCCGAATTTCGCACATATTAGATTTCGCCGAAGACGTTTGATCCATCAAAGCGTTCCACACGAATATAAAAAAAAAATATTTAATAAGCAAAATAAACTAAAAAAATTGAGTTTTCCACAAAATAAAAGGAAATAAATAACTCATAAATGATGAGATCCAGCCACATAAAGCTTGTCGACACCAACATCATCAACCACCTCATTAAATATAGATATACTAAAATAATTTTATTAATATAATATTATAATATTATTTTATATATATGATATTTTATGAAAGGTTCTAGTTGATTGCCGACGCGGCGGATTCCTGGCCACTGGTTTCGAGCTGTCCAAAAGAGCTAAAAACATCTATAAATAGGCTGCAGATTCTTCAGTTTCATATCACCAATTCATTTGAGAATTACATTACAGAGTGAAGTAGTCCGAGTGAATAGTGAGGTTATTAGTTCAGGTAGAAATGGATAGGTTCCAGATCCACAAAGAGGTGTGAGGTAAAATACGAGTGGTAAAATTGTGAGGTAGTGAGAAATTCAGGGTTGTAATTTCTTATTATAAGGAAAGTTTTGTTGACTCGGCCGTGGCTTTTTCTCTTCGTTAATAGAGGATTTTCCACGTAAACATCTGGTGTTCTTTCTTACTTTACGGTAATTTTATTTTTATCGTGGTAGTTACCGTGCGGGTCCCAACAAAGTTACCTCGTGGGTCCCACTTTTCTCGTCTGTTCTATCGTGCCAAATCGGGACCGATTTCCGCTGCAGGGCCCACTTGTTGGGTACGGAGACGAGGAGTTCAACTATAGTCTTTGGGATCCACGGAAGAAGAAAGCTGTTCGAAGTCGTGATGTAGTCTTCCACGAGCATTAGACTATAAGAGACTCGAATATGGATGTTACGAAATCCACGGGTGGCAATGTTGATGATTATACACCAGTCAACATTCCATATGGCAATGCCACGGAACAATGAATGCATCAATCAGAACCTGAACCAGAAGAGCCAGCCATTGAAGATGATGAACCAGTCGTAGATGAGCATACTGAAGGTACTGAGCAGGGGGGCCTTTAGATTCGCCAGAAGTAGTTGAACGTCAGCTGAGAAGGTCAACCAGAGAATGCCAACCATCTACGAGGTATCCGAGTTCTGATTACATTTTGATTACTGATGAGGGGGAGCTAGAGAGCTTCCAGGAAGTACAATCATGCATGGAAAAAGATTGTTGGATAAAGACTATGCAAGATGAGATGGATTCTCTAAAGAAGAATAATACGTACAAGTTAGTTCGATTGCCGAAAGGAAAGAAGACACTCAAGAACAAATGAGTGTATAAGTTGAAGATGATGGCAAGCTGATCACATACAAGGCTCGATTGGTGGTGAAAGGATTCACTCAGAAGAAGGGGATCGACTTTGACAAGATTTTTTCGCCGGTTGTGAAAATGAGTTCAATCAGAGTTATACTGGGACAACTCGACGAAAAGACCATGGATCTTGAACTGGAGCAACTCGACGAAAAGACTGCATTCTTGCATGGTGATCTCGATGAAGAGATATATATAGAACAACCAGAAGGGTTCAAGGTTAGAGATAAAGAGGACATTGTCTGCCGGCTGAAGAAAAGCTTGTACGGTCTGAAACAAGCTCCACGGCAGTGGTACAAGACGTTTGATTCGTCCATGGTGCATCAAGGGTTCAAGAGAACAGATGCAAATCAGTGTGTATAAGTCCAGAGATACTCTAACTGTAAATTTATCGTTCTTCTCCTATATGTTGATGATATGCTAATTTTCGGACAAGATGCAGAGATGATTAGCAGGTTGAAGAAAGATTTGTCAAAGACGTTTGACATGAAGTATGTGGGATCGGCAAAGCGGATTCTCGGGATGGATATTTATCGAGACAGAAAAGCTGGGAAATTGTGGTTATCCCAGGAGTTATATTGAACGAGTTCTAGAGAGGTTCAATATGATGGATGCTAAGCCAGTTAGCATGCCACTTTTCGCGCACTTCAAGTTGCGAAAGAAATCCAGTTCATCAACAGACGAAGTCGTAGAAGATGTTCCAGATGTTCCATATTCATCGGTGGTAGGAAGTTTGATGTACATCATGGTGTGTACGAGACCAGATATCGCTTATGCAGTTGGCGTTGTGAGTCACATTGGGAAGCAGTAAAGTGGATCTTGAGGAACATGAGAGGAACTTCAAAATTATGTCTAACATTTGAAAGTGGTAAATATTTTCTTACAGGCTACACGGATGCGTTAATATGGCCAGTGATCTCGACAGTAGAAAGTCAACGTCGATATACGTATTTACATTCTCAGGGGAAGCTATCTCATGACAGTCGAAGTTACAGAAGTATGTGTCTTTATCAACTACTGAAGCAGAGTACGTTGCAGCGACCGAAGCCGGAAAATAGATGATTTGGTTGAAGAGATTCCTTCAGGAGTTGGGCATTCATCATGAAGAGTACATAATATTTTGTGACAATCAAAGTGTTTTGGACCTGAGCAAGAATACTATGTATCATTCGAGGACGAAACACATCGACGTTCGGTATCATTGGCTCAGACTTGCTATTGAGGAGAAAGCATTCAAGCTGCAGAAGATCCACACAGACAAGAACATTGTGGACGTTCTAACGAAGGTTATTCCCAAGGAGAAGACAGAGTTCTGCGTCGGACTCGCCGGGATGGGCTATCGCTGAGGCGGTAGGAGATCTCCCCTGAAAAAGATGAATGAGGCTGGAAAAGGAGAATCGATGAGATCGAGCCACATAAAGGTTGCCGACACCAACATCATCAACCACCTCATTAAATATAGATATAATAAAATAATATTATAAATATAATATTATAATATTATTTTAAATATATAATATTTTAATGAAAGGTTCTGGTTGATTGGCGACACGGCGGATTCTTGGCCACTAGTTTCGAGCGATCAATAAAATCTGAAGACATCTATAAATAGGCTGCAGATTCTTCAGTTTCATATCACCAATTCATCCGAGAATTACATTACAGAGTGAAGTAGTCCGAGTGATTAGTGCTGGTAGAAACCGATAGGTTCCACATCCACAGAGAGGTGTGAGGTAAAATACGATTGGTAAAATTGTGATGTAGTAATAAATTCAGGGTTGTAATTTCTTATTATAGTGAAAGTTTTGCCGACTCGGCCGTGGTTTTTCCATCTTCGTTAACAGAGAGTTCTCCACGTAAAATTCAGGTGTTCTTTCTTACTTTACGGTAATTTTATTTTTACCGTGGTAGTTACTGTGCGGGTCCCACCAAAGTTACCTCATGGGTCCCACTTTTCCCGTTCGTCCTAGCGCGCCAAACCGGAACCAATTTCCACTGCGAGGCCCACCACCCTTTCCAACAATAAACACCTCACAGTATGTGGCGGAATAGCCAATTCAATTCCATCAGCAACGATGTGTGGCTCATTACATAGGGCTGAATATGAATGGGTTGTTGTCCAGTTAATATGTGCATCTGTGCCGATGTCTTTATGAAATGCAAGTGAATAGTTGGAATTCTCGGTCAAGATGTAATAACATTTAAAAACATTTTTCCCATAGCAACTGCAAATCTCCGTCAATTTTCAACTTGAGCCGCTAAGATTATGTACGTAGCTCCGTGACATGTATCTGCTATAATTGTGCACGCCATTAATGTTCTTGTGCAATGGAACGCATTCATCAATTTGGTATTTCTGCTCGAATCAGAAAACATCACTTCTCCCATGAACATTAAGAAATCAATACTTATCTTAAACGACGGGGCATGGATTGATACGACAGGAACATGCTCGAGGCAACATGAAGCACAACATTGACATCACAAAAACGCCATATCGGGCACAAGCAACGAGGAGGGCAAATGTGAGCAGCACGCCAGATCCTTCAAATAGACATGACTTTTCGAGATAACTTTTTAGTAAATAGCTGCATCGATTCAAGACAACTACTCTCTGCAACTGTCAATATTGTAAAATTCGCTTGGCGCTAGTCGGGCGCTCGGGGTGGGCCTAGCGCCTAGACGGCCTAGGCGGTTTCTAAGCGGAAATTAATCGGTATACTTATTTTTTTATTATTTTTATCTTCCATATATTAAATATGCTAATATTTTACCAAAGTAACGTTACATGAAATTTATCCAAATATTTAAAATAAATATGCAAATATTCTAAATAAATTATGTCAATCCTAATAATGATATTCAGTATTTAATTTTTTTTTTCAAAAAATAAAATAAAATAAATTGGACCGCCTAGGCGGCTGCCTAGCCGAGTACTCGGCCGATTAATCGGTTCAATACTTCAGTTCTGTCTTCTGCAGAGACACGATTACAAGTAATCAAACATGCTCACAGGACGGACCTACGGCGGGTCCACTGACCCCCCGGCCGGCCGGCCGAATTACCCCTTATGTGTATTCCGGCAGCTATCCCGCCGTGAAGAACGGTCTCATATACAGCCTGGTTTGTGTAATGTTTTTATTTTTTTCAGAATCGGCAACCGAGAGCAACCGAGCAAGGAATAATCTGCTGAATTAGATTAGTCACAATCAATTGATTAGGTGATGTTTATGTTTTTGTTTTTATCGTTATTTGTTCTTTGTTCTTTTATGTTGAATTGTTTGTTCTTTGTTCTTTTATGTTAAGTATTTTTTTAGTTGGCTATTCACATTATATTAGATTTTTTAAATATACAGTTGGTATTATTTTAATCAATATGTAGGACTTTAAAAATGAATAGATAGGCTGTCATAACAAAAATGAATCTTTAACCAATTGGTTAATTCTCTTCTAATGATGCAAATTTTGATTAAGAGTAAAAAAGGTATAAGATGTTGAATACATGAAGCACCACTAAATGATGATAGGACTTTAAAAATGAATAGATAGGCTGTCATAAGATAAATTAAGTAAAAGCTATTCTATTACGGTAAGAGATGATATAAGGAGAAAATAATTTGTAAAAGGCCATTGTCAACCGGTTGGACATTACTATCAAGTAATTTTAGTGGTTATGCTCAAGGTTTCAAATTACATGGAGTTTCTTGTGCACACTGAGGTTAATGCATCCTGAGGTTTCAAGTTACACTGAGTTTCTTGGGTGTCACGACTATTGGGTTGGGAGCGAGGAATCTCCAAAACACTTGCCCATTTATGAATTTATTATTGGGTGAACTATTGCCGTTGCCGTTCTTTGCGATGTCGTTAGTCCATTTGTTAATTGATTATCAAGTTAATTATCGCTTGACTAATTGTCCTATTTTATTAAAAGAAAAAATAAGCATATTTTATTACTTGCATAATAAAATAGGCTTAATTTGATGATAAAAAGACCGCCTTCATGGGCACGTGATAATTACATAAACTAATAAGATTATGTAAATACATTAAAAAAAAAGAGCTTCAACACAACGAAAACGAAATCAATGGTTATCTTTTTCTTTGTTCGATCGAACTCGTTCATAGGCTAACGTGATTTTAAGTCACGTGGGTCACACATATCTTAAAACGTCGACCCCACAACACATGCGTTTAAGGATGGCAACGGGACGGGTCCGAAGTGGGTTTGGCAGGACCCGAGAACTGCCCCGACTATTTTTATGGACCCGATACCCGCCTCAAGTATGGTCCCGCTTCGCCCCGCCCCGAATCCGAATCAATCGGGTCTACCCCGCCAGACCCGTCAGACCCAACCGCCACGATTAAGTTTAGAGGAACCGTAATCAGCCACTCCCCCTCAGCACCGCGGGTGGCCTCATTCTCGAGCCGTGGACCCAACTATCGAACCGCCGAGATAATCAAGCACGACGTCATCGCGCCGGGCGTCAACATCCTAGCGGGACGGACCGGCTACATGGGCCCGACCGATATAGAATCCGACAAAAGAAGGGTCGACTTCAACATAATCTCGGGCACGTCGATGTCTTGCCCCCACGTGAGCGGTCTAGCCGCTTTACTCCGAAAGGCTCACCCAATGTGGTCCACTGCCGCCATCAAGTCGGCCTTAGTGACCATGGCCCACAACTTAAACAACACCGGCGAGAACATTAAAGACCTAGCCACCGGGGCGGAGTCGAACCCGTATGTCCACGGGTCGGGCCATGTGGACCCAAACCGGGCGTTGGATCCAGGGCTGGTCAACGACCTCGGGGCAACCAATTTCGTCGCGTTTTTGTGTACCATTGGTTATGACAAAAGGAGTAGTTCAGCTTTTACCAAAGACGTCTCGGCGATGGATTGCGAGAAAATAGGGTTGCTAAATCCCGGGAACTTGAACTACCCTTCGTTCTCGGTCGTCTTTGAGGGCGACGAGGGCGTGGTGAGGTACAAGAGAACCGTGAAGAACATCGGGGAGGATGCGAATGCAGTGTATGAGGTGAAAGTGAACGCCCCGAAAGGCGTGGAAGTGAGCGTCGAGCCTAGCGAGCTGGCATTTACGGAGAAAGAAGGCGTGTTGTCCTATGAATTTTCGTTTAAGAGTAGCGGCGGGAGTGATGCTCTAGGGCTCGAAGCTATGGGGTCGGCGGTCACAACGTGCTGTGCGGCTTTAGATCTTCTGCGGCGATGTGAAGCGGCGGCGTGGAATGTGTGGCCTTTTTATCATGTATGGATTTGAAGTGAAAGAAGCTTTGATGAGATGGGCAGGTTTTTCTTGTTTATTTGTTGTTTTTTTTTTTTTTTTTTTTTTTGTGTTGAAGGTTGGGAACTGATGTAAATCTTACGCATGTTTGTTAGGGTAAGGACTTCACCAATGTAATGTACTAAACTAGTTTTTTGCCCGTGCAATGCACGTGTCTTAGATATATTAGTTTACAATTATGAATTAACAGTCGTTGATTTTTTTAAATTTACGGATAGAAATCTGTATGTGTCAGAGATATTTTATAGATAAAACATACTATATCTTAATATAAAAACCTTGTAAATTATATAAGAAAAATTAATATATCAAACGGTTTGATATATGATGAGGGATAAAACAAATTAAATTTCATTGAATCGCAATTGCTATCGTTTGAAGATAGAATAATTATTCTCCCAATCAACTCTATAAACATAGGACACCCTAATTTTATCATTGTATGTGTTGAGCGCCCGTAGAATAAAAATGAATTCTGACATCAAAAGACTATTTAGGTAATATTGAATTAAGAATGTCCCATCTTCTCCCCTAAAGTGTTGTCAAATAAAAAAGTAATGAGTTTGAGATGTTTTAACATATAACAGGTTAATAGGCAAGCATAAGGAACGCACATACACTCAATAAATAATCCAAAAATATTATTAAAATAAAAATATATAACCCTAAAGACGAACTTGTCTTCTTGGGAATTGTTTAAATAATACGAACAGTCACAGTTCAAAATGATGTAGGTATTGATATCCAATGTAAATCGTTGTTTATATTATTAGAAAATAATACATTAATAATTTGATAAATAAATAAAAAGATAAGTTTAGATAGTGCGAACTACTAAATTCAAACGTGATGTAGTTATTGCTATTACATGTAAATCGTGGGTATTTTTTTAAAAAAAATATATGTAAATAATCATTTTTTTTTTTGTTGTGTCGCGAGCAATAGAAATGCTTGTAACCAAGGTTATAAGAGTATTTTAAATTATGGGACACATGGCGCATGTAGAAAGAAACTACATTTAAATGTATATATAAGATCTCTATATTGTAATAAATGTGAAGATACGATGTTTATATTTTGTGAGCCGACTGCAAAAAAAAAAATGATATTATTCAATATATTTCAACAACATTTCCTGCGGTGTGCAACCAGTTTAAAATGCATAGCACTGCGTCGATGTACCGAAATAACTGCCTAAATTGCAATTTAATTTTAATTATCAAATGGCATCGTATAAATAGTATCATTGTCGATTTTTTATACAAATTGCACCGACATAAAATGTTTTATGTTTTGTTTTTATCACTCGTCGCATCGCAATGCACCGCACTGTTAGGTCCGTTTTTACATCCAACTTAAGAACTTGAGCATAGATTCAATCGAAATTACCTTGAAGATGATCGAGCGGAAGCATTTGGGTAATTTTCAATCAAATCTTCATTAATCACAAACTTTCTCTACAATTATCCTCTTTCTCTCTCTACAATTAACCCTAGCTTAGATAGTGATTAGAGAGAGTGTTTCTAGTGAGAGAAAGTTCAACTCAAGTTATGTGCTAATCACACATACTTGCCCTATATATACCAATCAATATTGGTATATTTGCATTCTAGTCCCTAACTATACATATATTACAATTAAGTCCCTAGACAAAGATAACTTGATTATTGAACACTATAAAATATTTCCAACAATCTCCCCCTCATGGCTTGGCTTCTTTAATGAAAGCTTGGCTTCTTTAATGAGTTCACGTGCTTGGCATCCTTGATATACTTCTCCCCCTCATGGCGATTCATTTGTATCGTCATGATGTGTGATCAAGGTGAACCAGAGTGTATGCGGAACGTGTTGGCGTTGATTTCCGGATGAAGTTCCTGAAAATGGGACCGACGACCGATCATCGTGAAACATCCCTAGATGTCACTCTTGGTCGTTGATGCAAAGTCACACAGACTTGCATTTGAAGGGACTACGGGGCCACATAGGCAACCCGTTGACATCATTCTAGAGTCGTGCTCCAGAAGATGGCCTGCTACCGTTGTTGTTTTGATGTTGCAACGGCAGGACTTCCTTCTGATCATAGAAGCACATCATTTAATGATGCGTCTACAGAAGTTCTGGCAAGGTCACGTAGACCGGCAATATGTGTGTAAAAGAATGTATGTGTCCTAGAAAAGTGGAAAACATTTAGGCTATGAGGACACACTAGATATTTACGTGTTCAAGAAAGTCGTGCTATTTAAAAAAAACTTTTTCGTATCACAAATAGAAATTTTCGTACGCAAACTTTTTTTTTATTCGAACAATGAACAGTAACTTTCGTGCGAAAAATGAACAGTAGTGTGAAAATGAACAGTAACTTCGTGCGAAAAATGAACAGTAACTTTCGTGCGAAAAATGAATAGTAACGTCGTGCGAAAAATGAAAAGTTGTGCTAAATAAACAGTAACTTTGGTCCGAAAAAGTTTATGTATGGTACGAAAATGCGATTTTATATGTGAAATCTTCAAATAACACTCAAATTTTCACTTTAAACACAGTTAATCGATCGATATATGTTGGGCAATCACTGAAAACACTCGATTAACACACTCGAAACCAAAATATAGTCCAATTTTGCATTTTCAGAGAAGAACACTTTGAAGATGAGAAAAATAGTTTCGATCGCAATTTGAAAATTAAGCTCAATTAATCGAAGATAACCGCAATTAACATATATCAAATGATTCACCAACAGCTTTTCGTTCAATATCATGCGAAAACAACAATCAAAATAGCATACGAAAATCATATAGATCATGCGAAAAAGATGAAATGGCGCGAAGAACACTCATGCGAGAAAAAATTTCAGCAACACAAATCGATCAATTCAACAACGATTTTGGCTCTGATACCAATTGTTAGGTCCGTTTTTACATACAACTTAAGAACTTGAGCATAGATTCAATCGAAATTACCTTGAAGATGATCGAGCGGAAGCATTTGGGTAATTTTCAATCAAATCTTCATTAATCACAAACTTTCTCTACAATTATCCTCTTTCTCTCTCTACAATTAACCCTAGCTTAGATAGTGATTAGAGAGAGTGTTTCTAGTGAGAGAAAGTTCAACTCAAGTTATGTGCTAATCACACATACTTGCCCTATATATACCAATCAATATTGGTACATTTGCATTCTAGTCCTTAACTATACATATATTACAATTAAGTCCCTAGACAAAGATAACTTGATTATTGAACACTATAAAATGTTTCCAACACGCACCCATCCAAAATAGCACATGTGATTTTATTTTTCAAAACTGCAATTTAAGATTTTTTTTTTTAAAAGAAAAATCCTCATATGGCTATTCG
Source organism: Lindernia subracemosa (assembly GCA_028392965.1). Lineage (NCBI taxonomy): Eukaryota > Viridiplantae > Streptophyta > Magnoliopsida > Lamiales > Linderniaceae > Vandellia > Vandellia subracemosa. The sequence goes on from JAQPCC010000030.1 coordinate 569,310, forward strand.
GATTGAAATTGGCCGCACAACACACAACTCTAATCCTACATAATTTTTCAAAACAGCACAACGAACACCTTCTATATTATCATATGACATATTCAACGATGTACCTAATAACAAATACATTCTCATATATTCGCATATAGGGCTGCAAACGAATCGAATCGAATACCACCATATTTTATTTGTATTCGATTATCGAATCGAATATTTGTATTTCTCTTTGATTTCTATTCGAATCCAAAAATCAATTCCAATTCAAATCTATCTTTTATTTTTTTATTTATTTTACGTAAAATCAGTTTAATAAAAAAAATAAAATAATATTATATTAAATATATATTGAATTATAATATATTATATTTAAATATATATTAAGTTTTTCTAATTGAATATTCAATAAATATTCTAATCGAATACTGTAATATTTGTATTCATATTCGAATATTATTATAATCAGAAAAATTGTTTTGAATCTGATATTCGGATATTTTGAATTCGAATCTTATATTTCGAATCGAAAAAAAAAATTGTTTCATTTACAACCCTTCGCTTAAGCATATCCAGACCCACTGAGATGATTGGTATATATCCAACCCCATGTTAGACAATCCTATTGGTCAAGTAGTGTCAATTCTCTAATTACAAAAGCATGCATATTGCTAATATTGTCATTTTACCAAAACACACACACACACATATCATGTGTGCTGCATAATAAGCAAATTGCAATCTCAGAAACAATCACAAAATGGTCATTAAAATAGAAGTAAAAGTTCATCATAATTGTTTAATCTATATAGCCCGCAGGCACTCATGTGAATCTGTCATCTGCATAGATATCTAACGTCTTCATTCACCTTGGTTCGCCATTAGCCACGAGCATTTGAATTAGTCGAGCCATCCCGTTCGATCTCTAGATTGCTAGCATCCTGCAAAAATAAATATATATATATATATTAGTTTATCGATATAACAAAATCCAATAAATACTCAAAAAGAATATATATGTAAATATACGCCAACAGAATATATATAATATATATATTATACACACACACACCTGGTTAGGGTCAAATGCATCTTGAGAATGAGAATGGCCAGAACCCACGTTATCATCGGATTCTTCAGAATCTTCCATTAGCCAATTAGACAAATTCTGAATGATACTCTGACTAGCATCGTGGAACTTGAGGAGATCATCATTAGAATTAGGGTTCGATGACTGCAGGTGAATGTTCGCCTCATGAGGGGCTAGTAGTCGTGTGTAGTTATGAGTACCGCCAACACCATTAACTGCCACATTCACGAGCTCATTTCAAAGCAAGGTCTGGAACCCGACTCATTGTGGCTCAATGAGTAGAGTGGATAAGTATCAAGATTTGTACCATTCGCTAACCATCAGTATCAAGATTTGTACCGCCAACACCATTAACTCTAATCGAATTCTGTAATATTTATATTCATATTCAAATATTATTAGAATCAGAAAAATTATTTCTAATCTGATATTCAGATATTTTGAATTCGAATCTTAAATTTCGAATTGAAAAAAAAAATTGTTTCATTTACAACCCTTCGCTTAAGCATATCCAAACCCGGCTGAGATGATTGGTATGTATCCAACCCCATATTTGACAATCCTATTGGTCAAGTAGTATCAATTCTCTAATTAAAAAAGCATGCATATAGCTAATATTGTCATTTTACCAAAACACACACACACACACGCATCATGTGTGCTGCATAATAAGCAAATTGCAATCTTAGAAACAATCACAAAATAATAATTAAAATAGAAGTAAAAGTTCATAATTGTTTAATCTATGTTGCCTGCAGGCACTCATGTGAATCTCTCATCTGCATAGATTCTGACGTCTTCATTCACCTTGGTTCGCCATTAGCCACGAGCATTTGAATTAGTCGAGCCATTGTTTGATCTCTAGATTGCTATCATTCTGCAAAAACAAATATATCTATATATATATATATATATATTAGTTTATCAATATAACAAAATCCAATATATACTCAAAAAGAATATATATATATATATATATATATATACGCCCACAGAATATATATATATATATATATATATATATATCACACACACACACACACCTGGTTAGGGTCAAATGCATCGTGAGAATGAGAATGGCCAGAACCCACGTTATCATCGGATCCTTCAGAATCTTCCATTAGCCAGTTAGACAAATTCTGAATGATAGTCTGATTAGCATCCTGGAACTTGAAGAGAACATCATTAGAAATAGGGTTCGATGAGTGCAGGTGAATATTCGTCTCATGAGGGCCTAGTAGTCGTGCGTTGTTAAGAGTACCGCCAACACCATTAACCGCCACATTAATGAGCCCATTTCCAAGCAAGTTCTGGAGCCCAGACTCATTGTGGCTCAATGAGTAGAGTGGATCAGTATCAAGATTTGTACCATTCATCTCATGAGGAGCCCTTGGTCCATAGTTGTGAACAAGGCTTCCACCGTTAGTTGTCGAATTTACGGGCTCACTTCCAATCAAGTTGTGAAGATGAGACTCCTCAGGGTTTGATGAGTAGAGCCACGGGTGAGTCTCACGACTTGTAAGGTTCACCACGAGTTCGGTGTTGCTAGGGTTCAATGGGTAATGTTGAGTCCTCGTCGCATCATGAGTTAACATATTCATATCATAGATCTGCTGATGAAAAATCAGAGATCCATTGTTAAGAGTGTCAGCAGTTGTCACATTCATGGGCCTTCTTCCTCCTATCATCTGCTGGAGCCCAGACTCGTCAGGTTGGTTGTGGTTCTGGGAGCTTCACCTAGTGGGAATGGAGACTTTATGCTTACAAGATTCGGCATGATTCCGAACTTGAGCGTAGGTACTTGTTGTAGTGTGGACTCGCTACTAGAGTTGGCCGATGGCCCTGATTGATTCTTTCGCTTTTCAGATAATTTCCCGTTCCGACGACATTTCTGTAAAAAGGAACATTAGGAGATTCTTGGATGAAAATATAAATATTTAGTCATGGCATATGTTTATACATAATATTATTACTTGTAGATGGCTGGCCACTTGCAATCTACTTAGGCCAGGTTCGTTCATAAGCCTCAAGATATCCTTGGGATAGCATTCTGTAATAAATTGAAGACATATCCACAACTTAAAAATATTATATCATATGATAAATAGCCTGAAAATTAAAATATTTCACACTATATTAATTTGTATCATGTCATTACTAAGAACGAGTTATAAAAGTAAAACTTACTCCCTTCGCCGAGGGCTTTGACAGCTTTAACAATTTTTGCATGCTTCTCCTTAGTCCAAGTAGTAGCCTTTCTCCCCCTATTACTTCTCACATTTCGGTCTGCCACATCGTTATCCTCTTCATCAATACTCACTTGACTAGCTACTCCTCCATCCATCCCATTGTTGAGGTTATTGTAATCGTTTCCGGAAGCAACACGTTCGAGTCCGACATTGCCATAATTTAACATTGACGACAAAGAGAGTGATTCTCTTAGATTGTTTATTATTGTAGTGGTCCATGCCTTCTTCCACACAACATGCTGGCAAATGTGGTTGACTACTTCCATCGATACTGGTTTTTGGATGCAAAGAAATGCACCGCTTTCTAGGGCTCGATTGGTCGTGTATAGGTTATCATCACGCGACAATACTATATGACAATGTTGTGTAAACAATATAAGCAAAAGAATATTCAAGAATAAGTTGAGAAAATATGTGTTTGTGTGTATAACTTACAGGCAATCGGAATGTTCTTCTTGACTGATAGCTCCAGAAGTTTGTAATCAAGAAGATCCGCATTTGCAATGACAACATCAAAGGTAACCATGCTACTCGATAGCATTCTCATAGCTATTGAAGGTAAGTCCATCAACGTAACTGCAATTAAGCAAATGTTAGATACAAAAAGAATCTATTATGTATTTTAATTAATTAATTAAAGAGGGCCCACAAAGAAATTCGAAATTATTAAATGATTAAGAAAAAATAATAATTAATACAATACTATGGATAATAAATGAGAGAAGAAACTATAATTTTTAATTAATAAGTCCACCAAACATATTAAATGATTAGGAAAAAGGTTCTCTTCTTTCTCTCTCTGCCCTAATTCTCACATTGGGACACAAACAAGGAAACATATGCTAATTCAGTCTGGTAAATATGTGTACTCCTACTCATTCATGTTCCATTCTAATAATTATCCCTATACATCAAATTAGAAATCCCTTGTATACAAACTAAATAAAATCTAACAAAGTTCTTTTTTCTTAATCAAATGAGGAAAGTAAACAGAGTAAAAGGATTTGAAAATGAAAGAGGGGTCTAAAATTTAATAAAATCTCGAAAATTTTATAGCATTAATATTTCTCCGACAAAACGATCAAAATCGATTGAGAGTTTGCTGTTTTAATTTCATATCTACAACGATAAACTAACAAAAGTTAGAAAAAAATATTTAGAGTCGAATCTATAACGGTTTAACCAAAAACCTACATAGAACAAACTAAAGACGCGAATTCGCGTTAAAAAATCTTGTTTACGTGAGGAATCTTTTACCTTTATGTCGATACGATTCAAACATTTGCTTGATGAGAGATCTGTCAGGTTCTTGATCAACTAACATGACATGAATTTGACGAAGACTTGTACAGTAAGGTTCGGCCATTAGAGTATTTCCTTGGCCTCCGCTTCCAACATTGGTTGATCCAAACATGGTTTTGATCCTATAAAGAAAACAAATTAAGTGTAGTGGTTCTTTAGTGCATGTTAGTAAAGATATCAAAACTATTTATTAAAATGAGAACTTTGAAGATAAATTACCAGAAAGAAAATGGATGAAGTTCTAGAAGACTTTTTTTTTTTAATGTATGAATGAGTGGAATTAAGTATGCTTTATATAGGATTTTGGTGTAATGATTATGAGGTCTTAAAAGTTGTGAATGAGCGAAAGAGTATTAATTGATGTTGTTCCGCCCACCTTAAAACCATAATGAATAATTGTTCCTCGCTTCAAATGTGAGCATTTTACCTACATTTAACCAATTTGGTCATTAGGGTTCACACGATGACAAAAATACGATATAATTATTTTATTTTTTTATGAAGATAATTTGTTTTATTTTTATTATATTATAAACTCCCAATTCCAAATTTATTACATTATTTTGTATTTTTTTTAATCCACATAGTGTAAATCCTCGTAGGAAGTTTTTTTGGCGTCCAAATGTATCTGAATTTAAAAATCAGTCACATTTAGATATTCACATAAGTGAAAACGTGTGAAATGTTAGGTGAAATAAAAGCTCTAATAATTATCCACAACAAATTTCAATAGATTTTAGTAATTAATTGGTTTTTGTCTCTAATTTATGACAACAACTATATTTTACTTTCCTATTAAATGTTTTACATTATTCCAATATTCCATATAACATTCATTAATTTTTTTACCATCGCAATTCAATTTGGCTTATTAATTTTCAAAACTTATTTTTATGTTTAAAAGATATATATTAATTATGATATCTCTCTGTAAATCTGATATAAATTTGAAGGCTAAAGAATTGTCAAATAACATCGTTTGAAAGAAAAAATTAGACTGAAATATATTTTTGGAGCATTAGAAAAATTTCATAAAAAACTATTGATTTGAGCTTATTGATGAACAAATTATATCAAAGAGAATCACTTTCTTTTTCGTTGATGTTAAACGGAAATGTTGGGCTCGGAGGTGCTTTCGGATGCAGCGATAATAACATCAACAACCGTGCACCACAGACGGAGGAATAGATACTCAAGTGACTATTGATGAAGAGGATTACGATTTGATGAACCAAAATTTGGGAAGTTATAGGAGAAAAAGAAGGGTTACTACATGGACTGAGGAGAAGCATGCGGAATTTGTGTGAAGGTCGTCAAAGACCTTGGCGAAGGGAGTAAGTTTCCCTTTATAACTCTTTGTTACGAATGATATGATGAGCAATACAAAGTTTTCTGATGTGAGATGTTATCTTTTGCTATGTGTATTATATCTCTCAATTTATAACAAAATGTTATCCCAAGGACATTTTGAGGCTTATGAATGAACTTGGACTAACTATACTGCAAGTGGCCAGTCATCTTCATGTAAAAATATTATAAATACACATATTTAAATTGTAATATTTTCATCCATAAAAATACTTTTTTTAATGTGTTCCTGTTTACAGAAATGTCGTCAAAACGGGCGATTTCCAGAAGAGCGAAAGAATCAATCGGGCTCACCTGACTTTGCTATCAAGTCCTCACCAACCCCAGGACCAATGACAAAGTTTGGATCCATGCCCAATTTTGTAACCACGCCATCTTCATCCCAAGCCACGATTGAAAGCTCTGAGAACCACACACCACCTAACAAGCCTGTGCTTCAGCACATGATTGGAAGCATGCCTATTGATGTGATAGCTAATGGTGCAGGTGGAGCTCACAACTATGGACCGATGGTTTCTCATGTGGTGAATGTTACAAATCTTGAAACTCATCCCTGGCTTTACTCATCGAATTCTGATGAGTCTGGGCTCCAGAATATGATTGGAGGTGGGCTCTTGAATTTGACTCATAACTACCGACCAGTGGTTCCTCAGGTTGTGAATGTTACAAATCGCGAGGCACCCTGGCTCTACTCATCGGACCCCGATGAGTTTGGCCTCCATAACTTCAACAGAAATCTACCCATGAATGTCACGGCCAATGTTGGAGGCATTGCTCACAACAATGGACCAATGATTCCTCATGAGGTGAATGGTACAAATCGTGAAACACATCAACTCTACCCATCGAACCTCAAGGAGTCTGGGCTCCAGAACATTATTGGAAATGGGCTCATGAATGTGGTGCCTCTCATGAGATGAACATTCACCCGTGTTCATCAAATCCTATTTCGAATAATGATCTCTTCAAGTTTTGGGATGCTAATCAGATCATCATTCAGAACTTGTCTAATTGGTTGCTGGAAGATTCTGGAGGGATCCGATGATAACGTCGGATCTGGTTATTATCATTATGCATTTGACCCTAATACCCTGCAGGTTTGTGTGTGTATAAAATGTGATTTATATTTATGTTCGAAAATCTAGAGTTAATTATCGATCAACAATATATATTTATTTTAGCAGAATGCTAGCATCCAGGAAACGAATGTGATGGCTCGAATAATTCAAATGATCGTGGCTAATGGCGAACCAAGGAGAACGACGACGCCTGGCATCTTTGCAGATGAATTCATATAAGTGCATGCATGCATTATGATGAACTTTACTTCTATTTTGATTATTATTATTATTATTATTATTATTATTATTATTATTATTATTATTATTATTATTATTATTATTATTATTATTATGTGATCGTTCAATAAGATTATGTGATTGTATTTTCTTATTCAGCACACACGATTCTTATATATTTGTTTGTGAAAAATCATTAATTAGAATTAAATCCTAATTATGATAATGATGAGAGAGTGTTTCTAGTGAGAGAAAGCTAAAACTCAAGTTGTGTGTATTTTACACACACTTCCCTATATATACCAAATCATACTTTGGTATATTTTCATTCTAGTCCCTATATTTACATAAAATACAATTAAGTCCCTAGACAAAGATAACATGATAATTGAACACTATAAAATATTCCTAACAATCTCCCCCTTAGTGTTCAATTGTCATTGAAGCGTCGGTTGTCTTTGTCTTTGATAATCTTCAGGCTTCCTCATTATTTGAACACAACAGAAAGATTCCTAATAATCTCCCCTTTGAAAATCTCTGCCTTTGTGTTCAACTTTGAATTTGACACGGTCTTTTGTTACAGTCTGAAGAAAATAGCTGAGAGCATCTGGAGAATCTTCAGTCTCCCCCTATTTACATGCACTCTCTTTTTCTTCTTTGCAACTTTAATATTCGTCACCTTCTTGCATATATCAGAGTCGCGCGGATCGTCAGCATTGACTTGTCGTGTATGCTCGAACCATGGAGTGAGGTCTTGTTTGTTGTGGTTCAGCACGTGCGTTGAAAGCTTGGTTTCTTTAATGAGTTCACGTACTTGGCCTCCTTGATATACTTCTCCCTCTCATGGCGATTCATTTGTATCGTCATGCTGTGTGATCAAGGTGATCCTGCGTACGCTGAACGTGTCGGCGTTAATTCCGGATGAAGTACCTGAAAACGGGACAGACGACCGATCATTGGGAGACATCCCTAGATGTCACTCTTGATCGTTGATGCAAAGTCACACAGACTTGCATTTGAAGGGACTACGGGGCCACATAGGCATCCTGTTGACATCGTTCTAGAGTCGTGCTCCAGTAGGTGGCCTGCTACCGTTGTTTTTATGTTGCAACGGCAGGACTTCCTTCTGATCCAGATGAAGCGCCTTCTACCCGGGATCTGATAAATCAGTCCTGTACCTATATGGTTATGTCCCGGATAGTTTGTGGTTGAGTTGTAAGCATGTCATCGTGATACGCTCAATACCCTCACATACACTCTGGGTTTGTTCTTGGGTTAGGATCAGTTGGGTCTACTGAACCTTTGGAACATGTATGTGAACAACTCTTTTGTATCCATGCGCTTGTTGGCATTTAGGTAGCACTCCCTTTTCAAAGCATGAAGGTTGTCTTCGGGTCATTCTCTTTTAAACTCTAGCGCTATTTGTAGGTAACACTCCCCCTAAATACTTGCGCTAATTCTAATGTGACGCCCGTGCTTCCCCTAAATTGATGCGCTTTTTGAAAAATTGCATATTACGAAGAAATCAAGCGCCTTTTGTATTTGAAGTGACACTCCCCAATAAATGTGCCCTTTTGCACTTATAAGTATCACTCCCCCTCCAACATATACGCTTTTTATATTAGAACTATGGTAATATGCTCTTCTGAAATTCATGCACCTTGCCTATCTATTATCCACTCCCCCAAAAAGAATATAGAATATGAAGACCGAATATTCTGTAAAGGTAAGCGCTATTTATAATAAGTCGAACTCCCTATGAAAATAAATACTTAATATATAGAGTTTGACTCCCCTGAAATCCAAGCACTTTTTGAATTTTGTAATCGGCTCGGCCTTCTTTGAACATTGTAGCTCAAAAGTTCTTCTCAGTTTTTATTTTTTTTATTTTTTTGGCCTTTTCTTTTTTTTTTTCATTTTTTTATGGCCTTTCATTTTTTTTATATGGGCTCTTTTTTTTTATAACGAAAAAATAAAAATAAAAACAATGTCAAATCAAGAGCTTTGGAATAGTCTTGATTTGGTGTGTTTGCTCACGTCACATACCGATCACGTGTGTGGAGCAAATCGAATACCACACGTGTCGGGTCTTGTACGACTGCTCATCATCGCATACCGACCATACATGTGGAGCAATCGTCGTCTATTTACCATGTATGATCGGGATCCTGCAAAACAAATTATCGGGACTTTGGTACCCATTTTTGGACGGGTCCTCCCTGATTAGTAGATGACATTTTAAGCATAGAAGGTTCAAATTTAGAATCAAAATTATCACATAAAGTAGTCATAGGAATCCACATTTGTGGAGGACTACTTATTTCCATTTGTAGCTTAGGTTTCCAAATTTGTTGAACCTTATTGAAATTTAACGTTTCAGCAACGGTGAATGTGCGTCTTTTTGTAGAAGAGAAAATTTTCTCTTTCGCCAGTCGCTTAAGATGTATTTCGGATTTGACTTTGACCGGGTACTTGAGAGAGGAATACGAGCTTATAGAATCAATAGCATTAAGTATAGAAGTGTCGTATTTCCTACCTTCTAGACTCACATCATTCACTTTGTAATGTGTACTAAATGAGCTACTTTTGTTTAGATAATTATTACTTTTGGACGTTTCAGTTTTAATAGAGAATGTGTAATTATTGTGTACTTTCGTTTTAGTAGTTTCTTTCTTTAATTTTGATTTTAGAATGATTTTGGGTATTTTTGGATTAGGAATAGAGGTAGAGCCAAATTTGGTCGTGGCAATAGAAGATAATTTGTCTTCCTCTATTCTTTCTTTCTTGATAGCTTTAGTCATTCTTGCGCCTTTTTGAGAGGAATTTTTGAGAATTAAATTCTCCTTTAAAAGCTTATCCATTTGAGCTCGAAACCCGTTTCGTTCGGAATCCAGAAGAGAGTGTAATTCATCAATTTTGCGAGCACTTTCTGGAGTGTAGCAATCCTTAGGTTCGGGTTTTATCGATAATATAGAATTTTCCTCGGTTGACATTGACTCAATTTTTGAGTCGACTTGTTTCGAGACAATTTTTGCTCAATTTGTTCTTTGTTTGCAAGAAGAACCTCTAATTCTTTAATTTTACAGTGTAATCTAGTGAGTTCTTCAGAAAGACATTTATTTTGAGCTTGATAATCTTTATTTTCCTTTAGTTCTGTTGTTTCAGAATTTGATTTAGCAATATCATTGTTAAGTTTAACTATTTTCTCATTAGCTAATTGAAGCTTTATTCCTAGATTGACTTCTGCTAATAGATGTTTTCTTATGACAACTTCATTATTGGCTAATCTTGGTTCTAATTTCTTTTTTATTAGTTGTGGATGAGAATTTTTGCAACATTGACTTGTTTGCTTCATCACAGGCAGACAGACTTGTTTTCAACTCACATATTTTTGATTCATGTTCTGTGGTCTTAGTCTTCAACCTTATAATCTCATTCTTTGCATTGGTCAATTGACATTCAAGACTAGCTTCAATTTCTAGATGTTTTCTTAAGACACGCTCGTTATTAGCTAGCCTCGCTTCTAGTGTCTTGATCATTTGTTCGTGAAATAAATCCATTTTAATCTTTTCAGTTCAAATATAGAATTTTGAAAATATAAGTTCAAATAATGTTGGTAATTAAATTCTATATAGAATGTTGGATTTTTAAATTTTGTTCAAATAAAATTGTTGGATGTATATTGATCGTTGACGTGTTTTAGAATTGATTTAATTTGTGATCAATATTTTCGATTCTGTTAAAAAATTTTAATTTTTGATATTAACCGCAAACTTTTCATTTCAGTTCAGTTCATAAACTTTTCAGCACAACAAAGTTTAGATACAGAATATTAATTATCGGCTTGGATTGTATCTTAGACTTTGTATATTATTAAAAGAATGTAAGGTTTTGCGGTTCAGATTTGACACTGTATTAGTTTACGAATGAAAGAAAAGCTGTAAACAGTGGTTTTGAGTAAAGAATAGTATTCATAAATTTTTTCTTACTGATGGACATAGATTCGTAAACCTCTTCCTAAATAAGTTTACGAATGAAGAATATTCGTAAACCTTTCTTATTGATAGTTTACGAATGGGATTTATTCGTAAACTGTAGATATGTGTATGTGTTGGTAGCCTTTTGATCCTAACAATCTAACTTCGGACGATTTAACCACGTTTGAATATGGGAAAAATTAATTTAACGTGGGGTGTGTGTGTTCTTGGAGAAGGTTGGGAGCTTCTCTCTCTCTCTAGATGATTTTCACACACAACACTTTATTATGTGTTAGGGTTTTGGTATTTATACCACAAGTTGGTATATAATACTTGGGCCCCTAACAAAGCCCAATTACACTAAGCCTCTTATAAAGAGAATCTTTATAAATACACAACAAAGATAATTATAATTAATTGAACACAATAAAATATTCCTAACAATCTCCCCCTTTGTGTTCAATCTTGAATTCGGTATGGATTATCTTTGTGGGGCTTAGTGCATTTGCCTGAGTCCTAAAGGAATTTTCTCCTTGACTTGTCTTTTGACCTATTCTTTTGGAGATCTTCAAGCTCACCGTATCTTGATCCTCTCTTCTCGGCATCGGGTCTTCTTAATCTTCTTTGTAAGCTCGACTCGTAAATGCCGGAAGGTGTTTGAAGTTGCTTGCCGGATCTTGAAATTTTTCTTCTTTTTGTGTGTTCCATTTCTCCCTCTGATAATGCAAAACTCCCCCTACTTTTGGTCAACCTTATGTTGGGATTGGGAAGTTCTCTTTGAAATTTGGAGAGACTCACACGAGGCAGCAACTTCGATATTTGTAGTCCATGGTGTTCGCTTGATTCTTTGACGACGCTTGAGGATTTAGCGTTTCTGATCTATCTTGCACTTTCGTCGTGGTATTGCTCCCATTTTGCTTTAGTACTACTCCCCCTCATGAAGATCGAGTTGGGGAGATCGCCATGCGATGAGTCAAAATGAGGCATAATCTTTGGCAAGAAGATCACGTCGTCGGGACATGAGGATGGCGTTGGTAGGAGCTCAGGTTAGGTAATAACCTGACGTAGCCACTAAGGCAGTCGTCAAGTCTTCTCCAATCTTCTTCTTCTCGGCGCCGGATTCGTCGTCTTCGAAGGAAGTTGTCTGGTTCGGCCTCGAGGAAGCTTGTCTGGCTCCGGAAGAAGGTGCGCGTGGGGTGTTGTAAGATGTGCCGAGCTCCTTTGGAATGTTCCATTCAAGTGCAGGAGAGCCCGGCTTCAGAGTGGTACGCTCGGCGGAAATTGGTGGGTGGTCCGACCTGTTTGTTTATGCATGTCCCCTTCTCCCCCTCATGGCGATTCGTGTTAACGAGATCGGCATGCTTGTATAGGTAGATTAGAAAGACACAAACGACAGGTCGGTGATGGTAATAACCAGACAGAGCCACAAAGGCAATCCATCGTGTAAGAAACCGGGGTCACGAAGACTTCCCGTTAACATCGATCTAGGAGCTATGCTCGTAGACGATGGCCTAAAACCGTTGTTGCTTTGATGTTGCAACGGCAGGACTTCCTTCCGATCCTCGAAGCATGTCTAAGCAAGACATGTCTATGGAAGTTCTAGCTTGATCACAAAGATCAGGTGTTAGAAAAGTGTATGTGTCCTAGAAAATATAAAACTATATGGGAAGTGAGGACACACTAGACTCGAGTGCGCAAGGAAGTGTGGTGGTGGGGCTGAGTACCACATAATTCAATATCTCCCGCTTCCGAGTGAAGCGGTGATAGTAGACGTGGTTCCCCGTGATTTCTGAAGCACCTGTCTTTTGTGAGACAGACGAGTGGGTAAGGCTCGGTTGTGCATGCGCCGTTGGACCTATTGCGGCGACTTCTACCCGGGAGCTAATAAAATTAGCACCTGTACCTATGGGGGTTGGTCCGAATAATTTGTGAGGAGAGGGAATCATGTAGCGTCGGTCTTTTCAAAAGGTTTTAGTAGACGTGGTTGTTTCTTCGTGATTCGACTGACTCTCGGTGATTTTCCGGGGTTAGATTCAGTTGGGTTTCACTGAATCGTCGGAACGGAGTATCCATGCATCCGGTAGGAAGTGGTGAGTGCTGCTTTATTTGTCAGCAAGCCAGAGCATGTCGGTTGAAGCGAGCACCGAGATTTGCATTTGTAACCACCGTCGCCTTTTGAAAAGAGTTGACCGTTGTAGGCTCGAGATTCTTCTTTTGAGGTCCGTCTTCGGAGGTCGGAGGTAATCTCTATGAAGCTTGATGAAGAGGAGAGAAGATTTTTCTTTTTTTTGGTTTTTTTTTTGTGTATATATATATATATATTAATCGTTATTAGTAAAATATATTTTTATACTATATATTATATGGATATAATATATATTAATCGTTATTAGTAATATATATATATATATATTAGTATATTTATATTATAAATATATAGATATATTTTATTTATATATGTATTTTGTTATTCCTCCCCCTCAAAACATGCTTCCAAAAATAAAATTGCTCTCCCTCAAACGATGCGTGGAAAGTTCGAAAAATCTGTGAATCTCTTTCCCTAAATTCACATATTTAAAGTTCCCTCCCCCTAAAAAATATAATTATAGCTCCCTTCTAAAGAAATAAGGGTCACTTCTCTTTTAAAAATAAAAGAGTAGCTCCCCCTCAAATTAAGCTCATTTTACAAAAATGGTATTTTTCATTTCCGTGCGTAATATGCATTTAGAATTTTAAAGTTTTGAAAAATGCATATTTAAAAATGTACCATTTTGAAAAATAGGTATTTTTCAATTCAGCGTATATGCATGCTTGAAAGTTTAAGCTCGAAAATCTTAAAATTGTATGCATGATGATAATGTACCTATAAAATAGAGTATTTTGCATTTCGGCTCATGTATGCACGCATGCAAAAATTTGAAAGTAAAAGTCCTTTTGAAGCATGCATAGCTATATTGTACTCTATTATTTTTAAAGTAGGTATATTGTCTTTTCAGCTCGATATGCATGCCAAAATTTACTATGGAATGCATATATAGAATTTACCTACGGTGTAGTTGCTCACCGTGTTTTACCTTTATCATGTATGTGGAGCACTACGTCAGATTGCCATACATGAGGGATGCGGTTGCTCGCGTCTCTTACCAGTCATGCATGTGGAGCAACCCGAGTACCGTGCATGCTGGAATTTGTGGTTGCCCTCGTCTCGTACCAATCATGAGTATGGAGCAGCCATCTTCTAATTACTACTCATGATCGGGGCTTGTGGTTGCTCTCGTCTCATACCAATCACGCGTGTGAAGCAACCATCGTCGAATTACCACACGTGATTGGGCTCCTGCAAAATATTAGCGGGACTTTGGTACCCATTTTTGGATGGGTCCTCCCTGATTAGCAGAAAACAACTTATGCACATTTGGTTCAGATATACATCCTAAATCATCCTTTAAAGTCCTATTTAATTTGATTTCTGATTTAGGAATCCAAGTTTGGTGAACCTTAGAGGGAAATGACAATTCAGCGCCGGTGAATGTGTGTCTAGGTTTAGAAGATCTGAAGATTTTCTCCATAGCCAGTCGCAGAAGGTGTCTTTCAGACTTAATCTGGACCGGGTATTTCAAGTATGAATACGAGCTTATCGCAATATATGCGTCATCAGATGATGAGTCGTATTGCCTACAAGAATTGACATCATTCACTCTATAATGATGGTTCTTGATGGAATTTCGCTTACTAGAAGAATAAGTATTTTTGTGCGTGTAAGCAATTCCATCTCTATCATTCTTTAAAGAATGAGAGATTTTGGAAGTTTGAGAAGTTCGTCTGCTTGAGCTTGGAACTTCTTCTTTAGGAACTTCCTTTTTGATTGGAGCGGGAGAAGGAGAATCTTTAGCAATGTCGTCCTTGATTTTGGGAAATAATGTCGATTTTCCTTTCTCCTTCCTAATATTCTTTTGTTCCTTAGCATTTTTACGCGTATTGCTTTTACTTTTCGTTTCTGCGCCAGTCAAAGTTGACTTAGAATTACTAGTAAAAGCTTTCTCAGTTTTAGGAACAAGGATGCTTTTCTTCACCTGTTTCGAGGAAGATGTATCTTTTGAAAGATCATTGGAAACAGGTAAAAACGGGGAATTTTTGAGATATAAAATCTCCTCTAAAAGCTTTTTCTTTTCCGCTCGAAAACCTACTCTTTCTGATTCCAAGGTTGCGTTCAATTCTGCAATTTTACTAGCAACCTCAGGAATTTCCCAACAAGAAGTAGGTTTATTAGAATGTAAATTATTTTCCCCGAAAGACACTAAGTTAGAAGAGACATTTTTATCTGCTTGACTTCTTTTTGCAATAGCGTTCTCTAAAAGTTCAATCTTAGAGTAAAGCATACGCCGTTCCTCTAAGATTATCTCATGTTTTGATGAGACACGACTTCGCTCATCTTCGCAAGAACGTAATCTTTTCGACATATCACAGACATTCTTTTCACTAATCTCTAACTTAGTTTCTAAGCTAATGATCTTTGACTTTGCGTTAGCCAAATATTCATTAGCGAAAGCTAGATCTTCCTGTTGCTTAAGCAACACAGAGTAATTATTAGCAAATCTTGCTTCTAATTCCTCAATTTTTCTAGCTTGAGCATCCATAATAATTATTATTTTTTTTTAATTTAAAAATTAAAAATTTGGCTTTTGGAAATTCAGTTCCGAAAAGTTTGGTTTTATCAAAAAGTATAGTGAAGCATCGAAGATAGTAAGTGTCGAAAATTTTTGTTTTGCACCTAAAAATTTTGGAATGATTTCGAAAACTTCAGGAAAATTACCAAAACTTTTTCTATAATATGCCAAATACGACCTAGGTTGATTGTTGGATAGGTGATCGTTGACGCGTTTTGTGGATTTGAAAAATTTGGCTTTTGTAAAGTTCAGTGCCGAAACATTTTGAAGTGTCGAGAAATATCGTGAAGTTTCGAAAATTTTTATGTGTCGAAAACTTTTAGTTGCGCACCGAAAAGTTTTGAAGTGAGGTCGAAAACTTCAAAAACATTACCAAAAGTTTTCTAGAATGTGCCAAGAAAAAACTTTAAATATATGGGCAGAATAAGTATCAAAAACTCTTTTGGACCAAATTGAAGATTTTAGGACTAAATTGAAAAATATTTGGACCAAAACGAAAATTTCTGGGTTTAATTGATCAAATTTTTTTTTTTTGATCCAAATTTAAAAATTTGGGACTAATTTGTACCTTTGGGGAGTGAATTGAAAAATATTTTGGCCAAATCAAAAGTATTGGGGCTGTTGGGGAGTGAATTGAAAAATATTTTGGCCAAATCAAAAGTATTGGGGCTGAATTGATATGTTTGGGATTGAATTATAATTTGCCCGTAATTTACCAGTATTTTTACTGTATATATGTGTAAGACTCGGGTAACTCTAATGGCTACAGTGGAAAATCGGGTAGCTCATTCGCCGTGTTTTTTTTTTTTTTTTTTTTACAATTAAAATTGCCCGAAAATTGACCAAATTACCCGAATCAGCCGAATTTCTGAGCAAACCCGAATATTGACCAAATTACCCGAAAATTGACCAAGTTGACCAAATCAGCCGAATTTCTGAGCAAAAATCACCCGAATATTGACCAAGTTGACCAAATTCTGGGCACTGTTATTCATCTACCCGAATATCAACATTGTAGCAGAAAATACTAACTTCATACACGATTTTGGCTTAAATCTTACCCAAACTTGACTGAAAATGTTGGGTAAACACTTAAAATCAAACAAAAATAGTATATTTAATTCTTGAGCTTGCAAAATCAGTAAAATAAACCCAAAAGCTCAAGAACAAGACCAAAAATTTTCGAACTAAAAAACTTGAAATGCCCAAAATTTTCAGAAATTTGACTCAAATCCGAACGCGTTTGGCTCTGATACCACTTGATGGTATCCTTTTCTATCCTAACAATCTAACTAGGGGACGATTAAACCACGTTTGAGATGGGAAAATTTAATTTAACGTGGGGTGTGTGTGTTCTTGGAGAAGGTTGGGAGCTTCTCTCTCTCTCTAGATGATTTTCACACACAACACTTTATTATGTGTTAGGGTTTTGGTATTTATACCACAAGTTGGTATATAATACTTGGGCCCCTAACAAAACCCAATTACACTAAGCCTCTTATAAAGAGAATCTTTATAAATACACAACAAAGATAATTATAATTAATTGAACACAATAAAATATTCCTAACAGTATGTTTACGATCGAAACAGTAACAATCGTAAAGTATGAAGTTTACGAATGAAAAATATTCGTAAACCTTTCTTTAAAGATAGTTTACGAATGAAATATATTCGTAAACAGTAGATATGTAAAGGTTTACGATTGATGTCGAATTATAAACAGTAGGCTCAGGATGTTTACGAATGCAAGTGATTCGTAAACAAGAGTTAATGAGGTTTACGATTGAGATTGATTCGTAAACTATTTTTGTTCGTAAAGTAAGGCTTGAAGTTTACGGATGAGTGAGAGCCGTAAACAGTAGATTCGACAAAGGATTAGTTTACGAATGATCTAAAGCTATGAACAGTAACTTTTGAAAAGTATCAGTTTACGGGTCTAAGTTTGTATGAAAAGGTTTTCGTAAATATTTTTAAAATGATTTACATAAAAAAATTATACCGAGAATAATTTTTATACTGAAAAATTTTACCGGTATAAAAAAAATTTTGTTTCCAAAAATTTTTTCCTAAGCCTCGGAAAACTGTTAGGCCCTTTCTTATCAATCTAAGGATGATTAACACTCAATTAGCATGTCGGTGCTATTTTGTTTTTGAAATGCTTATTTTCCTCATCTCATTTATGAGGGATAGAAACCTTTTGTAGGTATTGTGTAGGTCTTCATCTGGTTTGGCCTTGAATGAATCGTAGGCTGTTAGTATATTAGCTTTCTTAGCCTTGATGCCAACTTCTGTTCGTTGCATCATTTTGTGTACTTTATCCCACATATCCTTAGCCGTATTCATATTGTTTATCAGGATGTAGATTTCATTTGGTATTGCTTGCAGGAGATATGTTTTGGCTAATAAGTCTGCTTTAGCTCTCATTTTCTCTAGATCAGAGTACTCTTCAGGAGTTTTGAGCCTTTTAGAAGCCGGAATGGGCGGATCATTTTCTGGAATTCCATCTATGTGCATCCAGAATTGAGCAGGTCCATCAAATAGAGATGATAGTATTGACGCTGTTTGTTCTTTGCTTTCTAGGAATGTTAGGAATCTGCTCCTCCACGCTGTGTATTCTCCGCGTCTTAGTATCTGCGGTCGAACATCGTTACCCATTGAGTAAGCATCCATGATTCTTCCTTAGATTTGTTGGATTCTTTCTACTTGAATTTGAAGATCGAAAACTTGAGAATTTTAAGAAATCACACGCAAAGGGTTAGTTGAACTGGTATAAAATTTTATAATAGCCTTTGTGTGTGGAAAGTGAAATTTTCTGTTTATAAGAGTAATTTGTATGAAAGTAATGGTTGTGCTGATGCGAAAAAGCTGTTTAAAAAATTTTGTACCAATTTTTTATTTTTTTTTTCGTATCTGCAACATTTTTCGTATGAAAATAGTAAATGATTTTCGTATGAAAACAGATAAAAAATGTTTTTTGTTTCGTGCTGAGAAAATGTTAAACGAACTTTTCGTACGGGTAATGTTTTAAAATGATATCATAATAAGAAAGTTTTCGTATTCAAAAGTTTTTCGTGCGTAAACTTACGTATTGGAACAAAAGGAATTTTTCGTACGAAAGTCAAAGCTAAAGGTTTTTCGTATTGACTCTTTTTCGTTCGAAAAAAAATCAATTTTCATATCACAAAAGTTTGTCGAACGAAAAAATATTTTTGTATACTCGAAACTTTTCGTATGGGAATTTTTCGTGCAGACCTATTTCGTACGAGAATAAAATTGTATTTCGTATCAATATTTTTCGAATGAATAGAGTGTGTGAAAAAAAAGGAAAAATAACTCCTTTTTTGTTTTTGTATGAGAAGTTATGCGAAGAAAAAAAAAAACTTTTCAAGTCAATAATATGCGAAAAACAAAACTTTTCGTATTCAAAGTTTTTTTTTTCATATGCTACAGTATACGAAACTGTAAAGTCGATGCGAAAAATTCAGGAAATATGAGAGATACGAAATCTTGGTCAATGCGAGAGAAAAACTTGGTACGAAAAATATTTCACGGACGGTACGAAAACATTAAACTGTCGAAAATCAATTATACAGATTGCTTCAATTGACACATAGATCATGAATATTCAATCGAAATATACTGGGTAATTAGGTGAAAACACTCGATTAGCACGTTAAAGAGCAAATCAAGTAGTAATTTTTGAGATTTTGTAAGAACAGTTTGACGATTGAAAAATATCTCGAAGGTTGATTTTGACATACAATCTCAGATTTGAATCAATTGATCGAAAACAACTAACAATTAGCAAGCGAAAATGATATTCGAACACCTTAAGATCAACATCAAACACGAATTTCAACACACAAACAGAGAATTATTTGATGCGAAAATTAATAGATCGGTGCGAAAACTTTATCGCGAGCAATCAAAATCGAATTCTCAACCTTTTCGATTGACAAATCGAGCAGAGTTGGCTCTGATACCAATTGTTAGGCCCTTTCTTATCAATCTAAGGATGATTAACACTCAATTAGCATGAATTACCTTGAGGATTTTGGAATTTAGGGTTTGAAGGTAATTGAGAGATAAGGATAGAGTGTTCTCCAACCTAAATAAAATCAAGTGTGTTTCATTAAGCTTGGGAAAAGTGAAAGCGCATGGACCTAATTGAGCTAAGCTATCTATATATACCATACTTGTGGTATATTTACAAATAGGTCCCTATTCTATAATAAAATTATACACTTGGCCCAATACTAAAGATAGCTTACAATTTAGAACACAATTAAAATGTCTTCTACAAAAACCTTTGTAACGTAGGTACAAAAATATCTCGTAGCAAAAAATTTAAAATTATACCGAGAATGTAAGGGTTTTTTTTTTGTTGCTACTGAAAACCTATTCAAATGTTTACGGGTCTTTAGATCAACTTTGGGTCAAAGTTCACCCGATTTTCAAATTTCGGTCAAAGTTCACCCGATTTTCAAATTTCGGTCAAAGTTCTACTTTAGGTCAAAGTATACCCGATTTTTAAATTTCGGCCAAGACTTTCAATTCTCAAAATTCGATCAAGGACTACCCGATTCTTGAAATTCGGACTATTTTGCACAAATCTTCTTTTCATCCCTGCCCGAACTCTGCTTTACTTGGTATCTGCCCGAAAATTATACAATTTTCTGACAGATAGACGCAATTGCCATAAAATACCCGAATTCCATACTCATTCGATTTTCAGTAGCATTACACGAATTCCCAACTAAACTGTTGACCTAAAAGTCAATACTCGAATTTCACTACTCTCGTTAGTTGACCTATTCAATTTACTTCTACTCGAAAGTCAATTGACAATACTCAAAGTATTTTCTAAGTCTAAATCTTTTAACATCACGATTCAAAAAAACTTAGAAAACTCCAATCTTGTTCGGTCAAATATTTCTTACACAAACTTTTCTAAACTCTCAAATACAATTGTTCGAAACTAACTATTCATCTCGCAGATCACCTACACGTTACGATCATTACCAAACAACAACATGGACGCCTACGCGATAGGATCGGACATTCGTCCCCCAGTGCTAAGATGGGGCGAATATGGCATCTGGAAAAACCGCTTCATCAATTTCATTGAAATCAAAGACGGCGACCTCGCCGATGATATGCTCCCTTCAATCTACGACGGACCAGCCCAATTCTGGACCGTTGTTGAAGCTCAGCTCAATGCAGTCCCTCCAATCTTGGAGAGAATGACCCTCAAGCATCCCAGTCGCTACACCGACGCTGAAAAAGTACGAGCTAGAGCCGACAAACTCACCAGAAACTATCTCCTACAATCCCTTCCAAACGATGTATACATCCAGGTGGACAGCATGTCCACTGCCAAAGAGAGTCTCAAAGATGATGGTTGGGACGGAAGTCAGCAACTTGCCCAAGAGATCGAGCACTCTCATAGCCTATGACTCCTTCAGAGCCAAAGACAGGGAAGAACTTCGAAGCACCTACCTTCGTTTCCTCACCATCATCAATGAGATGAGGAAGATCAACATCCAACGATCGAACTTCGAACACAACATCAAATTCCTCTCCACACTTCAACCCGAGTGGGGCAGAATTGCTGTTTTGATCAATCAACAAAACAAAGATCTGGATGCCATGGACATACATTCTCTTCACGACAATCTTTCTCAATACATCGAATATGCGAAGGAAATCAAAAACGAAGGAAAGGCAAAAACTGAGGTGGAACATGTTGCTCTTGTGACCAACAAATCCACCAACAGAAGCTCGAAAGCATGTAAGGGAAAACAAGTCGTCTTATCCGACTCCTCAGATTGCGCTGACTCTGACGAAGAACTCAACGACCTCGAGAAGCAAATGGCTATGATGTCGAAGATGATGAACAAGAAATTTCTCAAGAAATCATCATCATCCTACAATCGACAACGAACATCCAGCATGAAACAAAAAGCCATTGCTCCCGAGGAACATGAGACCAAGGAAGCTGAAGCCCCAAAGAAAAGCTTCAACTATGGGAAGCTAGGTCACTTTGCTAAGGACTGTTACAAACCTAAAATAAAGAACTCTGAGTACTACAAGAAAAAGGTTCAGTTCTCCCGAAAGAAAGATGTGGGGATTGTGCTGGTTGCTGAAGAAGAGGAATGGCTTGAGGACACTTCAGACGAGGAGACGGATGAGAAAGCTTTCATAGTCAAGATCAAGGACGGTGACTCGGAGGATGAAGCAGTTGGCCCCAGCTCCAATGGCTCCGATCTCCCCGACCCTGACTCGGAGGTATACACTCCATCCCCAAATGATTTCACTGAATTGAACCATAGGGCATGCAAACTCTCGATGCAATGTAGGGATTACATAGAACTAAAACGAAAATTCGACAAGAATTATTCCTTACTAAACACACAACAGAGATATAGCTATTCTTAGGGAGTCATTAGCCAATGCAGAGTCCATAGCTAAAATCTTAACAAATAAGGTGGAAGATAGCGAAAAATAGATTAGCAATGTTAGTAAAAGTTTGAAGGAAAGCGAAGAAGAACGCGTAAACGTCTCTTCTCAATATGACTTGATCACCAAACAAAGAGTTAGACTCTATAAAAAGATCAAAGAATTGGAAGACCTCCTCACCAAAAGAGGTCAGACCGATCAAACCATCTTTCTCAACCAAAGATGCGGTATATTTCCTATATGACATCAGACATCTAGATCTAACTCTGGAAACACTTATGCCTTTCATCGAGTCATCAGAAGCGAATGAGACGGAAGATAAGAAAAGAAGAAACAAAGAATTGGCCCAAATTGCATTTAAGTATGCAGAGCTGAACGATAGCTATAAAACTAGAATCATTCCGCTGACTACAGACTTTGTCTCACCTTTCGGTCCCGAGAATCAGGGAAGTACTTCCGAACAGGCCAAACCCATTCATTCATCCATCTACATTCCAGAAATAATTCGCAAAATACACGATCTAACTGCTTCTCTGGAATCTGAAAGGAAAGTCTTTTCGGAAGAAAGAACCATTCTCTTAAGTAAAATTTACACTCTTGAAAACTTTCCTGATGTTCACAAACCTTCCACTTCTCATTCTGTCCCCAAAACTTCTACGTATGTAGATAAGATAGGGGTGTTCAAATTTCGGATAAAACCGAAAAAACCGGCCGAATCGAAATTTTCGGTTATTTCAGTTCGGTTAATTTGATTTTTCGGCCGGTTTTGGTTTTGTATTTAGGAAATTTCGGTTTTTCGGTTCGGTTTTCGGATTTCAGAAAAAATAACCGAAATAACCGAAAAACCGAAATATATTTAATTATATATAATTTATATTAGACAAGTTTAAAATATTGTAGTTTATGAAAGTGATTAATATTTATAGTGATAATAAAGTCCAACAAAATAATTATATTTTTCATAAAAAATAATTAAAATTACAATGTTTGTAAGGTCCGTTTTTAACATCCAACATATAACTCGAGCATAGATTTGATAGATTTACCTCGATGATAATGCGAGCGGAAGCTTTAGGATTAAATGAATCAAATCTTCATTAATCACAAACTTTCTCTACAAATATCCTCTTTCTCTCTCTACAATTAACCCTTGCTTAGATAGTGATTAGAGAGAGTGTTTCTAGTGAGAGAAAGCTAAACTCAAGTTCTGTGTATTTTACACACACTTGCCCTAGATATACCAATCAATATTGGCATATTTGCATTCTAGTCCCTAACTGTACATATATTACAATTAAGACCCTAGACAAAGATAACTTGATTATTGAACACTATAAAATACTTCCAACAATCTCCCCCTTAGTGTTCAATTATAATTGAAGCTTCGGTTGTCTTTGTCTCTCGAATCTTCAGTCTTCATCATCAGTTGAACAAAACAGAATAATTTCCAACAATCTCCCCATTTGTGGTCAACTTTGAATTTGACACGGTCTTTGTTGCTGTTTGAAGAAATATCTGAGAGCGTCTGGAGAATCTTCAGTCTCCCCTATTTACATGCACCCTCATTTTCTTCTTTGCAACTTGAATATTCGTCACCTTCTTGCATATATCAGAGTCGCACGGATCATCAACATTGACTTGTCGTGTATGCTCGAACCATGGAGAGAGGTCTTGTTTGTTGTGGTTCAGCACGTGCATTGAAAGCTTGGCTTCTTTAATGAGTTCACATGCTCGGCCTCCTTGATATACTTCTCCCCCTCATGGCGATTCATTTGTATCGTCATGCTGTGTGATCAAGGTGATCCTGTGTACGCTGAACGTGTTGGCGTTGAATTCCGGATGAAGTACCTGAAAAACGGGACAGACGACCGATCATCGTGAAACATCCCTAGATGTCACTCTTGGTCGTTGATGCAAAGTCACACAGACTTGCATTTGAAGGGACTACGGGGCCACATAAGCAACCCGTTGACATCATTCTAGAGTCGTGCTCCAGAAGATGGCCTGCTACCGTTGTTGTTTTGATGTTGCAACGGCAGGACTTCCTTCTGATCATAGAAGCACATCATTTAATGATGCGTCTACAGAAGTTCTGGCAAGGTCACGTAGACCAGCAATATGTATGTAAAAGAATGTATGTGTCCTAAAAAATGTAAAAAACATTTAGGTTATGAGGACACACTAGACATTAAAGTGTTCAAGAAAGTCGTGGTGTGGGGCTGTGGACCACTTTGTTCAATATCTCCCGCTTCCAAATGAAACGGTGATAGCATATGCGGTTCCCCGTGAGATATTGAAACATATGTCTTTTGGGAGACAAATGAGTAGCGGAGGAAGGTTGTGCATGCGCCTTTGGACCAGATGAGGCGTCTTCTACCCGGGATCTGATAAATCCGTCCTGTACCTATATTGGTTGTAGTCCGGATAGTTTGTGGTTGAGTTGTAAGGATGTCATCGTGACACGCTCAATACCCTCACATACACTCGGGGTTTGTTCCTGGGTTAGGATCAGTTGGGTCTACTAATTCTTTGGAACAGGTATGTGAACAACTCTTTTGTATCTATGCGTTTTATTGACATTTAGGTAGCACTCCCTCTTAAAAGCATGAAGTTTGTATTCAGGGCATTCTTCCCTTAAGCTCTGGCGCCTTTTCACTGTAACACTCCCCCTAAATAGTTGCGCTATTTCTAATATGATGCCCTTGCTCCCCCCTAAATATGATGCTCTTGCTCCCCCTAAACATGTGCTTTCTTGTAGAAATTTGCATATTACTTTCTTTCAGGTCAAGCGCCTTTAGTAAATGAAGTATCACTCCCCCTTTAAAATGTGCGCCTTTTAAGTATGCGCTTATGAGTATCACTCCCCCTAAAACGTATGCGCTTTTTACAATAAACTATGGTAATACGCTTTTTTGAAATTCTTGCACCTTTTCTATCCACTCCCCTCTCCTTTTTTTTTATTTTAATATTTTTTTTATGGCCTTATTTATCGTTTTTTTTTATTGGCTTTTATTTTCATTTTCTCCCCCTTTTTTTTTTTTTTTTTTTATGGCCTTATTTTTCTTTTTCTCCCCCTTTTTTTTTTTTTTTTTATGGCCTCCTTTTTTTTATGGCCCTTTTTTTTTATTGCCTCTTCTCTTTTTTTTTTTTTTTTTTTTTATGGACTTATATTTCTTTTCTTATTCATTGGCCTCTTTTTTTTTTTGGTTTTTTTTTTTTTTTTTTTTTTTTTTTTTAATAGAAAAATAAAACTAAAAACAATGTCAAATCAAGAACGTTGGAATAGTCTTGATTTGGTTTGTTTGCTCACGTCACATACCGATCACGTGTGTGGAGCAACCAGAATACCACACGTGTCGGGGTCTTGTGCGACTGCTCATCATCGCATACCGACCATACATGTGGAGCAATCGTCGTCTATTTACCATGTATGATCGGGAACCTGCAAAACAAATTATCGGGACTTTGGTACCCATTTTTGGACGGGTCCTCCCTGGTTAGCAGTGAAACAATTATGCATATAAGGTTCAAATTTGGAAGCAAAATTATCACATAAAGCAGTCATAGGAATCCACATTTGTCGAGGACTACTTATTTCCATTTGTAGCTTAGGTTTCCAAATTTGTTGTACCTTTTTGAAATTCAACTTTTCAGCATCGGTGAATGTGTGTCTTTTTGTAGAAGAGAAAATTTTCTCTTTCGCCAGTCGCTTAAGATGCGATTCGGATTTGACTTTGACCGGGTACTTGAGAGAGGAATACGAGCTTATAGAATCTATAGCATTAAGTATAGAAGTGTCGTATTTCTTACCTTCTAGACTCACATCATTCACTTTGTAATGTGTACTAAATGAACTACTTTTGTTAAGACAATTATTACTTTTGGACGTTTCAGTTTTAATAGAGAATGTGTAATTATTGTCTGTTTTAGCTTTAGTAGCTGCTTGCTTTATCTTTGGAATGACTTTAGAAATTTTTGGAGGAAGAATAGAGTTAGGAACAATTTTGTTTATTGTAATAGAAAATGAAATGTCTTGCTCTATTCTTTCCTGCTATATAGGTTTAGTCATTTGAGTTTTCTGATCCTGTTTAGAAGATATATCATTTAAAGGTTCAGGTTTTACAGGATGAATGGTTGTAGTTGTGCCATTTTCTAAGGAATATTTGAGAAATGAATTCTCCTTTAAAATCTTATCCATTTTTGCTCGAAACTCTTTACGTTCTGATTCCAGAAGAGAATGTAATTCAGCAATTTTGCATTCATTTTCTAGAATATCACAATCTTTAGAGTTTGGTTTTGTTGATTGTATATAATGTTCCCTGTTTGGCACGGACTCAATTGTTTGAGTCGACTTATTTAGAGACGATATAGTTTCTTTTATTTCGCGTTGCTCAATTTGTCCTCGTTTAGCTAGAACATATTCTAATTCTTTAATTTTTGAATATAATTGATTTCTTTGTTCAAGAAGACTTTTATTTTGGGCTGCACTATTTATTTTTTCGTCTCTACATGTAGATAATTCTTTCGTAAGTTCGCTTATAGTTGATTCTTGTTGTGCGACCCTTGTCTTTAAGCTCGTCAGTCTTTCTTGTTCTATTGTTAGTTTATTTTTAAGAATAGATTTTTCTTCTAGACTCTTAACTAAGCAGTTGTAATTATTTTCTAGCCTTGCTTCTAATTCTTTGATTTTTATTAAGTAGTTGGCTTCCATATTTACTTTCTGGGTTGGATGTTTTTTTTTTTTTTTTATCGTTATCGTATTTTTGAATTGATATTAAATTTTCGATCAATGTGTTCGAATAGATTTTCGAAGGATTAAGTTTTCAGAAGTTTAGGTATCAAAAAAACTTTTGAAATGATTAGAAAAGAAAAAAAACTTATACCGAGAATAATTTTTGTACCGAAAAATTTTACCAGTCCAAAAAAACATTTTGTTACCCAAAATTTTTCGTATGAACCGGGAACCTTTTTGAAGCAGGTACGCAAAAAATCTCGTAGCTAAAAATTTAAAATTTTAGGACTTTCGCTACGAATACTTTTTCGCTACGAATACTTTTTTGCTATCTTCCATTAAAATTTAAATTTTTTTTTTTTTTTTTTTTTTGCTACTTTAAACTATCGAAAGCTTTGAGGTATTGAAAACTCTGTGGAAATTTTTCGCATGTGTACAGTAAAGTTTTTCGTACGTTAAATGTTTTTCGTATTGAAGTATATTTCGTCAAAGGACTTTTTCGTACGAATACTTTTTCATATGAGAAAAAGATTAATTTTCGTATATAAAAAGTTTTTCGTACCAAACGATTTTTCGAATGAATAGTATGTGCGAAAAACTTTTTCGGATGAAGAGTAGGTGCGAAAAACTTCTATTTTTCGTATCCAAAGTTTTTCGTATGGAAAACCTTTTTTCGTACGAGAGAAATAGTTTTCGTATTCAAACTTTTTCGTACGAGAAAAAATATTTTTCGTATGAAAATCAAAGGTTTTCGTATTGATATCTTTTTCGTACAAACAAATGTTTTTCGGATGGAATCTTTTCGTACGAAAGTCAAAACTTAGAAGTTTTTCGTATGAATTCTTTTTCGTATGAGAGAATATTTTTCGTATGAAATGCAAAAGTTTTCGTATATGAAGTTTTCGTAACGATATCTTTTTCGTACTAACGGAAAAATAATTTTCGTATTGAGAAAACTTTTTATTTTATTATTTTTTCGTACGCGGATAATAGTTTTCGTACACAAACGTTTTTCGAACGAAAGTCAGAAGTTTTTCGTATCAAGGAGGATTTCGTACGAAAACAAACTTTTTCGTAAGCTACAGTATACGAAAAAAAAGAAAGTCAATGCGAAAAATAAGTGAATGTATGAGATACGAAAACTTGGTCAACGTGAAAACTGATACGAAAATAGGGTGATTCGAAAATAAAGCTTGATACGAAAAACTATGAATGGTGCGAAAACGCGAGAATATTCTGCGAAATCTTCAAATAACACCCAATTTAACACTTTAAGCACAGTTAATCGATCAAAATACGTTGGGCAATCACCTAAAACACTCGATTAACATGATCGAAACCAAAATATAGTCCAATTAAGCAAAATCAGCGAAGAACACTTTGAAGATGAAAAAATATTTTCCGATCGTAGATTTCAATCTCAGGCTCAATTAATGGAAGATAATCGCAATTAACATATATCAAATCATTCGCACATAGATTTCGCTCAGTATCATACAAAAATCACAGATCAATCATCATTTCAGCTCAAATCACTGTAGCATGCGAAAAATGCTTTTTTGCGTGAAGAACATCATACGAAAAAAATTTCAGCAACACAAATTGATCAATTCAACAAAGATTTTGGCTCTGATACCAATTGTTAGGTCCGTTTTTAACATCCAACATATAACTCGAGCATAGATTTGATAGATTTACCTCGATGATAATGCGAGCGGAAGCTTTAGGATTAAATGAATCAAATCTTCATTAATCACAAACTTTCTCTACAAATATCCTCTTTCTCTCTCTACAATTAACCCTTGCTTAGATAGTGATTAGAGAGAGTGTTTCTAATAAGAGAAAGGTAAACTCAAGTTCTGTGTATTTTACACACACTTGCCCTACATATACCAATCAATATTGGCATATTTGCATTCTAGTCCCTAACTATACATATATTACAATTAGGTCCCTAGACAAAGATAACTTGATTATTGAACACTATAAAATACTTCCAACAATGTTTATTTTATAACGCACTATATTATAACATTTAATTCCTATATATATATATATAGATGTTATAAAAGATAATTCGTTTATATATATACACGAATTACGCACACATATGAGTAATGCAATTATCATATCATTACTATTTAATTCATATATATATGTAATGATATATATATATATATGTTATAAGAGTTAATTCCTATATATATGTATATATAATACATGCATACATATGAATTAAAATCTTTATCGGTTAACCGAAAAACCGAACCGTAAAAAACCGAACCGAAGTTTAAAAAACCGAACCGAACCAAATTAAAATGGTTCGGATATCGGATTAGGCATCTATAAAACCGAAAACCGAAAAACCGAACCGAAATTTGAAAAAACCGGACCGAACCGTCCAATGAACACCCCTAGATAAGAGTACAGAAATCAAGTCTCCTCCGTCTCACTTAATCACTTGTACTGACTCTGTTAAGCTTATGGCACCAGGCAACAATTTGAGAGACAAAAAGACGAAGAAGGTCGCTCCGGAATGAGTGAAGAAGACAAATCTCTGGGTCCAGAACAAGGTGCTACCTTCAAAGCCTGTCTCTCCAGTTTCTAACTATCTTAACTTTCCTAAGCGATTGTCTTGTAACTAGGCCATCGCGAAAAACAAAAAGGAAGAGATACGCAACACCCGAAAATGAGAACAAAAACAAACACAATAAAGAGCCCAAACGCAAGCAACTATGGATTCCTAAGTGTTTACTGCACCAAATAGGCAATAATCAAGTTTGGGTTCCCAAGTCAATCATCAATCAAACCGACTTGATACTTAATATAATATCAATACTATTGGATCCATTTCCTGCCATGAATACTGGACCCGTCCTCAAACGGGTTCGTAAGCTAACCTAACTTGTCTTGCAGGTCCGTCATGTGTGGTACTTAGACTCAGGTTGCTCCTCACACATGACTGGAAATAAAGAACTGTTGAGCAACTTCACCGAGGGCTATCTCGGAAAGGTCCACTTCGGAAACGGCGACTCTGCACCTATGCTAGGAACATGCAACCTTATCCATGACAGACTCACCATCAAGGGAGTATCGTATGTCGAAGGGCTAAGCTACAACCTATTCAGCATTGGACGTTTCTGTGACAAAGGATTTCAAGTTCTTTTCGAATCCAACAAGTCCAGCGTCATCGATGATAAAGGGTCAAAGCTGCTCACTGGTCACAGAAAGACAAATATCTACTCCATCGACCTGAAGACAATACGACCAACCTGCCTCATCTCTCGCGCATCTCTGCATTAGAATGATCTTTGGAATCAGCGGATCTCACATCTCAACTTCAAGGATCTGAACAAGCTCCGCTCAGACAACTTGGTCAAAGGACTTCCCTCATTCAGATATCACAAAGAGAATCTTTGCTCGGCGTGCGAAATGAGAAAAATGAGGAAAGCATCCCATCACACCAAACACACATCTTCGACCACAAGACCACTTGAGCTTATTCATATGGACTTGTGCGGACCAATGCGCACTCAGACTATCAATGGACGAAGATATGTATTGGTGATAGTGGACGACTTGTCGCGCTTCACTTGGACCAAGTTTCTCCGAACGAAAGACAAAACAGCAGACCTTATTATCGAATTTGTAAAGACAGTCCAGAACCTCTACCAGCTAAACATCCAGATAATCAGAACTGACAATGGGACTGAATTCAAGAACAGGAAACTCAGCGATTTTTATGCATCGCTAGGTATCACCCAACAGTTCTCAGCAGCGAAGACACCCCAATAAAATGGTGTTGTCGAGCGCAAAAACAGGACCCTGGTTGAGGCAACAAGAACTCTCCTAATCCATTCTAGACTACCGCACTTCTTGTGGGCTGAAGCACTAAACACATCATGCTTCACTCAGAATCGTGCATCGCTTCACAAGAGATTCAACCGAACTCCATACGAGATGATAAATCGTAGAGTGCCAGACGTCTCATTTCTCAGAGTTTTCGGATTCAAGTGCTATGTTGCCAACGAACGAGAAAATAGGGGCAAACTTGACCCGAAGACATTCGAGGGCGTACTTGTAGGATACTCGACAAACTCTAACGCCTATCGAGTATACCTAAAAGAGAGAAGGACTATCATGGAAAGCATGAACGTCACGTTTGACGAAGTAGATCAAGTGGCTTCTGTACCGATTAGTCCAGAACCCGGACTTCTACGAGAGTTGACTAAAGATCAACCCAGCACCTCCTCAGTGGGCTCGTCTACAAAGACCCATACCTCTAGCGACGAGGATCTTGATCTGCTGTTTGAGCACCTGTGCCCAAGACCTCCGCTACCCACACCTACTGTTCCTTCTGAAACCCCAGGCAATGATAGCTCACCTCCAACAATGGAAAATCTTCACATCGGAGACGATACTGAACCGACAACTGACACAGACATCATTGCAAGCTTAGAAGCCGACACCTTTCCATCTATTGACTTTCAAGCTGGAGCATCTTCAGAAGAGATAGAATCCCAACCTAATGTGCTCACGGAACTACAAATCACACCGGATTCAGAAGATCCTACGAGTGAAGATACTGCTGAATCTTCGCAAACGCACGCAAGAAAATGGACCCGGGCTCATCCGAATTCGCAAATTAATGGGGATCCCTCAAGTGGTGTCACAACTTGGGCTTCAACGATCAATGAAAGTCTCTACTCGTGCTTCCTAATTCAAAAAGAACCAACAAAAGTAGCTGGCGCTCTTATCGACCCAGATTGGATTATGGCCATGCAGGAAGAAATCAGCCAATTTGAAAGGTTGAATGTTTGGAAACTAGTACATAGACCGCGAGGGAAAACCATTATTGGTACTAAGTGGGTCTTAAAAAACAAGAAGGATGAACAAGGGGTCGAGATCAGAAATAAGGCAAGACTAGTGACAAAAGAATACAATCAACAGGAAGGAATCGACTACGACGAGACCTACGCACCTGTCGTCAGAATTGAAGCCATCAGGATCTTCATAGCCTTTGCCGCGCACAAAAACTTCACCATATATCAAATGGACGTCAAAACAGCCTTCCTCAATGGAATATTGAAGGAAGAAGTTTTCGTTTCTCAGCCTGAAGGTTTTGTGAGCAGAGACAACCCCGACTACGTGTACCGGTTGGACAAAGCTCTGTATGGCCTCAAACAAGCACCTCGAGCTTGGTATGAGGTCCTCTCTGATTTCCTCATTTCCTCCGGTTTCACGAAAGGGAAAATTGACACGACTCTCTTCACCAAAAGAAGCGGATCGGATATTATGCTAGTACAGATATATGTCGACGACATTATCTTTGGCTCGACGGACGCAAGACTCTGCAGAAAATTTGGAGATTTGATGAAGCAAAAGTTTGAAATGAGTTTGATGGGAGAGCCAAGCTTCTTCTTAGGCCTTCAAGTCAAACAACTCCATGATGGAATCTTCATCAACCAGTCCAAGTACGTTCATGACATCCTCGAGAAGTACAACTTGGACAACTCCAACACTACCAGTACTTCTATGTCTCCTTCATGCAAACTAGATGCGGATACCTCAGGGAAACCCGCCAACCAAACCACGTATCGAGGCATGATAGGATCATTACTCTACCTCACGTCCAGTCGGCCAGATATTATGTTCGCGATATGTTTATGCGCACGCTTTCAAGCTGATCCAAAGGAATCCCACATGCTAGCAGTAAAGAGGATATTCAAGAACCTCAAAGGAACCCCAAACCTCGGCCTATGGTACCCCAAGGACTCAGACTTCCGTCTTGTTGGCTACATGGATGCAGATTATGCGGGATGCAAGCTGGACTGAAAAAGCACCTCCGGAACCGCTCAATTTCTAGGGTGTAAACTCGTAAGTTGGTCATCTCAAAAGCAAAACTGCGTATCAACTTCTACGGCGAAGGCAGAATATGTCGCCGCTGCGAGTTGTTGTTCGCAAATTTTGTGGATGAGAACCCAGTTACGAGATTTTGGCATTTTACTTAATAACATTCCCATTTTTAGCGACTCTAAGAGTGCAATAGCTATAACTTGCAATCCTGTACATCATTCATGCACAAAACATATAGACATTAGGTATCACTTTATTAAGGAACATGTGGAGCAAGGCACAATCGAAATGCATTTCGTAAACACCGAGCTTCAACTTGCTGACCTATTCACGAAAGCATTGGATGAGAAATGATTCTAATTCCTCATGTCTAAGTTAGGCATGTTGAATCGGGATCAATAATCGATTGTGCCTCCAAGAACCTTATTTAGTGTACATAGATGCCATTCATGATTATCATTAACTCTATGTTTTTATAGTGTGCATAAATTGAGGGGGAGCTTCACTGCTTTATTTAGGGGGAGTGTTTGAAAGATTTGCATAAAGTGAGGGGGAGTTTGAAATTTTCCAAAACTTTTCTGTGCAAAAATCGTATAATCATTGGGCATTAGGAAATTTTAACAATACTGATTTTCGGGTCCCAAAAATATCTTGATTTCACAATTTCGGGTCATTTTAAACCTTTTTGACTTAAACTACACAGTTAATGTTTGTCCGAATCTTGACTCGGCAAATTTATCCAAAATAACCGAATTTTAAAAACACCCGAAAATGTACAGTCAAGTATTATTTATACACAGTCTTCCCGAATTTCACCATTCTCACTTCATCTCCCCGAATCTTCCACAGTACGAAACAAAAAACCTCCGGAATCTCAAAATCGAAGCTCACGATTCTCACTCCCAACTGTTAGGAATATTTTATTGTGTTCAATTAATTATAATTATCTTTGTTGTGTATTTATAAAGATTCTCTTTATAAGAGGCTTAGTGTAATTGGGCTTTGTTAGGGGGCCCAAATATTATATACCAACTTGTGGTATAAATACTAAAACCCTAACACATAATAAAATGTGTTTTGTGTGAAAATCAACTAGAGAGAGAGATTCTAGAGAGAGAGCCACCCAACACCTCTCAAGAACACACACACCCCACGTGAGCTAAATTCTTCCCATCCTTAACGTGGTTTAATCGTCCCTAAGTTAGATTGTTAGGATAGATAGGCTACCAAAAAGTGGTATCAGAGCCAAACGCGTTAGGATTTATGCGATTTTCTGGAAATTTTTGGGATTTTTCATATGTTTGAGTTCGAAAACCTTCTGCTCTTGATCTAGAGTTTTTGAGTTTATTTTACTGATTTTGCAAGCTCAAGAGCTAAATAAGTTGTTTTCGAGTTATTTTAAGTGTTTACCCAACATTTTTCAGTAGATTTGAGTGAGATTTAGATAGAAATTCGCACTGAAAACTCGTCATTTTTTCCCAGAGATGATTTTCGGGTAGATGAATGCAACAGTACCTTGAAATTCAGATAGTTTTCACCCGAATTTTACCCGAATTTCTTAAACTCGGCGAATTTTAATTCTACCCGAAATTGTACCCGAAATTCTTGTTTTCGGAGAAAATCTCTGTCTGAGAACACCCCAATTTTAAGGTTTTTGGACAAAATTTTTAATTTTACCCGAATTTCTTTCTCGGCGAAAATTAGCACTTATCCGATTTCCATCACCCGAATTTTCGCTTTTTATTATCGGCGATTTTCTAGTTTTCAGGCAGACCAGAATTCGGGCATACGTACCCGAATTTGCTCACTCTCGGCGATTGTCTGATTTTCGGACTGAATTATCCGAATTCGGGCAAATCATCCGAACCAATTTTCCCGAATTTCTACCTATCCGAAAATTCTTTGTACTCGAATTCTTTCTACCTACCCGAATTTCGGTCAAAGTTTTCAACCGAGAATTCACTGTTCTCAATTGAAACAGTGACCTTCAATTCTCGATCACTCACTCTTAAAAAAATTACACTTAGAGGTTTTCGATCACGCAAAATTTTTCGGCCCCCCCTCGGAATAAAAAGGCTTGAAGTAAAAAAAAGTATTTTGGAGGGAAATTTTTTATACATCATTTGATAGAGAAAAATTTTCTGAGTCCAACAAACATAGTCTATTTTACACGTTTTTCGAAATTTTTCAAAATAAAATTTCCGGGCCCAAAATTTTCGGTATAGAAAACTTTTTTCGTCAATTTTTTAATGCAAATCCCTATACGCGTCAACGATCATGTATCCAACAATCAACTTAGGTCGTATTTGGCATATTATAGAAAACGTTTTGGTAATTTTCCCGAAAGTTTCGAAATCATTCCGAAATTTTTAGGTGCAAACCAAAAATTTTCGACACTTACAATCTTCGATACTTCACTATACTTTTTGATAAAACCAAACTTTTCGGAATTGAATTTCCAAAAGCCAAATTGTTAATTTTTAAATTAAAAAAATGGATGCTCAAGCTAGAAAAATTGAGGAATTAGAAGCAAGATTTGCTAATAATTACTCTGTGTTTGTTAGGATTATTTTATTGTGTTCAATTAATTAGAATTATCTTTGTGGTTTATTTAAATAGATTTTATTTAAAGAAAGGCTTAGTATAATTGGGCTTGTTAGGGGCCCAAGTATTATATACCAAAATGTGGTATAAATACCAAAACCCTAACACATAATAAAGTGTGAATTGTGTGAAAATCCAAAGTGAGCCCCCAACCTCTCAAGAACACACAACACCCCACGCGAGCTCGAATTCTTCCGACCTTCAATCGTGGTAAGATCGTTTAAATATATGTTTAGTTGGATTATCTAGGCCTTACAAGTGGTATCAGAGCCAAACGCGCTCAGATTTGGTTAAAAATCTTCGAAAAAAATTTTGGTGTTCTTCGTGTTCTTCAAAGAATTTTCGAAAATTTTGACATGTTTTGGTGTTTAGATGCTTGATTGAGTGTTTAAGAGTTAGGATATAAGTGTTTCGATTGTTATTAAAAGTTGGTGTCACTTCGCAAACCTCCCTGCGAAAAAAAAAAAAAAAAAAAAAAAACCTCTTGCCACTTCGCAAACCCAAATAATCCAATAAAAAAAAAAAAAAAAATAATTTGCGCACATCACTGTTCATTCGCGAATTACTGTTCATTCGCGAATCGCACGTTACTGTTCATTCGCGAATCACTGTTCATTCGCGAACACTGTTCATTCGCGAATCGCACGTTACTGTTCATTCGCGAATCACTGTTCATTCGAAATAATTAAAGTTTGCGAATCCAGTTTGCGAATTTAAAAAAAAAAAAAAAAAATTAGGTTTGCGAATCAGTTTTCAAAAAAAAAGGTTTACGCATCAGGTTTTCGCATCCACTATATTTTGAAAATACTTTTTGCATACATATCGAAAATTTAAATTTTCACATCCAAGCACTCCGAAAATTTATTTTTGCATCATATCACATCAAAACATCTTTTGGCAAATTCTAGATAAGTTTGATAAATTTCCGAAGTTTTCGAAATCACCTCAAAAGTTTTTCGGTATACACCAAAAATCTTTTCGGTACCCAAAATTTTCGATACTTCACAATATTTCTCGGTAAATCAAACTTTCGGTGCAGAAATTTTTAAAAGCCAATTTTTTATTCCAAAACATCTTGGCACATTATAGAAAAAACTTTTGGTAACATTTTCGAAGTTTTCCGACATCACTTTAAAACTTTTCGGTACACACCAAAAAGTTTTCGAGACTTAAAATTTTCGAAACTTCACGACTTTTATCGACACACCAAAACTTTTCGGAGCTAAATTTTTCAAAACCCAAAAATTATCAAATCTACACAACGCGTTAACGATCGCATATCCAACTAAATTAAAAAAAAAATATAGTAATATACTATGGACACACTCGCCATGTGAGTTAAAGCTTCTAGCAAAAATGATAGAATTGCAGAACTAGAAGCCCAATTAGCTAACAACCGTGCATCCTTCATTAATCGACTGAGCGATATTGGTTCCCTAAATTGTCGATTAGAAGCCACGAATCTTAGGGTAGCTAGTCGAGATGAGGAAATAATTAAATTGAATAAAAAACTTGAAGAGTTAACGGCGAACTTTAGGAAGAGTGAGAATGAGCGAATAAATAAGACCAGCGAGTATAATCTGATGAATAGCGAACGCGCTGGGCTATATGCTAAGATTAAGAGCTTAGAAGACATTCTCACGAAAAAGGGTCAAACAGACCAAAGTTCCTCTAAAGACTTAGCGTCCAACGGGGAAAATATTTTACATTCTAATAAACCTATCTCTTGTTGGGAAATTCCAGAGGTTGCTAGTAAAATTGCAGAATTGAACGCAACTCTGGAATCGGAAAGAGTAGGTTTCCGAGCAGAAAAGCAAAAACTCTTAGAGGAGATTTCTAATCTCAAAAACTCCCCATCCTTACCTGTGTTAAATAATCCTTCTAAAGAAATATCTTCCATTAAACAGGATAAGGGAACGCAAACGGACGCATTTGTTCCTAAAATTAAAAAGACTTTTACTAATAATTCTAAGTCAACTTTGACTGGCGCAGAAACGAAAAGTAAAAGCAATACATGTAAAAATGCTAAGGAACAAAAGAATATTAGGAAGGAGAAAGGAAAATCGACATTATTTTCCAAAACCAAGGACGACATTGCTAAAGATTCTCCTTCTCCCGCTCCTACCAAAAAGGAAGTTCCTAAAGAAGAAGTTCCAAGCTCAAGCAGGCGAACTTCTCAAACTTCCAAAATCTCTCATTCTTTAAAGAATGATAGAGATGGAATTGCTTACACGCACAAAAATGCTTATTATTCTAGTAAGCAAAAGTCCATCAAAAACCATCATTATAGAGTGAATGATGTGAATTCTTGTAGGCAATACGACTCATCATCTGATGACGCATATAGTGCGATAAGTTCGTATTCATACTTGAAATACCCGGTCCAGATTAAGTCTGAAAGACACCTTCTGCGACTGGCTAGGGAGAAAATCTTCAGATCTTCTAAACCTAGACACACGTTCACCGGCGCTGAATTGTCATTTCCCACTAAGGTTCACCAAACTTGGATTCCTAAATCAGAAATCAAATTAAATAGGACTTTAAATGATGATTTAGGATGTATATCTGAACCAAATGTGCATAAATTGTTTTCTGCTAATCAGGGAGGACCCATCCAAAAATGGGTACCAAAGTCCCGCTAATATTTTGCAGGAGCCCAATCACGTGTGGTAATTTGACGATGGTTGCTCCACACGCGTGATTGGTATGAGACAAGAGCAACCACAACTTCCAGCATGCACGGTACTCGGGTTGCTCCACATGCATGACTGGTAAGAGACGCGAGCAACCGCATCCCTCACGTATGATACTTTGAAGTTGCTCCACATACGTTATATAAAGGGAAGCACGGTGAGCAACTACACCGTAGGTAAATTCTATATATGCATTCCATAGTAAATTTTGGCATGCATATCGAGCTGAAAATATAATATACCTACTTTGCAAATAATAGGGTACATTATAGCTATGCATGCTTCAAAAGGGCTTTTACTTTCAAATTCTTGCATGCATGCATACATGAGCCGAAACGCGAAATACCCTATTTTATAGGTACATTTTCATTATGCATACAATTTTAAGATTTTCGAGCTTAAATTTTCAAGTAAGCATATAAGCTGAATCGCAAAAATACCTATTTTTCAAAATGGTACATTTTAAATATGCATTTTCAAAACTTTCAAATTTAAAATGCATATTACGCACGGAAATGATAGATATCATTTTTTTTCTATAAAATGAGCTTAATTTGAGGGGGAGCTACTATTTTATTTTTAAAAGAGAAGTAACCCTTAATCTTTAGAAGGGAGCTATAATTATATTTTTGAGGGGGAGCAAACTTCAAATGCGTGAATTTAGGGAATGAGATTCGTAGATTTTTCGATCTTACTTAGCATCTTTTGAGGGGGCGCAAGCTCTTTTAGGAAGCACACTTTGAGGGGGAGAAATAAAATAATATAAAAATAATATATATATATATAACAATAGTAATAATAAATAACATTATATTCATATAATATATAATATAGAAATATGTATTACTAATAACGATTAATATATATTATATCCATATAATAATCAATATACTAATATACATATTACTAATAACGATTAATAATATATTAAAAAAAAGGAGGGCCATCAAAATTAAAAATACAAGGCCATAAAAAAAAAAAAAAAAAAAAAAGAAAGATATTTTCTCTTCATCATCAAGCTTCGTGGAGTTACCTCCGACCTCCGAAGATGGACTTCAAAAGAAGAATCTCGAGCCTACAACGGTCAACTCTTTTCAAAGGCGACGGTGGCTACAAATGTTAAACTCGGTGCGCGCTTCAATCGACCTACTCCGGATTGCTGACATACAAAGCAGCACTCACTACTTCCTACCGGATGCAAGGACTTCGTTCCCATGATTCAGTCAAACCCAATTGAATCTAACCCCGGAACATCACCGAGAGACAGTCAAATTATGAAAAAATAGCCACATCTACTGGAACCTTTTGAAAAGACCGACGCTACATAATTTCCTCAACTCACAAATTATTCGGACCAACCCCCATAGGTACAGGTCTAATTTTATTAGCTCCCGGGTAGAAGTCGCCGCAATAGGTCCAACGGCGCGTGCACAACCGAGCCTTACCCACTCGTCTGTCTCACAAAAGACAGGTGTTTCAGAAATCACGGGGAACCACGTCTACTATCACCGCTTCACTCGGAAGTGGGAGATATTGAATTATGTGGTACTCAGCCCCACCACCACACTTCCTTGCGCACTCGAGTCTAGTGTGCCCTCACTCCATATATTTTTATATTTTCTAGGACACATACACTTTTAAACACCTGATCTTTGTGATCAAGTTAGAACTTCCGTAGACATGTCTTGCTTCGACATGATTCGAGGATCGGAAGGAAGTCCTGCCGTTGCAACATCAAAGCAACAACGGTTTCAGGCCATCGTCTACGAGCATAGCTCCTAGATCGATGCTAACGGGAAGTCTTCGTGACCCCGGTTTCTTACACGACGGATTGCCTTTGTGGCTCCGTCTGGTTATTACCATCACCGACCTGTCGTTTGTGTCCTCCTAATCTTCCTACACAAGCATGCCGATCTCATTAACACGAATCGCCATGAGGGGGAGAAGGGGACACGCAGAAACAAACAGGTCGGACCACCCACCAATCTCCGCCGCGCTCACCACTCTGAAGTCGGGCTCCCCTGCACTTGAATGGAACATTCCAAAGGAGCCTAACACCCCACGCGTACCTTCTTCCGGAGCCAGACAAGCTTCCTTCGAGGCCGAACCAGACAACTTCCTTCGAAGAAGACGAATCCGGCGTCGAGAAGAAGAAGATTGGAGAAGACTTGACGACTGCCTTAGTGGCTACGTCAGGTTATTACCTAACCTGAGTTCCTACCAACGCCATCCTCATGTCCCGACGACGTGATCCTCTTGCCGAAGACGATGCTTCATTTTGACCCATCGCATGACGATCTCCCCAACTTGATCTTCATGAGGGTGAGCAGTACTAAAGCAAAATGGGAGCAATACCACGATGAAAGTGCAAGATAGATCAGAAACGTTAAATCCTCAAGCGTCGTCAAAGAATCAAGCGAACACCACAGACTTCAAAGATCGAAGTTGCCGCCTCGTGTGCATCTCTCCAAATCTCAAAGAGAACTTCCCAATTCCAACATAAGGTTGACCAAAAGTAGGGGGAGTTGCGCTACCATCGAAAGGAGAGATCGAACACAAAAAGTAGAGATCCGGCAAGCAACTTCAAACACCTTCCGGCATTTACGAGTTGAGCTTCAAAAGAAGATTAAGAAGATCTGGTGCCGAGAAGAAAAGATCAAGACACGGTGAGCTTGAAGATCTCCAAAAGAAGAGGTCAAAAGACAAAGGAGGAAATTCCTTTAGGACTCAGGCAAACGCACTAAGCCCCGCAAAGATAATCCATGCCAAATTGAAGATTGAACACAAAGGGGGAGATTGTTAGGATTATTTTATTGTGTTCAATTAATTAGAATTATCTTTGTGGTTTATTTAAATAGATTTTATTTAAAGAAAGGCTTAGTGTAATTGGGCTTGTTAGGGGCCCAAGTATTATATACCAAAATGTGGTATAAATACCAAAACCCTAACACATAATAAAGTGTGAATTGTGTGAAAATCCAAAGTGAGCCCCCAACCTCTCAAGAACACACAACACCCCACGCGAGCTCGAATTCTTCCGACCTTCAATCGTGGTAAGATCGTTTAAATATATGTTTCGTTGGATTATCTAGGCCTTACAGTGTTGCTTAAGCAACAGGAAGATCTAGCTTTCGCTAATGAATATTTGGCTAACGCAAAGTCAAAGATCATTAGCTTAGAAACTAAGTTAGAGATTAATGAAAAGAATGTCTGCGATATAACGAAAAGATTACGTTCTTGCGAAGATGAGCGAAATAGTATCTCATCAAAATATCAGATAATCTTAGAGGAACGGCGTATGCTTTACTCTCAGATTGAAATTTTAGAGAACGCCAGTGCAAAAAGAAGTTAAGCAGATAAAAATTCATCTTCTAACTTAGTGTCTTTAGGGGAAAATAATTTACATTCTAATAAACCTATCTCTAGTTGGGAAATTCCAGAGGTTGCTAGTAAAATTGCAGAATTGAACGCAACCTTAGAATCAGAAAGAGTAGGTTTTCGAGCTGAAAAGGAAAAACTTTTAGAGGAGATTTCAAATCTCAAAAATTCCCCGCCCTTACCTGTCCTAAATAATCTTT
The DNA here is from genome assembly GCA_028392965.1 of Lindernia subracemosa. Taxonomy (NCBI): domain Eukaryota; kingdom Viridiplantae; phylum Streptophyta; class Magnoliopsida; order Lamiales; family Linderniaceae; genus Vandellia; species Vandellia subracemosa. Next base: position 611,171 of record JAQPCC010000030.1, read on the forward strand.
CCAAAGAAATATCTTCTATTAAGCAGGATAAGGGAATCCAAACCAAAAGCACCATTGTTCCTAAAACTGAGAAAGCTTTTACTAGTAATTCTAAGTCAATTTTGACTGGCACAGAAAAGATAAGTAAAAGCCTTAAGCTTAATACTTCCAAGGAACAGAAGATTAGGAAGGAGAAAGGAAAATCAACATTATTTTCAAAAATTAAGGTCGAACATGCTCAAGATTTTCCCTCTCCTATTCCTCTTAGTAGGAAAGCGTGCAAAGAAGAATTCGAAGCTTAAGCAAGCGAACTTCCACGCTTATTCCCCATCATTATGATGTGAATCGTGTGAATTCTTCAAGTAGGAAGAACATCTCATGTGGTAACGATGCTTATAATTCTTTATGTTCTTATCCCTACCTGAAATATCCAGTCGATGTTAAGTCCGAGAAACATCTCATGCGACTGGCTTCGGAGAAAATATTTAAATCTTCTCCGAGACACGCATTCACCTGCGCTGAAACGTCCTTTCCGTGTCAAATTGCTCCTAAATGGATTCCTAAGTCAACGATTAAGTTAGGTAATCCCAAATATAGACGTGTACCTCAAAGTTCGTTAATGAATGATTTAGGGCTAAAATCTGATTTGACACCTTATATGCTTAACTTGCTTTCTGCTAATAAGGGAGGACCCATCCAAAAATGGGTACCAAAGTCCCGATAAAGTTTTTGCAGGAACCCAATCACGTGTGGTAATTAGAAGATGGTTGCTCCACACGCGTGATTGGTATGAGATGAGAGCAACCACAAAGCCCCGGTCATGAGTAGTAATAAGAAGATGGTTGCTCCATACTCATGATCGGTACGAGACGCGAGCAACCGCATCCCTCATGTATGGCAATTTGACGTAGTGGCTCCACATACATGATAAAGGTAAACGACGTGAGTAACTACGACCATATGTGGTACATTCTATCTTTTGAACTGAATTGCATAATACTACATTCATACATACTTTTAAGATAGGTAAATTCTATATATGCATTCCATAGTAAATTTTGGCATGCATATCGAGCTGAAAAGACAATATACCTACTTTGAAAACTATAGGGTACATTATAGCTATGCATGCTTCAAAAGGACTTTTACTTTCAAATTCTTGCATGCATGCATACCTGAGCCGAAATGCGAAATACCATATTTTATAGGTACATTCTAATTATGTGTATGTTAATTAAATTTTCAAAATTGTAATTTGCATATTGTTAGGAATATTTTCTAGTGTTCAATAATCATGTTATCTTTGTCTAGGGACTTAATTGTATTTTATGTAAATATAGGGACTAAAGTGTAAATATACCAAAGTAGTTTTGGTATATATAGGGCAAGTGTGTGTAAAATACACACAACTTGAGTTTTAGCTTTCTCTCACTAGAAACACTCTCTCATCATTATCATAATTAGGGCTTAATTGTAGAGAGAGAAAGGAACTTATTGTAGAGAGAAGCTTGTGATTAGTGGAGGTTGATTGATAATTACCCAAAGTCTTCCGCGCGTTTATTATCAAGGTAATTCGATCAATCTATGCTCAAGTTTTATTGATTGGATGTTAAAACTGGGAATTACAATTGGAATCAGAGCATACTTGCGTGATTGATTATAGGCTAATTGAGGTTAATTCGCTTGAATTTGCTGTATTTTTTATCGAAAAATAGCTCGACGTTCGAAAAAATAATGTATGTGTCCTAGAAAAATTGAAAAAATATTTAGGCTATGAGGACACACTAGACATTAAAGTGTTCAAGAAAGTCGTGGTGTGGGGCTGTGGACCACTTTGTTCAATATCTCCCGCTTCCAAATGAAACGGTGATAGCATATGCGGTTCCCCGTGAGATATTGAAACATCTGTCTTTAGGGAGACAAATGAGTAGCTAGGAAGGGTCGTGCATGCGCCTTTGGACCAGATGAAGCGTCTTCTACCCGGGATCTGATAAATCAGTCCTGTACCTATATGGTTATGGCCCGGATAGTTTGTGGTTGAGTTGTAAGGATGTCATCATGATACGCTCAATACCCTCACATACACTCGGGGTTTGTTCCTGGGTTAGGATCAGTTGGGTCTACTGAACCTTTGGAACAGGTATGCGAACAACTCTTTTGTGTCCATGCGGTTGTTGGCATTTAGGTAGCTCTCCTTTTTCAAAGCATGAAGGTTGTCTTCAGGGCATTTCCTTTTAAGCTCTAGCGCTATTTTTAGGTAACACTCCCCCTAAATACTTGCGCTAATTCAAATGTGATGCCCGTGCTCCCCCTAAAGATGCGCTTTTTGAGAAGTTACATATTACGAAAAAAATCAAGCGCCTTTTGAATTTGAAGTGACACTCCCCAATAAATGTCCCTTTTGCACTTATAAGTCTCACTCCCCCTAAAACATATGCGCTTTTTACATTAGAACTATGGTAATACGCTCTTTTGAAGTTCATGCGCCTTGTCTATCTATCTATCCACTACCCCAAAAAGAAGATTATAGAATATGAAGGCCGACTATTCTATAAAATTAAGCGCAATTTATACCAAGTCGAACTCCCTATGATAGTCAAAACTGAAAATATAGAGTTTGACTCCCCCGAAATCCAAGCGCTTTTTGAATTTTGAAATCGGCTCGGCCTTCTTTAAACATTGTAGCTCAACAGTTTTTCTCCTCTTTTTTTTTTTTTTTTTTTTTTTTATGGGCTTTCATTTTTTTTTATTTATTTATTTTTATGGCCTTTTTTTTTATTATTATTTTTTTTATATTTTTTTTAAGACGAAAAAAAAAAATAAAAACAATGTCAAATCAAGAGCTTTGGAATAGTCTTGATTTGGTGTGTTTGCTCACGTCGCATACCGATCACGTGTGTGGAGCAAACCGAATACCACACGTGTCGGGGTATTGTGCGACTGCTCATCATCGCATACCGACCATACATGTGGAGCAATCGTCGTCTATTTACCATGTATGATCGGGATCCTGCAAAATAAATTATCGGGACTTTGGTACCCATTTTTGGACGGGTCCTCCCTGGTTAGCAATGAAACAATTATGCATATAATTTTCAAATTTGGAAGCAAAATTATCACATAAAGCAGTCATAGGAATCCACATTTGTCGAGGACTACTTATTTCCATTTGTAGCTTAGGTTTCCAAATTTGTTGTACCTTTTTGAAATTTAACTTTTCAGCATCGGTGAATGTGTGTCTTTTTGTAGAAGAGAAAATTTTCTCTTTCGTCAGACGCTTAAGATCCAATTCGGATGCTATTGATTCTATAAGCTCGTATTCCTCTCTCAAGTACCCGGTCAAAGTCAAATCCGAATTACATCTTAAGCGACTGGCGAAAGAGAAAATTTTCTCTTCTACAAAAAGACAAACATTCACCGATGCTGAAAAGTTAAAATTCAAAAAGGTACAACAAATTTGGAAACCTAAGCTACAAATGGAAATAAGTAGTCCTCGACAAATGTGGATTCCTATGACTGCTTTATGTGATAATTTTGCTTTCAAATTTGAACCTTATATGCATAATTGTTTCACTGCTAATAAGGGAGGACCCGTCCAAAAGTTGGTACCAAAGTCCCGATAATTTGTTTTGCAGGATCCCGATCATACATGGTAAATAGATGATGATTGCTCCACATGTATGGTCGGTATGCGATGATGAGCAGTCACACACATCCCCGACACGTGTGGTATTCGGTTTGCTCCACACACGTGATCGGAAGGAAGTCCTGCCGTTGCAACATCAAAGCAACAACGGAATCAGGCCATCGTCTCGAGCTAGTCTCTAGAACGATGTAAACGAGACGCCTATATGGCCCCGGTTCTTCAAGCCCTGTCCTCACATGCCACGTCTCGGAGTTTGTCTCTGAAGTCGTGTCGATGGATTGCCTTAGTGGCTCCGTCTGCTTATTACCATCACCAACCTGTCGTTTGTGTTCTGCTAATTTTCCTACATAAGCATGCCGATCTCGTTAACACGAATCGCCATGAGGGGGAGAAGGGGACACGCATAAACAAACAGGTCAGACCACCCACCAATTTCCGCCGAGCGTACCACTCTGAAGTCGGGCTCTCCTGCACTTGAAGGGAACATTCCAAAGGAGCCTCGGCACATTTTACAACACCCCACGTGTATCTTCTTCCGGAGCCAGACAAGCTTCCTCGAGGCCGAACCAGACAACTTCCTTCGAAGAAGACGAATCCGGCGCTGAGAAGAAGAAGATTAGAGGAGACTTGATGCCTTTAAACTACGGAGTAAGACCGGGATAAGATACGAACAAAGTCCAAGATCCGCGACATCATCAAAGTCGAATTTCAAGGCGTGGATCACTATCTACATCCGGTCTACATAATATAGCATCAAGTCAAGAGAGTCCTAGCCGAAAAGCATTCAAAGCCTCCGCAAGAGGGGGAGATATCCCTTGTAGGGGGAGATTGCTAGGACTCAAGATGCTAACGGGAAGTCTTCGTGACCCCGGTTTCTTATACGACGGATTGCCTTTGTGGCTCCGTCTCGTCATTTTCCCCGTTCGTGACGGCGACCGCCCTCGGGACACGACTACAAGACTTTTGCCAGGATGTTAGAAGACCAAATCCTAACCAAAGTCTACCGAGCGATGGAAGGCTCATCTCGAGACACCGGCAAGGTCCCCCGTCACCGACAGTTTAGCCCGAGCTCCTACTGTGCCTACCAACGCCATCCTCCTTGTCCCGACGACGTGATCAACATGCCAAATCATCAAGCGTCGTCAAATCAAGCAAGCACCGCCGACTTTCAAAGACCGAAGTTGCGCCTCGTGTATGTCTCTCCAAACTTCAAAGAGAACCTCCCAATACCAACACAAGGTTGACCAAAAAGTAGAGGAAATTGCGTCATTATCGAAAGGAGAGATCGAACACAAAAAGAAGAAAATTCTTCAAGATCCGGCGAGCAACTTCAAAAACCTTCCGGCATTTATGAATCGAGCTTCAAAAGAAGATTAAGAAGATCTAGTGCCGAGAAGCGAAGATCAAGACACGGTGAGCTTGAAAATCTCCAAAAGAAGAGGTCAAAAGACAAGACAAGGAGGAAATTCCTTTAGGACTCAGGCAAATGTACTAAGCCCCACAAAGATAATTCATGCCGAATTGAAGATTGAACACAAAGGGGGAGATTGTTAAGAATATTTTATTTTGTTCAATTAATTATAATTATCTTTGTTGTGTATTTAAAAAGATTCTCTTTATCAGAGGCTTAGTGTAATTGGGCTTTGTTAGGAGGCCCAAGTATTATATATCAACTTGTGGTATAAATACTAAAACCCTAACACATAATAAAATGTGTTTTGTGTGAAAATCAACTAGAGAGAGAGATTCTAGAGAGAGAGCCAACCAACACCTCTCAAGAACACACACACCCCACGTGAGCTAAATTCTTCCCATCCTTAACGTGGTTTAATCGTCCCTAAGTTAGATTGTTAGGATAGATAGGCTACCAACACCAACTGCATATTTCTTAAAAACCCTGCATATACCCATTTATCTTTGGTAAGAACGACTTCATTTCTTCAAATTTTACGTTGTTTTCCTTTGATTTCTGCAGATTTGCGCAAAAGAGACTTCGACATTCGGACGATTTTCGGGAGAAATTTGAATTTCTACCCGAAAATCCACAGTAGACTCACAGTGTTTTTCGCCGAAATTCATTTACCCGGTTTTTAACTCGGCGAATTTTCACTGTAGATGATCTCTAACTCTACCCGAATTTCATTTACCCGATTTTTAACTCGGCGAATTTTCACTGTAGATGATATCTAACTCTACCCGAGTTTTACAAATACCCGATTTTCACTTTAAAACTTTCGGCGAAAATCTCACTGTTGCAAAGATTTCAATTCGCTCGAATTATACCCGATTTTCTTTACCCGAATCTTCTTTCATGTGAAATCGGAAACTGCTTTGACTTGTTGACTATTTGACTTTTTGACCGAAAATCACACTTTACCTGATTTTCAGACTTGTCCGATTCATACTTAGGCAAAAATAAAGTTGCCCGAATTTTTAACTAAACACGAAATCGCCGTGCTATGGTTCCCGAATTTTGCCTTCATTCGAAAATTTCTAAGTCTGAAACCTTAAGTACAAAAAGTCTGAGTCCAAAATATTTTCTAGCCCAAAAATTTGTCTAAGTCCAACTCTCAAGGCGCAAATTCGATTAGTACTTGTTCTGTGCACTAATATTTCTCTATTTTTTTCAGAACAAAAAAAAAAAATGGTGCGAACAATTGAAGAAATTTTTCCACAGGCAGCATGGGCCCCACGTCTCCCAAACAACCTTCAACTAGATTTTGAGACGGCAAGCTGTCCTGACCTCATCATCCTTCATATCCTACGCAACCACCCTCTCAACACCGCACTCACCATAACGGGGTTCGTCCCAGAAGTGTATGTTCAACAATTCTAGGACACTCTTACAAATCCCACACCAAGACCAAATCCATCCACACTCATAGCCCAAATCGACCGAACCCCGGTTGCTCTCACCCAAACTCTCATCCGATCCCTCTTCAACCTACCATTCACCCTTAATTTTGACTCTCACCCCAGTGAAGAGGACCTCAAACGAGATTTCCTCTTCATGGGATACAAACCCAGCGTGCACAACACGATAAACCTCTCCGACTTCACCGCCAAGGACATTCCCCAACCTTGGCGGACCCTTTTTCTAATCATAAACAAATGCCTATCACCCAAACACAGTGGGCCCGACAGATGCAACCGCAACATTCTTCTCATCTTCCACGGCATTGTTTTCAACAAACAATACGATGTCGTACAATTGATCTGGTCGGACCTGCTGGATCAAATACGAAGACGGGATCTACCCTCTACGAAGAAGGTTCTCCCGTACCTGCGATGGCTGCCCGTCTTCGTCAACCACTTTATGGAGAAATTTCCTGAGATCGAGCGACGGGACCCATCGGAAGCTTACACACCGCCAAAGCTCGGCTCACTCCAATCGTCCAAAACAAAGTTTGACCGAGACCCCATGGCCATCCCTGACGAACTGCTGCGGCTCACCGACTCTACCAACTCGATAGTGGCCGCCTACATTCGGGAGCACGCACAGGACGATATTCCTATGGTCCAAAACATCCCAGTTGGACCTAACCCGGGAATTAGCCAAACCACTGCCTCCATTATAGGTCTAGGAAGCGTCGCATCCCCCGCTCGCAAACAGAAGAAAACATCCAAGCGGGATGACGTAAGCCGCCTACAGGAGCGTCGCAAGAAACAACGAAGCGACAGAGCTCCTCCGCCCATCAGTCCACAAATAACCCGGACCGAACCCTTAGGTACAGGAGACGACCTTGTCGTTTCCCGAGTAGAAGTCGCGGCATCGGGTCCAACCGCGCACATACCCGAGCCTAGCCACTCAACCATCTCTCAACAGATGGTTGTTTCACTTGCTCACGACGAGCCACGTATCCCATCACCTCCTCGCTCGGAGGAGGTTGATGTTGAAATAAGCAGTCCCTTGCCTCAGATTGCACCCTTTTTGAGCACTTTAGGTCTATTATCCTCACCACCCATATTTTTTCCGTTCTCTAAGACACATACACCGTTTACTGCACCTCTAGATCTTGATGATCTGGACAGAACGCTCTTCGATGTCTCCTGGATGGATACCAGTCAGGGACAAAGCGGAAGTCCCTCAGCAGCCAACATAACTACAACTGCTATGGGCCATCGAACCGAGTCCATCTCGGTTTCGATGCCAACGGTGAGACTGAGTGGCCCCGGTTCTTCGGTTATCATGACGACGGAACGCCTTCGTGGCTCCGTCCCGTCATTTTACCGGTTCGTGACGGCGGCCAGCCTCGAGACCAGACTGGAGACTTTTGCTCAAACCATTGAAGACAGAATCCTCGGCAAAGTCTACCAGGTGCTCGAGGGTACATCACGCGACAAAGGCAAGGCCCCAGTCACTGAAGAACCAACTGTTGCGTCACCTCCGCCCGAAACAGCAGCCCCCACTGCAGAACCCGGCCCGTGGGATGTTCCAACCGAAGAACTCCACGACATCCTCCTGGCCCGGCTTCAGAGCGCCACTCATCTGAATGAACGAGAGCTGGAGATCAAATGGCGGCTCGAGACACCGCTCTCATACCGTGGCGAGGCGGAGGCGTCGGCTCGACCACGCGATGACCCAGAAGATGAGGGTCATCCCGAGGGGGAGAAGAGACAGAACACGATGCTACAACCCCCGACGCAGCAGCTCACCCAAACCATCACCACCCAAACTACATCCACTACCCAAACCACCCAAAAGGGGCTTCTTCATCTAAAAAAGAAGCTTCTTCACCAGCCCACACTACCCCAGCCACTACAAGCCTCTCATCACCTCAATCCTCGGCCAGAAAAAGCCCATCCCTGCCTCATCAACCAGCTATCATCCAAAGTCCAGCAGTTGACGAGCCAAGAACAATCGAAGTGTACCGACACAAAATAGCTAGGCTTTTAATTTATTATAATGATGAAAGACATTTCAACCACTTCATTAAATGTTAGACATGTGATATGTAGGATCCAATCAAAGAATGAGCCATGATTATTCCTTTGAGGATTTTATATCATGTATATATTCACATACGTCTTTCCAAGAGATCTTTGGAAGAATCATAATGTAAGCTTGGAGCAAAAATTACTAGTACGTCTCATTATTTCTCTCTTGCAAAATTCGGGTTCTCCTCTAGCCATCCAAAGGGAGTTCTCGTCCTATATACGTCTCGGGGTCGGCGTGACGATCTTGTGCATAGCTATCAACCTAGGAGCGGTTTCGATACCGGGGGATCGGCGAAAGCTAGCAACGCCCTTCGCTTCAAGGGTAACGATCTTAACCCTTGCATGTATTTTATTTGTATCATATGTGTTTCTTTCAGCATCCGAGCGATCCGGGGCTAAGTGGGAATCCCGAAAAATTTTTAAATTCTGCACCGTCCCGGGTATTCGACTCGGGACACCCGGGGTTCCCCAACAGTGGTATCAGAGCCACGCTCGGATTTAGAAACGAGCATAAACGAACTCGAAACGATTTTGGTCGAGCAAAACGCTGAGTTGTTCATAGCTTTCACGCGTGAAACGTTCTCGGTTCGTAATTGCTGGCCGAATCGGCTTGTTAACGGGGCAGCGGTTTGGTTTGCTGCTCCTAAATGAAGGACAGCCGTGGCGAGTCATGTTGGCTTTACCAGACCCTCCACAAGGTAAGGCCGCGTGTTAAACACGCGTCTAGGGCTTGTAAGACATGGCCGGTTTTCCCAAAACATGGCCAAAACGAATTCCGGCAATACGTCGGACCGGGGAAGCATGCCATACCGGTCTGGGGTGAAGCCCTGACACCGGGACTGCCGGGTTCTGGTCCGACGGACCATTGAGATGGTCGTTATTCGTCGGAAACCAGCAACGTGTTTGGCTGCTTGTCAAGCAACCAAAACACGACTGAAATGGATTTCCGGAGATGCGCTGGGCTGGGACAGCACATCATACTGGTTCAGGGAGAAGCCCTGATTCCTGCTACGCTCTGTTCTTGTCCGACGAGGCTGCAGGGCAATCATGTTCTTCCGAAAACTCGAAGCGGTGTTGCTGCCCGCAACGCACGTGAAACGTGCATCGTGGGATCGGGCTTGTGACGGGCTGGTCCGGGTTGAAACTCCGGAGCTGGCAGCATACGGTTCTCGTCCTATGGCCTAGCGTGGTGGCGGCCCTGTTTTAGAGGTTAGGGTCTTCGAAACCCTTATGGGCTTGAACAAGGTTCGGCCGAATTCCATTTATTTTGGACCTAAAGTATGACTTGGGCCAAACTAAAGCCTTAAATGGGTTGGTCCCAAATAAAAGCCCAAATTTCGTTTCGGATTCTTTGAGAATTTAAATCGTCGCTTATATGTGTTTATGCTAAATTATATGATACATAAAGGCATCAGCGTGGACTTAGGCTATCTATTTTGACCGGATTATTTGTTAAGGGTAACAATGTTCCCCCCAGCTTTGTATTTATTTTATACGGGTTGTCTGGGACTGTTGATCCCCCCGTCTTGTACTTTACTAGTTTTATTAGATAAAATTATTTTAAGTATGGTGGCAAACAAGTACAAGATGACGTATACGCACAAGGAGGCTGATCGAGGACTTGGAGGTCGCTCAAGATGCGAGAGGTGTATTTTCTATAAAATAAATGTAGTAGAGTAGAAATAGTCCACGCTGGTCGTCTTGTAGGCAAACTAGGTTTACTATGAATTATATGCGTGTTGGTTTGACGTGATATGCATGCTTACGTGCTTAGGTATGAGACATATTCTCCCGTTTGATCTATACTAAGTGAGTAAAGGAACTCGGTTCCTGTCTTCTATCAAGCTCAATACTGTTGCGCCTTGGGTGTATGTGCGGTTTGTTCCGAGTTATCGGCTCCAAACATTTCTCCCTTGACGTAGGTAGTTTCGGTGCATTTGTCTTAACGCCGCTCTTCGAAACATATTCCGCCTTACAAAGTGTTATCCTACGGGCGGAATTTCCAAATGTTAGGATTGAGCAAGACGTTGATAGGTAGCACTTAGACGGTTATACCCAATATGCAGAGTTATCGTGAGGGTTCCTAACCGGAGACAAAAAGGTTGAAATACTCATTAGATGGGTTCATGTCAGACATGACGCCGTTCGATTAAATGAACTAACAAACTGTTAGGTTGAGGTTCGTTTATTGCGAAGCGGGGAACTCAACTCCACTATGAAACCATCGACAAGGTTTCCTAAATCTCAGTCGGGAGAATGAGATTTGAGAAAAATAGTGGGAGTCAAGCCAAATGAAAAGTCCTTATTTGTGCTTGATGAATAATACTTTGAACCTGACAATGCTTTATTTTCTGCAGATTATTTATTTTCTTTCTATAATATACAATGACGTCACCATTGATGACATTGATCACTCAAAACCATTTGGATGGTCCAAACTTAGCAGACTGGCTCCGAAATCTAAGGGTTATCCTTACTCTGGAACGCTTAGAGTACGTCCTCGAAGGACCTGCACCACTTGAACCCGGGGAGGGTACGAGTGATGCTGACCGAGAGTTTCATGCGAAATGGTTGGATGATTGTGCTCGGGTCAAGGCCTATATGCTTGCTGGGATGAACAATGATCTCCAGCGCAGTCATGCTGACATGAGTGTGCGCGAGATATTGCATCATCTGAGGCAACTTTATGGGGAACAATCGAGAACATCTCGATACATCGCCTCTGAAAAGCTCTTCCATACCAAACTGGCTGAAGGCGCTGATCTGTGCGCAAGTTGATTGGATATGCTGAGGAGTTGGCTTCTCTCAATTTTCCTATTCCTCACGAGCTTCAGATTGATCTGATCCTTCAGTCGCTACCCGCATCGTTCTTGCAGTTTGTTATTAACTGCAATCTGAGCGATCGCAGATTCACTTTGTCTGATCTAATGAATCAGCATATTCAGACTCAGAGTTAGATAAGAAAGGCAAAGGGAAAACATATAGCTCTTTTTGTGACTACGAAGTCTAAGAGATCGAAGTCAAACAAATTCACTAAGCCTAAAGGAGGGATAAAAAAAAAAGGGCAAGGCTAAAAAGAACGTACCAAAAGGTCCAAAGGCAACTGACAAGTGTCTTTACTGCCAAGGGTTGGGCCATTGGAAAAGGGACTGTCCTAAGCTTCGAGCTGATGGGGCTTCATAATGTTTTGGAAACTTATTGTTCTTTTACTGTATTTTCCACTTCATGGATTCTTGACTCAGGGGCTAGTGCCCATATTTGTGTTTTGAACCAGGGTCTGGAACGAAGTAGGAAGCTGGGTGAGCGGAGATTTTGATAAACGTTGGAAGTGGACATAGTGTACCGGCTACTCATGTTGGAACAAAGACTCTCGTATTATCTTCTGGACATTTACTATTGCTTTCTGATGTACTTGTGTTGCCCAAGGGGCTTAAAAATATTATCTCTATTCCTGTTTTGAGCAGACTCGGATATCAATTCCGTTTTAGTAATAATATTTGTGAAATTTATTTTGGAAATAAATGCATTGGAAATGCAATGTTATTAAATGGTTTATATTATTTGAATGTCCAAGACGAGATAAAAAATGTGAATGCAATTCCAACAAACATAAATTAGAGTTAAACAAAAAGTATTTGTGGCATCTTAGACTTGGTCAAGCCGGAGTTCGAAAGATTCAAGAGTTAGAAAAACATGGCATAATTAAGTCGTTGGGATCTGATTCCTATCCAACTTGCGAATCTTGTATCCTTGGTAAGATGACTAAGTCACCCTTCACCGGGACATTCCAAAGAGCCACAGATCTTTTGGGTTTAATACACACTGACGTTTGTGGACCGTTTGGAATTATGGCCCGCGGTAATTTCCACTATTTTGTGACCTTCACAGATGATCACTCTCGTTACGGTTTAGTGTATCTGATGAAGCGCAAGTCCGAAACGCTTGATAAGTTCAAGGAATTCAAGATATTAGTGGAAAAACAAACTGGGAGACAAATAAAAGTCGTTCGATCAGATCGAGGTGGCGAATATGTGAGTCTCGAGTTTGATGAGTTCTTAAAAGAGAACGGGATCATTTCACAGTTTACTCCGCCCGGAACACCACAATTTAATGGTGTTGCCGAGCGCAGAAATCGAACATTATTGGATAAAGTTCGATGTATGCTTAGCTATACAGATCTCTCGATATCTTTGTGGGGATATGCCTTGCAAACTGCCGTTTATATTTTGAACAGAATCCCTTCAAAGTCTGTTCATCAAGTTCCTTACGAAATTTGGAATGTTAAGAAACCCAGCTTAAATCACATGACGATTTGGGGTTGCTCCACCTTTGTGAAAAAGCTGATAACAGACAAACTTGAATCGAGGTCAATGAAAGAACGTTTCATAGGGTATCCTGAGGACTCCATGGGATACTACTTTTACTTCCATGATCATCAAAGAATCGCCGTAGCCATACATGCCCACTTTCTCGATGACGAGTTCGTTCGATATGATGGAGTAGGTAGGGAAGTAACTCTTGAAGAGTTAAATGAAACGACTCCAGAAAGTTTAGTGCCGGAAAGCACTGAGGAGCAGTCTCAGACGCAATCAGAATTACGCAGGTCGGGTAGAATATCTCGCATGCCTGAGAGATATGGTATGGTACACATCGAGCACGAAGATGCTGCGATGGAAGGGATCATCAGTGATGACCCCACTACCTTTGACCAGGCAATAATGGATATTGACTCACTGAAATGGCTTGATGCTATGAAAGCAGATATGGACTCTATGCACGCCAACCAGGTCTGGACTCTAGTAGATCTGCCTGATGGTTTTAGACCAATAGGGTGCAAATGGATCTACAAGAAAAAGATTGGATCTGACGGACTGGTTGATACCGACAAAGCTAGGCTTGTTGCAAAAGGGTATACTCAAAAAGAAGGCATTGACTATGAGGAAACCTTTTCACCAGTTGCAATGATTAAGTCCATCCGTATTCTGCTTGCTATAGCAGCACACTATGATTATGAGATCTGGCAGATGGATGTGAAAACTACTTTCCTAAATGGACTCCTCCAGGAGGAGATCTACATGGAGCAGCTCAAGGGTTTTACATCACAAGCAGATGCTCAAAAGGTGTGCAAATTAAACAAGTCCATATATGGACTTAAACAAGCCTCGAGGAGTTGGAATCTTCGATTTGATGAAGTAGTTAGACATTATGGATTCATAAAAAATGAAGATGAGCCTTGCGTCTACAAAAAAGAGTAGTGGGAGTAAGATATCGGGATGCTCTCTGAGGTGAAAGCATGGCTTTCAACCGAATTCTCCATGAAAGACCTGGGAGAAGCAACCTACATTCTAGGTATTCGTGTAACGTCCCCGTTCCTATTTCCTTTCTATACACACATAAAAATTTTCGCATTTCAAAACCCTTTACATATCATACGAACGGGTGCGTACATCCTGACGTATCACTTCTACACATATTCTATGTCACATGTAATATACATGTATTCACATACGAAAGTCGATAATGTTTTCTTAAACTGTATGCAGACGATGAACAGAGGGAAGCTGGATAGGAATGTAGCTGGCCGACCTTGAATCCATGTCGTTACGCGGAAGCTTTACTCTACTAAGTTTGCTCGTAATCTACAATCACTGTGAAGACAACAATTCAGAGTATGATCGCAACATGTAAATCTATAAACATAAAGTCATGAGCATATGAGATTCACATAATCATCATTTTGTCATGTACGCATTTCTATCATATAACCAATTGTTCAATTCATCGAATTCATAACATCATCTTTTCCATTGAATTCGTGTCATCATCGAATTCGTATCATCATCATTTCCATCATAATGTCATGTCGTCAAATCATCAAACATATAACAATCGTTCCCATGATTCCTATAACATATGCAATTCTATATGATGACACTCCCGTTATGAACCCGCCCGTCAACGAACAATCGATCATGTGTGTGCCCATGCATGGGACTCTGTAGGCATTTCTTTCTTTTGGTGCCTGTACAGGACTCTGTCATCCCTCGATTTGTAGGGACGTAACCGTGGCATAATACATCGCACCATCCAAAGCCGTAGCAGTCATAACGGTTTCTCCCTTTTTGTAACATATGTATGCACATGACATATGACATAAAGTCGTACAAATCAAATCAATTCATACAGTTCATGTATACCACATAATTCATCGCTTTTCACGTATATCACATACTCTGTAAATCATATTGCAAGAGATACTGCAAATAACCATATCAGAACATCATAATTTCAAAGATCTCATGAACACTAACATCGAATCACATAGGCACATAAGGTACACGTTGCCGATCATACTCACAGGTTTACGCTTATAATCCTTTCCTTTTTCAGTCGACTCTGTCCTTGCCTTTTTCGGGGTCTCGACCTATAACCATATCGGTTCACAAATCAATATGTAGTCTATGAACATATTTTGCATGAATTTCTATAAATGACATGAACCTGACTGTTTTCCCTTTGATACCTATTATTTTTGGGATTTTACATTTGTAGTAAAATACTCATTCGGATCCTTTCAGTATTCACTTAACTTTTTCGGGTACCATTCTTATTCAAGTACTTCCAGTTATTATATTTACTTTCGGGTAGTCACTTTTAGTAGTATATAGATTTCGGGTATACATAAATTTCAGTAACAACTTTTCGAGTACCCAGTCTTTCAGATTTTCGGGTAACATACATTTTCAGGTAACATACATTTTCGGATAACATGTTTATTCGAATAACTTTCGAATAACATGTTTATTCGAATAATTCCTCTTTTCAATTTTTTGGGTAGCATTTCTATTCGAGAAATCTTTAAATTTTCAGATACATGCTTATTTGAATAGCTATAGATTTTTCCCAGTAACATAATAAAGTCTTTAATAATTCTATATGATCGATAATAATTCTATCATCTAAGCATCATATACATATCGAAATCATACCTTATGAATGAGAACACATATATCCTTATATTCGTTCCCTATATCCTGAAAATAATTTCATTTGAACCCTTATACGAAAGAAAACATAATTTAAGGATTTCGTATATGTTTATTTATGTATATACCTTTTGAATTCTCCTTTCACTTGTATATTTAGCCGATGATTCGTAACAAAGCTTTGAAGACTTTACTGTTCTTGAGTTTTTCCCTTGAGAGAATGAATAATATTTCGTTGTGGCTAAGTATATAAAATGATAAGTTTTTAATTGCTTAGTAAACTACTGATTAAAATATGAGGTGTCAGCTTCTCTTACTTTGCTTTCACTTTGGGTTTTCGTTTCCTTTATATGGTTTACGAATGAGGTTTTCGAATGATAAACTATTATTTTATTCTTACAACTTTCGGGCTTCAATATTTTCGGGTATCAATTTTCGCCGTTTTATTTTTCGGCTTTAAACTTTTCGGGTCTTTTATTTTCGGCATTTATTCGTATTTCGGGCCTTAGACATTTTCGGGTATTACACTTTCGCCGTTATTTTTATTTTTCGGGCTCAAAACTTTTTCGGGTATAGACTTTTAGTGTTGATTCACTTTTCCGGCTTCAATATTTTCGGGTATCATTTCTTTTCGCCGTTTAATGTTTCGGGCCTAAACTTTTTGGGTCCTTACACTTTCTTTTCGGTACTTTAATATTTTTCAGTGTCTAACATTTCTGGTATCTCAATAGTTTTCGATTTTTCCTTCTGTCTGATTCCTGAAAATAATCTATCACACTGATCAAACCTTATAATAAAATGCAACACATATACAATCATATAAATGCATGAATCTATGAAATAAGGTTTTGGTTTCGGTTCCTGACAATTCGCCTTTTTAGAGATCGAGCAAAAAGAATAATAGGTTTGTCCCAGGCCCTTTACTTAGAAAAAACTCTGAAAAAGTATCAGATGGATGTTTCTACGAAAGGGTTCTTTCCTATGCGGCATGGGATTCATCTCTCAAAATCTATGTTCCCTCGTAATGAGGAAGATAAAAAAGAGATGAATGGAGTTCCCTATGCATCTGCAGTGGGTAGTCTAATGTACGCGGCTTTGCACGCGGCCCGACATTGCATACGCTGTAAGCGTAGTTAGTCGGTATCAGTCTAACCCTGGTAAAGAACACTGGACATCAGTAAAGAATATTCTAAAGTACCTTAGACGGACTAAGGATATGATACTGATAGATGGTAATGGAGAATTAGAACTGAATGGTTATATCGATTCGAATTTCCAAGTCAGACGTACCGGAAATCTACTTCTGGTTTCGTCTACACGCTTAATGGTGGAGCTGTGTCTTGGAAAAGCTCCAAGCAGAGCACGACTGCTGATTCCACCACTGAAGCGGAGTATATAGCAGCATCTTAGTCAGCTAAGGAGGGTGTTTGGATGAAGAAGTTCTTAGAAGAACTCCAAGTTGTTCCAGGCATTGTGGATCGACCGCTGCCATTGTGGTGCGACAATAGCGGTGCAATCGTTCAAGGCAAGGAACCAAGGTCTCATAGTAAATCCAAAAGGTCTCATAGTAAATCCAAACATAGAGAAAGAAAATACCACGTGTTGCGTGGGTTCGTTGAAAATGGCTACATAGCCGTGCAGAAGATAGCATTCGCGGAAAACGTGGCTGACCCATTCACCAAGCCTCTATCACAGGCAGTGCTTGATAGACACCTCGAAAAAATGGGGTTAAAATATCATAGCACATGGCATTGAGTGCAAGTGGGAGATTGTTAGGAATATGCCCTCGGAATGCCATTCGAGGATGTAATGAATAGGGCATTAAAATATAATGTATTATTCGCTTGATATTTGAATGTTATATTCGAATATTATATATATGAAATAAATATTTTATTTATTACTTTTAATAGGCATATTATTTATTTACCAATATTTCTTACTAGGCATCCGGTAAGAAGGTAAATAAATAAAACACAAACGTTTGGAGTTTAGTCACTGATTCTCATGGATGAGAGATGAGGCACCAGTGAGCTATTATTCTCAAACGTTAAATACGTCCATAAGTCTCAGGCTCCAGTCGGGTGCTGGAATTGCCGATCACGACTTATTTGTCGATGACTCTTATATGATTGTGCCAATCATACACTTGGGAAAGTGGGAGGTCGTGACATTGATATGAGTTGAATCAAGGGATTAACTTATATTTGGACACTGACTCGTAATCGAACGATCACATGGCTAATTACTCTTGGAGCGTCAATGATCGATCGATTGACTATAGTAGTATACGTGAACCTTAGACTGAAGGGGTCACTGACGGAGTTGACTTCAGGGTCTTGACTTGTCACTAGCATTGCTAGACCCACATTGTTCGGAGACGAACATGGGACGGCAGCGAAATGCGGTCTTGACAATGAAGAGTGACTGCCGGGCTTGACAGCTGAGAGGGATTCACAGTCTCGTTAGTAATCGAGATATATGTCCTATATATATTCGAGGACGGGAAATTATGAAGTCTTTGGCCAAAGCAATAAACTAACTAACGTGAGACGTTGAGTGCAGTTTAGTAATTTCGCCAGTCACGAATTTATCATAGTATCGAGTTAATGAGTTTGACGCAACCATGACTCTCACTTGATCCGGACATATGTGAAGGGTTTATACATTTGACAAAAATCTATAGTCGGTTCGTGAATTATGATTAAATCAAATCGTACTCAACTCGGGATCAGTTCGGTACCACGGGATTGGCTAGGTGAATACTGAACTCTTGGATTCCTCCCAGTGCCGGTTGAGACGAACCAATAGAGTCGGGCTTAAAAAGGATCACTGAGGTAGTATCGATCAAAAAGAGAGTAATAGACTTAGAGTCGTTCTGTAAGACGGTGAACGTATGTTGGACATCAATAAAACTAATTGAAGGTTGGGCTCGAAATTATTTTAAGTGTGGAATGGAATAAGGCCAAAGGCCGAAAATTATATTAAGTTATTATTAGATAATAGACTTAATTAATTTAAATCCAACTTAAATAATAAGGGTTAAAATGGTATTACACCCTTGTATAATTTCGATATTATTAATTTGATTAATTAAATAATTTCGAAAAAATATTAATTTGATTAATTAAATATTTCGAAATTATTAAATAAAAAAAAAGGAAGTGGTTAACTTGTCATTTTCATGATTGCAAAATAATTGATTCGATCAACAATTTGCAAAGGATAATAATTAGGGCAAAGATGTACCGACACAAAATAGCTAGGCTTTTAATTTATTATAATGATGAAAGACATTTCAACCACTTTATTAAATGTTAGACATGTGATATGTAGGATCTGTTAGGATTATTTTATTGTGTTCAATTAATTAGAATTATTTTTGTAGCTTATTTTATTAGATTCTATTAAAAGAGAGGCTTAGTGTAATTGGGCTTTGTTAGGAGCCCAAGTATTATATATCAAAATGTGGTATAAATACTTGAACCCTAACACATAATAAAATGTGTATTGTGTGAAAATCAAAGTGAGCCTCCAACCTCTCAAGAACACACAACACCCCACGCGAGCTCGAATTCTTCCGACCTTCAAATCATGGTAAGATCGTTTAAATATATGTTTAATTGGATAATCTTAGAACTTACAAGTGGTATCAGAGCCACGCGCGTTAAGATTTGAGTCAAATTTTTCGTTTTTATTTTTCTGTGTTCATCGCATGTTCTTCAAAATTTTCGAAAAATTTGACATGTTTTGGTGTTTAAATGCTTGATTGAGTGTTTAGGAGTTAGGATATAAGTGTTTCGATCTTTACCCAGGGCTAATTTGATTGATTTTGTGTTTGGAGATCGAAAAGTGGGTTCAGTGTTTTCGCAGAAAAGTTTTCGGCACTGTTTCGAAACTCACTGCGAAAACTTAGTTCGAAAACCCACTTCGCAACCCGACGCAGCAGCTCACCCAAACCATCACCACCTAAACTACATCCACTACCCAAACCACCCAAAAGGGGCCTTCTTCATCTCAAAAAGAAGCTTCCTCACCAGCCCACACTACCCCAGCCACTACAAGCCTCTCACCACCTCAATCCTCGGCCAGAAAAAGCCCACCCCTGCCTCATCAACCAGCTACCATCCAAAGTCCAACAGTTGACGAGCCAAGAACAATCGAAGTGTACCGACACAAAATTTTATTATAATGATGAAAGACATTTCAACCACTTCATTAAATGTTAGACATGTGATATGTAGGATCCAATCAAAGAATGAGCCATGATTATTCCTTTGAGGATTTTATATCATGTATATATTAACATACGTCTTTCCAAGAGATCTTTGGAAGAATCATAATGTAAGCTTGGAGCAAAAATTACTAGTACGTCTCATTATTTCTCTCTTGCAAATTTCGGGTTCTCCTCCAGCCATCCAAAGGGAGTTCTCGTCCTAGATACGTCTCGGGGTCGGCGTGACGATCTTGTGCATAGCTATCAACCTAGGAGCGGTTTCGATACCGGGGGATCGGCGAAAGCCAGCAACGCCCTTCGCTTCAAGGGTAATGATCTTAACCCTTGCATGTATTTTATTTGTATCATATGTGTTTCTTTTAGCATCCGAGCGATTCGGGGCTAAGTGGGAATCCCGAAACAATTTTAAATTCTGCACCGTCCCAGGTATTCGACTCGGGACACCCGGGGTTCCCCAACACGATGAACTCTACAACCCTCATGATGCGGTTGAGAGATACATTCTCAATGAAGACTGGCTGCATCAACCGACCACTCCCGAACTAACCAAGAGCTTAATGGAAAATGCCAGACACTTCGTGAAGAAGGCGGCCATAAGTTTAGTTCGGATAGGTGAGGAGGAACTCGAGGAAGGCGACGACTACAACGCCGAAATACCAGAACTTCCCGAGCTTCTCCAACACAGAGTGGTGGACGTGGATGATCCTCCAATGAAATCCAGAATAGGAGACGACCTGAACCTGCCTTGGAAGAATACCAAGATCGTGGCACCATTCCAAGAAGAAATTCGTAAACGAATCTGGAGAAAGGAGGATCAGCTCAAGAAGTTGAATGAGCTGGAGCTGAGGGGCATGACCCATCTCTCGGAACAAAGAGCCAACCTGTACCTGCTAAGTCTCCGTCGAAGACTTATGTTCGAGGGAAAAGGAAATGACCTGGAGGCTCTCCAAAGAGAAGAGAAGAAGAGGCCAAGAATTTCGAAGATGACGGGTGTTCGGACGGATCTCTTCTGCTCCATAGCCTTGCATATCTACCAAATTCAAAGACATGATGGAACGGTGGAAGAGTTAAATGAAGCAGATCTCGCCTATCTCAGATCAGAACCCCGAATGCAAGTTGGGCTACAACACGCTGAAGAGATTCATGGTGCGCCAGATCAAATACGCTGCATCGCACGACCTTCAAATGGCGCTCGAAAGCAACCTAAAGAAGGTGAATCTCACAAAGCCCTCCTTCGAAAGCCCCGAATCTAAAGATTTCGGTGAAGGCCACATCTTTGATGGAGAAGATCCATCAGTGGTCTACATCAACTTTAAGGGCAACAAGAGGTTGATGAAGACGTCGGAAATTTCAAAATTCTCCGATGGAACCCTCCTGATCATACGAGACAAGTTGAAAAGAATTTTGGAGAGGTTAAATGCTGAGGAGTATGAAGTCCAAGCCAAGTTCCAAAAGATGACAGAGATAATATCTGACAAGCTTGGACATCGTAGATGGATACTAGCGTACGAGTACAAGTTAGGATTCAGAAGATCCGTCTACGAGCTGGTGAGACCCAAGAAGAAGAAGACGTCTAAGCGAAAAGGACACTAAGGGGGAGATTGTTAGGAATCTTTTGTAGTGTCCTTAGTCTTGGGTCTATTTTGTAATTAGTGGTTTTGGGGACTAGTTTGGGAAAGTGTAATAGTTTTGGTAAGAGCCTTAATATACCAACAAATGTGGTATATAAGGCTCCATTTGCCCTTCTAGGGTTTTTATCAAAAGAAATTCAAAGCTAGCCACCTAGTACTTTCAAAAGTAAGAAACACACACTTCACACACACTAAAGGTGTAGCTCGAGTTTTAGGTTTAATCCATTCTTTTGATCCTTGTTTGGTAACAAACGGACCAACACACATCTTCAAAAGGTTAACAAAAAAACCTACATTGAACACACTCCACACGCGTACTCTGTGACAAAAAAAATCATGTTTATGTGAGGAATCGTTTACCTTTGTATCGACACGCTTCAAGCATTTGTTTGACGAGAAATCTTTCAGGATCTTGATCAACTAATAAAACATGAATTTCACGAATCTTTGTACGAAACGACTCAGTCATTGAAGTATTTCCCTGACCTATGCTCTCGACATTGGTGAATCCAAACATGATGTTGATCCTAAAAAAAACAACTAAGTGTAGTAACTTCTTACTCTAGGTTAATAAAGATATCAAAAGTATTTATTAAAATGAGAACTTCAAAAGATAAATTACTAGAAAGAAAATGGATGAAGTTGTAGAAAGATTTAATTTTTTTTTGTAAAGAATGAAAGAGTGGATTTAGTTATGCTTTATATAGAATTTTGCAGTAATAATTACGACACCTCGATTTGTGAAATGAAGAAATATTATTAATTGAGATTGGTCCATTTAAATAACACCAATTTTTAAATTCACCATAAAACCATAATGGATAATTGTTCATGTGTAAAAATGTGGAAAATTTTACCTGCAATGACCAATTTAATCATTAGGGTTCACATGATGATAGCAGTGTGATAGAAGTTTATTTTTTATCATAATATTTTGTTTTATTTTATAAGCTTATGAAGAGTATCTCCCAATTCTAATGTTATATTCTTTTGTAATTATTTTTTAATTCACACTGTATGAATCCTCATGGGCAGTTGTTTTGGTGTCCAAATGTGGGGTCTTTACCTTGGGCTGATTAATTTGGCCATGATGTTTGCAAAAGCTTAGTTAGTATTAAATTATTTTCTTGTCAAGATCTTTAATAATTTTATTTATAGTCTTATAAAAAGTGACATTTGTTATAAAATATTATAACTATTAAGTATTTTACTAATGACGATATAATTAGAGAGATAATAACTTCTTTTCTTTAATACTTTCTCTTATCTTTTTACACATCCCAAATCACCTATTTATACACAAATTCATCCAATTACATCCACAAAATAAAATATTACATCAACCACACAAAAATCTCATCTACCATTCTAATCAATAAAATAATCACAACCTCCATTCTAAACCACTCCTTTTACTTAACCACCATTCCAAACAATATACATCCACATATTTATTTAATATTTCATAATACTCCCCCTTGGATGTATATTAAGGAATATGCCTCGCTAAAACCTTACTAGGAAAAATCCAGCGGGATAAAAACCTAGTGAAGGAAAAAGAGTACATACTTCCTTTTGTACGCTTTCACTTGTTGTCTCATTAAAAACCTTACTGGGAAAACCTCATAGGGAAAAAACCACAGTTAAGGGAAAAAGAGTACAACGCGCACTTGCTCCCCCTGATGACAATATCACTTCAGATCTCGAAGTTTTCGAACTCCAATTGAATATACTAATTTTCTAAAAATAATGGGAGGAAGTGCTTTTGTAAATAAATCTGCAAGATTTTCGCTTGATCGCACTTGTTGTACATCAATATCACCATTTTTCTCCAAATCATGTGTAAAGAAAAATTTCGGTGAAATATGTTTTGTTCTATCCCCTTTAATATATCCTTCCTTTAATTGGGCAATACATGCCGCATTATCTTCATATAAAATCGTTGGAAGTAATTTCTCAGATAATATCCCACAAGTTTGCTGTATATGTTGAATTACCGATCGCAACCAGACACATTCTCGACTAGCTTCATGAATTGCTAGAATTTCTGCATGATTAGATGAAGTGGCAGTTAAACTTTGTTTAACTGATCGCCATGAAATAGCGGTTCCACTATATATAAATAAATAACCAGTTTGCGATCGAGCATTATGTGGGTCAGATAGAAAACCAGCATCTGCATACCCAATTAAATCTGCTTTCGATTCATTTGAATAGAACAATCCCATATCAGTTGTTCCTTGAAGGTATCAAAATATCCGTTTAACCCCGTTCCAATGTCTACTAGTCGGTGACGAACTATATCTCGCCAATAAATTTACAGCGAACGCAATATCAGGCCGCGTATGACTCGTAAGATACATTAGTGCTCCAATAGCACTGAGATATGGTACTTCGGGACCAAGTAATTCTTCATCATTTTTACGAGGTCTAAATGGATCTTTATTCACGTCTAATGATCGGACAATCATCGGAGTATCCAATGGATGAGCTTGATCCATGTAAAATCTTTTCAATACCTTTTTCGTATATGTCTCTTGATGTACAAATATCCCATTCTTCAAATATTCAATTTGCAGTCCAAGATAAAATTTCGTCTTTCCGAGATCTTTCATTTCAAACTCCTTTTTTAAACAAATAACAGCATTTGATAACTCTTCGGGAGTTCCAATTATGTTAATATCATCAACATAAACTGCGATGATAACAAATTCACTTTTACGCCTTCTCATAAATATACAGGGGCAAGTTTGATCATTTTTGTACCCCTCTTTCAATAAATATTCACTCAGGCGATTATACCACATATGTCCAGATTGCTTTAATCCATAAAGCGATTTATTCAGCTTAATCGAGTACTCGTGTCGGGGCCCTGAATTTTCAGGCAACTTAAATCCCTCGGGAAGTCTCATATATATGTCACTGTCAAGTGATCCATATAAATAAGCGGTGACAACATCCATAAGACGCATATCGAGTCCTTCACGTACTGCCAGACTAATTATATAACGAAAAGTAGTTGCATCCACCACAGGAGAATATGTCTCCTCATAATCAATACCAGGTCGTTGTGAGAAGCCTTGTGCAACAAGTCGTGCTTTGTATCTCACAATTTCGGCGTTTTCATTCCTCTTTCTGATGAAAACCCATTTATATCCAACCGGCTTTACATTTTCTGGTATGCGGACTACAGGTCCGAAAACTTTTCGTTTCTCAAGTGATTTCAATTCTGCCTCGATTGCATCTTTCCATTTTGGCCAATCATTTCTTTGTCTGCATTCTTGTACAGACCTTGGTTCATGATCCTCATTCTCATTCATCTCATTCATTTCATGTAGCGCTACGTTAAATGAGAATTTATCGTCAACGTTGACTTTTACTCGGTTCCATCTAATTCCATTTTGGGCATAGTTTATCGAGATCTCTTCATTATCATTATTCTCAGAATTTTCAGGTACCTTATTTTCATTCTCATAATCATTAATGCCCATTGACTCTTCTAGAGTCGATAAATCCTCGACTGGACCATTCTTATTATTTGCTCCTTTTCTTTTTCGAGGATTTTTATCTTTGGAACCCGAGGGCCTGCCACGTTTCAATTGTGGTCTAGGCTCGATAACACTCTTTGTATGTTCTGCAGGAACATCGATTTTTGCAGGAGCATTAACAGCTGGTATATGTGACTTAGTCACTCTTTTAAGGTCAGTAAAGCTATCTGGCAGTTGATTAGCTAATCCTTGTAAATGAATTATCTTTTGAACTTCTAGTTCACATTCTTTCGTTTGAGGATCATAATGATTTCTCCAGTTGATTTAGCGACATATTCTTTTCCAGCTGTTTCATTTCTCCCCCTAATGTCGGAAAATTCGATTCATCAAAATGACAGTCGGCAAATCTAGTCGTAAATAAATCTCCAGCTAAAGGTTCTAAATATTTTATTATTGATGGAGATTCAAATCCGACATATATTCCCAACCTCCTTTGAGGTCCCATCTTAGTGCGTTGTGGTGGAGCAATTGGAATATAAACCGCACATCCAAAAATTCTCAGATGGGAAATATCTGGTTCCTGACCATAAACCATTTGTATCGGGGAGATATCATTATAACTTGTTGGCCTGATGCGTATTAGTGCAGCTGCATGTAATATAGCATGTCCCCAACAAGATGAAGGAAGTTTCGACTTCATTAATAATGGTCTTGCAATTAATTGCAACCTTTTAATTAATGATTCTGCAAGACCGTTTTGCGTATGAACATGTGGCACGGGGTGCTCAACATCAATTCCAATAGACATGCAATAATCATTAAATGCCTTGGAAGTGAATTCACCAGCATTATCAAGTCGTATTTTCTTTATAGGGTAATCTGGAAAATGTGCTCTTAATCGAATCAACTGAGCAAGCAATCTCGCAAAGGCTACATTGCGTGTTGATAACAAACATACATGAGACCATCTAGTTGATGCATCGATCAATACCATGAAGTATCTAAATGGTCCACACGATGGATGTATCGGTCCACAAATATCACCTTGTATACGTTCCAAAAATCTTATGGATTCATTCTTTATTTTTACTGGTGATGGTCGAATAATCAACTTTCCTTTAGAGCAAGCAGCACATGATAATTCATTAGATTGAAGAATCTTCTGGTTCTTCAATGAGTGTCCACGTGAATTTTGAATTATTTTTCGCATCATAACTGAACCGGGATGGCCCAACCGGTCATGCCAAACAACAAATTTACTGTCATTAATAAAC
Organism: Lindernia subracemosa; assembly: GCA_028392965.1. Taxonomy (NCBI): domain Eukaryota; kingdom Viridiplantae; phylum Streptophyta; class Magnoliopsida; order Lamiales; family Linderniaceae; genus Vandellia; species Vandellia subracemosa. Next base: position 637,350 of record JAQPCC010000030.1, read on the forward strand.
TTCTGGTTTATGATAGCATATGATTCAATCGTTCTAAAATATGTATAATATAGGCCAGAATCAAAAGATGGTAATATTTCCATAATTTGTTTACCATTCGAAGTTACTTTTGTAATGTGCAAATATTCAATATCTCCATTTTCTGCAGTCTCAACGTGATATCCATTATGTCGAATAGCTTTAAAGCTTAATAAATTTCTTTGAGACTTAGGAGAATACAAGGCATTTTCAATCATCAGCCTTGTCCCTCTAGGCAGTAAAACATTAGCTCTTCCGGAGCCTTCAATTATATTTGTGCTGCCTGATATAGTAATAACACTGGCCCTTTTCATATCAAGATGATCGAAATATTTCTTATTTTTCAGAATCGTATTAGTCGTTGCACAGTCTGCAAGACATAATTCTCCATTGCACATGCTCGCATCCATCAAATAAATATCCTTTATAAACAAACACATAATATTTATTAATGAAAAAGAAATATTGCATTACAAACATATAGATAACTTAAAACAAATAAAACACACATAGTAAAACATAATACATAAATAAAATCAAAGCAGATTAATTTTCTTCGATCAGAAAATCCGAAGCCTCTAAATGAGCATTTTCATCATTGGCATCAGAGGTAGAGGGGAATTCTCCCTGAACAAAATTCATTTCAATTTTCTTTCCTTTGCCCTTCTGAGATTCTTGATATAACTCAACAAGATGTTTGGGCGTACGACAATTGCGCGACCAATGGCCAGAACCACCGCAACGATAACACTTTTCATCATTATTCTTTTGTTCAGTTTGCCTCTTCTCATCTTTATTATCATAAATTTTCCTCTTCTGGGGAAGATTTTGATGACTGCCACGATAATTATGATAACCACCACGATGATACTGATAACCACCACCATAATATCCTCGGCCACGACCTCGGCTTTGACCACGACCTTGACCACGACCACGTCCACGGCCGCGAAATCCACCACGACCACGTCCACGATCATTACCCCGACTATTATCATTATTAGTTTTGACTGCATTCGCTTCAGGGAGTGCAGTAGAACCAGTCGCTCGGGATTCGTGATTTTTTACCAGCAATTCATTATTTTGCTCAGCCAAAAGTAAGCAAGAAATTAAATCGGAATACTTTTTAAATTTTCTCTCCCGATATTGCTGTTGTAATATCATATTCTGCGGATGGAACGTGGTAAATGTTTTCTCCAGCATATCATTATCGGTAATTATCTCTCCACATAATTTCAGTGTGGAAGTAATTCTATAAACAGCAGAATTATATTCGCTTACCGATGAAAAATCCTGCAATCGTAAATTCAGCCATTCGTACTTTGCATTGGGAAGAATAACGGTGGTCAGATGGCTATATCGCTCTTTCAGATTTTTCCACAACTCAGCTGGATTCTTTTCTGTCAAGTATTCAACTTTCAGATTTTCGTGAATATGGTGGCGAAGAAAAATCATGGCTTTCGCCTTGTCTTGTATAGTTGTTGTTTTCGTGGGATCAATAGTGTCACCTAAACCTTTTGCTGTCAAATGGGTTTCGGCATCTTGAACCCAAGGTAAATAATTTTTGCCAGTGATGTCGAGTGCAACAAACTCAAGACTCGTCAAATTCGACATTTACTATAATAAAATACAAAACATGTTATAATAATTAAAATACAAAACATGCTATAATAATTAAAACATTATACAAAAAAAATATAATTAATCTTCTTTTAAATCTTCTTTTAAATCTTCTTTTGTAAAAGTTCTGATGAAAAACGATATCCACATCCATATAAGTGTCGCCGTAAAAATAATCATGACCAATAGATTAAACATCAGATAGAGCGACATCCTTCAATTACAAAAATGTAAAATAAGTTTCTTGATTATAAGATCAAGGGAAAAAATACAATTAATCATAATATTTAAAAAGCCTTAAAAATATTATCCACATAGCGGTAAGGATCACCGTAAATAAAGTAAGAAGAAGAAGATCCATCTTTGTATAAAACGACATGATTCTATAATTGAAAAATAACATAATAATTAGATAACATAGATAAATTATTATTAGTATCTTTAATAACGATAATATTGTAAATAAAATGTTAAGTAAATCTGGGAGAATGACCGATCCAAGTCAAATTCGTAATTAGGCGGTACTCCGCTCTAAAGCAAATTTGTAATTAGACGGTAATCCAACCCAAATTTTTAATAACGATAATATTGTAAATATGTTAAGTAAATCTGGGAGAATGACCGATCCAAGTCAAATTCGTAATTAGGCGGTACTCCGCTTAAAGCAAATTTGTAATTAGACGGTAATCCAACCCAAATCATTTTTTTTAAAAAAAAATTCCACATGCCAACACCGGGGATCGAAATCTGGACCTCTCGTCACTTGTAATGACGATATTCCGCGAAACCACTCGGCTATCGACGTTTTAGTTATAAATTTTAAAATTAAATATTTATTATATATAACATTATTAGAGAATGATTAATGTAAATACAAAATAAAATTTCCATACCTAAACTCGTACAATATCTTCGACGGAGGTTGAAACTGATGACGGAGAGCGCTCGTGCTGATAACGTGTTATAAAATATTATAACTATTAAGTATTTTACTAATGACGATATAATTAGAGAGATAATAACTTCTTTTCTTTAATACTTTCTCTTATCTTTTTACACATCCCAAATCACCTATTTATACACAAATTCATCCAATTACATCCACAAAATAAAATATTACATCAACCACACAAAAATCTCATCTACCATTCTAATCAATAAAATAATCACAACCTCCATTCTAAACCACTCCTTTTACTTAACCACCATTCCAAACAATATACATCCACATATTTATTTAATATTTCATAATAACATTGATCTTAATTTAAAAAATAAACGACATATTTAGATATTTAAATAAATGAAAACAGATAAAATATTTAAAATCTCTAACAATCATCCCCAATAAATTTAAACTAGTATTTGTGCATACTCTATGTGTGTGCTATAAAATATAAATATATATTATAATATAAAATTTAATTGTAAATTATTTTTAAGAATATGGAAAGAAAAAATTATTTGTGAGAACATGATTATAATAAATAAAAAATTAATGAATAGAATAGTAATTAACTAAATTCAAATAAGTATTAAAAGGGACAAAATAGTAATTTTACCTAACTTTTCTCAACATAGTGGGTGGTTTTTTTATATAGTTTATTAATTATTTTATATTTTATTAATTTTGACAGACCAAATTAGACGGTTTTTAAGTTGGCTTGACCCTTAATAAAATAGAATAGATATGCTTCAGAATTTTTTTTAGCAAACTTATAGCAGCTACTTATCAGCAATTGTGGGTCATCTTACAATTTTTCAATCTTTCATGTAAATATTTTATAGATATCCAATAATGAGTTGTGTTTTCATTTTCTTTTCCTATAATACATTTACATTTCCACATTAATACTATCAGACCTTGTAATTAATGATTTTTCACAAACAGATAACTAATATGATATTTCACAATTATGTAAATATCCTTTTTAAATCCCTCCAACTTTCTTAGGACTATCCAGCAACAATGGAATACACAAGAATGGCATTTTAGAATATACATGCTATATAACATAAAAAAGGGTTGAATAAAAAGAAAGATTATTCCTGAATAAATGGAAGTCCCAACAGAATGAAGAAAAAACTATAACAACTTGACGAGGATGCCTATGATGATCCAATACATCCATGAAGCTTCCACTCCAACACGCTTCAAACTGAGCAAAAGGCACAGTTATTCTCCATCAAAGATTCGGAATTCTGCAGTTTACTCAAGAAATAGGCATGCGTGATAGGCTATTCGCAAAAGAATTAATGCCCAGGCAAGACAAACAAGGCCTTGCACAATATTCGTTTTAATGGAAAAGAGAAAAGGCGAAAAGGAACCGAATGTCTCATATATTGTAATGGATAAACGAACATAACTAGGAGCAAAAGGACCAAATAATAACTACCTATCAGGTCAGAATCTATTGGCATGCTGCATAATGTGGGGGCGTAGAAGATTGAGAAGCCAACTGGTCTGAACTTGGAGAAGGCCTGCCTTACCATTTGGTGGTTAGGACCAACAGAGTTGTTAGATACTTGCATGACCAGCTGGTTGTGCAGACTCCATTACACTGCATATCTGAGACCAAATCCCGGCATTTATGGTGTAATTTCAAGAAACAAAGAGATTTTAGAGGCAAATTGTAGCGTAACATATCTTTACCGTGTCCAGACGCTTTTATAGCGAGCAAAGATTTTATGCTTCGACTTACGAAAAAAAAAAAGGAAGTAAAGAAAATTAAAGAGGATTTGTTTCTTTCCTTGGCTTGAATAATACCCGGGAATAAACAGACCAATGTTTATTGACTAAGAAATGCATAAAAGAGAGTCAGCCTCAGTGTTCGGAGTGACAGTGCAGGAGAATGTTATTAACTATGTCATGCTTCTCAATGTTGGTTTTCTTTTGAGATTAGATTCCACATTTGATGATTCATATTTAAACAATAATATTTTGAAATGTCAGAAGCCTATATTATAGCTATCCGATACTCTTGGGTTGTCTGATCAGTTCCATAAATAAAGACCAAACCTCTCTTTGGGGTTATCCCATTAAAAGAGATTCCATAGCTGGAATATATATATATATATATATATATATATAAGCAACTAAAGAGGCAGATGCAAGTTCAAATTTCCAGTCTTGAAATGAAAATCTCTCAATGCATTAATAATCATAATCACATATCCGTGCATGTACCAACTTCTCCCCTGAGATTCCCACAGCTGAATTTGATCCATACTTTGACAGAGAACAAAAAACAATATCATTTGGATCTACCTGCAATAAAGTTATCAGCAAGTTCTAAGATAATGTCTTCTTCTACTTCAGGATCCAGCCTTCCATTTGGATCTACCTGCAAGAGAAACACAAAAAACGAGAATCAATATCAGCACGAGGTATCTGACATCAATAGAGCATATTACATAATTGAACTTGGATGTCAAGGATCTCATTATTTTTTCAATAACATCCTCATCCTCCATATTCGCCCCATTAAGTCTCAACTTATTGACTATAGTGAGAGTACGACCAAAATAGTCATTTATAGATTCTTCATCATTCATGCGCAACACCTCATACTCCTGTTTCAGAGCTTGTCGATGTGCTCGTTGCACCCTTTCAGTTCCCTGATTCTTCTTCTTCAAAGAATCCCATATGCCTTTAGCAGTCAGTATCTTTGTTCAATATCATTTCCAAAATCGATCTACCAATGGCTTGGAAATGATAATTTTTCGCCTTCATATCTGTCATCGTTGCTCCATCAATTGCTCTCCTTTGGGCTGCAGTAGGTTGATTTCCGTCAGCAACAACAGGAATACCATCCGCTATTATACTCCAATATCCCTTTGCTTTCATGAAATTCTCCATGAGCATACACCAGTGAGCGATCATAATGCCCATCGAGTTTTGGAATAGCTGGCTGCACAAATCCATTTTCAGTACTCATTTTTTTTCCCTAACACAACAGACTACGGCTTGAGTGTTTCCCGACCTCTATAATAGCTCTGATGCCAAGTGTTAACTTGATCAAAGATGTTTTGGAAATAAAGGGAAAAAGTCACATAACTATGGATTTTTCTACCCAACCCTAGTGATTAGCAACACAGATATGGCTTAATATAGGCCATACAGAAGTTACAGAAAACTAAAACGTACTTAAAACTTAATGGGCAAGTTAGACTAAACCACGAACAACACATTTACTATAAGATAGTAATTAACATGGATAACTAATTAAGACCAATATAACTATTTTAACAGATAAACAGTAAATCCCAAAACTAGCAGCTATTTCAACAACAAAACACCGCTTCACGTCGTCATTATAAGTTCCACAATTTTCTAGTAATAGTAAGACCAAACACAACATCATTAAGACTCAACCAAATCTTGTATCTTTCTCTTCCTGATAAAATGACGTTGGCTTCTGTTCCCTGACTCGAACTACCAACCCGGGAGGGGGTTCTAGATGTAGTCTTTTTATACGGCTAAACAAAATAACTGAAAAAAGGCCGGCCTTAATGGGCGGGCACGTGATAATTTAATAAACTAATTAAGATTATGTAAATACATTTTAACAAAAAGAGTTTCACCACGATGAAAACGAAATCAATAGTTTTTTTTCGACCTGAGCTCAAGTCACGTAGGTCCCACGTATCTTAAAACGTCGATCCCACAACACACCTGTTGGCCATTTACTAAGACCATCTCTAACCGAACCGTAAAATGACAAAATATGGAGTAAAGGTCCTCAATGGTACTACAAACTCATACTCATGATGGATTTTTTTTGTTTCTCTTTCCTGTTTTAGATCCATTTTTGTGTTTAACTCAAAAATGAGTTTGTAATATTGGAAAATTCCAATAAATCTCTTATTTTTTTAATTATTTAGTCAAGTTAAAAAATAAATAAATAAATAAATAAAATATATAAAAAGTAATTGAATGTTTTAATTACTAGTAATACTCTATAAAAATACTATTAATATTAAATTATTTTCTTTATATTTTATTATATGTAATATAATAGTAAAATATATTATTTAAAAGTTATAAAATATGTGGGTGATATTGAAAATTTGTAAAAATTGGTATAGTAAAGAATATTTCAAAAATATTCATTTGAGTTTGATAATATGTTTAAAAGACTTTATTTTAAGTCTGTAAATAAGTTTTTTCGTTGGAGACAGTCTAACCTAACCACACAGTGTCTCGTGGTGTCTAAACAAACTTGTCCACAAACCACATCATCATCTCAACACAAGGAGCATATTGCGAGGTAGCCTTGCGAAACATTTCAGAGTAAAAATGGCGGAAGTAGGAAAGACGTTGGTAATCAACAAGCAGCAGGTGATACCAGTGTTGTAAAACGTGGCTTAGGCGGCCGCCTAGGCGCTAGTCGGGCTTAAAACGAAGCGAAAACGCTGTAATCGGCCCTTCAGTTCGGCACGGCCGCCTAATCGGCGCCTAGGCCGCGTAGTCGGGCGCCTAATCGGCGCCTAGGCAGTGAAATAAAAAAAAAAACTGTAAAATTAAAAAAAATCCTAAAATAAATAATAATATTTCTAAACCTAATTAAACACCCACTGCCAATCGATACAGCAACCCACGACCCCATTCTCAACAGTCCACAGTCCACCCACACACACCCACATTTTCCATCCGCCTGTCACCACCTTCCATCGCCGCCCGTCGCACTCAGTCGCCCGTCACACGCCATCCCGCTGCCTCAGGACCGTCTGTCACCACCTTCCATCGCCGCCCGTCGCACGCCGTCGCCCGTCGCACACCATCGCCCGTCATTATTGGCTTTATTGTATTTGTGCTTTCGAACTTAATGTGACCTTATTTTATTGGCTAGACTTTATGTTGACGTTATTTTTTCTCTTTTAAATTTTGAGTATGTTGTGGAATACTTTCATAATGATGTTGATCTTATTTTCGAAATGAGTTTGTTACTATTTGGGAAATGCTATGGAATATTTTCGGAATGCTATTGGCAAATGAAGTATATTGAAATATTTTTGTCGTGGTGAAAAAATGGATGAACCGAGTAATTTCCGCCTAGAAACCGCGTAGTCCCCGCCTAGACCTTCGAGAGAATATAAAAAATAGTGTTATTTTTAACACTCAATTACAAAACTAATTAACTTTTTATAACAATTACAAAACTAATCAAGTTTTTTAATTTCAGTTATTATTATTTTCATTTTCACCACAAAACTGTTTAAAATTATAAATTTTTACTCTCATTATTTCAAATAAGTAAATTAACTATCAATAATTATATTTTCAACCACAATTTATTTTTAAACATTTTTATCCAAAAATAATAATACTTTTAAATTATTTGTTCCACATTATTTATTATTATTATTATTTAAATAAATAAATGAAAAACTAAAGAAACCTAAACCCTAAACGTCACTGTACATAATTGTTATTGAGAGAGAGCACACCCAAAACGAATTCCACTGCAATCGATTTATTCATCAGCCTCCTTCTCAACAAAAAAAAAAAATCAACTGCGATCGATTTTTTCCTCAGCCGCTTCGTAGCATCGTTCGTCTGTTGTTACCATGTAATAGATTTTATTTTTTATTTCAAGATCGAATGTCTTTGTATTATCTATAAAAAAAGTTTTAATTTTAGTTTTCAATTTGCAGAAATTATGTCGAATTCAGTTACTGTGACGCTATATTGGGGTGGTAATTTAATCACAGTTGGAAATCACACGGTTTATGATCAAGCTCCAAAAGATACTGGAGTATTTTTACGTGATATTTCGTTGGATGCGATGTTAACTAATTTGCGAGAAATTAGCGGGCGCAAATTAACGGAATGCATGACACTTTATTGAAGATATGTGTGCAGTATATGGCATCAGATGATGCAAATCGTGTTGCATCTTTTTTCCACGTCATAGATAGTGATGACGTTCTTACTTACGTCTTTGATATGCAAGCAATGCAACTGGGATAAATATGTACATTGAAGAAGTTTCTTTAACAGCGAATCCAGGTGCATATTTTATAGTAGTTTTAATTTTATTTTCTTGCTTATTTAAACTTATTCCATTATTATTTTAACTTCATTTTTATTATAGACACAAGTCATTTAGACATTTCTGTTGAAGATCAACCAGTTGAAAGTGAACCACAAGTTGAGACCCCTGCAGATGCTACAACAGAGAATCAACCATCATGGAACCCAAGAAATTTATTTACGTCTTCTATGCCTTCGGTATTAGCAGATTCGATTGGCATTCCAAACAAGGTTGGCAACTGTGCTATTGAGAAGGGGTTATTATTTGATACTACTATATGCTTTGATGCTAAAGAGGATTTTCAAATGGCAGTTCAAAGATATTGTATAGAAGTAACTAGAAGACCGTATATTGTGAAAACTAGTACTCGAAAAGTGTGGGAGGTGCGTTGTCCACAAGAGAAAGGTAGACGGCCTTGTGATTGGAGAATTAGAGGTATATTGAAGAAAAAAACACAAGTTTGGAAGGTCTCTATGTACGAAGGGGAGCACAAATGTTATATTAGTAGTAATCTATCTTTAGAGCATAAGAATATAAGTGTGAGATTAATAGCATCTGAAATACTTAGTGATATTAAGGGAGATCCTGCCATCACTATAGCTGAGGTTCGTAGATTAATTAAAAATAAGTTCAGTTTTGATATTAATAGTGGCAAAGCAAGACGAGCAGTGGAGTTAGCGGTGCAGAAAATATATGGCACATGGGAGACATCTGTTCCCAAATTGCCATGTTTTCTTCAAGCGGTGCAACAGAAGAATCCAGGTATGAATGCTATTTATTATTGTTGTTATAGTTATTGTACTTTATATTTTATTATGTGATATCTTCAACATCGTTCTTAAATTTAATATGCAGGTACCATTGTTAAATATGACAATATACCTTTAGAGAATGGTGGTTCTATGATGAATTATATTTTTTGGGCTTTCGGTCCGTGTATTGATGCATACAAGCATTGTCGGCCAGTTATTACAGTTGACGCGACACACTTGCACTCAGACTATAAATGCAAACTTCTAATTGCTACTGCTCTTGATGCGGGTGGTCATATTTTGCCATTATCTTTTGCTTTTGTAGATGAGGAATCAAAATACTCTTGGCATTGGTTTCTTGATCTCCTTAGCACGCATATTGTTCAAGGGCAACGAAAGACATGTTTGATATCCGATCGAGGTTCTGGCTTAATAGGAGCTCTTCCGTACATCCCTGCATTCTCTGAACCAGAGGGTTGCTATAGATTTTGTATGCGGCATGTAATGTCAAATTTCATGGACAAATACAGAAGTCCTCTTTTGAAGAGTATGGCGTGGTCAGCTGCATATGCAGAAGATGTAGGCAAGTTTGATAGCATCATGGAGAACATTCGGAAAATAAATGAAGGGGCATATCGATGGTTGAAAAAGATAAATCCAACACGGTGGACATTTGCTCATGATGGTGGTGCTAGGTATGTCTTTCTTTCTTTTCATCTATATTCATTATAATTACTAACATCAATATTATAGGTACGGGTCGGCAACATCAAATTGGTCAGAGATCATGAATAGTGTACTCAGGGGCGCTCGTCGGCTACCTCCTACGGCTATTGCACAAGCCACTTTTTTGCGTTGCCTAGACTACTTTCAAGAACATCGAAGGGAGATAGATCGCTTGAAACAAGAACGTCATTTATGGCCTGAAAAAGTTCATCTTCAATATAGTCGTTGGGATAGAAAAGCTACAAAACATTCTATTCGCCCATATAACACTGTTACTATGACCGCGGTTGTTATTGCTCCTGGAAAACCTGGCCGTCGACCACGAGTTCACCATGTAAATCTCACAGATCGTTCATGTACGTGTGGCAAGTGGTTAGTTTACAAGATTCCATGCTCACATGCAATGCAGGTATTCTTCTTCTTCTTCATCTTCTTCTTATTAATATTATTATTATTATTATTATTATTATTATTATTATTATATTTGAATATTTTTTAATTTGAATATTTATTGCTCTATTTTCTTTCAGGTTTGCAAGTATTTTAAAATTAATCCATGTGAATATGTTCCAGATGATTTTAGAATCGAAATTTTGGAGACTACATACTCTTATCAGTTTGAGTGTCCATTGGAGGAGTCGTGTTGGAAGCCACCTTTTTATCTGGTGAATAATCCTTATTTACGTCCAGAGAGAAAAGTAGGGCGTAAGAGAACACGACGATATCAATGTGAAATGGATCGAAGGCCTCGCAAGAAACACTCAAGAGAAAATAATGCCATTTAAGCATGGAAGGTTGGTATCGGTACTACTCACTCTTCTAGGTTCATTCCGCTCAAGTGAGGATCACTGACGAGCTCGTTCTTGAAGTTTTTTTACTTTTAAATGTTAATGAACTATGCTGAATTGCTTTTCTTTTTTGTTCGTATGGTTCTGTTGATTTTGAATTGAGAAGATTAATCGTGCTTTCAGTTTCATCTGTTTTATTCATCAAATTCATTATCCTTAGTTTTTTCTTTTATATTTCCATTAATATAAAAGAAAAAATAATTATGAAGGAAATATTATTTCCAATTAATAATCTCTTTAATTAAATAATAATAATAACAACAATAATAATAATAATAATAAATAATGATGTGGAACTTGTAATAAATAATTTAAAAGTATTATTATTTTTGGATAAAAATGTTTAAAAATAAATTGTGGTTGAAAATATAATTATTGATAGTTAATTTACTTATTTGAAATAATGAGAGTAAAAATTTATAATTTTAAACAATTTTGTGGTGAAAATGAAAATAATAATAACTGAAATTAAAAAACTTGATTAGTTTTGTAATTGTTATAAAAAGTTAACTAGTTTTGTAATTGAGCGTTAAAAATAACACTATTTTTTATATTCTCTCCCTAGACCGTCTAGGCACTAGGCCCCTCGGTCGCCCGACTAGCGCTTAACGCCTTTTACAACATTGGGTGATACTGAAGCATTACGTGGAAGGGTATCCGAAGGAATCCGACATGGCTCTAAAAGCCACCAACATTGAGCTGAAGGTTCCCGAGGGTTCGAACGACGCCGTTCTGGTCAAGAATCTGTACTTGTCGTTCGATCCGTACATCGCAATCGGATGTCCAAGATCGAGGGAAGCTACATCGATTCTTTCAAGCCAGCTCGGTAAGGATTAAGTTCATGCGTGGTGTAACCCTATTCAAATTGTTTGCTCCTTTTTTTCGTGGGGCTGATTAGTTTATCATTTTAGGGAATCAATTGTTGATTTGTGCACGTGTGTGTATTGTACTGTCTGGGCTTGTTTGGTCATAGTTTTTTGTGCTTGGGCAGAATGGAAAACTACTCCTTTAAATCCATCCCATAAATCAGTTCTCCCATTGTTTGAACGTTTTTTCCACTGGTTTGTCTTGTTTGGGATGAAACTCTTACGTGGGCTCTCCTAAAACACAGCCTTTAACAGGTTATGGGGTGTTCAAAGTAGTTGATTCATCTCATCCCAATTTCAAAAAGGGCGATCTTCTTTGGGGAATGACTGGATGGGAAGAATATAGTCTTATTAGTGGTCCATTAGTAGCTTCCTTCTTCAAGATTGATCACGCTGACGTCCACTCTCTTACTACACAGGACTACTTGGTATAATAAACAAACACACTGCTCCATTTACTATTGTCTTGGCTAATTTTGTACCATATATGTGGCTTAATGTTTTTTTTTTTTTCTCTTGCAGGGATGCCTGGTATGACTGCTTATGCTAGTTTCTATGAGATTTGCTCTCCGAAAAAGGGCGAAACGGTCTATGTTTCTGCTGCTGCTGGAGCAGTTGGCCAACTCGTTGGGCAATTTGCAAAGTTGGCAGGGTGCTATGTTGTTGGTAGTGAAGGGAACAATGAGAAGGTTATGGCATTAAGCTTCGTCCTTGTGTCTAATTTCTTAACATCGCCCCAGTTTGAAAATTTTCTCGAAGAAAAACATACTCTGATTGATTGTAGAAGATTCTCCCTGATTTGGTCGTCTTTTTTAATTTCGTGAAGGTTGATCTGTTGAAGAACAAATTTGGGTACGATGAAGCATTCAACTACAAAGAAGAGAAAGATCTTGTTGCAGCCCTAAAGAGGTTAGCTTTTCTACATCACTGCTGTTTGAAATGTTAGTGTCTTACATTTGATTTTAAGTTGATCTCAAACTGCACATATATATATATATATATATATATATATATCTTGAAAATTAGGTACTTTCCAAATGGGATCGACATATACTTTGAGAACGTGGGAGGAAAGATGCTGGAGGCGGTGCTTCTCAACATGAACAACAATGGCAGGATATCTGCGTGTGGGATGATATCTCAGTACAACCTCAATGAACCAGAAGGTGTACGTTATCTTTTCAACATTGTGACGAAGAGAATACGCATGCAAGGATTCATCGGGACGGAATATTACCACCTTTACCCCAAATTCCTGGAAATGGTGTTACCTCTTATTAAGGAAGGGAGAATAGCTTACGTTGAGGACGTAGCAGAAGGCCTGGAGAACGCTCCTTCGGCTCTTATAGGGCTCTACTCGGGTCGCAACGTTGGGAAGCAGTTGGTGAGAATTGCTTGTGAATAGGTAATTATATCTGTAAGTGTGTGGTGTGGACGTTTGTTTAAAGACTATGTTGATGTTTTAGCTGAAAAGAAGTAAAATGGAAGGAGAACATGGAGGGAGGGAGCATTTCTATTATGTATTCATTATTCGATCAATGTTACAGTGTTCAGTATTTATATACAAATACAATTTAGCAGCCTAATTGACCAATAAAATAGTTTCACCTGTGATAGTATATAATCTAATCTGTACAGCTTCCATCCATCTATTTTGGACCTCAACATCCCCTCAAGTTTGTTCTCCTATCTAAAGATGTCTATGAGACCAATCTTACGAATTAGATCCTGAAAATAATCAATAACCAAGCCCTTTGGTACGTAGATCTGTTGGCTGACTATCTCCCCGAATATAAGCAATGTTTATAATCTGTTGATGGACTAACTAAATCTCGGATCATGCAGTAGTCTATCTCTATGTATTTCGTTTGCTCCTTAAACACCTGGTTAGCTGCAATGCAATGCTCAAGGCTGACTTTTATTGTCACTGAAAATGCTCACTTGATCCAAACGATCTCACAACTCACTGCTGCCAATGCCCTATATTTTGACTCACAAGATGAACGAGCTACCATATTTTGTTTTTTCGTTTTCCAGGAAATTATAGACTCGCCAAGTTTTATCATAATTAGCTAGTGAACCAATCTCTGAAACTCAAAAGGATCAGCAAGAAGTTTATCATATAAGTTCTCTGAAACTAGTCAATGTTATATTGGCTTCAACTGATGAATTAACTGGTTTGCAAGCTGCCATTCCTGTCTCTGTAAATAACTTAAGAACATATTTTCACTGATTTAAGCAAATCTCATATTTGTTTCTAGCCACTTCACAATACCCAGGAAGTATTTCAGCTGGCCAAGGTCCTTTATGGAATTTCTGATGTAAATGAGATTTCAGAGAAGAGATCATGTCCTTGTCATTCCCTGTTATCACTATATCATCGACATAAACAAGCAACATCACAATCTTGCATTTGTCCCTTTTTACAAACCGTGAATAAATGTTTGGACTGTGCTCATATCCAAGGCTGCGAACTCCATCAGAAAATTTAGAGTTCCACTGACAAGAGACATGTTTTAAACCATACGGAGACTTGAAGAAGTGGAGGTATCCTCATGTAAATATCTTCAGTCAGATCCCCTGTATGAAGGCATTAGTGACATCGAGCTGCTGCAGAGACCAGTCACAAGAGGCTGCAAGTTAGAGCTCAATTCGGGCTGTTACGGTTTAACCACTGGAGTGAAACTATCATGATAGTCCAACCATCGATAATCTGTCAATGTTTACCTCTAATGCTTGTAGTTCTGTATCCATGACAGACTGCAATCGAACATCGCATTAAGTACCTCATGATAGGAATCTAGTTCAGTGATAGAGGCTAGGGAACAGACAAGCTTTTGATAAGAGGGTGACATTATGGTAAGAAAGAAAAGAAGACATTGGATATAAGACAATGTTAGACTTAATGGTAGGAAAAATGTAGTCACTGCTCCATATAGGCTCCTGTGGTATACGTGAGGAACGGCATAGTGCAGAAGAAATATAATCTTGATCAAGTAAAGATGAATTGACCTGTGTGAATTATCAGGACAAGAAGTGGTGTTAGGTGCCATCAGCGGATCCTCGAGCATCAGATCTTGGGGACATGGCGTCTGGTTTTGATGAAGGTCCAAAAGGAGAAAGAGATCACTTGGCGGATTGATAAAAGCTGCTTTGCTATGTTACTGCAAAAGGAATATATATTTTCATAGAAGATAAATATCTAGCAACTATGAATTTATTGGTTGGAAACTCGAATAGTTTATACCCCTTTTATATCAAAGAGTACCCTACAAAAAACACACATTCTGAATCTAGATGCAAACTTATGAGCATCAGAAAATGTCTTGGCAAAACATATAGCACCCAACCACTCTTAAATGCGACATGTTAGGACTGTGATGAAACAATTCTTCAAAAGGTGTTTTATTATGCAGTAGTGGTGTTGGTGTTCTCTTAATAAGGAATGCTGCTAAGAGGACACATTCTTCCCAAATTTAAGAGGTATATGTAACTGAAATGAAGTTCAAAATAGGCTTATAAAAATTATGCTTCTTCTTTCAAAAACCTTTTCTTTGAAAAACGTAATAACAATGCAATCTCTAAGATATATCCTAGGAACGATTAAGTATCTACGTGATCACTTTGAAACCTTGAAATCGTTTCTGGAGTTATCTCCTTGGTTTTAAAAAGGTTTTAGGCTATGTCTCACAGAAATGTAAATGACTGAAAAAGTAAAGTAAGACAGAGATTTTTATAGAGGTTATATCCCCAATTGGGGTTTAATCCTCTCCTTGAGGTTTGCTCCTCAAGAGTTAAATCAATCACTATTGTGTTACCATAGTTGGTCACCGTAGTTGGTTACAATAATGATCGACAGCCCTTTACAGAACCGAAACAGGAATGAATACTAGACCGCAGCTAGGTTGCCTCACGCCGAGTTTCGTTCCACGTCGTTTCCCTGGGAATCACCACTCCCCGACTGGACACAGCTCGATCCCGAAGGGCCCCCGGATACACCGATCCTTCCCTTCACGTGCAGGCACACTTCACTCTTGCCTCCTTGTGTAATCACAAGTCCGAAGACAGAATTGATGGTTTGAAAAGTATGGAATCACTATGGTATCGCTCGGATTCGCAAGTGTACGCTCAACGACAGAAGGATATCACCAGTGGAAGCTCGATAGCAGAATGTAATCTCAAGTGTAGGCTCAGCTATATGAATTTCCTTTCTTTTGTACTCTCTGTCTTAAGCTCGATATTCTAAGTGTTGTTCTATATATATATGCATCGAATGGTCAACACTTCACATGGAAAGTTAGTTTCAAATAATATACCAATTCGGCACACAATTCATGCATTTATCGAGAATCAACATTATCTTAATCATGCCAAACATATAACATCACAACGGTCATAAGATCAATTAGCATGATTCATTTCCATATATATTCACAGATTTCAGCTCAGGGAATAATTTACCATACATAGGTGATTTCATCTAAAGTCAAATCGGTGCATATCTTTCCATGTAGGGAGATCTCAATCAGATCAGAATATACCATATATAGTTCCCATCAAGCAATCGATTTTCCATATATAGCACAACAGATTTCCATGTATGTCACAGAATGATATTCCATATATAAAGCACACGAAATTTCCATATATAAGCACAGTACGACATACATCTTATCAAGGACTACTTTCCATATATTCCATATATAGCACAACAGATTTCCATTTATGTCACAGAATGATATTCCATATATAAAGCACACGGAATTTCCATATATAAGCACAGTGCGACATACATCTTATCAAGGACTACTTCCCATATATTCCATGTAGAGCATAACGACTTTCCATATATATCTCATGATTATTCCTATGTTACGAACAAGATATCAATGGAATTTCAGTGATTTCAATGATATAACAGTTAAGCACATAATCACATATTCGATACCGAAAATAAAGACAACGTTAAAGCGTATTATATCGAATATTTTCACCTACTTAAACATGTATCAACATTACATTCGAATTGCTTAAGTTATAGACCTTATTGCTTCTAATTACATGGAGTCATCAAAACTCTTAATCACATATGACCAAAAAGGTCAACATTCTCCCCCTTTTTTATGATGACAAGTAATTAATGCACCACTTAAGCACATAAGCAATTTCGAACATGCAATCATTTAAAGCGCACAACATGTTTAAGTATGATCACAGGTAGAGCATATGATATATCAAGTTCTCAAGTCAAAGCATGTATGCTCCCCTTGTCTAAGTGCAGATATCTCATGTAGCATGTTACATTCCAATAATCAACGCATGCAGATATCATATGTAACAAGTTACGTTCCAATAACCAAGTATCCAAATATCACAAGTAACATGTCACATACCAGTATGCAGAGCAAATCTCAAAGTCTATCACAGATGAAATTCGGAAGTTACCAGAAAATATCACTTTGCTCCCCTGCCTAAATGCGTATATCAAAATCAACCATCAGACAACTATCAAAATATATCAGCAAACTGTTAGGCATAGATAGTTATCAAACAACATAGCAGGGTTATAGCATACCAATATCATAGCAGCAGAAATATCCAAGAAATATCCAAGAAATATCCAAAGCATAACAAGATATCCAAACATAGCAGGGACCTTTATAGGTTCCATTACACAATGATAAGTCTTAGTCTTAGGAATAACCATTAATTACCACACAAATTCTCCCCCTTCAGCATCAAAAAGGGTGAAAGCAAAAGTATCTAAGGGCTGATTAAGAGGAGAGCTGATACTTAAGTAGGAACTACGAATGGAATCGATCAGAGATAAGGTTAGAGGCTGGAATCGCTATCGGATTTGGCAGAATCCCTCAAGTGCTTAGCGATTTCTTCAACACCTTCGTGATGTTATTCCAATTCTCTTCAGTGTGATCACATCCACGATCTTGTTTTCCACGATCTTCCAGTATAGTGGCAGTGTGATTCCTTCCAGCTCAAATATGTAGGTTGACAGCATTTCGTATGGAAGTACCTTATCAGAGCTCTCAAAGACTTGGATCATATCAACTCGTCGGGCAGATATCCTTTCACTTCTTACTTGATCCGCTTCAACATCAGCAATTTCCACCATTTTAGGACTCTGAAGTTTTCGAAGATGGGGATTTGAGGTAGAAATAGGGTGAAGAAGATAGTGATCACTTGACAGTTTTGATGTGACAAGTCGTCGCACACAAAATATCAGAAGAAATTTGAATTCTGAGTTTGAAAGTGAAGTTCAAAAAGGAGTGGAAAATCAACTCTTATAACCGAATGATTGGAACTGCCAAGAAAAGAATGATATCACAGCAAAAATCAGGCTCATCGAAATGGAATAAGAATGGGATCTTCTGGATACTACTTTCCTAAATAGTTTGGGTTCCAACAAGAGCAAGATCTCAGAATAATCTTCAAAGTAAAAGCAAGATCTTCGAAATAAGAACAAGATCTTCGAAATAAGAACAAGATATCAGAATTACATATTGAAGGATCTTAGCCAAAATAGCAATAGACATAGGAATCCTAAGATTTCTAGAATAACTGCTGGAAGTAGCAAGTTATCTTTCCTGGTTTAGCTCGATGATTCCCAGTCGATCACGGATACCACAGAATCTGCTTTCAATGAGAAGCTTAGTAAAGATATCAGCTAGCTGATCATTAGTTCCTACGAATTCCACACTGATATTCCCTTTCTGGACATGATCTCGAATGAAGTGATGTTTGACCTCTATATGCTTAGTTCGAGAATGATGAACGAGATTCTTAGTGATACTAATGGCACTAGTACTATCACAAAAGGTAGGAATTTTGTCGTAACCTAACCCATAATCACTTAGGGTTTGTTTCATCAAGAGTAACTGTTGACAACAACTTCCTAAGGCCATGTATTCAGCTTCGGTTGTGGAAAGTGCGACAGCATTTTGCTTTCTACTAGACCAAGTCACAAGGGAATGTCCAAGTAATTGGCAAGTTCCACTTGTACTTTTCCTATCTTCCTTATGACCAGCAAAGTCAGCATCTGAATAACCCATTAATAGGAATTCGTTGGTATTGGGATACCAAAGTCCTAAATTAACGGTACCTTTCAAATATCTAAGTATTCGCTTGACTGCAGTCAAATGAGATTCCTTAGGATTCGATTGGTAACGAGAGCACAGACCAACATCAAACATGATATCGGGTCTACTTGCAGTTAAATAAAGTAAGCTTCCGATCATACCTCAATATTTTGTTTGATCCACATGTGTACCTGATTCGTCACTATCAATTTTTGTGGTCTGATGCATGGGAGTTGGAAGTACCTTGGAATCACTCATCCCGAATTTTACCAGCAATTCCTTGGTGTACTTTGTCTGGGATATGAAGGTTCCAGTATCAAGCTGCTTGATTTGCAATCCCAAAAAGTAGTTTAGCTCTCCCAGTAGGCTCATTTCAAATTCTTGCTGCATAGACTTAGAGAAATTCTCACAAAGAAGATTGTTAGTACTTCCAAAAATTATATCATCAACATAAATTTGTACTAACAGCATGTGATCTCTATCATATTTGATAAACAGGGTGTTATCGATAGTTCCAGTAGTAAATCCCATGTCTATCAAAAACTTACTAAGTCTATCATACCATGCCCTAGGAGCCTGTTTCAAACCATATAAAGCTTTATTCAATTTAAAAACACGATTTGAAAATTCTTCTTTTACGAAACTAGGGGGTTGCTCGACGTAAACTTCCTCGTTTATAAAACCATTTAAAAAGGCGCTTTTTACGTCCATTTGAAAAAATTTGAACCTTTTAAAACATGCATATGCAAGTAAGATACGTATAGATTCTAATCTAGCAACTGGAGCAAAAGTTTCCTCGTAATCTATACCTTCTTCTTGGGAATAACCTTTTGCAACTAACCTGGCCTTGTTTCTGGTGATCTTACCGTTTTCGTCCAGTTTGTTGCGGAATACCCATTTCGTTCCGATTACTGACTTCCCATCTGGTCTCTCTACAAGTGTCCACACTTGGCTCTTTTCGAACTGTGATAACTCCTCTTTCATAGCGATAACCCATGATTCCTCACTGAGAGCTTCATTTATAGTCCGTGGTTCCACCATGGATAACAGTGCATTAGGTGATTCCTCTGCATCTTGGTTGCGTGCAGCTGCTCTGGTCTTGATTCCAGAAGTGATATTTCCTATAACTTGATCATTTGGATGACTGGAAGCATGCTTGAATTTTCTCTGGTGATTTTCAATTGGAACTTCTGGTTCCATTGCTTCATCATTTTCTTCCTTTGGAATTTCATCATTGGTTCCATCAGTAACCTGTAACTTTGCAAGAGGCAAATCTATACATTTCTCATTAGTAGCATCTGCGGTAGGAATTTCATCAAAAGTAACATGAATAGACTCTTGAACAGTCATCTTTCTTTTATTATATACACGATAAACTTTGGAATAAAGACTGTATCCTAGAAATATCCCTCCGTCTACCTTGGAATCAAACTTTCCTCTTTTATCCCTATCATTTAAAACAAAACATTTGCACTCAAATACATGGAAATAACCTATATTTGGAGTTCTACCGTTTCAAAGTTCGTAAGGAGTCTTCTTTAGTATTGGCCTAAGAAAAACACGATTAGAGACATAACATGCAGTACTAACAGCTTCAGCCCAAAAGTGCTTAGCAATATCATATTCATTCAGCATGGTTCTTGCCATCTCCTGTAACACTCTATTTTTCCTTTCTACCACTCCCTTCTGTTGGTTATGGGGGCTGAGAAATTATGGATATACCCATGCTCATCACAAAATGATGAAAATAATCTACTATCAAATTCCAGCCCGTTATCACTACGGATTTTGCATGCATTCTTCCCTTGTTCGTTTTCGAGTTTCTTCAATAATGATGTAAAGTTCTCTAGTGCTTTATTCTTATGTGCAAGAAATAATACCCATGTATACCTAGAGTAATCATCCACAATAACAAAGGCGTATCGTTTACCTCGTAGTGAAATAGTTTGAACGGGACCAAAAAGGTCAAGATGAAGTAGTTCCAAGGGTCTGGAGGTAGATACCACATTCTTTACCTTGAAGGATGACTTGGTCTGCTTACCCATTTGATATGCACGACAGGTTTTGTCCTTGGTAAATTTCATAGTTGGAACGCCCCGTACTAATTCCTTATCGGTTATGTGAGATATCAGTTCCATGTTTGCATGTCCGAGGCGCATATGCCATAACCATGTGATATCCTGCGTGACTGCTAGACACTTGACATTCTGGTTAGTGATATCATCAAGAGTAATGCAATAAATGTTACCATGTCGGGATGCACTTAAAATAACATTGTTACCTTCCTTAACTAACCACTTATCATTTTCAAAAGTAACTGAATAACCTTTGTCACATAATTGACTAATATTTATCAAGTTGTGCTCTAGATTTTTAACTAACCAAACATCATCAATAGTGGTATTTAACAAGTTACCAACAATGCCGACACCAATGATCTTAGCTTTCGTGTTGTCAGCGTATGACACATATCCTCCATCACACGCTTTTAACGACACGAACATCACCTGTCATATGGCGGGAACACCCACTGTCAAGGTACCACCTGTTTTTCTTGCTGGAATTTCTTCTTTGTACCTGTAGGGATTAACACTTATTTGAGGTACCCAATGTCTGTTGGGTCCTAAAACGTTAGCAGCAAAGTAATGCATGTTGACACTCATTCGTCAGGTAGTGTGATCTTATGAATATCTTCTTGTTATTCTTTGATGGGATACCATCAGGGTTCCTTTTTGGCCTCCAAATATACTTAGACTTATTAGCCCTTTTCAAGAAACAGTTGTATGAGTAATGACCGTCTCGACCACAGGAGAAACACTTTGGAACAGCAGTTGGAACCTGTTTTTCTTCCATGGAATATCCTATCCCTGTTCTCTCAGCATGTCTTGGAATATTTAATAACATATCTAGGTTCTGCTTTCCTTCAAGAAATTTACTGACAGTGCGCTCTTTTTCTTCTAAGGAAAGCCTAAGTGCAATGATATCTCTAGATATATCACTATTGTTCCTCTCAAGTTCCTCACATTTACATGCAACTCTTTCTTTCTTAATAGAATCTATCTCACTCTTTAAGCATGCAATTTCTAGTTCAGCCTGATGTTTCTCTCTCGCTAAGTCATCTCGCTGTTTTCTCAGTTTCTTTGTTAGCGATTTAAACGACTTAATCTTTTCATCCGCAACCTGAATTATCTCACACAACTCTTCCTTACTCTCTTCTATTTCAAAATCCGAGGAAGTATTGTCATGAAGATCATCCATGTTAGCATATAAATTATTTAAGATATTGATCTTTTTAATGGTGGATGAGGAAGATATCTGATCGTCATCAGCCATGTAAGCGAGGTTTTCATCATCAGTCTGCTCGTTCCCGGAATCTTCCCAGTTAGTCACCATGGCCTTCTGTTTCTTTGCCTTCTTATCATCATCTGCTAATGGACAGTTCTGAGCAAAGTGGCCTGGCTTGTTACATCTGAAGCATTTCTGTGCATTGTTTCCAGACGAGGATATTCCCTTGCTATTCTGCTGGAATCTGTTGAAATTCCCTCTTAATTTTCTTCTTTGTCGGAACTTCTCAAATCTCTTAGTCAGCATGGCAAGTTCCTTCATCATGTCCTCCTCTTCTTCATCGTCTTCATCGGAATCAGCTTCTACTTGTTCAATGTTGAAGGCGATGGACTTTTGATTTTTGACTTGTGCCTTCTCATTTAGTGAAGCTTGAGTCATCTCATATGATGTGAGTGATCCAATAAGTTCGGCAATAGAAAGATTGTCCAGATCCTTAGCTTCATAGATGGCAGTTACTTTCGCATTCCATTCCCTTGGAAGTGATCTCAATATTTTTCTGACCTTCTCATTGTCTGGAATAATCTTGCCGAGAGAGAACATTTGATTGATGATGGTCATGAATCTTGCATACATGTGACTTATAGTTTCGTCAGCCTCCATAGTGAATAATTCATATTGATGGGTGAGAAGAGCTACTCTTTCTTGTACGACCCGATTGGTTCCCTCATGAGTAATTTGGAGCATTTTCCACATATCTTTGGCGGAAACACATGAACTCACGCGATTGTATTCTTCCTTCGTAAGTGCGCAAGCAATCATAGTTCTAGCCTTCGCATTTAGTGAGATTCCACGCTTGTCCTCTGCTGAGTACTCAAGAGTTTTCTTTGAGGTTCCATCTTGCTTTAATGATGTATAGGGACCGGTGGTGATTATCTCCTATAGATCAAAGTTGATGGCCAAAATAAATTCCTTCATACGGTGCTTCCAAACAGCGTAGTTGGTCCCATCAAAGAGTGGCGGCCTAGCATGAGATTGTCCCTCTGCAAATACATCAAAACTCGAAGAAGCCATTAGATCTTTTACTCAGGCGTGTTAGGCCTGTCGTTTGAGTAACCTGGCTCTGATACCAAATGAAGTTCAAAATATGCCTAAGAGGGGGGGGGGGGGGGGTGAATTAGGCTTATAAAAATTATGCTTCTTCTTTCAAAAACCTTTTCTTTGAAAAACGTGATAACAATGCAATCTCTAAGATATATCCTAGGAACGATTAAGTATCTACGTGATCACTTTGAAACCTTGAAATCGTTTCTGGAGTTATCTCCTTGGTTTTAAAAAGGTTTTTGGCTATGTCTCACAGAAATGTAAATGACTGAAAAAGTAAAGTGAGACAGAGATTTTTATAGAGGTTATATCCCTAATTGGGGTTTAATCCTCTCCTTGAGGTTTGCTCCTCAAGAGTTAAATCAATCACTATTGTATTACCGTAGTTGGTCACCGTAGTTGGTTAGAATAATGATCGACAGCCCTTTACACAACCGAAACAGGAATGAATACTATACCGCAGCTAGGTTGCCTCACACCGAGTTTCGTTCCACGTCGTTTCCCTAGGAATCACCACTCCCCGACTGGACACAGCTCGCTCCCGAAGGGCCCCCATATACACCGATCCTTCCCTTCACGTGCAGGCACACTTCCCTCTTGCCTCCTTGTGTGATCACAAGTCCGAAGACAGAATAGATGGTTTAAAAATTATGGAATCACTATGGTATCGCTCGGATTCGCAAGTGTACGCTCAACGACAGAAGGATATCACCAGTGGAAGCTCGATAGCAGAATGTAATCTCAAGTGTAGGCTCAGCTATATGAATTTCCTTTCTTCTGCACTCTCTGTCTTAAGCTCGATATTCTAAGTGTTGTTCTATATATATATGCATCGAATGGTCAACACTTCACATGGAAAGTTAGTTTCAAATAATATACCAATTCGGCACACAATCCATGCATTTATCGAGAATCAACATTATCTTAATTATGTCAAACATATAATATCACAACGGTCATAAGATCAATTACCATGATTCATTTCCATATATATTCACAGAGTTTAGCTCAGGGAATAATTTACCATACATAGGTGATTTCATCTAAAGTCAAATCGGTGCATATCTTTCCATGTAGGGAGATCTCAATCAGACCAGAATATACCATATATAGTTCCCATCAAGCAATCGATTTTCCATATATAGCACAACAGATTTCCATGTATGTCACAGAATGATATTCCATATATAAAGCACACGGAATTTCCATATATAAGCACAGTACGACATACATCTTATCAAGGACTACTTCCCATATATTCCATATATAGCACAACAGATTTCCATGTATGTCACAGAATGATATTCCATACATAAAGCACACGGAATTTCCATATATAAGCACAGTGCGACATACATCTTATCAAGGACTACTTTCCATATATTTCATGTAGAGCATAACGACTTTCCATATATATCTCATGATGATATTCCTATGTTACGAACAAGATATCAATGGAATTTCAGTGATTTCAATGATATAACAGTTAAGCACATAATCACATATTCGATACCGAAAATAAAGACAACGTTAAAGCGTATTATATCGAATATTTTCACCTACTTAAACATGTATCAACATTACATTCGAATTGCTTAAGTTATAGACCTTATCGCTTCAAATTACATGGAGTCATCAAAACTCTTAATCACATATGACCAAAAAGGTCAACATGAAACATGAGAGCTCTTTCCACATTCAAGATGTGTTTATGCTTCCTTTCATCCATTCCATTTTGTTTATGGTGTATAAGGAATAAAACTCTGATGGATAATACCATTTTGGATAACGAAATCCAAGCAAGAAGTTTTAAAAAATTCTATAGCATTGTCTGTCCTAACAAAATTTATGGTAGCTTAAAACTGATTTCTAACATAAGCATGAAAATTTTGCAATAAACTCGTGGTTTCTGTTTTGTATTGCATAAGAAAGATTCAAGTTGCTCTTGAAAAATCATCAAGTATTGTCATAAAACATTTATGGTTAGAATGTGTAGATGTATGATATGGTCCCCATATGTCTGCACGTATTAATATAAAAGGTTGTTTACTAGTGTGTTGGCTGATTGGAAAAGGGATCCTAATTTGTTTGGCGACGGATAACACAAGGGCAAGAATCTAAACGTTTAATAGCTTTCAAATGTGGTAAACATCGAACTCTATTTATTGATGCTTGATCAAGTCTCAAATTGCACAAACAAGTATCAACTAATGTGTTACAACTAATAATCTGTTGTCAGAGATGCAGAAAGCTAATGATCAATGTTGTCAATGTATTTATATGTAGGAGTTTTAAAAGCATTTAGCGAATTTTTTTTTCTGTTCCGAGGTATCCCCACCCGATCTGACTATGGGCTAGCCCCTAAATACCGGGGTGGACTTGCGCCACACAACCTGACGGAGGCTCAATTGCGCCACACACTCCAATGGTGGGACTAATCACCGGGCCAGATGAATACGTCTCAAACCCACCTGACAACGATAGTCATGTGAAATAAATCTCATGGGGACTACTCAATGAATTGTGAAAGGGAGGATTCGATCCCACAATCTAACCCATAAATCCATAAGGCCTCCTCCTTGACCACTAGAAGAATAATGTTGGTAAGATGTTGGAACCTTGTTATAAAAAATATATAGGTCATTGTGTAGTCTACCAGTCCCCTTGATCTTGTCACTCCAAAGATCTTGAAAACCGCAGAATTTGGGATAGAAAATTATTGAGCAGTGATCAGTGTTTTCAAAAGCGATGTATAGCGCAAATTTTTCTCAAAACGCGCTGAAGCGCAATAAATTTATCGTATTTATTATTATTTATTTATTTATTATATTTTATAAAGCTAAAAAAATATGAAATACATTTGACTTGTTCGTTCCTTCTTTCCCAAAAGTCCCTTCTCTTAATGAAGACGAGCATGTACTCGGTGGAGTAAAATATATTTAAAATTAAGAAATAGTTTAATTTTGAATAATAAAATTAAAAAATATATATATAAAGCTCAAGAGTTTAATTTTGATATATATATATATATATATATATATAAAAAGCTCACGAGCCTGCTTGGATATATAACTATATTAAGTTTTACCGTTATTTCTTTTTTTACAATGGTTTGTTTGCATGTAAAACTGGTTTACTTTCTTGTATTGTTATATATTATATTTTTTTGGCATTATTAGTGATTTGCTCGAGAAGTTCATGCAATACACTATGCAATATTGGAACTAAAACGCGATGCATTGTGCAATACGTATTTTAAAACATTGGCATTGCGTAAACATAGATATTGACAACATGTTGTCTCGAATAGGGACATACAACACATGGTTGAGTATAATGTCATTTGTTAGATTGTTTTTCCTTATCTTTTGTACTGAAACCAAGCTTCCATTAGGCAAATTAACTTATGCACAAGACGATGCTATGTTTACAGAACTATCAAACATATCAAGGTTGCAAGTGATGTGTTGATTTGTTGCACTCATTATCGAAGATAGTATTAAAGCAAATAATGCTGCTTGAGATCATACATGATTGGTATTTAACAGAGACGTCATTTACCATGTTAGAGATGCAAACATAGTTTCCTTCTCAGTGGCATCATTTAGCATTCACATCAACTGTTGATACTATTTTTGGGACAAAGTTTGCAGGGATGATGTATTGGAAGTTCCTGGAATCTTTATACCTTCCTCGAATGAGATTCTCTCATGCTGATTCATGTACCAACATTGATTCTCGTCAAAGACAACTTGATTGGATCTGTAACGTCTTCCACCAAAGCCATGTCTATCGCTGCCTCGACCTGCCTCTACCTCTGAAATTCACAGGATAACCAACCAGTCTATGACTGCATGTAATCTCAGACTCCTGTAATTTGGCACAGTGGTAGACAAGCCTATATGATTGTCAATCTTAGTTGCAAGTGGCATGTTTCTTTGCATCTCTTCATTGCATGAAGGATTATAGAGCGAAGAACACTTGTTTAGCTTGACTTGCGAGAATGAAAGGGTCATCTACATAGCGCACCTTATTTAAGTCAACCATCGTAAATCCTAATTCAGGATCAATCTGTAACCCTCGTCTGTTATCCACCCATTGACAGCGAAGTAAAACAAATTTTACTTCATTTTTGTAGGCGAGTTCCCATACTTCTTCAATAAACCCATAGTATGAACTTACATTACTTGTTACTTGGGCATCTTTTCCACGAGAAACATCTCTTGATAACGCAACTAGTGTGACCCCACTGTTCTGCGACGCGCTCTTATCATCTCGCTTCTTTGTGTAAAAAGTGTACCCATTAATGTCGTATCCTTCATATGTCGCGACATTCCAGTCAGGTCCCCAAGCGAGTCACTTAATCATTTGTGAGCAATCCGAGCCGGTATTTTCATAGAGTGTCCTCGTCGTGAACCAACCTAGAAATGTTCGGTTATGCTCCTTTATGAACCATAACTCAGTTTTCGTAGGATTGTCGCGTCGTAAGGTAGCCATGTGTTCCTCCAAGAACGGATGAACTTCTGGAATATGCCGCAATATTAAGAACTGTGCTGATTCCCATAATTCTCTTGATAACGTCTTGTACTGTGGCTTCGTCAATGGTTTTCCTCCTAATCGCCCATTGTGACAAGAAGTAGGCACCCCTATCTCTTTCACATTTGCCAAATATGAAGTGCAAAACTCAACACATTCCTCTGTTGTATATCCTTCAACAATGCTACCTTCTGGCCGATAGCGATTTCTAACATATCCCTGGAGAATCTTCATATACCGTTCAAAAGGATACATGTATCTCATGTATACGGGACCACAACACTTGATTTTCCTCACTAAATGAACGATGAGATGTACCATGATATCGAAAAAAGAAGGAGGAAAGAACATTTTGAACTGACATATTGTAATCACAACATCTGCTTGTAACTCGTCTAGCACCTCAGGATCAAGAACTTTGCTGCATATTGCGTTGAAAAAGAAACAAAGCTTGGAAATGCATTGACGAACATGCTTCGGCATTATACCACGAATCGCGATTGGCAATAGATGCTGCATCAATGCATGACAGTCATGAGATTTGTATCCAACTAGTTTCAGGTCCTTGAACGAGATGTATCTATTTATGTTACTAGCATATCCAGACGGGACTTTAATGTCTTTAAGGCATTCACAAAAGCTGAACTTCTCAGCCCTGCTAAGTGTAAAACAAGCCGGGGGAAGAAATGTCTTCTTTCCCTTTTCTATCGGTGCTAGCTCAGGCCTTGTTCCAAGTTCGACCATATCTTGTCTGGTTTTTAATCCGTCTTTTGTCTTACCGGGCATATTTAAAAGAGTTCCAACAATACTGTCACACACATTTTTTTCCACGTGCATCACATCAATGCAATGCCGAACATCCAGGTGCTCCCAATACGGAAGATCCCAAAATATTGAACATTTTTTCCAAACATTGTCTCTTGATTGTTTGCACTTTTTCCCGAACTGTGTATTGATGCTTGCGACGATGTCACGTACTTCTATGCCATTCAACGGAAATGTAGCCTTAGAAATCTCGGTCTTCCCGTTAAAAAGTTGCAGAAACTTTTTCTTTGTACGATATTCATGAGTACGTGAAAGGAATTTTCGATGGCCCATATATATGTGTTTACTGCAGTTGTTCAACCATTGGCTGTCAGTATTATCCCCACATATTGGACATGCTTTTTTACCCTTCACACTATATCCAGAAAGATTTTCGTAAGCCGGAAAATCATTGATGGTACAAAATATCATGGCGCGTAGCGTAAACCTCGATCTAATGTACGCGTCATACACCTCAACACCTTCATACCATAGAGTTTTTAGATCATCACTCAACGGAGCTAAGTACACATCGATGTCGTTACCAGGTTGTTTTGGACCCGATATCAACAACAACAACATGACGTATTTTATTTTCATAGAAAGCCATGGAGGGAGATTGTAGATACAAAGCAATATTGGCCATGTACTGTGACGGCTACTCATGTCGCCGTGTGGGTTTATCCCATCAGGGCAAAGCCCAAGCCTAAGATTTCGTAACTCACCTCCAAACTCAGCAAATAACGAATCAATATTCCTCCATTGTGGAGAATCTGCGGGATGTCTTAATTTCCCATCCTTTATTCTTTCTTCATCATGCCATCTAAACAACTTAGCGTCATCGGCATTGGAGAACATGCGTCTTAATCTGGGAACTATAGGTAAGTGTCACATGTCGAACACTTATCAGCAGATTCATACTCGCCTCTAAAAAGTATGCAATCGTTGGGACACGCATGTATTCTTTCGTATTGTAAGTTCAAAGGGCACAGTAGCTCTTTGCCTCATAAGTCGATGTCGGAAGCTCATTGCCATCGGGAAGCATATCCGCGAGTGTTTCTAATTGTGTTGAGAAGCACTTGTCGGAAACCCCAAATTTAGCCTTAATATTCAGTAATTTGAACACAACAGACAACTTTGTGTATTTAGAGCATCCATCGTACAACGGAATATTGTTGTACCTAACTAGACTATCGAATATAGGAGGTCGTTCTTCAAAATCCTCTTGAACATCACGCAACATATCATCAATACAATCATTGTCGTCAGAAGAAGTTTCAACTACAACATCGTCATCTGTATTAGGTCTACCTCATGTACTAGTTCCTTCCCCCGCAAAGCTAGCATCAATGACGGCCTCACCGTGCCATATCCAATTAGTATACCCATATTTAAAGCCCGTTAATATTAAATGTTCCCTAACAGTGTCACTACTCCACCACCTTAAGTTATTACAATCATGACATGGACAAGAAATCTTCGATTGCCTCTTTTTTCTCCTATTCTGCTCCGCACAATTCATAAACTCCTCAACACCATTCAAATACTCAGCCGTTGTTCGCATACTATGCATCCAACTTTGATCCATTCCAATCACCTAAACTATATAGCAAGTAAATTTATACAGATAAATCACTGAAACAAATAATTCACATATATAATCAATTGCATGGCTTCGAGGGTCCATATCGCTCCAACCTAACCCATCTTAAACATTCATTATCACTAGCAAATGCGTATTTGGACTTCAATATTTACGAAAATTCGGCAGCATTTCCCCATAGTTCTCCAAGTAGACAACAAATATGAAAGGATATACATCCAATTCATATGTCTACCCAGAGAACATTTAAGGGAAATGAAACCAAACTTTTCATACATATCGAAACCCAAACACGCATTTACAACCTAAAGCGATAATGAACGTTTAAGAAGGGTCCTAAAACGGGGACCATACTAGAATTACTCCTAATGAGTAATTCTTGAACGGGTATCTAGGCTAATAAAAGTAGTAAATCACATAAATTACAACGATTAAACGTATTTTTCACATACAAACATGTCATTAACGCAATTACGAAGTAATATATTACCGTAAACCTCCAAAATAAGATTAAAGGAGCCTAAACACAGCTGCCCACGCAATACAAGGCCCCCAAATTCGAACAAACCTAAATTTCGAAACAAAAAAACCCCAAAATTAAATTTATATTTCGAAATCACCCAAAAACAACAAATTTGATATATATAAACAACAAATTCGACATATATACAACGAAATCAACCGAATTCGAGCAAGATCGAACGAAATAATAGTCAAAAATCGAAAAACCCAAATCAAAATTTCGACAAAAAAAAATGAAATTATACCCAAAGCTCCGTGCGCCGTGGTCTACCCGTGGTTTCTGTGGATATTGTTAACCTTTGCCTTCACCGTGGAGCCGCCGTCGATTACTATTTAACCATGGAGCCGCTGTCGCTATTCGTCGCCGTCGGTAGAGAAACTCGCGCAAGTGAAAGAAATGAAAAAGGAAGGGGGTTTGGGGTTTAAAAGAGAATGGGCGACGGTTCCTGCCCGTAACCGTCGCCTATTCCTATTTTTTTTTTTTTTTATTTTAAACTATAAGCGACGGTTGTTACGTAGAAACCGTCGCCTATAAGTGTTCAAGATCATGGGCGACGGTTTATCTGTAAAAACCGTCGCCTATAGTCAACCAAATTAAAAAAAAACAAAAAAATAATAAAAATCTCGCGCGCCGATTATAGGCGACGGTTTACCGTCGCCTATAGTGCCATAGCCTGTTTATTCGGCTAATTACAGAAGACGGAGGAAGGTCAATAGCATGGTTACTGGATGGATTAAGAGTTCAATTTCGAAAGAGATTGTGAATAGCTTTATGTTCATACATGATGCTGCAGACCTCTGGAATGAAATAGCTGAAAGGTACGGTACTTCTAACATATCTTAAATCTATGAGGTGAAACGGGAAATTGCTTTGTTAAAGCAAGGAAGCTCAAGTATTGTGGAATATTACAACAGAATTCAAAATCTTTGGGATCAATTGGAGCAACTGAGGCCTACAATTGAAGCAGAAGGTGATGTTAAGACCAGAATTGAGGAAAGTGAAATGAAGGATAAGTCAATGCAATTTCTGATGGGCCTGAACGAGGCATTTGATTATGAAAAAAATCAGCTGCTATTTCTTGATCAATTGCCCCCAGTAAACAGAGTCTATGCCATGATTGCTAAGGCTGAAAAGCAAAGAGAAGTTTCATTAAATATGTCGGCAACAGAAGAGAAGGCAGCAATGATGGTGAAACAGTTCAACCAGAAGAAGAGCTTCAATGCTAGGCTTGCGATGAAGCCTGACAAAACTCATCTTTTCTGCAACTATTGCAAGAAGTCAGGACATGTTAAGGAAGAATGTTTTAAGTTGAATGGAGTCCCAGAATGTAGTTATTGCAAGAAGACTGGACATACGAGGGAAGATTGCTACAAGCTGAATGGTTTTCCAGAAGGTTCTGGTTCAAACAAAAGAGAGCAAAATACCATTTTTCAGAAGAAAAAAAAAACAGAATAACTTCAAGGCAAATTCAGTTGAATCTGAGCTGGATGATGGAAACATTATCAAGTAATATGAAGATACAAATATGCAGAGCCTACATACAGCTATGATGGAGATGATGAAGAAGGAAGTCTCAAAGATGATGAAGGAGAAGCTAGCAGCTGAAGCATCTGGTCCAGCCTTTGTGAACTTTGCTCATCTTGATGACTTTGTAGGTAGCTCTACTTAATCTAAGCTCAGCTCTAGTTTATGTGATATAATGAGCAATGGTGCATGGTTAGTAGACACGGGTGCCACTGGTCACATGTGCAATAACCTTGATCTTATTTCTGACCCAAAACCAGTCAAGTCTTTTACACCTGTTTGCTTACCAGATGGTAGTATTAAATCAGTCTCTCATGTTGGAAGTGTCCCACTTTCAACTAATATCACCCTTCATGATTATCTTTACCTTTCCAGTTTTTGATACAATCTGCTTTCAGTCAGAAAACTTTCAAAAAACTCTCATGTATATTTCAAATTCTATGCTGATTTCTGCTTGCTGCTTGAGTTACAGAATAACAAGATTCTTGCCGCAGGTAGAATTCACAAAGACCTCTATATACTTGACAAATCCTCTTTCTCAGAACGGGCAGTCTTGAGCACTCAACAATTATATGCATCAAATCTCTTCTCACTCAGAAACAAACCTTGTTTTAATGTTCCTAGGCATGCTTTTGCAGTTGTTTCTATAAGTGGCATTCTAGGCTTGGCCATCCATCTTTTCACGTCATGAAACATTTACCTAGCTTTGTTGTCAATGAGAAGAATGCCATGGATATTACAGACTGTGTTATTTGTCCTCTGTCTAAGCAGTTTAAATCTCCCTTTTTTCTAAAAGCCAAATACATACTACTGAATGCTTTCATACATTACACTTGGACATTGAGGTCCTTATAAACAACCTACCCTATCAGGATTTCACTACTTTCTGACTATTGTTGATGATTATAGCAGGTTTACTTGGTTTTTTTTTTTTATAAAATACAAGTCCCAAACCTCATCCACCTTTCAAAAATTCCTTGCTTTTACTGAAAACCAATACGATGCTCGAGTCAAAACCATTCGTTCGGACAATGGTTCTGAATTTTTTAGCTCTTCTTTCCAAGAAATTTTATCCAGCAAAGGGATAGTTCATAAAAAAGCTGTCCCTACACTCCAACAACAAAATGGAGTTGCCGAAAGATTGCCAAATAGCTAGATCACTTCTTTTTCAATCTAGATTGCCAAAGGCTTTTTGGGGGGAATCTGTACTTACATCAATCCATATTTTGAACAGATTACCCTTGGAAAAGTACTTTCGAGTTACTCTTAAATAAGCTTCCAGATTACTCCTATTTCAGAAACTTTGGCTGTCTTACATTTGCTCTTAACACAGACCCTCATAAAGATAAATTTAATCCAATATCATTAAGTGGGGTGTTTGTGGGATATCCAACAGCGCAAAAGGGATACAAATTTTTTTGTCCTTCCTTGAACAAAATCAGTGTTTCCCGGGATGTTGAATTTCATGAAGATACCTTTCCATCTACAAACCTTGACAAGTCAAAAACTTTTCTGCCTGACATTTATATTGGTGATCCATTTGATGCTGACCCCATTAATCATCCTTGTAATACTATGCATGATCATCAAGTAGTGACATCCTCACCCCAATCACCTTCATTCCCCTCTTCTGTCCAAAATACAGATCCTTCAGCAGGTGATCAATTGACCTGTTTGCCTGCACATCTGAACCTTAGACACAGTTCCAGACAAAAACACCCACCAACTTGGTTAAAAGACTTCGTTTGCATTAATTCTTGTTCTCAAGACTGTCCAATGCCCAATTCTTCTGACCAGAATTACTCATTTACACATGCATATAAGACTTTTGTGGCAAACTTATCTACTTTCCATGAGCCAGACACTTATAATATGCTAGAACTGATCAAAGATGGGTTGATGCTATGCAACAAGAGTTGCAAGCTCTTGATGATAGTGATACCTGGGAACTTGTTGATTTACCTAAAGGAAAAAAATTGATTGGCTGCAAATGGGTATATCGGATAAAGTGCAATGCAGATGGTACTATAAATAAATACAAGGCACGACTTGTGGCCAAAGGCTTTACTCAAACTGAAGGTGAGGATTTTTGTGAAGTATTCTTACCTGTGGCTAAGATTGTGACAGTTAGAGTCATGTTTGCTCTAGCAGTTGCAAAGCATTGGACATTGCATCAATTGGATGTCAACAATGTTTTTCTCCATGGTCATCTTGATGAAGATGTGTACATGCGCCCTCCCCTAGGTTATCTAAGGGCTGGATCATCCAAGGTTTGCAAGTTGAAGAAGTCCTTATATGGACTCAAACAAGCGTCTAGACAATGGAACTTGGAATTTACTTCCAAGTTGTTACAATTTGGATTTGTGCAATCTGCCCATGATCATTGCCTTTTCATGCTGGTTAGGGATACTTATCAGATCCACCTCCTTGTTTATGTGGACAAGATACACGAGGTAAAAGTCTTTCTGGACCATGCTTTCACTATAAAAGATTTAGGCCCTGCTAAATTTTTTCTTGGCATGGAGATAGCAAGATCTGATTCAGGCCTTTATATTTGTCAACGAAAATATGTTGTAGACATTCTTCGTGACACCCATATGCTGGATAGTTCTCCTGCTGCAACACCTCTTCCAGGTGGTCATATATTTGTTTCCACTGACAAAGACACCACCCATTGCTGGATGATCCTCTGCCATTCAGACGCCTTGTTGCTCGATTACTATACTTGAATTTTAACAGACCTGACCTTACATATGTTGTGCAACAACTGAGCCAGTTCGTGCATGCCCCACATGTCTCTCATTGGCAGGCACTTCACCATGTGCTCGGATATTTGAAGAACACTTTTTCTAATGGATTGTTCGACTCACATACTTCACATTTGCAGTTGCACGCTTAAAGTGATGCCGACTGGGGTGCTTGTAGATCGTCACGCTAGTCATTAACAGGATATTGTGTCTTTCTTGGGAATTGTTTGATCTCATGGAAAACCAAGAAGCAGTCTAGAATTTCCAATTCTACAGCAGAATCAGAATATCGCTCCATGACTTCCACGGTAAGAGAGTTGCAATGGCTGTCCTATATTTTTTCTGGATTGAGTGTAAATCTCTCTCTACCCATTCCCCTATATTGTGATAATAAGGCTGCAATCTACATCACATCTGATACTGTCTTCCACGAGCATACGAATCACATTGAAATTTATTGTCATGTGGTCCGAAATCAATTCAAGGCTGGGTTCGTTTTGCCTCAACATGTCTCTTCTTCCCTCAACCTGGCTGATATTTTCACCAAACCTCTTCATTCCTTTGGTTTTCATTCCATTCTGTCCAAGAAGAGCTTATGGTTCACCCATGCTCATCTTGAAGGGGGCCTGAAGGATTATAGAGCGAAGAAGATTACACAACATCTGGACAGAGCGCAAGAAGAATTCCAAGTTCACTAATATTAGTAGTTGGTTGGTTAACAAGGGTATTTTAGTAATCTTATTAAGTTTGCCTTTTTCTCCACTATATAAAAATGCTTGTACTGTACAGTTTCACGATTATGATAGACAAAACAAAATTTACAAACTTTTCCCTCTTTGAAACTTTCAATCGATAGTCTCGCACAAGCAATTCTTCATTGCATATCATACCATAGGCTTGTTGGCGTGTTGGTGGTGGAATCATCTCTTGTTTTCGGTGGTTTGGTCGGTGGCAGAAATTTGGTCAGAACTTCGTGGGAACGGTAAGTTGAGGCGTATATTTAATACATTGTCCGTAAGACGATATCGCCTCGATATTACATGCTCTCGGGTTATGGCGATCGTTTCCAAGATACAAAGACTTCAGAATTTTGTAATCGCAACACTACGACTTGAAATTATCGGCAAACTACTCAAAATTCGACACTTTCTTGCTTTTCTAGGACCTAGGGATGTCTTTCTATACTTGTATGAATGCATGGATCAATTTTGAATGATTTTCCAGCTTCTGAAGGGACCTATTTATAGGATTTGAAACTTTCTGTGGTCAATTCGCGAATAGTCACAACTTTTGGCCAATTTTGACCGTTTGACTATTTTGATTGTGGTCACTTTGCGAATAGCCACAACTCTTGGGCTTGATTCGCTATATACTTCTTCAGACCCACCTCTCCGGATAAAACCACTGGAGATGTTGCCCGGATCGACCCGATTTCTGACGATCGAGATCGCATCTCATCGCAATCCGTCACGACCCATCGACCCAATGGATCTGCCATCTCAGCTTGTCCAGTCATTGTCCTATCAGTACCACGTCGCCCTTTCACGCCTATGTGTCACTGACACGCCATCAAACCTCCCACGTCAGCGATACCGCCACGTCATCACCACATCAAGTGCCACGTGGACGACACCTCATCGCCACATCATTGTCGGTGCCACATCACCACCGGTGCGACGTCATCGGAGCATAAATTTAAATTTGGATACGGGCTTGGGCTTATGGGCTTGCGCGCGTGGGCTCGGACTTAGGCTTGGGCTCACGAGCCTTTGAGCCCACCTCTTTGAGCTCACCACTTGTTTGATTACGTATGAAGTGTAACTATATATAACGAGGAGAAAGTTGGTGTGTTTAATTAATGTGTGACTTTTGATCTTCTCCTTTTTATTTTATCAAACATTTAATAATTTATTGGGTCAAGATCAAAAAATTAATTTCTTATTCACCCGATATCGATTTTGAGAAAATTAATATTCTATAGATTTTCCTCGAAACGTAGATTATGAATCTTTCATCCATTTTGAGTGTCGACAAACGATGACTTCTCGATTTAATAATACCGATTAAAGGATATTTAATGGGTCTATTACCCAACAAGGGCCAAAGCCCATTTTCTTTATATTAAATATCCAACATCATAAGAAGAATCTGTGATTTTACAGGTGCATAAGACTCATTCAGTCTGGATAGAAACTTGAGAAATTCAGTGTCAGTCCTACGCATACGGGCCCGCATAAGAGGAGAGTTGACCGCATAAGCTTTGAGATTCTATCCTAAAACCAATCTATCGGTGATAGTTGGAGTAGCCACTAAATTATATGCTAGTCAACTTCTTCGTATTTAATTGATGTAAGACACATCTATTTTAACAAAACTGCATCACTATTTATATACAAAAACAACAATTTACTAACTTTCATAGCTATCTAGTTGACCAATGAAGTAGTTACACGTATGATAATATATAATATGTACAGCCTCGTTTTATAGACCCAATGGCTTCCTCGTTCGGCAAATTAAGAGAATTTACTTGATGAAATTCGCATCTTAAGATCTAATGTTTTTTTTTCTCCTATTTTTTTAGAATGTCGAGGGAATTATCGATTTCCGTGTTGACGAAAGTAATAAGAGATTGATCATATATATATTTGTTTTAATCCTCCCCTAAAGACGAATTAGGACTCCATACGATAATTATGTTGATATGTTTCCCCTTACTCATTTGAATTTTCTAGATTCCCATGTTGAGCTGTTTTAGTTCTTGATAAATACTTGTCTGTCTTCATTATTCAAGATTTAAACAACTATTCTTGTTTTTATAAATCAGTTAGCTGAACTTGCACTTAGCTAAACTAACATGAATGAGCTGAGCTTGAACTAAATTGAGCTGTTCCCTGGGCCTTTCCAACCTTTCCAACAAGTATGAGGACACATCTCAAAGGTTTAATTTATTACAAGACAACATCATAGTTTTCAAACAAACGTTACCAAGCTTCATAAGATTCACTTAAAGTACAAACATACCTATTCACGAGCAATCCTCACCAACTGCTTCCCAACGTTGCGACCCGAGTAGAGTCCTATAAGAGCCGAAGGAGCATTCTCTAGGCCTTCTGCTATGTCTTCGACATAAGCTATCTTCCCTTCCTTGATAAGTGGTATGACCATTTCTAGGAATTTGGGGTAAAGGTGGTAGTAGTCAAACACGATGAATCCTTGCATGCGTATTCTCTTCGTCACAATGTTGAAAAGATAACGCACGCCTTCTGGTTCATTGAGGTTGTACTGAGATATCATCCCACACGCAGATATCCTGCCATTGTTGTTCATGTTGAGAAGCACCGCCTCGAGCATCTTTCCTCCCACGTTCTCAAAGTATATGTCGATCCCATTCGGAAAGTACCTAATTTTCAAGATATGTGCAGTTTGCGATCAACTTAAGATCAAATCTGACATTCAAGCGCCAAGTGATGTAGAAAACGCTCACCTCTTTAGAGCTGCAACGAGATCTTTCTCTTCTTTGTAGTTGAATGCTTCATCGTACCCGAATTTGTTCTTCAACAGATCAACCTTCACGAAATTTAAAAGACAACCAAATCAGGGAGATACTTCTACAATCAGATCAGAGTATGCTATTCTTAGCGAAAAATCTTAAACACATTAAGAAATTAGACACAAAGAGACGAAGCTTAATGCATTACCTTCTCATTGCTCCCTGCACTGCCAACAACATAGCAGCCTGCCAACTTTGCAAATTGCCCAACGAGTTGACCAACAGCTCCAGCAGCAGCAGAAACATAGACCGTTTCGCCCTTTTTCGGAGAGCAAATCTCATAGAAACCTGCATAAGCCGTCATTCCAGGCATCCCTGCAAGAGAAAAAAAAAAAAAAAAACATTGAAGCACATACTATTACAAAATTAGCCAAGAAAGGAGCAAAATGGAACAGAGAGTTTTGTTTAGCGTACCAAGTAATCCAGTGTAGTACGATAGTGGGACGTCAGTGTGATCAATCTTGAAGAAAGAAGCCACTAATGGGCCAGTAAGAAGACTATATTCTTCCCAACCAGTCATTCCCCAAAGAAGATCTCCCTTCTTGAAGTTGGGATGAGACGAATCAACTACTTTAGACACTCCATAACCTGTTATAGGCTGTGTTTTAAGACAGCCCATGTAAGATTATTATCAGAAACAAAGACGAACAAGCGCAAAAATGTTTAAATAATGGTAGAATTAGTTTATGGGGTGGGGGTTTAAATGAGTTTTCTATTCTGCCCAACCAGAGTAATAACTCTTGACCGAACAAACCCAGACCAGAACATTCCCAACACATGGGGCCGGCTCAAATCAATAGTTAATTCCCCCAAAAAATAATTTAATTAGCCCCACAGCGAAACCCCCATTAATTTAACGCTTACAGAGCCTGGCTTGAAAGAGTCGACGTAGCTTCCCTCGAGCTTGGACATCCGATTGCGCATGTACGGATCGCACGACAAGTACAGATTCTTGACCAGAACGGCGTCGTTCGAACCCTCGGGAACTTTCAGCTCGATGTTGGCAGATTTTAGAACCATGTCGGATTCTTTGGGAAACCCTTCCACGTAATCCTTCAGTATCACCTGCTGCTTGTTGATTACCACCGTCTTTCCTACTTCCGCCATTTTTTTACTCTGAATGATGTTCTGATGTTCCTCTTTCCTCAATAGCCGTTCCTTTTGACGCTGAAAATTGCGGTTTGCGACTGCCTTTGCTTTTGTTGATTGATTGCCACCTGACAATTGGACACCATATGTGGCATGTGAATGGCAACGTGGGTATAGCAGAGTAGACATCTGTCGTTCACGAAACACGTGATAGCCACGTGACTCAAAGTACGATCGATCGTGAATGGAAGGGTGCGGAACGACCTAAACAATTTATACCTTTATATAATTGGTAAGGATCGTGAAAAATTCAAATTAATTTGATATAACATTGTTAATATCATGCTACTATAAATATTCAAATTTATTCCATAATACCCCAAAAATTATATTTTTAATTTATAAAACATATTTTTTTAATTAAAATTAATATTATAATTTTATATTTTGTTTATATTTTAAGCACACGCATCGAGTGTGCGGGAAATACTAGTTTTTAAATAAACTACGAAATACAGAGTGTTGTAAAATTCGGCCAAGACCGTCCATGATAATCGATCGACCTTAACGGTGGTAAAAATTGCGTACGTAGACGGTTATTTAATATGTAAAATCAATTAATAATTGATTAATTTGATTATTCGTTTCATAATTTTTTTTTGGAAAAAAATTTAATAAATACAAAAAAAAAGATATTTGTACTAATTTATTTTATTGCATTCTTGGAATTAATATTATATATTTAGAATATTTAGATCAATTCGATGCACCTTTATTTCGATAGAATATTAGCATATTTTATATATGAAATATATATATATATATATATATAATATATAGCATGTTTGGTTGGAAGATGAGTTTCGATGTTATTAGTTTTAGTTGGGTTAAAATAATGGGGGTTATGAGTTTTTTGATGGGTTTGATTGATGACTTTAAATAATGACGTATGATGTGTTTGATAGATGAGTTTAAATGGTATTAGGTTTAATTAAATTAAATTATAATCTTACCATTATTCTTTATTTAAATGTTTTGTAAATAAAAGATAAATTTGTCAAATGTTATGTGATTATATAAAGGGATTTGGAGATAATGATTTAGTTAATACTTTATTGGGGTATTAACAAAGTGCTAACTAAATCCTACCATTAAATAAACTCTCCAACCAAACACTGCATTAATCCCTCTAATCCCCTAAGGCTGTGTTTGGTTTGATGAAAAGCCCAGAAAAGCCCATATAATATAAATAATCAGATTTAATATTGTGTTTGGTTTAGTAATTTCAGCCCGGATTTAATATTTCAGCCCGTTTTTAAACCAAAGTCCCGTTACAAGTAAACTGAATTAAAAAGCTAAGATAAATTATCTTGAATTGTTGGATAAATTTTTTATCTTGGGCTTTATCTTGTGCTCATAACCAAACGGACCCTAATACCACAAACCAAACACGCTCATAATGAGGAAAAAAAAAAAAAAAAAGTGAACCGTCCCTAGAATTCCACCAGGCTGTCTAGACGATGCCCCCGATGCCCGAGTAGCGCTAGCGAATTTTATATTGCATAATACTAATATAGATATATCTTCTCTTATATATATATATAAGTGTTTTTTCATTTAGATTTTGACACTGTCCGTCCGTCCGTCCACTTATCTTATTTAATAAAAAAAAATTACATTATTTTAATAAAAGAAACCACCTACTACGCACGTAATCCTCAAGACCCCCACAAATCCAAGCGCCAAGGAGAATTGAATGTAGTTTAACTCAGTTCAAAAGATTTCTTAGTTAATCATAATCACTAAAAAATGGTTTCCCTTGCAGCCCAACCAATTGGCATTAAAGTCAACGCAGGAAGCTCCAGAGCCGTCAAATTGACCCGTGGCCCGCGGGCTGGCCCGCCCCGCCCCGCCAAAGGGGTGGGTTGGGCCTCAGTATTTCAGGCCCGCCAGATAGCGGGTCTAGGCGGGCCAGCCCGCGCGGGCCGCGGGCTTAGGCGGGGCGGGGCCAGCCCGTGCGGGCTGGCCCGCCCATTATTAAAAAATATAATATTATATATTTTAATTATATTAGTTAAATATTATTTTGGACTTTAATTTTTATTTTTTAATGGGCCAATAGACTTATATTTAATTATTGTATTGGGCTTTATTTTTTTTTTCAAGGAACCATGTTTTTAATTTAAATTTATTTTTATTTTTTTTCAATTTTTTTTACTATGGCGGGCCGGCCCGCCAGGCCCGCAGCCCGTGGGCGGGGCAGGGCGGGGTGGGCCTTATATTCCCAGGCCCGATGAATGGCGGGCGGCCCGCCAAATGACGGGTTTTGGCGGGTTATGGGCCCGCGCCCGCCCCGCCAAATGACGGGTTTTGGCGGGTTACGGGCCGGCCCGCCCCGTCGGCCCGTTTTGACCGCTCAATATCTATAACCACGTTCCATTTTAAGGCTGCGTTTAGTACTCCAGATAAGAAATTGCAAGATAATTAAAATCCTGACAAAACTCTACATAATAGTATGATTGACCTATTTTTTTATGCAGATTTATCAGGTTCACCTTGCTGGTAGAACCCACAAAATTCTCACTAAATATTAGCCAAATTA
Source organism: Lindernia subracemosa (assembly GCA_028392965.1). Classification (NCBI taxonomy): domain Eukaryota; kingdom Viridiplantae; phylum Streptophyta; class Magnoliopsida; order Lamiales; family Linderniaceae; genus Vandellia; species Vandellia subracemosa. The sequence goes on from JAQPCC010000030.1 coordinate 679,678, forward strand.
CATAAATAACCCGGTAATTTAATATCCACCAACTCGCCGTCTTCGTTCTGATTTGGGCTAATTCTCAATCTTGCTTGATCCTTTCGTCGTATGCACATCCACTCGCTGTCGGGAGCAAATTGCGGAGCCAATTCTGCGGTGTCTTCGACTGGTATCACATGTGGGAACCTAACAACAACACAAGCAGAAGTTAAAAAGAGGTCAGAAAGAACCCAGGAGAAATCGGGGGCAGCATACCCCGGCGCCGGAGATAGTCTCCCTTGTACCAATAGCAGCTCCATCTGCGTCGGACGCGGGAATACGGCAGTAATTTTTAAGGATCTCACCAATAAACTCGAATTTCTCTGAGAATACGCCGTAGGCCTTGTAGCTCCACTTTCCTCGGCTATAGTCATAAGCTGTTGAGGCGCCGTCTCTGTGGGTTCATCATGACCATGGGTTGTGCGCCTTCGTCGGTTTTGTATAGACCAATATTCTTCTTCTTGTTCTCTGTCACTCACAGGACACAAGTGGGGAGAGAGAGTTACACAGATGAATAGGTGATGTCGAAATTGGGTCAGAATTCCTAATTATAGATACAAGGTGCGAGGGGTATTTTAGTCAATTCAATATTAATAGCATGGTTGGATAAATAATCTGGCACAACTCCATGTGATAAGTTATCTTGTGTTGAGTGGATTATTAAAACGGGTTTTATATTATCCTGGGCTTTATAAATTTTGTATGTTTAGAAAGTGAACAAGATAAAGCTACATTATTTAGCCTTATCTGGGCTAATCACAGAAATTGAACGCAACCTAAGGCTTTGGTTGCCAGCTCCAAGCCATCTAATTACATGTAATAATCATGAGTACTTAAAAACTGGATGCAAGATTATGAGTATTCGGTGTTATTACAGTCTATTTAATGTTTTGCAAACAATGATTGTGTTTAAAATGTTACCTTGATTTTTTTCGAGCCGTAAAAAAATATTCGAATGTTCATATTTGGGATTCTTCGACGGTAATTCGGACTTGACAAGTTAAAGTCAAAGTGTACTTGTTTAAGCACGTTATTCAATGGACGATAGCCTAAACCCGACAAAGCCATTTAATGGAGTTGACTTTTGAAGATTTGAAGAAAACTTCTAAGATTTGTGTCGGTTCACAGACGAGAAGTTTCGACTAGATCTGGCCAAATGGGTCGCGGGCCGGTTCCCGGGCCGGTTCCGGTTCCGGCGGTTCCGGCAGTTATGCGGTTCCGGTTCTGGCCGTGGAACCGCGACAGATTTGGAGAACCGGCCCAGAACCGGCTCGCGAACCGTTGGACCTTAACGGTTCGCGGGCCGGTTCCGGGCCGGTTCGCCCAATTTTTTTTTTAATTCTTTATACTTTTTATTTTTTATACTTTATACTTTATAGTTTATTAAAATATATAATATGGAAAAAAAATTCCGAAATTTTTATTAAAAGGTGACAAAACAAGTAAAAAAATTACCCAAACAAAACAAGTAAAGAATTACACAAAAAATTACAAAAAAAAAATCAAGTAAAAAATTATAATAAAAAAATTACACAAAAAAAAATAAGTAAAAAATTAAAATAATAAACTACTCTAGATGTTTCTTCATTGACCACGTGCCTCCCTCCGGGTTTGGAACTATATTCGTATCTACGACCGCATTCTTTACAGATTGCATGTCCTAGTTCAGGGTCATCTTTACTCATTTCGAGGTTGAAAAATGGATATACCTTAGATTTCCGTTGCCGCTTCGGTCGTGGAGGCTTCCCCGTCGTTGATGTTTGGCTTGGTCCCGTCGAAGTCGGAGTCGCTCCCACCTCGTTGACGTCGTCCATGTCCCGCTCGTCCATTCCTCGAAACGTGTCTTCGTCTCCCAAATTACCTTGCTCGTTCACGTTGTTTCGCGATGACGAAGCCATGTTAGTAGAATAAATATTCGGGTGTGTGTAGAATGTAAAAAATGTGTAAAAAATGTAATAAAAGTGGAATTTTGATAGCTAATAGTGTTTAGAACTTTAATTATAGAGTGTCTTTGAGAGAGAATGAGAGAGTTTGGTGTGAAAAAATGTTGAAAATGAGCCCCTATTATAGAATTTTGACCATGGATTAAAACAAAAAAAAATTGCTGGGCCAGAATGCAATTTTCAGAACTATCCAACGGCTATATAGCCGTTGGATCCAGAGCCGTTGGCGCCCCAAGTCGAACTGCGGTTTCGCGGTTCGACACATCCCGGAACCGGCTCGGCCCATTTATAATGGGCCTGTTCCGGTTCCGAGAACCGCTAAGAGAGGTTCCGGTTCGGGGGCCGGAACCTCCCGCGGTTCCGGATAGAACCGCCCCTTTGTCCATGTCTAGTTTCGACCATTAATAGACGTGAAGATCAAGCTCAAAATCATACCACACAAAAATCTCCTCTCTTCTCCGATAATTTCTTTTTAGCTTTCTCGATGCATAGAATTCAATAGAATAATGGTCGAACTATTTATCATTTGGTTCTTACTATAATCGTTATAGCTGCTTTTGTTTATCACGTCCATACGAAGTGTACGTGTATGTAATCATCTCCACATATTAAAGAAGTTCTACCCTCCGGCCTGTGGACGTAAGTCATTTTGACCGAACCCGTAAAGTCTCGTGTTCACTGTCCAATTTATTTTTCTTCTTTTGTTTTGTTACTCTATTTTTCCGGGCAATAATATAATCAAGATTAAAAATAAAATAACATATTGCAGCGTAGGTCCGACACCATTCTCGACAACTATGGGGGTAAGAGAGTGTACCTTGAGTTAGACTATATCCCTAAGACAATCTCCAATGGAACTGAAAAATTAAAAAAAAAAAAAAGGGTAAATTCAGTCCAATCGTAGCTGAAAGTCAAATTCAAAATGAGTTTTTTTTATATATATTATTCTCTCACATGTTTCAAACTCAAATTTGCATTGAACGCAAAAAAAAATGAGTTTGCATTTTGAAAACTGCAAGACATATCCTTTTATTTGTTTTGAATTATTAAAGACCCCTATAATTTTTTATATTTTATTATTTAAATTTTTATATTTTATTTATATGAAATGTAAGCTAAATATCATTTTAACAAAATATTAACATTAAATTTTATTATTAATTTTATTAATTATTTTTTCAATCAAATTTAAAATAATATCGTGATCTAATTTGTAAAAATATAAAATATGTGGATCGTATTAAAAGCTGGTGTGAAAGAAAATATTTTAATAATGTTCTTTTGAGTTTGAAAATGAGTTTAATGGTTGAAGATAAATTATTGCATTTTAAATTGAGAATAAGTTTGAGTTTGAGAATGAGTTTTTCGGTTGAAGATAGTTTAATACAACCGGTCAGTGGACCTTTACGTATACGATGCATGTTCACTTTACAACGGGCATCGATTATCTTATAAAATTCGTTTCACCATTAGAGTTTGTTCCATTAATAAAGTTGTTAGACCATCTCCAACCGAAAAACTTATTCTCAAACCCAAACTCATTCTCAAACTAAAAATGCAGTAATTCTTCTCCAACCATTAAACACATACTCAAACTCAAAATTTGATTTGATTTGATTAAAATTCCAACGGTTTGTGTGGAGTTATGGGCATGTCACTATTCCACGTTGTTGATTTGATTTGTGGAGTTATGGCTATGATGCCGATGATTTGTTGATATTGCATATACTCGGTTCCGAGACATTAGTAGCCCGAACTAGCCAGGATTCGGGTGAGTGAGAGTGGCATATGATTAGTAGCCCGAACTGCCACGATTCGGGTGAGTGAGACTGGCATTAGTAGCCCGTGGCTTGGCGAGCCCGGGTAAGTGTGGCCTAACGATGTCACTTGTCCATTCGCCATCGTTGTTGGAAGGTGATCGTTAGGATTTATTACGGCCAACGTCACCGGTGTGGGACATGCATTTCACATATATTTGATATGATTTTTCATGGTCTAGTCGATACGATTATTCATTGGCATTGTGTTTAGAGTACGGTGACGGACTCGTCTGACTCTCGACGGGGAGTTCAGTTCGAGGATGATACGGCTACCCACGCGTCGTTTATGTGATGACGTGTACTTTCTCGATGTTCTTGATATGTTTTATGATTTATTTTTATTGTCGTATTTTCCTCGTACGAGCGGTGGATACTGTTTACCTTGTAAATATGAAGTAGTCGATACATTTGGTTTGCTATGATATCATCGTTGAGAACACGCCTTCTGTGCACGGAAGGTGTGTCTGTATTATCATCTCACTGAGCTAGTGGTTTGCTCACCCCATTTATATATATTTCTTCCTAGGTTGTTGATATCTCTTTTGCCTAGAGGTTCGTCATTCTTCGATCATCGTTTTCCGCTGCTATCTTCTTCCACTTTGGTATTGTATCTTTCTTTTATGTTGGAGGATCCATTGGCGGGGATATTTTGGAAGGAGGTTGTATTGTACATTACTCATTCGTTGACCGATGTATCAAGACACTTTATATTGTAAAGCCTCCTTCGATATCTATATCTATTTTCCTTTATCGAGTATCGTTTCTTTCGTGCGATTTGATTTTGGACTGTGAGTTGACATCGAGCCTTGCGTTTATTGAGAAACGCGGCGGCTGTCGCGCCTTCGATGCGGGTCGGGGCGTGACAGTTTCGGTGGTATCAGAGCCTTGTTATATTCCTTTTCTTTCTTTCTTCGATGTTGCCAATGAATCCATTTTCTTCGGTCTTCTTTGTCTTTGATGAAGTATTATACTCCCGTCGCATCTCCAGTTCTATTTTGAGGTTGAGTTAGGGGACACACTTCTCGTGGTTCTCCAAGTTCATTTTTTTTTCCTGTCTTTCGAGGACACATTACTCATGTTACTACGACTTCTATCGAGTAACCACCAGCTCAAGTATGAGCTGAGAAAATGTTGACATCATAGCAATATCAAATGTATTACGATTATGTTCGTATATATGGAGTTCCACCGCCTACGATGAGTCGTTCGGTTTCTATTTTATTCCATGGTCTTGATAAGTCATTCGTTCATTATTTGGGAGCTCATGATGTTCCTCTTCACTGCGAGTGAACTCTACCTTCATCTAGTGTATCTAGGAGTGTACATTATATTCCTGATTCGGTGAAAGTTGTCGCCGATATGGGAACTCCGACATTCGAAGGCGTGAGAGATGCCACAGAAGCAGGTGATTGGCTAAAGAAAGTCATAGAAAAATTTGATGCATTGATGATCGACGACTAACATAGTATGGTGATTGCAACGGAACTTTTGGACAATAATGCACGTCTATGGTGGCAGAATCTTAAAGCGACATCGTCTCGAGACTATTACTTGGTCTATCTTTGTACAGAAGTTTAAAGATCATTCCCATTATTTTTATTATTTTTCCTTTGAAATCTCTTATCTTGGCCTCGATATCTCATTGCTTCTATAGGCTAAGTCTTTATTGGAGACCGTTTCATCTATGTGATGTTGACCCCGGTTCTGATCGATCTTATATTCGGACAGTCTTACTTCAAGTCTACCTTATCATGCTTCTTCTTTATCACTTGAAGGTTTTGTTCATACCCCTCTTGTTGAACGCATCCGTCGAGACTTGGTATTCAAAGGATGTCCTATCTTGATTAATAATTTTACTCTAGAAGTCGACTTGATACCTTTACCACTAACCGATCTAGATGCCATTCTTGGCATGTATTGGTTGTTTAATTATCATGCAGTTATTGATTATCGAGCCAAAGTTGTTACTTTCCGCAAGCCTGGATTCCTAGAATTTGTTTTTGAAGGTGAACCCCAATCTGCATCACTCCCTATCATTTCTATGCTCTAGGCTCACACACTAATGCATAAAGGGTGTGAAGCATTCTTGGCTGCGATCGTTGTCACATCTCATTCTGCGACTAAGATAGACGATATTCCCATTGTGAATGAATTCTCTAAGGTATTTTCTGATTATCCACCGGGACAACCACCTGCTCGAGAAGTTGATTTTGTCACTGATACACTTGCCGAGACTACTCCCATATCAATACCTCCTTATCGAATGTCCCCAGCTGAACTTAAAGAACTCAAGACGCAACTGGGTGAGTATTAGATAAGGGATTCATTCGACCCAGCACATCTCTGTGGGGTGCTCATGTTCTTTTCGTCAAGAAAAAGGATGATCGCTTCGACTATGCATAGACTATCGTCAATCGAACAAGGTGACGATCAAAGATAAATATCATCTTCCTAGGATTGACGAATTATTCGATCAATTGCAAGGAGCCACTGTTTTCTCGAAAATTGATTTACGATCTGGTTATCATCAGCTCAAGATTAGGGAAGTTGATATCCCTAAGTCTGCTTTTCGAACCAGATATGGTCATTTCGAGTTATGTGTTGTGTCTTTCGGACTCACTAATGCTCCTGCAGCCTTTATTGATTTCATGAATTGAATTTTCCGTTCTTACTTTGATAAATTTGTTATCGTCTTATCGATGACATACTTATATATTCTAAATCAGACGATGAACATGCCTGTCATCTTTGAATTGTACTGGAATTCTTCGAGAAAATCGACTTTACGCTAGACTTTTAAAGTGCGAATTCTGGCTTCGTGAAATAAGTTTTCTGGGCCTTCGCATATCCAAGGAAGGAATCTTTGTAGATTCAGTAAAAATTCAAGCAATATTAGATTGCGTTCGTCGTAAGAATGTGAATGAAATATGGAGTTTTCTTGGATTAGCTGGATATTATCGAAGATTCGTCAAGGATTTCTAATTAGTAGCTTCCTCCTTAACTAAGCTGACTAGAAAGGATATCAAATTAGAATGGAATGACGAATGCGAGAAAGCATTTAAAGAGCTAAAAATACGACTTACTTTAGTCACTATTCTTACCTTGCAAGATCCCGAGATTAGAAAATCCACAATTTATAGTGGTGCGTCAAGACAAGCTTGGAATGCGTTCTCATGCAAGAAGGAAAAGTGATTGCCTATGCCTCGAGATAATTAAAGTGATTGCATATCGAAATGTCTATCGTAGCATCAGAAACAAGCAGGAACACTTCAACCTCTTCCTATTCCTGAGTGGAAATGGGAAAACATCACGATGGATTTTGTGTCGGGTTTCCCTAACTCAAAAAGGCTACGACTCTATCTGGGTTATCGTTGATCGTTTAACCAAATCAGCCCATTTTCTCCCCGTGCATACCAAAGATAGCTTGGAAAAATTGGCCAAATTGTATGTGGATGAGGTCGTGAGACTACATGGGGTACCAGTGTCCATTGTATCAGATCGAGACCCTCGATTTACTTCCCGCTTTTGGCCGAGTCTTCAAAAAGCATTAGGTACGAAATTGTTATTTAGCACGGCTTATCATCCTCAAACTTATGGGCAATCCGAGAGGACGATTCAAATATTAGAAGACATGTTACGCGCGGTAGTTTTGAATCTGAGCGGTGGCTGGGACAAATATGTGGCTTTGATGGAGTTCACGTATAACAATAGTTACCACTAAAGCATCGGAATAACCCCGTACGTGTTGAGGTTTATGCCCTAGATGCCGTACGAGGATTAGATAGTACGAGGGCATTTATGTAATTTTGATGTGTTTAACATTTGTAATTGAATTATTTGATAATGAAATTATTATTGTTTGTTTATTATCGATATTAGCATGACAAACAATAAAAAGGCAGATTATTATTTCGTCTAAATAAATTAACCTTGCAGTCGGGTAATAAGACGAATTAATAAAACCCCAATATTTATAGTTCAATTACTGATTCTGTGGGGACAGAGAGGGGGCACCCGTAAGCTGACATACTGTAATATTAAATTCAGTCCACAAGTCTTAGTCTCCAGTAGGGTGACTGGATTGACGAGTACGACTTGTTTGTCGACGGGTCCAAAGTGGTTGTGTCAACCATTCACTTGGGAAGTGGGAGCTCGTGACATTGATACAAGACGAATCAGGGGATTGTCTGTATTTGGACAGTGACTCATAATCGAACAATCACACGCTGGTAAAGTCGCTGATCGATCGATTGACTATAGTAGTCTACGTGAACCTTAGACCGAAAGGGTTTAACTCGGGGTTGTTCTTAAGGTCTTGATTTGTCACTAGTTTTCTAGGCCCAAATTGCATGAAGCAAGGGTCAGCGGCGAAATGCGGTCTTGATTTTTCGACGTGATTGCCGGTTATACCGCTGAGCGGGATTTACGGCCTTGATTAAATTCAAGGTTAACGTCCTATGCAGTTTCGATGTGCGGGAATTTACCTAAGCCTCTGGCCAGAGCATATAACTGACTCACGAGTATCGTGGAGGGCAGTTTTGGTAAATGTCACCGACACGAACATCATAGAGTCGAGTCCTGTAAGTTCGACTACGCGTGACTTTCACTCGACCGGGACAAACGTAAAGGGTTTATACGTAGTACGATAATCTATAGTCGGTTCGTGAATAATACCTATTCGTACTCAACTCGGGATCGGTTCGGTACCACAGGCTGGCTAGGTGAATACCGAACTCCTGGATTCCTCCCAGAGCCGGTTGAGACGAACCAAGAGAGTCGGGCTTAAAAAGGGCAACCGACACAACGTCTATATGAGAATAGAGCAGGCTGGGACCTGGATTGAGAGATTAGGGTTTAGGGCTTGGCCGAAATCCTAAATGGCCGAAAACTTGGTAAAAACGCGTGAGGGGCAAAATGGTCTTTTCACCTCACGAAATATTTTGCAAATATAATATTGGATATTTAATATTTAGTATATGATTTAAATATTATTATTTTAGAAAAATAATAATATTTAATTTGGAATTAAATAAAATATATATATTAGATATATATATAGTTTTCGATTTTATATTAGATTAATTTCGAAATTAATTTAAATATTTATATTGGATATAATATATTTAAATATACTAAATATAGAATAAATATTAATTTATTTAATATTTAATTTGAATTTGAATTTGAGTTTAAATTCAAAAGAAAAAGACCAAGTAAGCAAAGAAGACTTGGTATGAAAAAGTGGGTGAGAATTTTTCTCCACCCACCTTAAGAATTTCGGCCACTTCATCAAGTATAAAAGGGTTTTGATTTTTGAATCAAAACCCTAAGTCATTTTCTTGAAAAGAAAGAAAAACCCTAGAAGACAAAAATCTCTCTCTCGGCCTCTATCTCTCTCGCGCGTCTCTCTCTCTCTCTCTCACTCTCTCTTGGTGGCTGCGCCGTGTGTGTGAAAGGAGCGTGCCTTGCTGCCCGAGCTTGCTCTAGCCGTCTCAAGCAAGCCTCGGCCGTGACGTGTGGTGCCGGCGTGACGCTCTTACCCCGTTCGTGCGCGCAAAGGTGATAGGAGAGGGATACAACATACCCGGGAATAGAAGGGTTCGTAGCTAGCCATCTCCTTCGTTTTTCATCAATGTATAATGGCTGAAACCTTTCTAATTCGTGCTTATGTTCTCGTGTTATTACCGAGCGGTCCAAGGGAAAGGCGGGAATCCCAAAAGTTTTAAAAATTCCGCCGTTCAAGGAACGAGGGCCTTGGGGCCCTACGGGGATACCCAACAGTGGTATCAGAGCCTTAGGCTCGGTTAAGTCACGGGACTATGACCACGAAGCCCGAACGAAAGCTTTTAGAAGAGCTGGCCGCGAGCGTGGAGCGCGCGGCGCCCTAGGCGGGCCGTGCGCGTAGGTGCGCGGCACGCTGCCTTGGCCGCGCGCAGGGCGCGCGGCGCTGGCCGGCCACGCGTAGGCGCTGGTCTGGCCAGGCCTGCCGGCGCGCATGGGCGTGCGGCGCTGACGAGCCGCGCGCAGCGCGCGGCTCAGGCTGGCCGCGCATAGCGCGTGGCCTAGGGCATCACCGCGCGCAGCGCGCGGGCTGGCATGGCCGTGCGCACAGCGCGCGCGGCGCACTTGGTTGGCCGCGTGCGCGTAGGCGCGCGCGGCACTTGGTCGGGCCGCGTGGGCGGTGCCGGCTTGGTCGCAACTAGGGTTGCGTGGTTAAGCCTCGAAGCCCAATGGGCTTGGCCCAAATCTGATAAAAGCCCAAATGTGGATTTAGGCTCGGATCTGTGTAAAATTGTCGTGATGCATGTAATATATGAATTACGTGGTGATTGATTGGGGATTAGGTTCTGTTTTTTACCGGGTGATATGTTAAGGGTGACAAGGTCCCCCCGGGTTGTACTTTACAGTTTTTCTAGAAAGACGGGCTTTGTTGTTTTAGGGAAAGATCCCCCCGTCATAGGCTATAGTAGTACAGGAATGACGGCCGAACGAGAGACGATCGAGACGAGACAAACGAACAAGACGGTGGCCGAGGTGTCCGTTCGAGACGAGCCCGAAGACTTGGAGTTTTACTTATTGTACAAATAGGATAGAACTAGAAATATCCACGATCTTTCACATTTACTTTAATAGGTTGAAACTAGGTTTACTATTAAAGTCTATTATGTGCGTGTTGGTTTCGAACGTGATATCGTGCATAATGTGCTCGTTCTTATCTGTGAGGATTCTCCCGAAGTTAGACTTTAAAATATCAAGTGAGTAAAGGGCGGGGCTCCTGTCTTCTATCAAGTCCAAAAACGTTACGACTTAGGGGTACGGTTTTGGTTGACCGAGTTACGGCGCTAAAATCCTCGCCTTTGACGTGAACGGTTTTGGATGCATTTTTTATAATGCCGCTCACCGACCACTCTTCGTCCTCCCGCAAAGTGTTATCCTACGGAGGCGAAGTTCACTCAAAAGTGGAAGGTTAGCAGGACGTTGATAGGCAGCACTTGTACAGTCATTCCCAAGACGTCTGAGTTACAGGCCGAGGGACCCTGACTGAGACAAATTCGTTGAAACTTCTATGTGATAGAATCGTGTGGGACATGAACCTGGCTGATCAAATATACCAATAAACTGTTAAGTTGAGGCTAGTTTGACTCAGTACGGGTAAATCAACGCCACTATGAAACTACTCAACGAGGTTTCCGAAATTCCTAACGGGAGACAGGATTTCGAGAAAAATAGTGGGAGTCAGACGAAAAATTAAAGTCCTATTTTAGTCTGATTAAACACTTCAAATCCTAACTATCTGTTTTTCTTTCTGCAGTTTATTTTCTTCTCTATTTATACGATGACAAACCCATTATCCGTACTTTTGGAAAAACATTGTTTGGTGGGACCAAACTATGTTGATTGGCTAAGAAATCTGAGGATCGTCCTCAGATTGGAAAAATTGAAGTATGTCTTGGACATCGAGGAGCCTTTGACTCCCAATGCTGATTCGATAGAGCAAGACAATGCAGTTCCATGATAAGTGGGTTGAGGATGCTGGCAAGGTCCACTCCTACATGCTATCGGCTATGAGCCCAGAGCTGCAGCGTCAGCATGAGTTCATGAGTGTTAAAGAGATACAGGTGCATTTAGCTGGGCTTTATGGTGAGTCGTCTAGGAGCGCTCGCTACGCCATCACGCATACTCTCTTCAACACCAAACTCGCAGAGGGTGGTGATGTCCATGCTCATTTACTGAAGCTGAATGAGCATATGGAGCGATTGGATGCGCTGGCATTTGGTTTACCTCACGAGGTAAAGATTGACGTCATACTACAGTCCCTCCCACCGTCCTTCCACCAGTTCGTGGTGAACTGCAACCTGAACAATCGGGAGTATTCGATACCTGACCTGATCAATCAGTTGGTTGCAGCCAGTACTCAGTATCGCAGCGATAAGGGTAAGGGCAAGGAGGTGGCGCTTGTTGCGACTACTCGGTCCAAGGGGTCGAAGAAGAAGCCGAGCAAGCATAGCGGGCCAAAGGGTAGAATCGCCAAGAAGGCGAAATCCAAGAAGGCTGTGAAGTCGGGCGCGAAACCCACTGACAAGTGTCTCCATTGCCAGCAGCTGGGTCACTGAAAGCGCGAATGTCCTAAGCTGAAGGCGTCTTCTGACGCTTCAGGTAAGCAATTAGTTTTCGAAGCTAATTGTTCTGTGTATTCTACTTCATGGATACTTGACTCAGGGGCTAGCTCCCATATTTGTGTTTTGAACCAGGGTCTGGAACGAAGTAGGAAGCTTCGAGCTGGTGAGGTCTCGATCAACGTTGGCAGCGGACATAGTGTTGCAGCGATGCACGTGGGATCGAAGACTTTGCTTTTATCATCTTTGCATAGTTTAGTACTTTCTGATGTTTTGGTTTTGCCCAAGGGGCTTAAGAACATTATTTCGATTCCTGTTTTGAGCAGACTTGGTTATGAATTTCGATTTATTGATAATGTTTGCCATATTTATTTTAGAAATGAAAACGTTGGAAATGCGACGTTAATAAATAGTTTATATTACGTCAACCTAAGAGATAAGGTGGAAACTGTAAATGCAATTACCAACTCGTCGACGGGGTCGAACGAACGATACATCTGGCACCTTCGACTAGGTCACGCTGGGGAAGCAAAGATTGACAAGATGGAAAAGGGCGGCCTTATTCGCATAGCTAAGTCAGGCCCGATCCCAACTTGTCAGTCTTGCATCCTAGGCAAAATGACCAAATCACCCTTCACAGGGACTTTTACTAGGGCCGCAGAAGTGTTGGATTTGATCCACACTGATGTATGCGGACCGTTCAGGGTGACGGCCCGAGGTAATTGCCGCTACTTCATTACGTTTACGGACGATCAGTCCCGCTACGGGACTGTCTATTTGATGAGACAACAGTCCGAAGCTCTTGAAATGTTCAAAGAGTACAGGGCGTTAGTGGAGAAGCAAACTGGCAAGGTCATTAAAGCCGTTCGATCAGATCGAGGCGGCGAGTACATGAGCCTTGAGTTCGATGCATTTCTCAGAGAAAATGGTATCGTTATACAGTTCTCACCTCCCGGTACGCCACAATTAAATGGCGTAGCCGAGCGAAGAAACCGAACACTTTTGGATATCGTTCGGTCGATGATGAGTTACACAGATCTCCCCATTTCGTTATGGGGTTATGCTTTAGAGACAGCAGCCTATATCCTTTACAGGATACCTACCCGTTCTGCCGACAGGATCCCTTATGAAGCTTGGCATAATCGTAAGGCAAGCCTGAATCACACTAGGATATGGGGTTGCCCCGCCTTTGTGAAAAAGTTACAGGCAGACAAGTTAGAATCAAGGTCGATTATGGCCAGATTCGTCGGATACCCCGAGGACTCAATGGGGTACTACTTTTACGTTCCAGACGAACATAGGGTGTTTGTCGCTTTACGCGCAACCTTCATGGAAGAAGAGTTCATTAGCGAAGGCGGTAAAGGACGTGAAATAACTCTTGGTGAGTTAAGCGACGAATCAACTCCAGTTGTTACAGAGTCGTTAGACGACGTTCCAGAAAACCCGGCTCAGCCGCAATTGCGCATGTCTAGTAGGATATCTCAAATGCCTGAGAGATATGGTATGGTACACGTCGAGCATGGGGATGCTGCGATGGAGGGATGCGTCGGGGACGATCCCGTCACCTACGACCAGGCAATTACCGGTACAGACTCCCTCAAGTGGCTTGAGGCTATGCAGGCCGAAATGGACTGTATGTATTCAAACCAGGTTTGGACACTTGTGGACCTACCCAATGGTTTCAGACCCATCGGGAACAAATGGATCTACAAGAAGAAGATTGGATCTGACGGACAGATGGAAACGTACAAAGCTAGGCTTGTAGCGAAAGGGTATAGTCAAAAAGAGGGTATTGACTATGAGGAGACCTTTTCACCCGTCGCGATGATAAAGTCCATTCGCATTATGCTTGCGATAGCAGCATACTATGACTACGAGATCTGGCAGATGAACGTAAAGACAGCATTCCTGAATGGATTCCTCCAGGAGGAGATCTATATGGAACAACCCAAAGGTTTTACGTCAGATACAGATGCTCAAAAGGTATGCAAGCTGAATCGGTCCATATATGGACTGAAACAAGCTTCAAGGAGTTGGAATCTTCGATTCGATGAAGTAGTTAAGAACTACGGATTCATAAAGAACGAAGATGAGCCGTGTGTTTACAAGAAGGCCAGTGGGAGCAAGATGTCGTTTCTAGTATTGTACGTAGATGATATCCTTTTGATAGGAAACGATATTGGGATGCTTTCAGAGGTCAAATCTTGGCTTTCGACCGAATTTTCTATGAAAGACCTGGGAGAAGCGACCTATAGTCTAGGAATACGCCTATTTAGAGATAGGGCGAAATGGTCAATTGGCTTATCCCATGCCCTTTACTTAGATAAAGTCCTTAAAAGGTTTAAGATGGACGACTCTAAGAAAGGGTTCCTACCTATGAGACATGGGATTCATCTCTCAAAGGCTATGTCTCCTCGCAACGAGGTACAAAGACAAGAGATGAGTGGAGTCCCCTATGCTTCAGTTGTGGGTAGCCTGATGTACGCGATGCTTTGCACGCGACCAGACATAGCGTATGCTGTGAGCGTAGTGAGTAGGTTTCAGGCCAACCCTGGTAAGGAACACTGGGCGGCGGTAAAGACAGTCCTGAAGTACCTTAGACGGACTAAGGACTTGATACTGATTTACGGCCCAGGAGAATCAGAGGTAGATGGTTATACGGATTCGGACTTCCAATCAGATGTGGATGACCGAAAGTCTACTTCGGGTTTTGTTTATACGCTCAATGGTGGCGCAGTAACTTGGAAGAGTTCCAAGCAAAGCACGACTGCTGATTCCACCACTGAGGCGGAGTATATAGCGGCTTCAGAAGCTGTTAAGGAGGGTGTTTGGATACGCAAGTTCTTAGAAGAACTGCAGGTGGTACCTAGCATAGTGGATCGCCCGTTACCATTGTGGTGCGACAATAGCGGAGCGATCGCACAAGCTAAGGAACCCCGTGCTCACAGTAAGTCCAAGCACATAGAGAGAAAATACCACGTGTTACGTGGGTTCGTTGAGAATGGCTAGATAGCCGTGCAGAAGATCGCCTCAGCAGAAAATGTGGCGGACCCGTTCATGAAGCCACTGTCTCAGGCAGTGCTAGATCGTCACCTCGATAAAATGGGGTTGAGATACTATAGCGCGTGGCATTAGTGCAAGTGGGAGATTGTTGAGGTTTATGCCCTAGATGTCGTACGAGGATTAGATAGTACGAGGGCATTTATGTAATTTTGATGTGTTTAACATTTGTAATTGAATTATTTGATAATGAAATTATTATTGTTTGTTTATTGTCGATATTAGCATGACAAACAATAAAAAGGCAGATTATTATTTCGTCTAAATAAATTAACCTTGCAGTCGGGTAATAAGACGAATTAATAAAACCCCAATATTTACAGATCAGTTACTGATTCTGTGGGGACAGAGAGGGGGCACCAGTAAGCTGACATACTGTAATATTAAATTAAGTCCACAAGTCCTAGTCTCCAATAGGGTGACTGGATTGACGAGTACGACTTGTTTGTCGACGGGTCCAAAGTGGTTGTGCCAACCATTCACTTGGGAAGTGGGAGCTCGTGACATTGATAAGAGACGAATCAGGGGATTGTCTGTATTTGGACACTGACTCGTAATCGAACGATCACACGCTGGTAAAGTCGCTGATCGATCGATTGACTATATTAGTCTACGTGAACCTTAGACCGAAAGGGTTTAACTCGGGGTTGGTCTTAAGGTCTTGATTTGTCATTAGTTTGCTAGGCCCAAATTGCATGAAGCAAGGGTTAGCGGCGAAATGCGGTCTTGACTTTTCGACGTGATTGCCGGTTATACCGCTGAGCGGGATTTACGGCCTTGATTAAATTCAAGGTTAACGTCCTATGCAGTTTCGATGTGCGGGAATTTACCTAAGCCTCTGGCCAGAGCATATAGCTGACTCACGAGTATCGTGGAGGGCAGTTTTGGTAAATGTCACCGACACGAACATCATAGAGTCGAGTCCTGTAAGTTCGACTACGCGTGACTTTCACTCGACCGGGACAAACGAAAAGGGTTTATACGTAGTCCGATAATCTATAGTCGGTTCGTGAATAATACCTATTCGTACTCAACTCGGGATCGGTTCGGTACCACGGGGCTGGCTAGATGAATACCGAACTCCTGGATTCCTCCCAGAGCCGGTTGAGACGAACCAAGAGAGTCGGGCTTAAAAAGGGCAACCGACACAACGTCTATATGAGAATACAGCAGGCTGGGGCCTGGATTGAGAGATTAGGGTTTAGGGCTTGGCCGAAACCCTAAATGGCCGAAAACTTGGTAAAAACGCGTGAGGGGCAAAATGGTCTTTTCACCTCACGAAATATTTTGGAAATATAATATTGGATATTTAATATTTAGTATATGATTTAAATGTGATTTAAATCTTTATTATTGTTTTAGAAAAATAATAATATTTAATTTGGAATTAAATAAAATATATATATAGTTTTCGATTTTATATTAGATTAATTTCGAAATTAATTTAAATATTTATATTGGATATAATATATTTAAATATACTAAATATAGAATAAATATTAATTTATTTAATATTTAATTTGAATTTGAATTTGAGTTTAAATTCAAAAGAAAAAGGCCAAGTAAGCAAAGAAGACTTGGTATGAAAAAGTGGGTGAGAATTTTTCTCCACCCACCTTAAGAATTTCGGCCACTTCATCAAGTATAAAAGGGTTTTGATTTTTGAATCAAAACCCTAAGTCATTTTCTTGAAAAGAAAGAAAAACCCTAGAAGACAAAAATCTCTCTCTCGGCCTCTATCTCTCTCGCGCGTCTCTCTCTCTCTCACTCTCTCTTGGTGGCTGCGCCGTGTGTGTGAAAGGAGTGTGCCTTGCTGCCCGAGCTTGCTCTAGCCGTCTCAAGCAAGCCTCGGCCGTGACGTGTTGGGTGCCGGCGTGACGCTCTTGCCCCGTTCGTGCGCGCAAAGGTGCTAGGAGAGGGATACAACATCCCGGGGAATAGAAGGGTTCGTAGCTAGCCATCTCCTTCGTTTTTCATAAAGGTATAATGGCTGAAACCTTTCTAATTCATGCTTATGTTCTCGTGTTATTACCGAGCGGTCCAAGGGAAAGGCAAGAATCACAAAAGTTTTAAAAATTCCGCCGTTCAAGGAACGAGGGCCTCGGGGCCCTACGGGGATAACCAACAGTACGAAGCTCTCTAGGGCCGAAAGTGTCGAACTCCTCTCTTCTGGGATGAAGTTGGTGATAGAAAGATTGAACAAGTAGAACTCATTGAAGACGCAACTGAAAAAGTAAAACTCATACGAGACAGACTTAAAGCAGCTCAGGATCGTCAGAAAAGTTATGCCGATAATAGAAGACGGGAACTAGAGTTCAATGAAGGAGACAGAGTTTTTCTAAAGATTTCTCCTTGGAAGGGTGTGTTACGATTTCGTCATCGGGGAAAGCTAACCCCTAGATATATCGGCAGGTTTACTATCACAGAAATGATTGGCCGTGTCGCATATAAACTTGAGCTACCATCGGAGTTATCGCAAATTCATAATGTTTTTCATGTCTCCATGCTTTGAAAGTATGATTCGGATCCTTCACATATACATGAGTCTCCTCCACTTGAGTTAAAGGAAAATCACTCCTATGAAGTCCAACCTGTTCAAATCTTGGATCGACAAGAGAAGAAGCTTCGTAGCAAGTCCATTCCAATGGTGAAAGTACTTGGGCGAAGCGACATGGTAGAAAAAGAAACATAGGAACCAGAGTCCCTCATGCGTCGTCAATATCCACATCTATTCAATTAGCTAGGTGAGTTTATGTTTCGGGGACGAAACTTTTTGAAGGGGGAGATAACTTATAACATCTATATTAATTCAAGATTGGCCCAAACGTAAATTTTCAGTCCAAGCCCAAAATATATTTATTTTTTTCAGCCCAGCCCATGATGTTTTTGTCTTTTATTGCAAATTATTCATCATCATCACATTTCTTCATCTATTCTGGTGCGTTTCAAACTTTAACAAGGCAAGGTAGGTTCTGGTGCGAAAGAATCGAACAGAGAAAAAAATAAAAAAAAGGGTGAAGCAATCCCAGCTTTATTTTTCTTATGCTATTCTGGTGCGTTTCAAACTTTAACAAGGCAAGGTAGGTTCCTAAGGCTTCATCATCTAATATCATGTTCAATTTTTTTTTATTTCAACTGCTGCTCTGCTGTATTTTTCGAATTTGACCATGTTATACTGCTCCGAATCTTATAAAACTAATCTCGTTTGAAAGCTAGCTTCTGGAGCTTTTCACAGCCGCTTGAATTAACTCGTTCCGACATCCCTATCATTTGTTATGAATTTGTGAACTTGCTGCTGTGAACCTTGCTTCTACTGCCTCTGTAATTATCTGTTTTAACCCATCTATACTGTTCCAATGGTTCCGAAACTTATCTCTAATGAAAGATAATTTCTCAGCTTTTCATAGCCGCTGGAATCAAATACATCCGATCATTATACGATTTTTGATGAATTTCTGAAGTCCCTACTGCAAACCAGGCATTTTTCTCCAAATCATATATGTAGCCTCTGTATTATTAAGTTTTACCCTATCTATACTACTTCGATGTTTTCCAAATTTGTTTCTGTAGAAATCTGACTTCCTGAGCTGTTCACAGCCGTTGAAATTGGCTCGATCCGATATTTCTACGATTTTATATGAATTTTCGAAGTTGCTGCTGCAAAACAGGATTTTCTGTCATTTGTGGAATTGATTTCGAAACTTATCCTAGTTTGGGTGAGAGTATCGAATTTTAATGATGCTGAGAGATATTTCAGATATGTTTTGATGATCTATAAGCAGTTTTGGGGCAGCGTATGATATCGGGAGATCGTTGTTTTTCTATAGTTTTAAAGGATGTCGTATCCTATCACTTGTTCGTCGAGTGTTGAAGTTAAATTGTGATCTCTTGTTTTAGGCGAAGGAGCATCGAATAAGGACACGAGGGCAGCTTCAGACGTTGGAGAAAGCTAGACCATTACGTTGTGAGTTGATAGTACGGGGACACCTTCCCTTCGCGGGATGTGTGAACCTCGCGATGGGTTATTTTATGTCGTTTTCACTAGATTATATGTTATTGTTGGATTATGCATTAGTGGGCCTTGCCGGCTATAGTATGTTCATATCCTTATGTTGATGAGAACTTGGGCGTTTATGTTGCTTCGTGAATGGTGTTAATAAGTATTTGAACGTCTATGTGCTTTGGTGAATTGCATTCATGATTTTAGGGATATGTGACGTGACGGCATGTCACTATTCCACGTTGTTGATTTGATTTGTGGAGTTATGGCTGTGATGCCGATGATTTGTTGATATTGCATATACTCGGTTCCGAGACATTAGTAGTCCGAACTAGCCAGGATTCGGGTGAGTGAGAGTGGCATATCATTAGTAGCCCGAACTGCCACGATTCGGGTGAGTGAGACTGGCATTAGTAGCCCGTGGCTTGGCGAGCCCGGGTAAGTGTGGCCTAACGATGTCACTTGTCCATTCGCCATCGTTGTTGGAAGGTGATCGTTAGGATTTATTACGGCCAACGTCACCGGTGTGGGACATGCATTTCACATATATTTGATATGATTTTTCATGGTCTAGTCGATACGATTATTCATTGGCATTGTGTTTAGAGTACGGTGACGGACTCGTCTGACTCTCGACGGGGAGTTCAGTTCGAGGATGATACGGCTACCCACGCGTCGTTTATGTGATGACGTGTACTTTCTCGATGTTCTTGATATGTTTTATGATTTATTTTTATTGTCGTATTTTCCTCGTACGAGCGGTGGATACTGTTTACCTTGTAAATATGAAGTAGTCGATATATTTGGTTTGCTATGATATCATCGTTGAGAACACGTCTTCTGTGCACGGAAGGTGTGTCTGTATTATCATCTCACTGAGCTAGTGGTTTGCTCACCCCATTTATATATATTTCTTCCTAGGTTGTTGATATCTCTTTTGCCTGGAGGTTCGTCATTCTTCGATCATCGTTTTCCGCTGCTATCTTCTTCCACTTTGGTATTGTATCTTTCTTTTATGTTGGAGGATCCATTGGCGGGGATATTTTGGAAGGAGGTTGTATTGTACATTATTCATTCGTTGACCGATGTATCAAGACACTTTATATTGTAAAGCCTCCTTCGATATCTATATCTATTTTCCTTTGTCAAGTATCGTTTCTTTCGTGCGATTTGATTTCGGACTGTGAGTTGACATCGAGCCTTGCGTTTATTGAGAAACGCGGCGGCTGTCGCGCCTTCGACGCGGGTCGGGGCGTGACAGTTGGAATAATTTTACATCATTTTTTGGATTATGCAGGTCGGTTTGAGATACTCTTATCTTTAAGGTTAAAGTCGAAACTTTGCGGGCTTTCAAATTATGTCTTCTAAGTATTTGCTGTAATGATCATTCATAATCTTGGAATTTTTCGAATTTATCACTGCAAGTTCTTTAAGACATTTGCTGCTCCATTCACAAAGTTCTTTGCAGCTTTTAGGGTTGGGCAGGTCGCCTACGGGCTCAGGCCCAAACTTTCAGTTCTACTCGCTGTTGATCTACGGCCACAGATCCGTCTGGTTCAAAAAGCGGAGTCGGATGTGAGTATTTCATTATGTTAAGGTTTATTGCAATAATTGTAACTCCTATGCTGATTCTGTTATTTTACATGGAGTTAGTAGCATGAAGTTCCAAGTATAAGGGGCTGATTTTACATTTTCGGAACTTTGGTCTGCCTATTATATTATTTACTGGGGAGTGATATTTGCATGGGAATTAATTAGTAGTATATGCCTTTCGAAGTTTAAGGTCCTACTAGCAGTTCAGTTATGTAGAGAGGCGGGCGAATTTGTTACATGCATAAGAGGAGTGATTTTCTTTCACAGATTGTGAAAACATTGGGGTTGACTGAAAATATTATTGGGCTGCTGGAATTATTTTACTGAGGTGACTGAAATTAAAAATTATGGGCCGCTGGAATAAGTTTTAGTATGCTACCGGAATTATTTTCTTGGGCTGCTAAATTATTTTCGGGCGGCCGAAATTAACGAATTATTTTCGTAAGTTTGAATGACTCCATGCCGCACAAATATTTGAAAATTCCGGCTTATCTTGAATGAGGTGGCAATCAAAAGCCCTCAAACGAGGCGGAACGAAAATCTCAAAGTCCTCGAACGAGGCAAACATTCTCTAAATTCTTGAATGAGACAGAAAAATCTCTAAATCCTCGAACGAGGCAGAAGTTCTCCAAGTCCTCGAATAGGCGAAATATCTCTAAATCCTCGAATGAGGTAGAAAATCTCAAAGTTCTCGAATGAGGCCGAAATATCCGACCGAAACATCCAACAATTTAACTAATATTATTATTATTTAAACCATCCAAATCTCATTATCTTAATTATTTCAGAATAAAATGTACTCTTTTAATAGATCAATTCTGTTTTATCCCATTCGATCTCCTTATATTTATTTAACACAATTTTTTCCCCGTGCAATGCACGAGTTTTTAATTATGTATAATATTATGAGATTTGTTCTACGACATTTTCAAATTATTCAACATTTCTTACAAAAATAAATAATTGATTTTAATATTAATTTTACTTTTTTAATAATCGATTTTTTTTATGAATAATTAAAGTATTTATTACAATAGATTTTTCTTAAAATTGATTTTGATATTATTATTATTATTATTATTATTATCTATTCTATTATATTAATGGTGAAATCCAGTTAAAAACCACTTCAATTTGGTCTGTCAATTTTTTTATATTTACAATTTAATCCTTTAATTTTTTATTTATTTCGATTAAATCCACAAATTATTTGTTTGTCATTTATATACTTTAAAACAATTCTTAATTAAAATTTAATTAAATTTTCTGTATTAAATATTTAAATTATAAAATGATATTATATGTATGTATATATTTGAGCACATGCATCGAGTGTGGTTGAAATACTAGTTATTATTATAGTGGAGTGGGTGGTTAGCTTTGATAAATTATATTTTTTTACTTTAATTAAATAAATAAATTTTGATTGGTTGATTGGGGACACATGTCACAATAATATGCTCCTTACATTTGCATAGTATCTATTCTATATCTATTTTTCTATTATATTATCAGCGAGATCCTCATAGAAACCGTCATGGTGTGTCACTATTAGCCAATCACATATTTTTTAAAAAAATTATAGTTAGTAAAAAAGTCTATATCCTTTATAAAAACCACCCACTCTCTTATCACAATCATATTTTTTCTTAGAATAATATATAGGGTGATAATAACTAACTCTTAATTAATTTGTAATAAAAATTGAATTTACAAATAGTTAAACTCTGAAATTATCTAAAATAAAATTAAATTCACACTAATACCCTAAAATTTAATTAAAAAAATTAAATTTATAATTATAGTTATTATTATAATTAATTTTTTTTAATTGCATAGACATTTGTGCGAAATTACTAGTATATTATATTAAGGCTTAAGGCCGTTTAAAAACTGTGAAATCTAATTTAATTTGATTTTTCAAATAAAATTACTATTTTACCCTTAATTTATTTCAGACGGAATAATTACAATTGTACTCTTTAAATTTTGATTTCTTATAATCATATCCCCATTAACAATTTAATAATTATGCAAACCGCGTTCGTGCGTTATTCTTCATAAGAAGCCTAGCTTTTCAAAGTGCATGCATATAGATGGGTTGGTTAGTACATTGAATGGAACGATTTATGACTAATTGTTTGCCCATAAAAGTGTGTGGTTCAAAACCCTTGATTTTGACAGATTATCGCATTTTTATTTAGAATTGTTATAATAAATAAAATAAAATAAAGCTTTCCAAGTTGCCTAAATTCAATTTAGAAAAATAAATTCGAAGACCCAAATTTATTTGTATTATACAAAGTTAGGGACATTTTTTTGAAATTATAAAAAAAATTGATTCAAAATGGAAAATTGGTAACTCAAAGTTTATAATTTTGCCAATAGTCAAATATCACATAATATATTTTCCTTTTATTTTTCATTAAATTTAAATAATTGCATTCTTTCATAATAAATTCTAGACCTATCAAGTAATATAAATAAGTATTAAAAATATAAAAGAATAAAGAAAATATTATTTTAAAAAAAAAGTGATCAGGGGTGAAGAACCAAATCTTGGATATGGAAGTTCAAAACATATCAATTTTAATTCAAGGTTCAAAGATAAAGCAAATGACAAAATCCACCCATTTCCCAACTTGTATCTGATCCTTCACTGTATCCAACCTCCTCTATATTTTTTTTTTCTTTTTTTCATTTTCTTTTACGACATTGCAATTAAGATCTTACATGTAATGTACCTATCAACATCATCTACCAATTATTTAATAACCCCTTTGAGGCCTCGGCCTCTTAGGCATAAAGATTTGTGGGTTATGTTGTGGGATCGAATCCTCCCTCCCACAATTCATTGAGTAGTCCCCATATGATTTAATTCTCATGACTATCATTGTCAGGTGGGTTTGAGACGTATTCATCTGATTCCGGAGACTAGTCTGGAGTGTGTGGCGCAATTAAACGCAAAGTCTCCGGTGGGTATACCTTGGGACCGTAAAAAAAAAAAAAAAAAAAAAATCTACTCAAAGTCTCGATTTTTTTTTGTATTAATTAATTTCTATTATCTCGGAATAGCAAATATGATCCATTCCCTTCAACTGCCTTAACACCAAAACGCACACATCGGGTTGCTATTTTTGTACATCAAAATCATTACTTGTTTTCTTCCCTCTGTATAAATGTTGGTTGAGTATTAATAAGACATCGGACAGGGAAGAAACAAATCTTCGAAGAAGACCTTCAATCTACTAACTCTCAACATCTACAAAAGCTTTTAAAGGCTCTGCTAGAGATTTCCTGCTTGGTTTTTATTACCATGAAAGCTTTCTTCCTATCTTTGTAATTGCGCCGAGTTTCATATCTTTATATTGGGATAGAGAGAACATATACGTCAAAATCGTCAAGAAATCTTACTGAAATGGGCCGACCGTCGTCAAGTAATACTGTTATTTACCCAAGGAAGGGAAGCACTGTGGTGGAGTGTTATCGCGAGAAAAGAAGAGCAGCAGGCGCCACTATGTTTCTGTTAGCTTGTTTCACGGCGTCTCTGGTCATACTGCCGGTTGTGTTGCCGCCGTTACCTCCTCCTCCGCCGTTAATGTTGCTTTTTGTTCCAATACTCATCTTCGGACTGCTTATGGTGCTGGCGTTTGTGCCAGGTCACTACGGTAGGGACGTTAACGCTCGATCGTAACAAATCGCCTAGATATTATACTTATTATTTATATATATATGTATATATTTCTCTTTTTCTTTTTTTTTTTTTTTTTCGTTTTAAATTTTCGTATGATTTAAATTTTCGTATGATAAGCCAGAGGATTCAGATGTGTTTGTGAATGAGAGACACATTACTATGTTATTGGTCCATAGATTTGTAGTTACTTATTATGTTGAGAAACAGAGGTCGATAGATTGTCTTTTGATATACTTTCATGGGTGTGTCATGATAGGGGTGAAACGGATCTTGAATGCGTAAACACATGAGAACGAAAAACGCAGAAAAACAGAGTATTTTACATGATTAGACTTGAGATTGAGTCTACGTACATGGACCAACGGTTAATGATTTTATTTATCTATCCGTAGAGATTACAAGTACAATGCTTACTCCCTAACTTCTAAGATAAAGGTTGAGCTCAATGACCTGAATATAGAAGATAAAAGACCGAGAAGTTTCCTAGTTGAGCACTGAAACGGTTATAACCGAATTCAAGAACTCGACACGCATTCACGGCCTGTAACAGACCTTTCACGGCCGTGAAGGCAGTCAATCACATTCTGCTCGAGCTTCACGGCCTCATGCATCCTTGTTCACGGCCGTGACGACAAACGACCTTCGAGATCGCAGCGCGCGTTTCAGCTCTCACTGTAGCTTATCATCACGGCCGCAGCCTTAGACCTTCACGGTCGTGACCATGTCGCGCCTGGCTTGAGCTTTGCGCATTCAGATGTGTGTCACGGCCGTTAGGCCCACTTCACCAAGCCGTGACTGATGGCTGCGACGCCAACTTTGATCTCAGCTCGTTCCGATCGATTTTTGTTTCCGAATTCTTCGAGTTTTGAGTCACCAATCTCAACAGATCTCCACCTTAAACTAAGAAATCAACTTTAACTTCAAGTGTTCTTCACAAATCAAGGCCAACAAGATTCTAAAATTCCTTGAATTATCCCTGCAACAAAACCCATCGGTTTTTTGCACCTTTTCAAGGAATGACTCGGAAACTCCACCTCCAACCTTCGATCAACCTTTGCCAGTGCTGCCCTCGACCACCAGGCCTTCAAACGCTTCATCAAATAAATTGATAAACAATAGGTTGCAAGCTAACACATGCCTTCTTTACCGAAACAATTATATTAGGACCGATTTGGCTTGTCTCCCCCTCCAACACATTGTAGCCACCGAACCGGTTCTTATGAGACCCATCTGCCGGTTCCCGGGTCTCAGCTTCCGTAGAGAACTCTCCTTCATCGCTATCGAAGCCTCTCCACCTCAAGCTCTATTTGCTATCACTAGGTAAATTCTCAGATTTTACCAGAAATTCCCGAACTTGTCTTACTTTGTTCTCCACATCAAGACAATGATTCCATGCACCCTTTAGCTCGTTGTGAAGCCCTTTACATGCCCTTGAAGACCTTGGCATTCGTCCCTTCAAAGCATGCCCTTCATGCACGTAAATCCCATTCCTCTTGAACCCCCGCACGACCTCTCTCGCTCATTTGAGAATCTTGATGCTTTTTGCCCCAGTTTTGGTTATGTAACCTATATCATTGAACATCCCCACTGAGATCAAGTTCATGTTCAACTCTAGAATGTATCTAACACCATCATGAACCCTTATACCACCTGCATCAAGCTTAAAAACGTACATTACAAGTCATGTAAACCTTGCATACGACATCGTTTCCCAAGACCACCGTCTCACCTTTGACTTCCTTGTAATCTTGGATCCAAGACTTGTTTCTCGTCAAGTGAAATATGCACTCGGAGTCTAGAACCCACTCCTTCTCGATATTTTGACCATATGCCATGAGAATCTTGTCCGATTCATAACCATCTCCGATAAAATCCATCATGAGAATTAGGGTGTTTCAAAGCGTACATGGACATGTTGGGCAATACCGTCGAATATGACCTTTTTCATGGCAATGGTAGCACTTCACGGGAATTCCCGACTCTCCTGTTCCTTCCTTATTCTATTTCTTAACCCCTCCTTACGCAGATTTCTCTCTTACATGCAGCAACTCCGCCGATGGATCCACTCGAGCCTCTGTCCGTGTATTGAGTTGATTTGAAGAGATCGACGCCAATACATTATCCAATTTTAGTGCCTCTCGTCCATAGAGCATCTTCTCCTTGAAGGTTTTGTAGCTCTTAAGAAGTGCACAAAGCAATTTAAGAGCTTTGTCTTCATCTTCATAGGCTCCTCGTGTTATCTATGTCAAGAGTCAACTTTTGAAAATGATTGAATTGCTCTTCGATTGATCGTTCGTCCATCATCGTGAGCGAAAATAAACCCTGCTAGAGGTACAATCTTCTTGCTAGGGTCTTGGTCATGCAGACCTCACCGAGTTTCATCCATAGTTTGTCTGGCTCCATCTCCTTCGAAACCTTACGAAGCACCGTATCCGATAGACACAAGATGATGGCACTATGTGCCTTCGATCTCATCGCTTTCTTGATTGTGTCATTCATGTCCGCCGGCTCCATGTCCTTCTCGTCCTTCAAGGCCTCCTCTAACCATTGGTTGATCAAGATCGCCTTCATCTTGAGCTTCTATAGCCCAAAATCGTTCTCCCTGGAAAATCGTTCAATTTCGAATCTACTTTACGCCATCTTCATATCGTGTCTCGTTCCAATCTACTTAACGAAAATAAAACTTGGTGGAGGAACGATCTTCTTGCTAGGGTCTTAATCATGTCGTTCTCATCGTGTTTCTTCCATAGTTTGTCCAGCTCCGTCTCCTTCGATACCTTACGAAGCATCGTATTCGATAAACACAAGATGATGGTACTATGTATCTCGATCGCATCGCTTTCTTGATTGTGTTATTCATGTCCACCGGCTCCATGTCCATCTCCTCCCTCAAGGCCTCCTTCAATCCTTGTTGGATCAAGATCGCCTTCATCTTGAGCTTCCACAATCCAAAATCGTTCTCCCCGGTAAATCGCTCCATTTTGAATCTACTTTGCATCATCCTCTTGTCGCGTCTCCTTTCACGCTCACCCTAGATCGTGAAACCAACACCCATAGATCCTTGTGAAACCAACACCCATAGATCGTCTCTCGATATACTTTTGTGGATGTGGGATGATTGGGGCGAAAGGTCCGACCTTGAATGTGTAAACGCATGAAAACTGAGATTGAAAAATGCAGAAAAATAGATTATTTACGTGGTTCGACTCGAGATTTAGTCTACGTCCACGGACCAACAGTTAACTCTTTAATTTATCTATCCGTAGAGATTACAAATACAAAGCTTACACTCTAACTTTTAAGTACAAGGTCGAGCTCAAATGGCCTATATATAGAAGATAAAAGACTAGAAGTTTCCTAGTTGAACACCGAAAGATTATGACTGAATTCAAGTACTTCGCACGCATTAACGACATGTAACAGACTTTTCACGGCCGTGAAGGCATCGGGAAATCGTGATCATCACATTCTTCTCGAGCTTCATGGCCTTGTTACGAATATGCCATCGAAATGACATTCGAGGATGACTGAAATTTTTTAAAGTTAAATTCACCGACAACTTTTCGAAACCTTATAGGAAATTCACCGACGACTTTTCGAATATCACGGATGACTGAAAAGCGTGAAATCGGCTTGCTTGCGGGATGAAAACTAAGTTGAGTAAAATTTTTGTATAAATCATCTTCGCCAAAAAAGAGGAAGATGTTTAGCACACGCAAATTTAGCCAATTTTTTTCTAGCACAACATTGGAATATTTAAAGGAGAGCTTGTAGTTGTACGTTGCAAAGCCGAAGATGCCGTGAATTTGACTTGCGTTTGAGACCATTCACTTTCAACTTTGTCAGGATGCTTCTTCTCCATGTGGGTTTTTGATGTTCCGTATCCTCCTCCTTTCGAAAACGTATAGCTATTTCCACAATAATTGCAAACCTCGTAAATTTGGCATTCCTCCGGCGGTTCCTGTACTTTCTTAAAATGGACCGTGAATATATCGGATCTTAGCATCAGACTCATTGTGGTTTGCATCGTCCTCGACCTCTACTTCGAGTTTGACGTTGACTTTCGGGCACTGCATCGAACCTATTGGGTTCGGGCCGTTCGGCATCGTCAACACTAACAAACATCTGATCGTCTTGACCCCAATCGGTCGGAATACCGAACATCTTATTGTCATCAACGAGATCTCGAACATGGAATGGGGCAACACTGAATCGGAATCATTAGACTCTTTCTCATGTTGCCTCGGCCAGAATGAGATGCACTTCCACAGCCTTCCATATTTTTTTATCGATTGTTTGTGCTCTTGTTTTTCAAAAATATAAATATAGTAGCAATAACAACACAAAGTAAATATGTCGAGAGAGATTAGACGAAGATTGGAGAGAGATTTGAATTGAGAGAGCAAAGCAAAGTGCGGGAAAATCCAAAACTAATTCCCGATATTTATAGGCAAAAGTTATATATATATATATATATATATATATATATATTATATATATACCAACGGTCAAAATCGGCGGTTTGAACGGTTTCGGTTGACCGCCGGTTCCAATGGTGGGATAATTATGGCCGTTGATCTCCAACGACCACGAGATCTGGACCGTCAGATCTCCAACAATCAAAAAATAAAATAAAAGTAAAAAAATAAAAAACACAATGGGTTGAAAATTATTTTTTCAATAAAATAATAAAGTGGCGGTTAACTGTCGGTTTCGTTTTGAAACTAGAAAAACCGAAACTGAACCGTTCATTTCTGATGACTGCCGATTCGATTCCGATTTTTGAAATCTTTTGAAGACGTCTATTGATACAGAGATGTTGCGTTCAGAGTGTGGTTTGAAATATATCCCAATGGTTTGAAATATATCCCAAAAAAATAGAAAAGAAACATAAAATAAATCATAACTTGTAGGCTTTGTTTTATACCAAAAACAAACTGCAAACACGTCTACAACTGAATCTATCAAACACTGCTCTTGCTATCTGTGAGTTCATTTCCTAGGCTTAGCATTCCTTCGTCTGTAAGCCTTCTTCTTCCCGGCCGAGTGTGGCGGATATATGAATCGAAAAATCCACGCAGCCAATATTGCCCCAACAAAGGGACAGATCCAATACACATACAAATGTTCCCACATATCGTGCTTCTTGTTTAAATATGCCCATCCAAATGCCTGCATATTAGACATAATTGATGATAAATGTCACTAACTCATAGGATTATCAAAGAGGAATATGGCACAAGGGGACACTTTTACGTACATTAGCGGGATTCATAGAAGGCCCCGTATAGCTCGAACCCGCAACCATAACTGCAACAGTCGACGAAGCAAGCAGCAAGTTCTTGACGACTGGGCTCTTGGGACCCTTGAAGATGATCCAAAGCACCAAAAAAGTTATCACCAACGTTGAAACCCCCTCTGCGATTGCACCAATGTGCATGTCCACTTTTAAGTAAGGGCCTTCGACCATGTGTTTGTACCTCTTCGGCATAACCTCCATGATCGCGAGTACCAGCCGCTGCACCAAGGGCTTGAGCTGGAAACCTTTAAGCCCATTGAGGAAGAACTAAATCAAACTAGTTGAATAGATATGTATTATAAACTCATCAAGGGTATGTTAAAAGGCTCGTTTCAACTTGGTGGTTGGAGTTCAATTGGATGTAGAGTAGATCAATCTGATAAAGCTTGAATCTTTGAGGTAATTGCTGACGAGGGATGGAACAAATTGAAAGGATTTCCACTGGGATTCATTCAATCTTATCAAATAGTTCGAAATAAGAGCAAAATAAGATCACACTTTCGCTTTCCACTCCTCTGTAAAGCTTACCTGAGGGCGGCGGACATCAGAGAAAGATCTCCGCCCACTCCCGCCGCGTAGAACGCCGCCGTGGCGGTGGGATTGAACGTGGCTCCACCCATAGCATCTCCGACGATCCCGAACACGAACAACAGGAGGAAGATCAAGAGGGTCGTGATAGCGAGATCTGGAAAGCATTGGCCGGCGACGCCGAGCCACGAGGCCACCACATACGTGGCGGCGCCGAGGGGCGATGAACAAAATACCCACACGAAGGTGATAACACCGTCGCATATGGCGGCTTTTACCGCACCCATCTAATTGATTTTGATTCGATCTCTATGCAAAATAAGGTGGTGAAAAAGGACTACGAGGGTTACTTTGGGATAAATATTTTTAGTAATCATATTCAGTTGTATTAGTGAAAGGGTAATTATATTGACACCCATTTTTTTTTATTTGGACCCCGCTAATTAATACGTAAAGTAATTAGTAAATTATTAAATACTTACCAATTTTTAAAGTAATTTAAATAATTAAATACTTACTAATTTGAAACCATTAAATACTTACCATTAAACAACATCAGTTCTTATTTCAAAATGAATCAATTAAAATACGTAATTATTCAACAATTCAAATTGCATCCGTTTTACCAATTCAAACCACTTCAAAACCACTATATATGTGTTTATTTGATATTAATATTAAATATTAAGCTTTAACTCTTTTAAAGTCAATATAAAACTGTAGTGATTAATATAAGGAGTAATATAATTAGTGGTGTTCAATCGATTCCGATTTTGTTTTTTGGTTTGGAATCGCCGGTTACGGTTGCACCAAAATCTCAAACTGTAATCGAACCGCGGTTAACTACGATTTGAAACCATCTGTTCCGCTTTCAAACCGGTTCATTGGTTTTTTATTATTTTTTTTAAATATTTTTTCAATTTTTTTTATTTTTTCGTTCAAAATTGCTGATTTTGGTTTTCCAACGGTTTTCCAACTCAAGCAATTAATATTGTAAGAAATAAATTATAAAATAATTATTTTTGAATTCATGTAATTATGTATATAATTTTACAAATTTCAAGTGTTTTGTGGCTGTAAAGGGGGATGTGGGGTGTGAAGTGGGGTGTGAATAGTAGTACCCTTATGAAATGAATCGGCAAAAGGTATGTCTCACCTAGAGCAGGCAAAAAGGCCCGCGGCCCCCGGGCTAGCCCGCCCCGCCCTGCCAAAGGGGCGAGTTGGGCCTGCATTTTTCAGGCCCGCCAATGAGCGGGCCAGCCCGCGTGGGCCGCGGGCTTTGGCGGGGCGGGGCGGACTAGCCCGTGGGCCGGCCCGCCTATTATTTAAAATATATATAATAAATTTTTTAAATTATATTATATTAATTAAATATTGAGTTGTGTGATTTGAGATTAATTTTTTAATGGGCTAATAGATTTATAATAAATTATTGTAAGCAGGTTAATAATTTAAATATTCACTACTAGCGGGCCGGCGCCCGCTGGCGGGGAGGGTCGGGCTACCATTTTCTGGGCCAGCCCGCCCCGCTGGCCGTTTGACAGCTCTAGTCTCACCGCTTACGTGGCAGTTTCTGATCATAAATGTGCTATCTACGTGCTTAATCTTTCGTTATCTATTTCTCTCTTTCCTTAAAAAAGTGGAGAAGATTGTTTTTTTCTTTTTTCTTTTTACCAAATAAATAAGATGAGAATATAGAATATCTGACAAAACTTGCAGCGGAGAATTACGCCTACGATTTGGCCGGATAGTGAGCCGCTTCGTTATAATGATGCTTTACACATAAAAAAAACTAACAGATTTTAATGAAAGACAAAGACAAACACATTCATCTAAATTAGATGCAATTGACGATGAGTTTAGACATTTTATCTCCAACTTTTGCAGTATCATCTAAAAGTCTCCTTCGGTGATGACAAATGGCCAACTTTTCTCTCTCCTGAGAAGCGTGACTCTATATGCTGCAAGCGCTTCAATGACTTTCGGCTTGAAGGCTCCTTCGTAGAATCTCGTATACCATCCGACACATACTTCCTTATGGTATCTCTCAAGAATGTCGATAGACTCCCCGTTTCGTTGTACATGTAGCGCCCCATCAGAAATTAACTTAATGAAGTTCTTCGGAAGACATCATCATTGTTCCATATTGGGCTGCGAGACATGGTGGGATGGGATCGACTCGGCCATAGTGTCAACGTGCACCTCAACAGCCATAGCAATGATCGCTCGTAAAGTGGTGTATTTACCGTTTATCACCCAAGTATTGTGAGACTTCCAAATCGCCCATAATGTATTGAGCATCGTAGAAAAATTGTCCGAGCTCAGAAACTCCTGCTAGTTACAGATCATATCTTATGCTGAGATTGACTAGAAACCGCGAGGGTCGTTTAACACGTTAAACGAACTCCAAATAGCATGCATCGTTGGACAACCAAAGAAGACATGTTGGTATATCCTTGCAGTCTACACCGCATTTCTGGTAGATGAGACTGGATGGACAACCACATATGAATAAATTTGAAGCAGTCGCAAGTGCGTTCTGTTGGAAAACTCCTCAGGTCCCGAATCGTCGTGATCCCGAATTGTCGTTGGATCTCTAAAATGTGGACACCTCACTCACTAATGGATTAATTAGTGCAGGGTTAAATTGTGATCCAATATCTAATATGCAGTCTCTTTAATTAATGGGCAAATTTCCTTTCAATACCCTTCGAATTTTAAACTTCCTGTTCAGTAACAATCAAATTATTTTTTCCTGTTCAGTACCCATCTGTGAAAAGTGGTGTGTTTAATACCCCCAAACAGTGCAAGGACGAAAATAACATTTCTCACAACAAAACTGGACATAATGATAACAGTTGGTATAATATTCAATTTTGTTGGTATAATAACGACAACATTTGGTATAATGTCCAGTTTAGTTTGTATAAAATTATAATAACATTATTTATTGGTATAATAACAATAACAGTTGGTATAATAGCGACGACAGTTAGGATAATGTCCAGTTTTATTTGTAAATAATTAGAATAACGTTATTTATTGGTATAATAGTGAGAATAGCTGGTATAATAACGACAAAGTTGGTATAATATCCAGTTTTGTTGATATAAAATTAGAATAACGTTATGTATTGATATAATAGTATGTTTGGTATACTAACGATAACAGTTGGTATAATATTCAATTCTATTGGTATAATAGTATTAATAGTTGGTATAATAGAGACAACAGTTGGTATGATGTCCATTTTTGTGGGTATTAAACCTGTGAAGTAAGGTTATTTTTGTCTTTTCAATATTGAAAAGACCATTTTAGGTACTGAACAGGAAGAAATTCGCCAAATGGTACTGAACAGAAAGAAATAATTGAAGTGATATTTAAGAAAAATTTGAAACTTCGATCGAAACTGATAAGGAATTTGCCCTTAATTAATTAACATATTAGGCTTATGTTGACCAAGTCTACATCAATTAATTGACCAAGTCAAAGATAAATGATTACGCACAACCTAATTAAGCCCATACTAAGTAAATAAAGCACTTGGACCCTCCAAGCCTTAGCCTTGATCGAACTCACTTCGAGCCCGACTCCAAGACAACTCGATCGATACACATTATCGATTGGTTGATGTAATCTCAATTATTCAATTTTAAGCCCGACACTCTAAATTCGTCTCAACCAGAACCGGGAAAAATTCGTGACTCCGATATTCACATATCCAACTCCGTGGTACCGGACATATTTCGTTTGAACGAATGTGAAATCAATTCTATGAACATGTTATAGATTATCGCCTAGTATATAATCCATTCACTTTATATCCCGATCTAGTGAGAGTAATAGTCAATGTCAAACTCACTAAACTCGACGCCATGATAAAATTATGATGGACGAAATTACCAAACTACCTTGGCGTCTCCTAGGCCAAAGACTTTGTAATTTTCTGGCCACGTCCTCATAGGCTACGTGTCTCATTTACTTACGAGATTGTGAATACCTCTTGGTAGTCAAAGTCCGACAATCACCCTTCGTTATTAAGGTCACATATCGCCTCCGATCCATATTCGTCCCCTAAAAATGTTGGCCTACCAAAACTAGTAATTAGTCAAGACTCCAAAGTCAACACCGCCAGTGACCCCTTCAGTCTATGACGCCGACAACTATAATTAGTTGTCCGATCATTGACACTCCAAGAGTAACAAGTCATGTGATCGATCAACTACGAGACATGTTCAAATATACCGATTCCTGATCGAATATATTTTTGTCACAACCTCTCATTGTCCCAAATGAGCGGTTGGCTCAACCACTTTAGAGTCATCGACAGATAAGACGTACTCGGATGTCTAGCATTATACTAGAGTCTTGTGACTGTCCAACATTTTCTATGTGTGAGGATAAAAGTCATCAGTGTCGTCCTCTCTTATCGAATGAGAATCAAAGACTTAACACCACACATATAGATTTCATTTATTTATCGCATTACTGATTACAAGTAAACTTTGAGTAAGTCGATAAACAAATTATATTGCCTCATGATGAAATAAAAACATTTCATTCAAATAAAGTAAATTATTCGAACATTACAAAAGTGTATGCCATAAATTTTACTAGTGCTCGTATAATATTATGAGGTCATATCTCTAACAGACTTTCACTTTCACTCAATGAAAAGTATTGCGGTATGTATATCCATCTTATCAAGATTTCGATCTAGCACCGCCTGAGATAATGGCTTAGAGAAAGGGTCTGTCACGTTGTCCGCGATCGCTACCTTCTGCATGCTATATACCCACTCTCACCAAATCCACGTAAGATGTGGTATTTTCTCTCTATGTGCTTGGACTTTCTATGAGACTGTGGTTCTTTTACTTATGCGATTGCACCACTATTGTCATACCACAATGGCAGCGGCCTATTGATAATCGGAACCAGTTGAAGTTCTTTCAACAATTTTCTCATCCAAACACTCTCTTTATCTGTCTTAGAAGCTGCTATATACTCTGTCTCGTAGGTAGAATTAGCATTCGTGCTTTGCATGGAACTCTTCCAAGACACTACTGTTGGATATTTAAAAGCAATTGGGCTTGTGAATTAGAATTGTGGAGGGAAATAAAGTGAGGGGAATCCCACATTGGAAAAGTGAAGTGATTTGACACACCTTATATAGTGGTGTGCATTTTATTTGTTTAAAATAAATATTCAATATTATGCCACATGTGTGCCGCTCGCGTGCGCGCGCAGGGGGTACAAATCCAGCTGATTCG
This sequence comes from Lindernia subracemosa, assembly GCA_028392965.1. NCBI lineage: Eukaryota > Viridiplantae > Streptophyta > Magnoliopsida > Lamiales > Linderniaceae > Vandellia > Vandellia subracemosa. The sequence goes on from JAQPCC010000030.1 coordinate 715,023, forward strand.
TGTGCGAGCGCGCATCCTGCGCACACGAATGCCAGACCGAAATCCAGCAGGCCTGATCAACCCGCCTTTTGCTCCGAGTTATAACTTTTCTTTCCTAGAAATTCTTTGGTACCAAAGTGACCGACTGTTCGCATACTTGGATGTGGAAAGGTTGCATGACTGTTCGCATACCTGGATGCAAAAGGTCGCACGACTGTTCAAGTCAAAAGACCTTTGGATTATGACTGTTCAGTTCAAGGTACATCTCCCCTACGCGTGTGTACTCCTATAAAGATAGGACGAATCTCAGTGGAGGAAGACACGAAAAACACAGAGAAAATAAGGAGACACAGACAAACAAGCTTTCTTGAGAGTTCGAATCAGAAACTGTTCCAGTTCGATTGTTGGAGTCGTTATTTGTGCTTAACGAACACCAAGTTATTCGAGTATCCTAGAAAATAGACGATCGATTAAACCTCTAGCACATACGAGAGGGAGCGAATCTTTTTAAGGAAACTGTGCTCGCACAATCTTCGAATTTTCGTTAAGAATTCGCAGTCTTACGAATTCCAGCAGAAGTACAAGGCTTTGTTCAAACAGCTCCACCCCAGTCGTGCAGTCCTCTTCCTGGGGCTAGCATGTGCAGTCTAACAACTCCAACCAGCCAGCAGTCACGCAGTCTTACAAGCTCTCAACCTTGCAGCACTGCACCATCCAGCAGTCGCGCAGTCTTCCTTTGCTGGAGCAACCTTACAAGCCAAGCAGTCTTGCAACCCTCTGTCTGACACCATATCGAAGGTAAGTTTCCCAACAACTACTTCACTGTTGCGCGTAAATACAAATCCCGATGGACTTTCGATCATCCATGGTTGACTGAAAGTCTGAATCAATGTAACCGTCCACATCTAATCCTCCACCATTATATATTAGCATCAAGTACTTAGTTCTTCTCAAGTACTTAAGGATGTTCATGACTGTTGTCCAGTGGACCTCACCAGGATTTGCTTGAAACCAGCTCACCACGCTCACAACGTATGCAATATTCGAACGTGTGCAAAACATTGCGGAAATCAAGCTATCCATCGATGCATATGGGTTCCCACTCATCTTTATCTATCCTCTTCGCTATGAGGGCACAATCACATACCACATAGGTAACTATCCTTTCTTAAAGTCATCCATATTGAATCTCTTCAAGACCTCCTCTAAGTAAAAGACTTAGGATAGATCCAACATCCTATTCTCCCTATTCAAGGCTTTCAAGTAGAATTCTGCTGGAAGCCAAACTTTCACCAACGAAAGCATACAAATATCATTTCTTATCAAAAAAATGTCATCTACGTACAGATATGAGAAATGATATCGTGCTTCCACTGCACTTTCTGTAAACACAAGGCTCGCCTTCGTTCTTTACGAATCCGTAGTTCAAACTACTTCAACGAAAAGCAGGCTCCAACTCCTCGAGTCATTAGGTGCCAAGCTTGTTTTGGAGTTAGGCCAAGTTCTATACCATCAAGTCTCTGAATACAATTCATCCTTCGTCTTTTGTTACTCTTAATTCATGTTAGTCTAGCCAATGCAGCTAGGACTTATCGGACGAGCTCCACCTAAATCTTGTCATTCAATTTTGATTCTCAGATATAATTTACGACGGTAATAAAAACAACTTTGATTTTCTTGTTACTCTTAATATACGTAGGAATTGCTTGAATTACCATGAGGGTTTTTCGTCCTGCCTAAGACAATATTTTTTAGATTATCCTTTCACTCTACTGCAGAACCGATCAGTAATGTAGAGGACGACTTTCTTGTTTCGACCCACGATAAATGGTAATCCAAGGTACATATTATGACGGCTTGGTTTCGATACGGCAAGGATTTGGTATCACTCTTCTCATTCGCGACTACCCCCCAAATTTGTCGAGCATGTGGACGAAACTTCCAAATTTATCCGTTGCCCCAATCCCCATCGATTTACTCAATAGAAAATGATTGTGTCATCGGCGAAGAGGAGGTGGAAGATCTCCAGTGCTCCTCGATGAATTGTGAAGCCGCATAGTGAACTGAATTGTTCTGCATCCTGTAATAGACTACATAGAGATTCCGTAGAAAATAGAAATAGATAGGGCGGTAGGAGGTCCCTTTGTCATAGTCCACGAGATGGCAGTTGACCGTTAAGTGTAAACTCATAAGATACCGAAGACACATAACACATTATAAGAGAAACAACATGGAGTGGAAATCAAGTTTATGCATTACTTCATTGAGGAAAGGCCATTCAAACCAGTCATACGATTTGCTCATATCTAGTTTAAGTAAATAGAAATCCTCTTTACCTTTTTTCTTCTGCTTCAGTTCATGGTTAATATCGAATGCTAGAAGAATGTTATCTACAAATTAGTGACTAGGTATAAAATCATATTGCGTTGGTAAAATAAAGATATTCATGGTTTGGCAGATTAATAATGAGGTATAAAAGCATATTGTTCGAGGATTTGAATAACCACAGAACCATTTACACTGAGCTTTGGCACTTGATTTTCGTTACCACACTTTCTTAGGTTGAGAAGTTTTCTGATGATGATTATGCACGAGCCTTTCGTGACGTACGTCATTGGGATCCTTTTGATCTGATAAGTAATTTGGTCCTCATTCAATGGATTTAGACTAATGTTTTTCCTTTCATCTTTACTTTGAGTACACCCTGATCGCCAACATTTTTCATCGAAATCAAATTTTCTTCGAAAATAACTTTGAAGCCCTTTATTGGGAAAATCACAGTGAAGAGAAAAAGAGTGCAACGCCTACTTGATCTCCCTTATGACAATAGTACTTCAAATCTTGAAGTCTTCGAACTCCAATCGAATATAACAATTTTCTAAAAATTATAGGGAGAAGTGCTTTTGTAAATAAATCTGCATGATTTTCGCTTGACCGCACTAGTTGTACATCAATATCGGCATTTTTCTCCAGATCATGTGTAAAGAAAAATTTCGGTGAAATATGCTTTGTTTTATTCCCTTTAATATATCCTTTCTTTAATTGGGTGATACATGCCGCATTATCTTCATATAACATCATTGGAAGTAGTTTCTCATATAGTAGCCCACAAGCTTGTTGTATATGCTGAATTATTTATTCCAACCAAACACATTCCCGACTAGCCTCATCAATAGCTAAAATTTCCGCATGATTAGATGAAATAGCAGTTAAACGATCGCCATGAAATAGAGGTTTCACATATGTAAATAAATAATCAGTTTGCGATCGAGCATTATGTGGGTTCGGATAGAAATTCAGCATCTGCATACCCAATTAACTATGCTTTCAATTAATTTGAATAGAACAATCCCATATCAGTTGTTTCTTGGAGGTATCGAAATATTCGTTTAACTTCGTTCCAATGTCTACGAGTCGGTGACGAACTATATCTGGCCAATAAATTTACAGCGAACGCTGTTAGGAATATTTTATTGTGTTCAATTAATTAGAATTATCTTTGTAGTTTATTTATAAAGATTATCATTATAAGAGGCTTAGTGTAATTGGGCTTTGTTAGGGGCCCAAGTATTATATACCAAATTGTGGTATAAATACCCAAACCCTAACACATAATAAAGTGTGTATTGTGTGAAACTCTATCTAGAGAGAGAAAGTGAGCCCCCAACCTCTTAAGAACACAACACCCCACGCAAGCTTCGATTCTTTCCATTCAAATCGTGGTAAACTCGTTTTAATGTTTGTTTAGTTGGATATTCTAGGCCTTACAAGTGGTATCAGAGCCACGCGCGTTAAGATTTGAGTCAAATTTTTCGTTATATTTTTCGGTGTTCATCGCATGTTCTTCGAAATTTTTCGAAAAATTTGACATGTTTTGGTGTTTTTGTGCTTGATTTAGTGTTTAGGAGTTAGGATATACATGTTTTGATCTTTACCCGGGGCTAATTTGATTAAATTTTGTGTTCGAGATCGAAAAATAGCTCTTTTTCTCGCTGCTACAGTGTTGCTACAGTGTCGCTACAGTGTTCTCGCTACTACAGTGAAGTTTTCGGTACTACAGTAAAGTTTTCGGTGCTACAGGAAAGTTTTCGATGCTACAGTGCTGCAGAAAGTTTTCGGTGCTACAGTAGTTTTCGCAGCTACAGTAAAAAAAATAAAAAAAAAAAGTAAAAGTTTTCGGTAAGTACTGTAGAAAGTTTTCGGAAAAAAAAAAAAAAAAAAAAAAAAAAAAAACTTAATTACAACTTTGCCATCGAAAACTAAATAAATAAATAAAAAAAAATTAAAACTTTTCGGTACTAAAGTTTTCGCAAAAAAAAAAAAAAAATTTCGGTATCATATTTACAACTTTGCCATCGAAAACCTAAATTAAAGAAAAAAAAAAAAAAAAACTTCTCGCACTCTTCAGGTTTTCGCATGTATTAAAAAAATAATAATAAAAAAAATTAATTATTAATAAATAAATAAATAAAAATATTAATAAAAGCTCGAAAATTACTATTCTTCCGAAATCACATCGAAATTTTTTTTTTCGGTATACACCAAAATGTTTTCGGCACCTAAAATTTTCGAAACTTCACATTATTTATTGATAAATTTTTTTTGAAGCTTTCGACATCAGTACAAAACTTTTCGGTGCACACTAAAAATTTTTCGGTACCAAACATTTTCGATACTTCACAATATTTCTCGATAAATCAAACTTTTCGGTGCTGAAATTTTTAAAAGCCAATTTTTTATTCCAAAACCCCTTAGGCAATTCTGGAAAAGTTTAATAAATTTTCGAAGTTTTCGACCTCACTTCAAAACTTTTCGGTACGCACCAAAAAGTGTTCGGCACCTAAAAGTTTTCGAAACTTCACATTATTTTTCGAAAAACCTAACTCTTCGGCACATTCTAGAAAAGTTTGATAAATTTTCGAAGTTTTCGACCTCACTTCAAAACTTTTCGGTACACACCAAAAAGGTTTTCGACACCTAAATTTTTCGAAACTTCACAATAATTTCTCGATAAATCAAACTTTTCGGCACTAAACTTTTAAACGCCAATCTTTTTATTTATTACAAAAACTTTTTGGCACATTATAGAAAAAGTTCTTGGTAACATTTTCGAAGTTCTTCGACATTTCTTCAAAACTTTTCGGTACACACCAAAAAGTTTTCGACCCTCAAAATTTTCGAAACTTCACGATATTTATCTACATCCCAAAACTTTTCGGCAGAGATTTCCCAAAAGCCAAAAATCTCAAATCTACACAACGCGTCAACGATCACGTATCCAACTAAAATTTCAAAGAAAATTTAAATTTTAAAATTCATGGATTCCACTTCCGCAACTTCTGAGATGAGCTTTGACGAGAGTGATTTATATAAAGCTTTTCTTTCTTTAAAGGAAGATTATAAAACCATGCGTCGTGAACATAAACACGAACGTAGGACTACCCAAGAGTTAGAAACTAAGTTAGCTAGTGCACTAGAAACTATTTCTTGTCTCGAATCGAAATTAGCTATCTCAGAAACTAACATTTGTGAGCTAACCAAGAACCTAAATTCCTCTAAGCTAGGCCAAACTCAACTTATAAGTCACGAAAAAACTATAAGTGAGTTAGAGAGTAGACTAGATAATAATTACAAATGCTTAGTCAGTAGTTTGGAAGAAAGAGGTAGTCTTACTTGCCATTTAGAAAAAGCGCGTGAGAAAATCACTAATCTTGAATCTCAGGAAGTAAAATTAAACGCTTAAATTAGTGAACTAACACATAAATTGAAAAATTGCGAACTCGAACACAATAATTATCTGTCTGATTTGAGCAATTCGCGGAGTAGTTTTAAACTTTTAGTTGATGAACGCAATAAATTGCACTCTAAAACTCATCGCTTAGAGGGCATCCTTGCGGAAAAGGGTCAAACAGACCAAAGTTTCTCTAAAGACTTAGAGTCCAAAGGGGAAAATACTTTACATTCTAATAAACCTATCTCTTGTTGGGAAATTTCAGAGGTTGCTAGTAAAATTGCAGAATTGAACGCAACTCTGGAATCGGAAAGAGTGGGCTTCCGAGCAGAAAAGCAAAAACTTCTAGAGGAGATTTCTAATCTCAAAAATTCCCCAACCCTACCCGTCTTAAATGAACTCTCTATAGAAAGTTCTTCTTTTAAGCAGGATATGGGCATACAAACGGACGCCTTTGTTCACAAAGGTACAATACTTTACATTCTAATAAACCTATTTCTTGTTGGGAAATTTCAGAGGTTGCTAGTAAAATTGCAGAATTGAACGCAACTCTGGAATCGGAAAGAGTGGGCTTCCAAGCAGAAAAGCAAAAACTTCTAGAGGAGATTTCTAATCTCAAAAATTCCCCAACCCTACCCGTCTTAAATGAACTCTCTATAGAAAATTCTTCTTTTAAGCAGGATATGGGCATACAAACGGACGCCTTTGTTCACAAAGGTACAAAAGCTTTTGCTAATAATTCTAAGTCAACGGTGACGAAGGCAAATACGCATTCTAAATCACCTTTGACTGGCGCATAAACGAAAAGTAAAAGCAATACGCATCAAAATGCTAAGGAACAAAAGAATATTAGGAAGGAAAAAGGAAAATCGACATTATTTTCCAAAATCATAGGCGACATTGCTAAAGATTATCCTTCTCCCGCTCCTAACAAAAAGGAAGTTCCTAAAGAAGAAGTCTCAAACTCAAGCAGGCGAACTTCTCAAACTTCCAAAATCTCTCATTCTTTAAAGAATGATAGAGATGGAATTGCTTACACGCACAAAAATGTTTATTATTCTTGTAAGCGAAAGTCCATAAAAAACCATCATTATAGAGTGAATGATGTGAATTTTTGTAGGCAATACGACTCATCATCTGATGACGCATATAGTGCGATAAGTTCGTATTCATACTTAAAATACCCGTTCCAGATTAAGTCTGAAAGACACCTTCTGCGACTGGCTAGGGAGAAAATCTTCAGATCTTCTAAACCTAGACACACATTCATCGGTGCTGAATTGTCATTTCCCTCTAAGGTTCACCAAACTTGGGTTCCTAAATCAGAAATCAAATTAAATAGGACTTTAAAGGATGATTTAGGATGTATATCTGAACCAAATGTGCATAAATTATTTTCTGCTAATCAGGGAGGACCCATCCAAAAATGGGTACCAAAGTCCCGTTAAAGTTTTGTAGGAGCCCAATCACGTGTGGTAATTCGACGATGGTTGCTCCACACGCGTGATTGGTATGAAACGAGAGCAACCACAAAACCCCGATCATGAGTAGTAGTTAGAAGATGGTTGCTCCATACTCATGATCGATACGAGACGAGAGCAACCACAACAATTCCAGCATGCACGGTAATCGGGTTGCTCCAAATGCATGGCTGGTAAGAGACGCGAGCAACCGCATCCCTCATGTATGGCAATTTGACGTAGTGGCTCCACATACATGATAAAGGGAAACGACGTGAGCAACTACGACTATATGTGGTACATTCTATCTTTTGAACTGAGTTGCATAATACCACATTCATACATATTTTTAAGATAGGTACATTTTCATTATGCATACAATTTTAAGATTTTTGAGCTTAAACTTTCAAGCATGCATATAAGCTGAATCGCAAAAAATACCTATTTTTTCAAAATGGTACATTTTAAATATGCATTTTCAAAACTTAAAAATTTAAAATGCATATTACACACGAAAATTGATAGATACCATTTTTTTTTCTATAGAATGAACTTAATTTGAGGGGGAGCTACTTTTTATTTTCAAAAGAGAACTGACTCTTATTTCTTTAGAAGGGAGCAATAATTATATTTTTGAGGGGGAGCGAACTTCAAATATGTGAATTTAGGGAAATAGATTCATAGATTTTTCGAACTTACCACGCATCTTTTGAAGGGGAGCAAGTTTCTTAAGGAAGCATGATTTGAGGGGGAGGAATAATATATATATATATATATATAATATATAACATACTAATATATATTACTAATAAAATAAATATATATATTATATTCATATAATATATAGTATAAAAATATATTTTACTAATAACGATTAATATATATATATAAAAAAAAAGGAGGGCCATCAAAATTAAAAATACAAGGCCATAAAAAAAAATCAAAAATCTTCTCTCCTCATCAAGCTTCATGGAGATTACCTCCGACCTTCGAAGATGGACTTCAAAAGAAGAATCTCGTGCCTACAACGGTCAACTCTTTTCAAAGGGCGACGGTGGCTATAAATGCAAATCTCGGTGCTCTCTTCAACCGACCTGCTCCGGCTTGCTGACAAACAAAGCAGCACCCACTACTTCCTACCGGATGCATGGATACTTCGTTCCTACGATTCAGTCAAACCCAACTGAATCTAACCCCGGAACATCACCGAGAGTCAGTCGAATCACGAAGAAATAGCCACATCTACTAAAACCTTTTGAAAAGACCGACGTTACATGATTCCCTCACCTCACAAATTATTCGGACCAACCCCCATAGGTACAGGTGCTAATTTTATTAGCTCCCGGGTAGAAGTCGCCGCAATAGGTCCAACGGCACGTGCACAATCGAGCCTTACCCACTCGTCTGTCTCACAAAAGACAGGTGTTTCAGAAATCACGGGGAGCCACGTCTACTATCACCGCTTCACTCGAAAGCGGGAGTTATTGAATTATGTGGTACTCAGCCCCACCACCTCACTTCCCATATATTTTTATATTTTCTAGGACACATACACTTTTCTAACACCTGATCTTTGTGATCAAGCTAGAACTTCCATAGACGCATCTCCTGTAGATGTGATTCCACGATTGGAAGGAAGTCATGCCGTTGCAACATCAATACAACAACGGAATCAGGCCATCTCCTAGAGCTAGTCTCTGGAACGATGTTAACGGGACGCCTATGTGGCCCCGGTTCTTCAAGCCCTGTCCTCACATGCCACGTCTCGGAGTTTGTCTCTGAAATCGTGTCGACGGATTGCCTTAGTGGCTCCGTCTGGTTATTACCATCATCGACCTGTCGTTTGTGTCCTTCTAATCTTCCTATACAAGCATGCCGATCTCGTTAACACGAATCGCCATGAGGGGGAGAAGGGGACATGCATAAACAAACAGGTCGGACTACCCATGAAAAATTGAGGTCGAATTAACCTTATTTAGTCATTAGCAGTGAGATTTCAGTGGTTTTCAGAGGTTTTTGGGTATCGTTAGCGGTTTTTGATATATTCCTCGCGTCTCATTACTTGTGTCCAGAATGTGTTATTGATAAGAAAAAAATTATTAATTTGTTTTAAGTATCTGTTATTCGTTGTGGCAACATGAGTTATATTTATTGCATAATGTGTTACTCAGCTAGCGTGTTGATTAGTAATAGTTTCAATATTGAATCGCTTCAAAAATTTTCGACTTATTCGATCATTAAAGTTAAGATTATTAAGACACATGATCAAATTAAATCAATTTAAATCAACATGGGTGTGTTATAATTTTTGAACATGAGTTATAATTCTCGTTGATTATTAAGACACATGATCAAATTAAATCAATTTCGACTTATTCGATCATTAAAGTTAAGATTTCACTCGTTTTTTCAATGAAATTTTTTGAATTGGATTTGACGCATTTTTCATTTCAAACATTAAAAATTTTCATCGAATATTAAGACACTTGATGAAATTGAGATAGTTTTCACCTATTTAGGTCATTAACGTGAAGATTTCAACAATTTTCCGACATAATTTTTGTTTCGATCGTGTGGGTGAGCCAATGGCATTCTATTGTAATTTTTGCATATTTGAAGGGCAAATAGGTCAGCATTTAGGTAGTTTTCTCTAATATTTTCAAATATTGGGTCCTTCTTTCTAAATGAAAGTTTAATGGGGCCTGAACTCTATACAAAACTTATTAAAGGGGCCTGAGATGAAATTAGCCCTATAATATAATGTAGTAATCGCTCCTGAGACATTTTAAATAAATAAATTTTCTTCGGCAAAGAAAGAATCCTCGAAAATCTCGCAATTGAGAGTCGTAGTTGGATGGCGCAACAAACTCCTCCTCCTCCACCACCGCCACCGTCCGATACCCCTTACATTTCCGCCGCCGAAGGGTCGATCAGCACCGGCGGAAGAGGGTTTTCGTTTCCCCAAATCCGCCGTCCGAAGCTGAGAGTGACGTCGGAGTACGACAGTGATAACTCAGTCTTCTTCAACAAGATATCCTGCAAAGTTTTTGACGGTTTCGCCAAGTTGAAGCTCGCTTTCCACAACGACAGCAAAGGTCAGGTGTCTGAGCCACAAGTGTTCTTTACCTCAAAGTTTTTATCTGCCCAATACGATGTGGAACAGAACGATGCGTTGCTTAAGGCTAACTTGGAAATCACGCCTGGGCTGCAAATCAGAGCTGCCCATGAAGTAAAGGTTGAGCTCTAGATCTTTTTACTGAAGCTTTTGGGTCATTTGTTAATTGTGAGCTATCAATTCCCCCTCAAATGTTATATGGTGGAAATTCAAATACACTTGATTTGGGATATAAACTATCTTATACTCGTTGCAGTTTATCATTAGAAATGTCAATCGTTTGATACTATGAATCATTCCTCTTCGTGGTAATAGATTTGTTTTTTGAAAGGTTCTATTTTTTTGCCCGTTATATGTTTAATCTGGAAGATCAACATTGGATCTTCGTTGACTGATAATTCAAACATCTGTAACGGTGGGGATAGATGTATCAGAGCATGATGTTTTGAGTGACCATGGTGTCCTCCCTGCATGAAAAAGCTAAATATCCAGAAATAAACATAGTTTTATTTACTGTTTACCATCTAAATATATCAACTAAATGTTTATTTGATTGCCTTTCAGTTTTTAGTCGAAGTGGTTGAGATTGTTAATGCTCTGTAGTGTTATTGCTTTTAGGCAAGACAAGGGGAGGTTGCAATAGTTGCTGATCTTGCTAGTCCAGCCTACAAACTTGAACTTTCAACAGCACTGCCCTCCATTGGTCCGGTGAGATTCTTTTCACTTTAGCAATGATGTTATGGAAATCTTTGATCTTATGTGGGCCCAGGGTCATTTTTGTTTGATGTAATTGTACATATTCATGGTGTGTCCAAAACCTTCAAGAACTTTTTTTTTTTTTTTCGTTATTCACCTTTGCAATGGCATAGCACTTATGCTGCGTCTTAATCTGTAACCTTTCAAGCATGCTTATTCATATAAACGCACATAGTTACATATGTTTGTGTTTGAATTTTCACTTTCTTTGTTTTGAAGCCGAGGGCAACCTTAAAATTTCCATTTGGAGAGATATCACTTGAGGAGAAAGACGAGGAAGATGAAGAGCAGAGGAAGGCTTTATCAGTAAATGGTGTCATTCGAAGTCATGTTCTGAACGGAGTGTGCACCGCCCGATACTGTGAGGAAAATTTAGAGCTGCGGTATGCTTACAAGGTAAAAGAATTATCTGAGAAATCCTTTTTGTCTGAGTCCATAGCTGATTTGTGGTGAGCTCAGTTTAAGGTTGAGAATTTTGTTGTTTCAGGACGAGCAAATGTCTATTATTCCTAGCTTATCACTGCCCTCAAACGCCGTGTCTTGTGCATTCAAGCGAAGATTTAGTCCTTCGGACAAGTTCAGGTGATCTCACAAGTCACAGTCCTTTCCTTTATTTATACTTATGACTACCCACGCAAGTGCAGAAACAAGCCGTAAATACTTGGCTTTGGACATCTAATGTTGTCTAAATCCTAAGATGTCAAATCTTTAAATTCAAAGGTATAATATATCAAAGTGTTATTCCCACCACAATTCATTTAGACAACTCAACTATGCTATGTATTGTAACTTGGTTCACTCCCATTTGGCAAAAAATCTGCGGAGATTGATGTTCTCATACAAGAGTTTAGCATGCTAATACGTAATTTTTATTCGATGCATGTGTTCAGCTACTGGTATCAGTTCGACACAAACAAGTGGAGTGCTGCATATAAACACACAGTTGGGCCTGATTACAAATTTAAAGCTGGTTATGATTCTGAGGTTCGGCTTGGGTGGGCATCTCTATGGGTGAGTTTCTCTCTCTCTCTCTCATCCTTAATCTCTATGGATTGGATCATGATTTGTTGTGTTTATAAAGGTGGGAGATGAAGATGGGAAAGCAAAGAGTGCTCCGATGAAGATGAAAGTGCAGGTGATGCTTCAAGTTCCTCAGGACGATATCAAATCTTCTGCTCTAATGTTCCGTGTCAAGAAGAGATTGGACATATGATCCATCCATGCCATGATCACCATTTCTTTTTCTTTTTCTTTTTATTACTATTATTATTTTTCCTTTCATACAAGCAACAATATCTCGACCACCTAAGACATTCAAGTTTCGTCTAGTGTGTTTTCAACCACTTGTGACAGATTGATTCTCTTCTACCTCTCCAAAATTGGCATTATGTTGTGATAATCTATTTTTTAATTGACATGAATTAATAATAATAATAATAATAATAATAATAATAATAATAATAATAATAATAATAATAATAATAATAATATGTTTACACTTAGTTAACACGTCACATGTTTTATGTTAAGGTACCTGATAGAAATATTTCTTACACTAGGTACCCATTGGATGCAAAAAAACCCCTAATAAATTGTATTATTACGATTTTGTCAAGCTTTTTTATTTAAATAAAAAATCAATTTTGAACACATTTTTTTTCCCAAATCGAACGCGGCTCACTTAAAAATCTCCCGAATTCAACCAAAAAATTGCCGAGGCTGAAAGTACGTTTCAAATTTGTGCCCGAACCCGCATATGTGATTTTTCGAACTCAAGCTCGGCCTAAAAACGAAATTAATAATCTTGGTAAGTTTTGAATTTACTTGTTTTATTGGACACATTGTTCTATTTCAATGTAGCATTGTTGTACGTTTTTTTTAATTGCTCGATTAGGATTGTTAGTTATCGATTTGGGTTGTTAGGTTTCAATAAGGATTTTTTTTTAGGTTTCCAAAGCTTTGTACGTGCAGCTCGATTAGATCTTTTTTTTAATTTATATTGGAGCTTCTGTAGGTTTTGCTCGATTATGACTTTTTTAGGTTTAAAAGGGGAGCTTTTGATGATTTAGATTGATTAGGGTTTTTTATAGGTTTAAATGGGGATTTTTAGGTTTTGATTATGACCTTTTTAGTTTCAATTTCCATTTTTTAAGGCATTGCTTAAGTCGATTAGAGGTAAGCTTTGGTTCTATAACTGTCATTTTTCTAGACGATATATGAATTTTTTTTTTGTAGGTATGCATGTTTTTGTATCGTATATACATTATATGTAAGTTTCGATAGATTGGTACTGCATATTTGAACATAATATTACTATATTTTGATTATGATGCAATTGGTCAAACACATATTCAACCCGTAAGGGTTACAAACATTCTTCATGTTGCTTTGAGGAATGACAAGTCGAACGATGTTAGAGTGCATCAAATGAGTTTGGTTGAAATCATAATTGGATTTGTTTTGCATTTCGGACATATCTTTTATCCGAGGAAAGGTTTTTAGTGTATTTTACACTGTATTTATATGTTTTTAGTCTATTTATTTTTTATTTTAAGTTGTTGTAATGGTATTTATGGATTTTTAGTTTATATAATTGTTTCGATTGTTATACTTTTAGCTCTTAAATATGATGTTAAATGAAACATATAAATGATTTAAATATAATAATATGGTTCGACATCGAAATTAATGCAAATTGTGAAGTTTAACGCTTGTCCTGATACAAAACGAAGCAGTACCTCAATATTATTTGATGTAGCACCATAATACAATACGTAGTATACTAGTACAAAATATAGAATAGAACACGACATCATAGGCATCAGCTGCTCAAAAACTAGCGCTTATATTCCACGGAAGGAATATGCGACGATTACGTGATAACAACCACCGTCTATTTCTTTATTTAGACTGTCGCGGTCCTCTTTTTCCTCACTTTATATTAGTTCATACCTTAAACACGTCGACGGCGATTGGAGGCAATTGCACGGAGACTCCACTCCGCGGCGATTAAGGTAATCGGTCGATCTATTATTTTTTTTCAAATCGAAATCATTTTTTCTCTTTTGAGGATTATTTCATCAAATTTTTCGCGCATTCGGTTGATTTCGTGCTATGAATGTCAATTTTTTTATTAATGAGATTATTTTGGCTTTTTTTGTTAGGGTTTGTATTGGTCGATACTTGATTAGGGATTGTATTGCTTGCGCAGGGGGCTTCTTCGAGTTTATTTCGGACGATTTCATTAACTTTTTTACTACGTAGTTGCTTAATTGTGTTTGTCCATGTTAATATGTGCTTAGTCGTTGCAATTTATGTGATATAATGCTTTTATTAACTTAGACACACATTCAAGGTTTACTCATTAGGAGTAAATCTTGAATGGTCCACGTTTTGGTACTGTTCTTAGACGTTCACTATCACTTTAGGTTGTAAATGTGTGTTTAAGCTTCGAAATTGTTGAAAAGTTTGGTTTCATTTTCCTAAAATATTCTCTGGATAGAGATATGAATTGGATATATATACTATCATATTTTTCGTCTACTTGGAGAACTGTGGGGAAATGCTTTTAAATTTTTAAGCGATATTGATACTCTTGCATTTTCTAGTGATAGTGAATGTATAACTAAGGAAATAGCACAACTGAAGCTCTTTTCGCCTAAAAGAAAGGAAACTTTGAAAATCTCATAATAGCAACTTTAAGATGTTTTATGTTGGAGGATTAAGGACCTCAAAGCCCTTCAATTAATTATACTTGCTTGCTATGTGAATTACATGTTTACAAATATACTTGCTATACTTTTAAGTGATTGGTATGGATCGGGGTCGGATGTGTAGTAAGCGAACATGTTTACAAATATACTTGCTATACTTTTAAGATTTTTTTTCTGTGTCGTGATTGTAATAATCTAAGGTGGTGGAATAAAGACATTGTGATGAAACATTTGATAATTAACGGCTTTAAATTTGGGTATACTACATGGATATGGTACGGTGATGCCGTCACCAAAGCTAGTTGTGCAGGAGAAGAAACTAGTACATGAATACCACCTATCACAGATGATGATGTTGTTGTTGAAAATATTTCTGACGAAAATGATCGTATTGAGGACATGTTGCATGACGTTCAAGTGGATTTTAATGGATGACCTCTCATTTTTGATAGTCTGGTTAGGGACAACAATATTTCTTTGTACAACGTGTGTTCAAAATATACAAAAGCGAAGAGTGTTGAATGTTAATGATAAAATTTGAGTTTTCGACAAGGGAAGAAGAGTGTTGTTGGCATCGGAGATGTGAACGATGGAGAAGAATTGTTAGGAATCTTTTGTAGTGTCCTTTGATAATTATAAGTCTTGGGTCTATTTTTGTAATTAGTGGTTTTGAGACTAGTTTGGGATTTTGTAATAGTTTTGGTAAGAGCCTTAATATACCAACAAATGTGGTATATAAGGCTCCATTTGCCCTTCTAGGGTTTTTATCAAAAGAAATTTAAAAGCTAGCCACCTTGTACCTTCAAGTAAGAAAACACACACTCTACACACACTCAAGGTGTAGCTCGAATTTCAAGTTTAATCTCATCTTTTGATCCTTGTTTGGTAAAAATAGGACCAACAAGTGGTATCAGAGCCTAACATGGATCGATCACATGATTTGAATCCAGTTTCGTTCGATTCCGACGTGATTTGAAAGAGTATTTGCATGAAAACCATTTTCGATTTTTTTTTGTCCTTTTCGGGTGATTTTGAGCCTTTCTTGCTGTTTTTGTACCTTTAGGGACTTGATAAATCGTTCTTGAGTGATTCTCTATTCTTTTCAATCGATTTCAGACAAGTTTGAGTAAGATTTGAGTCAAAATCGTGTATGAAACTCGTATTTTTCTGGTATAGAGGTATTTTTCGGGTAGATGAATGTAACAGTACCCAGAAATTCGGCTCATCTTCCCGAAATATCTTCAACGAGCCGAAAAGTCAGTCGAAAATAGTCATTTTCGGGCAACTAAACTTTAAAATCCATCCGAATTTTGAAAACTCTCGGCGAATTTGAACTTTCGGTCAAAGGTCACCCGATTTTCAAATCTCAGTCAAAGTTCACCCGATTTTCAAATCTCGGTCAAAGCTTATCTGATTTTCAAATTTCGGTCAACGCTCTATTTTCGGTCAAAGTATACCCGATTTTTAAATTTCGGCCAAGACTTTCAATTCTCAAATTTCGATCAAGGACTACCCGATTCTTGAAATTCAGATTATTTTGCACGATTCATTCCTGCCCGAACGATATCTTGCCCGAACTCTTAGGAATATTTTCTAGTGTTCAATTATCATGTTATCTTTGTCTAGGGACTTAATTGTATTTTATGTAAATATAGGGACTAGAATGCAAATATACCAAAGTATGCTTTGGTATATATAGGGCAAGTGTGTGTAAAATACACACAACTTGAGTTTTAGTTTCTCTCACTAGATTAGATTTCTCTCTCTTCATTAGCATAATTAGGCTTTAATTGTAGAGAGAGAAAGTGAGGTATATTGTAGAGAGAAACTTGGATTGCAATGAAGATTGATTGAAGATTTAATCCATAAGCTTCCGCGCGTTAATTACAAGGTAATTCTTCATCGATCTAATTCTCAAGTTTAATCATATGTTGGATGAAATCTGCGACCTACAATTGGTATCAGAGCAAACGTGTTAGAATTGAATCGATTTGAGTTGATTTTCAGGTTTACGATGCTTGATTCTGAGGTGAATTAAAGTTTACGATAGTCACTGTTCATCGCAACTTTGAATGTGCTGCTTGCTTGAATGTTTTCGATGATCATTATGTTTAACCTTTGCGATGATCGATCACTGTTTGCGATGATTAAAGTGAGTGTTTAATTGGTCATTAGCTGCTTGAACGAGATGAATTTGGACTAAATTGCTTTGAATTTGATCGAACTGTTCCTCACGATCTTCAAATTGTTCATGTGAAAATCTCAAAATTGGCTTATATTTTGCTTTTAATCTGTTTAATCGAGTGTTTTTACATGTTTACCAACAATTTTCGATCGATTATCTGAGCTTAATTTGAGAATTTAAGTGTTTTTGATCGAGTTTGATTTTTATTGCAAAGTTTACGAATGAAAACTTAGTTTACGAACTGAAAACTTTGCGGTCAAAGCTTTACAGTTTACGGTCAAAACATTTAAGTTTATGGTCCATTTAGTTTACATTCGTAAAGTTACTGTTTACGAGTCATTTTCATTCGTAAACCAGTGAAGGGAAGGTTTACGAATAAATTTCAGTCGTAAACTATCTGAAGGCACTGTTTACGAATACTTTTCAATCGTAAACTTTATTTTACGCTGCTACTGTTTACGAAAGCTGTTCAATCATAAACGTTACTTTACGAAGGCACTGTTTACGAATACTTTTCATTCGTAAACCAGGTCAAGGCACTGTTTACGAACATATCTCATTCGTAAACTATAAAGTTACTGTTTACGAACCATTTTCATTCGTAAACCAGTAAAAGAAAGGGTTTACGAATAAATTTCAATCGTAAACTATAATAGGGAACGGTTTACGAATACTTTTCATTCGCAAACTTAACTTTACGAACATACTGTTTACGAATCTATCTCAATCGTAAACCTCTGAAGTCTACTGTTTACGAATATATTTCATTCGTAAACTATCCATATCAAGGTTTACGAATAGTCCTCATTCGTAAACTCATTTAGGAAGAGGTTTACGAATCTATCTCAATCGTAAACCACAAAAGACTCCGGTTTACGAATCTATCTCAATCGTAAACCTCATTAACTTTTGTTTACGAATCATCTGCATTTAACATTTCGTTCAAGCCAAACGTAAACTTCAAAGCTTTACTTTACGATTGTTCCTGTTTACGAATCAATCTCAATCGTAAACCTTCACATATCTACTGTTTACGAATATATTTCATTCGTAAACTATCTTTAAGTAAGGTTTACGAATATTCTTCATTCGTAAACAAGCGCTATTAGTTTACGATTAACCTTTACTTCACGAAAGTTACTGTTTACAGTTCTTTAAGGTTTACGAACGATTCTCATTGGCTTGTTGGTCAATAATTGCGATGACTGACTTCATATAGCATTATAGCTCCAGTTTGAAAAGGACAATGGAGTCAAGCTAATGACAACTCACTCGCCGGAGTTTCTAGGGTTGCCCAACGTTTGGACTGCAGAAGGTGGTAGTAAGGACAAAAACGCAGGCGAGGGGATTGTGATCGGTTTTGTGGATTCGGGGATAAACCCTAATCATCCAAGCTTTGCTTATGTTCCCAGAATGGGAGGTTTTGCTTCTAATAATGCTAGCACGAAATTCTCGGGGACGTGTGAAGGTGGGCCTTTGTTTCCCGAGACTTCTTGCAATGGAAAGATCGTCTCTGCTAGGTTTTTCGCCTCGGGCGCTCGAGCTGCTGCCAAGCTTAATGCTTCTGTTGACATAGAATCGCCATTCGATGCAGTAGGCCATGGAAGGTATCTATACATACATACATACATACATTCATATACATTCTTGAAAGAATTAACTATAGAACACCCACTATAAAATACACGCATAAATTTATGTTTTTCGTTTCATTACAGTCATGTGGCTTCGACTGCAGCGGGAAACCACGGAGTTCCAGTAGTTGTGGACGGTTTCTTCTTCGGTCGAGCCAGCGGAATGGCTCCTCGTACAAGGTCTTTCATTAATATCAAAATGTTTTTTTCCCATAATTAAATTCAATTGATACACTCTAATTAATTGAACCCTTAATTTGCAGGATTGCAGTGTATAAAGCTATATATCCAACAGTGGGAGCTCTGACTGATGTTTTAGCAGCAATTGACCAAGTGAGAATCTATCTCTCTGCTTACAGTGATCATGACTACTACATAGCTTGAATTCTTGAACTAATTGTGGACTATGTATTATTATTTGAACCCTAAAAGGCAGTACTAGACGGCGTGGATATCCTAACACTATCCATAGGGCCCGAATCGCCACCTCACGATACGATAACATTCCTAAGCGCTTTCGAAATCTTCATGCTCTCAGCACACAGGGCCGGGGTCTTGGTTGTCCAAGCCGTGGGCAACAGTGGTCCGAGCCCTTACACTGTAGTCTCCTACAGCCCATGGACCATAGGGGTCGCTTCGAGCAACACCGATCGAGCCTATCCTGGCACCCTCGTGCTCGGGAACGGTCAGAAGATTGGTGGCGTGGGACTGTCGAGTCCCAGTTTTGGGAATGGTCTGCTGCAGTTCAAACTGGTGCTGGCTCGGGATGCTGTGAAGGCTAAAGGCACCTTCCCGAGGACGCTGCAGTACTTGGAAGAATGTCAGAGCCCAGAAGCTTTGGATCCAGACGTAGTACGAGGTAGCCTTGTGATATGCACCTTCTCGCTAGGGTTTTTGAACGGAAATTCGACTCTAACGGCCATAATCGACACGGCCAAGTCTCTCGGGTTTGCGGGATTTTTGTTCCTTGCAAATCCAACTTACGGAGACTTCATAGCTCAGCCCATACCTTTCTCCATTCCCGGGATAATGATCCCAAGAACCAATGACTCAAAGGTACATATACATACCAATCTCACACGTAGATGAAACTATATTTATATAAGTTGTATGAGATGAGTACTTATATTTTTTCGTGGTAGATCATCTCCCGATACTACGAAGAGCAAACGCAGAGAGACGAGAAAGGGTTTGTGGTGAGATTCGGCGGAAGAGCATCGATTAGTGAAGGGAGAGTAGCTTCTTACACCGAACGAGCTCCTGTAGTAAGTCGTTTCTCTTCGAGAGGGCCCAACTACATAGACCAGAACAAACACCCCGCGGATGTGCTCAAGCCAGACGTCTTAGCACCAGGAAATCAGATTTGGGCGGCTTGGAGTCCCATGAGTGTCCTTAATCCCATGCTTTCTGGTAATATTTTCACACAAAATTTGAAGCAAATAAAGAAAGAAAACAAATGAAAGTCTTCAGACCTGCTTTCTAATGTTTTTTCGGTTATTACAGGTTATGATTACGCACTAATATCGGGAACAAGCATGGCCACGCCCCACGTGGCGGGAATAGGCGCATTGATCAAGCAATGTAATCCAACATGGACGCCATCTATGATTGCCTCGGCCTTATCAACCACTGCAAGAAGACACGACAACCACGGTGATCCCATAATGGCAGAAGGGTTCGAACCGTATTCCATACACGAAGCCGCCCCGTTCGGTTTCGGGGCGGGCCTGGTCGACCCCGTTCGTGCTTTAGATCCCGGGCTTGTCTTTTCCACTGGTAATAATAATATCATCCTAAACTTAAAACATTTGTTGATCTCGAAAAAAGTCCTATGAATTCCCTGATATTATTAAGCAGAATACGAAGACTACATAAACTTCTTGTGCTCGCTGCCCAACACGGATCCCGAGAAGGTGAGGACAGCCACGGGAGGGACATGTGCGGCTTTGTTTAGTACTCCGTCTGATTTGAACCAACCTTCGGTGACTATATCAGCTCTTTCGGGTATGAGAACGGTGCGAAGAGTTGTGACGAACGTCGCGGAATTTCCCGAGACTTACGTGAGCGCAGTGATTCCGCCGAAGGGAGTCATGGTTACTGTGAACCCTCCATGGTTCAGAATATCTCCTGAAGAAAAACAGGCGTTGGAGATTAGGGTTAGTGTGTATGAAGTCCATGATGATTATGGCTTTGGCGAGGTTGTTCTCACGGGGTGTATGGGCCACATTGTTAGGGTACCCTTGTCTGTTTTACCAGTTTCTGTCTGAGCTGTAAGGATATATATATATATATATATATATATATATTATATATATACACACACACATAAATTGTTTGTGTTTGTTTTCATGCATGTATGAGACTAACTATTACATGTCTTTCTTGAAGATGCTTAATACAACATAAGTAATATTATAATAAACTAATGATTGGCATGATTGATAATCAAAACCGTGAATCATTATTTTAATATCTTGGACGCCAATCGCTTTAGGTTGTCCATTGTAATTACCTTAGTTTTATTTCTGGGGGAGGTTCTGCAAATCTACGAATTTTTATAAATGTAGCCGTTGCCTTCACTTGGGCCCACGCGCGTCCTAACCTCGTATCATCCCATCGTTAATTACAACTTGGATTGCATGTGTAGTTAATCACCTTTGCTATGAAATTTCAGTCACTATTTTTTAATTTTTTTAATTTTTTTTTCTCTTGAAGAGATCAATGCTTAAGCTGTATCGGAAACACGTCATTTCCAAGAAGGGAACTAAAGAGACGAAATGTCATGATAGATAATAGACGAACGAGCACAATTTTCTAATCAAAAGATTTCTCAAGAACCACTCAATTACATCTAATACCCAACACATTCCTTTTCATATTAATTTACTTATGCTTGCCTACTTCCTAGCTATATAAAAATCAGTTACGATAAACAAAGGCAATCAGAAAAATGAGTTTTTATTCACCATCGCCATTAATAAAGGGCTGAATACGAATAGGAGAGAGCCACAGAAAGAGGGGTATAGAAAAAACTATATCACCCAGCTGATGATAAGAAAGGGCAAACGTTTGTTTATGTGAAATCTTATGCAAGAAGCAAGATTAGCCAATAATGAAGTTGTCCTAAGAAAACATCTATTAGAAGAAGCCAATCTAGGAATAAAGCTTCAATTAGCTAATGAGAAAATAGCTAAACTTAACAATGATCTTGCTAAATCAAATTCTGAAACAACAGAACTAAAGGAAAATAAAGATTATCAAGCTCAAAATAAAGATCTTTCTGAAGAATGCACAAGATTACACTCTAAAATTAAAGAACTAGAGCTTCTTCTGGTAAAGAAAGATCAACTTGAGAAAAATTTGTCTCTAAATAAGTCGACTCAAACAATTGAGTCAGTGCCAACTAAGGAACATTCTTTACAATCTATAAAACCCGAATCTAAAGATTGCTCTATTCCAGAAGATACTCACAAAATTGCTGAATTACATTCTCTTCTGGATTCCGAACGAAACGGGTTTCGAGCTCAAATAGATAAGCTTTTAAAGGAGAATTTAATTCTCAAAAATTCCTCTCAAAAAGGCGCAAGAATGACTAAAGCTATTAAGAAAGAAAGAATAGAGGAAGACAAATTATCTTCTATTGCCTTGACTAAATTTGGTTCTACCTCTATTCCTAATCCAAAAATACCCAGAGTCATTCTAAAATCAAAATTAAAGAAAGAAGCTACTAAAACTAAAGTAGACAATAACTACACATTCTCTATTAAAACTGAAACGTCCAAAAGTAATAATTGTCTAAACAAAAGTAGCTCATTTAGTACACATTACAAAGTGAATGATGTGAGTCTAGAAGGTAGGAAATACGACACTTCTATACTTAATGCTATTGATTCTATAAGCTCGTATTCCTCTCTCAAGTACCCGGTCAAAGTCAAATCCGAATTGCATCTTAAGTGACTGGCGAAAGAGAAAATTTTCTCTTCTACAAAAAGACACACATTCACCGATGCTGAAAAGTTAAATTTCAAAAAGGTACAACAAATTTGGAAACCTAAGCTACAAATGGAAATAAGTAGTCCTCGACAAATGTGGATTCCTATGACTGCTTTATGTGATAATTTTGCTTCCAAATTTGAACCTTATATGCATAATTGTTTCACTGCTAACCAGGGAGGACCCGTCCAAAAATGGGTACCAAAATCCCGATAATTTGTTTTGCAGTTTCCCGATCATATATGGTAAATAGACGACGATTGCTCCACATGTATGGTCGGTATGCGATGATGAGCAGTCGCACAAGACCCCGACACGTGTGGTATTCGGTTTGCTCCACACACGTGATCGGTATACGACGTGAGCAAACACACCAAATCAAGACTATTCCAAAGCTCTTGATTTGACATTGTTTTTATTTTTATTTTTTCGTCATAAAAAAAATGGGGCCATAAAAAAAAAAGGCCATAAAAAAAAAAAAGAGGCCATAAAAAAAAATGAAAGGCCATAACATAAACAAAAAATAAAAAAATAAAAAAAAACAAAAAAAAAAAACAAACAAAAAAAAAAAAAAAGGGGAGAAAAACTTTTGAGCTACAATGTTTAAAGAAGGCCGAGCCGATTTCAAAATTCAAAAAGCGCTTGAATTTCTGTGGAGTCAAACTCTATATTTTCAATTTTTGACTATCATAGGGAGTTCGACTTAGTATAAATAGCGCTTAATTTTATAGAATAGTCGGTCTTCATATTGTATATTCTTTTTGGGGTAGTGGATAGATAGATAGACAAGGCGCATGAATTTCAAAAGAGCATATTACCATAGTTCTAATATAAAAAGCGTATTTGTTCGAGGGGGAGTGATACTTATAAGTGCAAAAGGGCACATTTATTGGGGAGTGTCACTTCAAATACAAAATGCGCTTGATTTCTTCGTAATATGCAATTTCTCAAAAAGCGCATCTATTTAGGGGGAGCACGGGCATCACATTAGAATTAGCGCAAGTATTTAGGGGGAGTGTTACCTAAAAACAGCGCTAGAGCTTAAAAGGGAATGCCCTGAAGACAACCTTCATGCTTTGAAAAGGGAGAGCTACCTAAATGTCAACAAGCGCATGGACACAAAAGAGTTGTTCACATACCTGTTCCAAAGGTTCAGTAGACCCAACTGATCCTAACCCTGGAACAAACCCCGAGTGTATGTGAGGGTATTGAGCGTATCACGATGACATCCTTACAACTCAACCACAAACTATCTGGGCCATAACCATATAGGTACAGGACTGATTTATCAGATCCCGGGTAGAAGACGCTTCATCTGGTCCAAAGGCGCATGCACGACCCTTCCTAGCTACTCATTTGTCTCCCTGAAGACAGATGTTTCAATATCTCACGGGGAACCGCATATGCTATCACCGTTTCATTTGGAAGCGGGAGATAATGAACAAAGTGGTCCACAGCCCCACACCACGATTTTTATTGAACACGTAAATGTCTAGTGTGTCCTCATAGCCTAAATATTTTTTCAATTTTTCTAGGACACATACATTCTTTTACACACATATTGCAGGTCTACGTGACCATGCCAGAACTTCTGTAGACGCATCATTAAATGATGTGCTTCTATGATCAGAAGGAAGTCCTGCCGTTGCAACATAAAAACAACAACGGTAGCAGGCCATCTTCTGGAGCACGACTCTAGAACGATGTCAACGGAATGCCTATGTGGCCCCGTAGTCCCTTCAAATGCAAGTCTGTGTGACTTTGCATCAACGACCAAGAGTGACATCAAGGGATGTTTCACGATGATCGGTCGTCTGTCCCGTTTTCAGGTACTTCATCCGAAATTCAACGACAACACGTTCCGCGTACACTCAGGTTCACTTTGATCACACAGCATGACGATACAAATGAATCGCCATAAGGGGGAGAAGTATATGAAGGAGGCGAAGTACGTGAACTCATTAAAGAAGCCAAGATTTCAACGCACGTGCTGAACCACAACAAACAAGACATCTCTCCATGGTTCGAGCATACACGACAAGTCAATGCTGACGATCCGCGCGACTCTGATATATGCAAGAAGGTGACGAAGATTAAAGTTGCAAAGAAGAAAAAGAGGGTGCATGTAAATAGGGGGAGACTGAAGATTCTCCAGATGCTCTCAGCTATTTTCTTCAAACAGCAACAGAAGACCGTGTCAAATTCAAAGTTGAACACAAAGGCAGAGATTTTAAAAGGGGGAGATTGTTAGGAATCTTTTCTGCTGCAAAGGGGGAGATTGTTAGGAATCTTTCTGTTGTGTTCAAATGATGATGAAGACTGAAGATTATCAAAGACAAAGACAACCGGCGCTTCAATGACAATTGAACACTAAGGGGGAGATTTTTAGGAATATTTTCTAGTGTTCAATTATCATGTTATCTTTGTCTAGGGACTTAATTGTATTTTATGTAAATATAGGGACTAGAATGCAAATATACCAAAGTATGCTTTGGTATATATAGGGCAAGTGTGTATAAAATACACACAACTTGAGTTTTAGTTTCTCTCACTAGATTAGATTTCTCTCTCTTCATTAGCATAATTAGGCTTTAATTGTAGAGAGAGAAAGTGAGGTATATTGTAGAGAGAAACTTGGATTGCAATGAAGATTGATTGAAGATTTAATCCATAAGCTTCCGCGCGTTAATTACAAGGTAATTCTTCATCGATCTAATTCTCAAGTTTAATCATATGTTGGATGAAATCTGCGACCTACAATTAAACCCTAATTATGCTAATGATGAGAGAGAAATCTAATCTAGTGAGAGAAACTAAAACTCAAGTTGTGTGTATTTTACACACAGTTGCCCTATATATACTAAAGCATACTTTGGTATATTTGCATTCTAGTCCCTATATTTACATAAAATACAATTAAGTCCCTAGACAAAGATAACATGATAATTGAACACTAGAAAATATTCCTAACACGAACTCTGCTTTACTTGGTATCTGCCCGAAAATTTTACAATTCTCGGACAGATAGACACAATTGCCATAGAATACCCGAATTCCATACTTATTCGATTTTCAGTAGCACTACACGAATTCCTAACTAAATTGTGACCTAAAAGTCAATACTCGAGTTTCACTACTCTCGTTATTTGACACATTCAATTTACTTAAATTGATAATAATCTTATTCGGTCAAATATATCTTACACAAACTTTTCTAAACTCTCAAAATACAATCGTTCGAAACTAACTATTCATATCGCAGATCACCTACACGTTACGATCATTACCAAACAACAACATGGACGCCTACGCGATAGGATCTGACATTCGTCCCCCAGTGCTAAGATGGGACGAATATGGCATCTGGAAAAACCGTTTCATCAACTTCATTCTGGACCGTTGTTGAAGCTCAGCCAAATGCAGTCCCTCCAATCTTGGAGAGAAGAACCCTCAAGCATCCCAGTCGCTACACCGATACGAGCTAGAGCTGACAAACTCGCCAGAAACTATCTCCTCCAATCCCTTCCAAATGATGTATACATCCAGGTGGACAGCATGTCCACTGCCAAAGAGATTTGGAACGAAGTCTCAAAGATGATGGTTGGGACGGAAGTCAGCAACTTGTCCAAGAGATCGAGCACTCTCACAGCCTATGACTCCTTCAGAGCCAAAGACGGGGAAGAACTTCGAAGCACCTACCTTCGTTTCCTCACCATCATCAATGAGATGAGGAAGATCAATATCCAACGATCGAACTTT
Organism: Lindernia subracemosa; assembly: GCA_028392965.1. Lineage (NCBI taxonomy): Eukaryota > Viridiplantae > Streptophyta > Magnoliopsida > Lamiales > Linderniaceae > Vandellia > Vandellia subracemosa. The sequence goes on from JAQPCC010000030.1 coordinate 741,348, forward strand.
GAACACAACATCAAGTTCCTCTCCACACTTCAACCCGAGTGGGGTAGAATTGCTGTTCTGATCAAGCAACAAAACAAAGATCTGGATGCCATGGACATACACTCCCTTCACGACAATCTCTCTCAATACATGGAATACGCGAAGGAAATCAAAAACGAAGGAAAGGGAAAAACTGAGGTGGAACCTGTTGCTCTCGTGACCAACAAATCCACCAACAGAAGCTCGAAAGCATCTAAGGGAAAACAAGTCGTCTTACCCGACTCCTCAGACAGTGCTGACTCTGACTCTGACTCTGGCTATGACGAAGAACTCAATGACCTCAAAAAGCAGATTGCTATGCTGTCGAAGATGATGAACAAGAAATTTCCCAAGAAATCATCATCATCCTACAATCGACAACGAACATCCAGCATAAAACAAAAGGCCATCGCTCCCGAGGAACATGAGACCAAGGAAGCCGAAGCCCCAAAGAAATGCTTCAACTGTGGGAAGCTAGGTCACTTTGCTAAGGACTGTTACAGACCTAAAACAAAGGACTCTGAGTACTACAAGAGAAAGCTTCAGTTCTCTCAAAAGAAAGATGCGAGGATTGTGCTAGTCGCTGAAGAAGAGGAATGGCTTGAGGACACGTCAGACGAGGAGACGGATGAGAAAGCTTTGATGGTGAAGATCAAAGACGGTGACTCGGAGGATGAAGCAGTTGGCCCAGCTCCAATGGCTCCGATCTCCCCGACTCTGACTCGGAGGTATACACTCCATCCCCAATTGATTTCACTGAATTGAACCATAGGACATGCAACCTTTCCATGCAATGTAGGGATTACATAGAACTAAAACGAAAATTCGATAATAATTATTCCTTACTAAACACGCAACAGGAAGATAAAGCTATTCTTAGGGAGTTATTAGCTAATGCAGAGTCCATAGCTAAAATCTTAACAATTAAGGTGGAAGATAGCGAAAAACAGATTAGCAATGTTAGTAAAAATTTGAAGGAAAGCGAAGAAGAACGCGTAAACGTCTCTTCTCAATATGATTTGATCACCAAAGAAAGGGTTAGACTCTATAAAAAGATCAAAGAATTGGAAGACCTCCTCACCAAAAGAGGTCAGACCGATCAAACCATCTTTATCAACCAACCGAAGGATGTAGAATTCTACGACCCCCGTGAAGGTATAGGATTCCGAAGTAAACATAACCCTTCGAAAGATGCTGTATATTTCCTATATGACATCAGGCATCTAGATCTAACTCTGGAAACACTTATGCCTTTCATCGAGTCATCAGAAGCAAATGAGACGGAAGATAAGAAACGAAGAAACAAAGAATGGGCCCAAATTGCATTTAAGTATGCAGAGCTGAACGATAGCTATAAAACTAGAATCATTCCGCTGACTACAGACTTTGTCTCACATTTCGGTCCTGAAAATCAGGAAAGCACTTCCGAACAGGCCAAACCCATTTATTCATCCATCTACATTCCAGAAATAATTCGCAAAATAGGCGATCTAACTGCTACTCTGGAATCTGAAAGGAAAGCCTTTTCGGAAGAAAGAACCATTCTCTTAAGTAAAATTTACACACTTGAAAACTTTCCTGATGTTCACAAACCTTCCACCTCTAATTCTGTCCCCAAAACTTCTACGTATGTAGATAAGAGTACAGAAATCAAGTCTCCTCCGTCTCACTTAATCACTTGTACTGACTCTGTTAAGCTTATGACAACAGGCAAAAATTTGAGAGACAGAAAGACGAGGAAGGTTGCTCCAGAACGAATGAAGAAAACAAATCTCTGGGCTCAGAAGAAGAAGCTACCTTCAAAGCCTGTCTCTCCAGTTTCTAACTATTTTAACTTTCCTAAGCGATTGTCTTGTAATATCGCAGACTGTAATTCTCTATTTTCCACGAAAACTCCTAGGAGTTGTCCGAACTATTTTGATGCATTTCCACGTTCTCATTACAATCGATCTCGCGGAAAGGCGCATACTATCACTTCTTCCCTCTCCAATCCTGTATCACCCACGCGACATAGATCATCGCGAAAAACAAAAAGGAAGAGACACGCCACACCCGAAAATGAGAACAAACACAAACAGAATAAAGAGCCCAAACGCAAACAACTATGGATTCCTAAGTGTTTACTGCACCAAATAGGCAATAATCAAGTCTGGGTCCCTAAGTCAATCATCAATCAAACCGACTTGATACTTAATATAACATCAATACTATTGGATCCATTTCCTGCTGTGAATACTGAACCCGTCTTCAAACGGGTTAGTAAGCTAACCTAGTTTATCATGCAGGTCCGTCATGTGTGGTACTTAGACTCAGGTTGCTCCTCACACATGACTGGAAACAAAGAACTGTTGAGCAACTTCACCGAGGGCTATCTAGGAAAGGTCTACTTCGGAAACGGCGACTCTGCACCTATGCTAGGAACAGGCAACCTTATCCATGACAGACTCACCATCAAGGGAGTATCGTATGTCGAAGGGCTAAGCTACAACCTATTCAGCATTGCACGTTTCTGTGACAAAGGATTTCAAGTTCTCTTCGAATCCAACCAGTGTAGCATCATCGATGATAAAGGGTCAAAGCCCCTCACTGATCACAGAAAGACAAATCTCTACTCCATCGACCTGAAGACAATACGACCAACCTGCCTCATCTCTCGCGCATCTCTGCATCAGAATGATCTTTGGCATCAGCGGCTCTAACATCTCAACTTCAAGGATCTGAACAAGCTCCTTTCAGACAACTTGGTCAAAGGACTTCCTTCATTCAGATATCACAAAGAGCATCTTTGCTCGGCGTGCGAAATGGGAAAAATGAGGAAAGCATCCCATCACACCAAACACACAGCTTCGACCACAAGACCTCTTGAGCTTATCCATATGGACTTGTGCGGACCAATGCGCACTCAAACTATCAATGGACGAAGATATGTATTGGTGATAGTGGACGACTTCTCGCGCTTCACTTGGACCAAGTTTCTTCGAACGAAAGACGAAACAGCAGATCTTATTATTGAATTCGTGAAGACAGTCCAGAACCTTTACCAGCTAAACATCCAGATAATCAGAACTGACAATGGGACTGAATTCAAGAACATGAAACTCAGCGATTTTTATGCATCGCTAGGTATCACCCAACAGTTCTCAGCAGCAAAGACACCCCAACAAAATGGTGTTGTCGAACGCAAAAACAGGACCCTGGTTGAGGCAACAAGAACTCTTCTAATCCACTCTGGACTACCGCACTTCTTGTGGGCTGAAGCTCTAAACACAGCGTGCTTCACTCAGAATCGTGCATCGCTTCACAAGAGATTCAACCGAACTCCAAACGAGATGATAAACCGCAGAGTGCCAGACGTCTCATTCCTCAGAATCTTCGGATGCAAGTGCTATGTTGCCAACGAACGAGAAAATTGGGGAAAACTTGACCCGAAGGCATTCGAAGGCATACTTGTAGGATACTCGACAAACTCTAAGGCTTATCGAGTATACCTAAAAGAGAGAAGGACTATCATGGAAAGCATCAACGTCACGTTTGACGAAGTAGATAAAGTGGCTTCTGTACCCATTAGTCCAGAACCCGGACTTCTACGAGAGTTGACTAAAGATCAACCTAGCACCTCTTCAGTGGGCCCGTCTGCAAAGACCCATACCTCTAGCGACGAGGATCTTGATCTGCTATTTGAGCACCTGTGCCCAAGACCTCCGCTACCCAAACCTATTGTTCCTTCTGAAGCCCCAGGCAATGATAGCTCTCCTCCAACAATGGAAAATCTTCACATCGAAGACGATACTGAACCGACGACTGACACCGACATCATTGCTAGCTCAGAAGCCGACACCTTTCCAGCTATTGAATTTCAAGGTGAAGCATCTTCAGAAGAAATAGGATCCCAACCTAATGAGCCCACGGAACCTCAAATCACACTGGATTTAGAAGATCCCACGGGTGAAGATACTGCTGAATCTTCACACACGCACGCAAGAAAATGGACCCGGGCTCATCCGAATTCGCAAATCATTGGGGATCCCTCAAGTGGTGTCACAACTCGGGCCTCAACAGTTAATGAAAGTCTCTACTCGTGCTTCCTAAGTCAAAAGGAACCAACTAAAGTAGCTGACGCTCTTACCGACCCAGATTGGATTATGGCCATGCAGGAAGAAATCAGTCAATTTGACAGGTTGAATGTCTGGAAACTAGTACCTAGACCGCAAGGGAAAACCATTAATGGTACTAAGTGGGTCTTCAAAAACAAGAAGGATGAACAAGGGGTCGTGATCAGAAATAAGGCAAGACTAGTGGCGAAAGGATACAATCAACAGGAAGGAATCGACTACGACGAGACCTATGCACCTGTCGCCAGAATTGAAGCCATCAGGATCTTCCTCGCCTTTTCCGCGCACAAAAACTTCACCGTATATCAAATGGACGTCAAAACAGCCTTCCTCAATGGAATATTAAAGGAAGAAGTTTTCGTTTCTCAGCCTGAAGGTTTTGTGAGCAGAGACAACCCCGACTACGTGTACCGGTTATACAAAGCTCTATATGGCCTCAAACAAGCACCTCGAGCGTGGTATGAGGTGCTCTCTGATTTCCTCATTTCCTTCGGTTTCACGAAAGGGAAAATCGACACGACTCTCTTCACTAAAAGAAGCGTATCAGATATTATGCTAGTACAGATTTATGTCGACGACATTATCTTTGGCTCGACGGACGCAAGACTCTGCAGCAACTTTGGAGATTTGATGAAGCAAAAGTTCGAAATGAGTTTGATGGGAGAGCTAAGCTTCTTCTTAGGCCTTCAAGTCAAACAACTCCATGATGGAATCTTCATCAACCAGTCCAAGTACGTTCATGATATCCTCAAGAAGTACATCTTGGACAACTCCAACACTGCCAGTACTCCTATGTCTCCATCATGCAAACTAGATGCAAATACCTCAGGGAAACCCGTCAACCAAACCACGTATCGAGGCATGATCGGATCATTACTCTACCTCACGTCCAGTCGCCCAGATATTATGTTTGCGACATGTCTGTGCGCCCGATTTCAAGCTGATCCAAAGGAATCTCACATGCTGGCAGTAAAGAGGACCTTCAATTACCTCAAAGGAACCCCAAACCTCGGCCTATGGTACCCCAAGGACTCAGACTTCCGTCTTGTTGGCTACACGGATGCAGATTATGCGGAATGCAAGCTGGACAAAAAAGGCACCTCCGGAACCGCTCAATTTCTAGGGGGTAAACTCGTAAGCTTGTCATCTCGAAAGCAAAACTGCGTATCAACTTCTACGGCAGAGGCAGAATATGTCGCTGCTGCGAGTTGTTGTTCGCAAATTTTGTGGATGAGAACCCAGTTACGAGATTTTGGCATTTTACTTAATAACATTCCCATTTTTAGCGACTCTAAGAGTGCAATAGCTATAACTTGCAATCCCGTACATCATTCACGCACAAAACATATAGACATTATGTATCACTTTATTAAGGAACATGTGGAGAAAGGCACAATCGAAATGCATTTTGTAAACACCGAACTTCAACTTGCTGACCTATTCACGAAAGCATTGGATGAGAAATGATTCCAATTCCTCGTGTCTAAGTTGGGCATGTTGAATCGGGATCCATAATCGATTGTGCTTCCAAGAACCTTATTTAGTGTACATAGATGCCATTCATAATTTTCACTAATTCTTTTATGTTTTTGTAATGTGAATAAATTGAGGGGGAGTTTCTTTACTTTATTCAGGGGGGAGTGTTTTACAGATAGGCTTAAATTGAGGGGGAGTTTAGAATTTTCAAAATGTAGTACAAAAATTCGCATATCATTAAGCATTTTTGAAACTTTGAAAAATACTGATTTTCGGGTCAAACAAATACTTTTCGGGCCATCTTTAACAGTAATTTTCGGGTCAAACAAATACTTTTCGGGCCAACTTTTCGGGCTTAACTTACACAGTAATTTTTGTCCGAATTTTAGCACGGCGAATTTTCCTCAACTGTGCCCGAAATTTCAAACACCCGAAAATACACAGTGAAAGTATTTAATATGCCAGAGCGCCCGAATTTCAATATTCACTCTCCAAAACCCCCGAATCTTGCATAGTACGACACGAAAACCTCCCTGATTTCAAAATAAAAGCTATCGATTCTCGATCCCAAATCATTTTTCGTAAAAATTCCTGCATTTACCCACTCCTATTTGGTAAGAACGAACTCATTTCTGCATATTTTACGCTGTTTTCTTTTGATTTCTGCAGATTTTAGCAAAAGAGACTTCGACATTCGGACGATTTTCGGGAGAAATTTGAATTTCTACCCGAAAATCCACTATAGACCCACAGTGTTTTTCGCCGAAATTCATTTACCTGATTTTTAACTCGGCGAATTTTCACTGTAGATGATATCTAACTCTACCCGAATTTTAAAAATTACCCGATTTTCATTTTCAAACTTTCGGCGAAAAATTTCACTGTTGCAAACACTTCATTTCGCCCGAATTCTACCCGACTTTTAGTTCACGAATTTCACTTAAAATCGGGGACGACTTTTCAATGAAATATTGACTGTTTGACTTATTGACCGAAAATTCAATACTTACCCGATCTTCAAACTTGCCCGATTTATACTTAGGCGAAAACACTAATTTCCCGAATCATACTTAGCCGAAAATTGACTTGCCCGAATTTTCGCTGAATCTTGCTATGGAATCGCCGCGTTGTGATTCCCGAATTTTCACTCTCAATCAAAAAAAAATTCACTAAGTCATATTTTTTTCTTCTAAGTCCAATACTCGCCTTTGATTCCCTTTGAAAATTCTTCGCTAAGTCAAAATTTTTCTAAGTCCAAATCGCAAATAATTATGTGTTCTATGCGCTAACAGCTTTTCTTATCTATTTCAGAACAAATATGGTGCGTACCATTGATGAGATATTTCCACAAGTCCACTGGGCCCCGCGTCTCCCGAACAACCTCGAACTAGACTTCGAGACGACGACCTGCCCCGATCCCATAATTCTACAAATCCTACGCAACCACCCCCTAAACACTGCCCTCACAATAACTGAATCCGTTCCAGAAGTGTATGTTCAGCAATTCTGGAACACTCTTACCAATCCCACACCACGACCAAATCCATCCACACTCACCGCCCAAATAGACCGAAGTCCAGTCGCTCTCACTCAAACACTCCTTCGTTCCCTCTTCAACCTACCCTTCACACTAAACTACGAACCTCACCCCAGTGAAGAGGACCTCAAACGAGATTTCCTCTTCATGGGCGACAAACCCAATGTCCACAACATCCTACACCTTACAGACTTCACCGTCAAGGATATTCCCCAACCTTGGCGGACACTCTTTCTCATCATAAATAAGTGCCTATCCCCAAAACACAGCGGTCCTGACCGATGCAACCGAAACATTTTGCTGATCTTCCACGGCGTCGTCTTCAATAAAAACTCATCTGGTCGGATCTGCTAGACCAACTACGAAGATGGGACCTCCCCTCAACAAAGAAAGTTCTACCATACCTCAGGTGGTTCCCAGTCTTCGTCCGGCACTTCATGGACACGCTTCCCGAGATCGAGAGATGGGACCCCTCTGAAGGCTACAGACCGTCAAAGCTCGGCTCTCTCCAATCATCGAAGACCAAATTTGACCGGGAATCCATGGCAATCCCCGACGATCTCCTCCGATTGGCCGACACCAATCACCCAATCGTCGTTGCATACCTTAGAGAGCACGCGACTGAAGATATTCCTATGGTCCAACACATCCCAGTTGGACCTAACCCGGGAATTAGCCACACCACTGCCTCGAGTATAGGTCTAGGAAGCGCCGCATCCCCCGCTCGCAAACAGAAGAAAACGTCCAAGCGGGATGACGTAAGCCGCCAACAGGAGCGTCGCAAGAAACAAAGAAGCGACAGAGCTCCTCCGCCCATCAGTCCACAAATCACCCGGACCGAACCTTTAGGTACAGGAGATGACCTTGTCGTCTCCCGAGTAGAAGTCGCGGCATCGGGTCCAATCGCGCACATACCCAAGCCTAGCCACTCAACCATCTCTCAACAGATGGTTGTTTCACTTGCTCACGAGGAGCCACGTATGCCATCACCTCCTCGCTCGGAGGCGGTTGATGTTGAAATAAGCAGTCCCTCGCCTCAGACTGCACCTTTTTTTAGCACATTCGGTCTAGTGTCCTCACCACCCATATTTTTTCCATTTTCTAGGACACATACACCTTTTACTGCACCTCCAGATCTTGGTGATCTGGACAGAATGCTCCTCGATGTCTCCTGGCTGGATACCAGCCAGGGACAGAGCGGAAGTCCCTCAGCAGCCACCATACCTACAACTGCTATGGGCCATCGAACCGAGTCCCTCTCGGTTTCGATGCCAACGGTGAGCCTGAGTGGCCCCGGTTCTTCGGTTATCATGACGACGGAACGCCTTCGTAGCTCCGTCCCATCATTTTCCCGGTTCGTGACGGCGGCCAGCCTCGAGACTAGACTGGAGACTTTTGCCCAAACCATTGAAGACAGAATCCTCGGCAAAGTCTACCAGGTGCTCGAGGGTACCTCATGCGACAAAGGCAAGGCCCCAATCACTGAAGAACCACCTGATGCGTCACCTCCGCCCGAAACAGCAGTCCCCACTGCAGAACCCGGCCCGTGGGATGTTCCAATCGAAGAGCTCCACGACATCCTTCTGGCCCGGCTTCAGAGCGCCGCCAATCTGAATGAGCGGGAGCTGGAGATCAAACGTCGGCTCGAGACACCGCTCTCATGTCGTGGAGAGGCAGAGGCGTCGGCCCGACCACGCGATGACCCAGACGATGGGGGTCATCCCGAGGGGGAGAAGAGACCGAGCTCGACGCAGACGCAGACGCAGACGCAGCAGCTCACTCAAACCACTACCACCCAAACTACATCCACTACCCAAACCACTCAAAAGGGGGCTTCTTCATCTCAAAAAGAAGCTTCCTCACCAGCCCACACTACCCCAGCCACTACAAGCCTCTCATCACCTCAATCCTCAGCCAGAAAAAGCCCACCCCTGCCTCATCAACCAGCTACCATCCAAAGTCAATCAGTTGACGCGCCAAGAACAATCGAAGAACTCTACAACCCTCATGATGCGGTTGAGAGATACATTCTCAATGAAGACTGGCTGCGTAAACCGACCACTCCCGAACTGACCAAGAGCTTAATGGAAAACGCCAGACACTTCCTGACGAAGGCGGCCATAAGTTTAGTTCGGATAGAGGAGGAGGAAATCGAGGAAGGCGAAGACTACAACGCTGATATTCCAGAACTTTCCGAGCTCCTCCAACACAGAGTAGTGGACGTGGACGATCCTCCAATGAAATCCAGAATAGGAGAAGACCTGAACCTGCCTTGGAAGAATGTCAAGACCGTGGCACCATTCCAAGAAGAAATTCGTAAAAGAATCTGGAGAAAGGAGGATCAGCTCAAGAAGCTGAATGAGCTGGAGCTGAGGGGCATGACTCATCTCTCGGAGCAAAGAGCCAATTTGTACCTGCTAACCCTCCGTCGAAAGCTCTTGTTCGACGGAAAAGACGATGATTTGAAGGCTCTCCGAAGAGAAGAGAAGAAGAGGCCAAGGATCTCAAAGATGACGGGTGTTCGGACGGACCATCTCTGCTCCATAGCCTTCCCAGTTTATCAAATTCAAAGGCATAACGGTACGGTGGAAGAGCTTAATGAAGCAAATCTCGCCTATCTCAGATCCGAAGACATCGATAGGATGGTCGGGACCTTCCAGATGATAGGCACCCTCCAGAACCCTGACTTCAGACTAGGCTACAACACACCGAAGAGATTCATGCTGCGCCAAATAAAGTACACAGCATCACATGATCTACAAATGGCGCTTGAAAGCAACCTGAAGAAGGTGAATCTCACAAAGCCCTCCTTCGAGAGCCCCGAATCTGAAGACTTCGGTGAAGGCCACATCTTTGATGGAGAAGATCCATCAGTGGTCTACATCAACTACAAGGGCAACAAGAGGTTGATGAAGACGTCGGAAATTTCGAAATTTTCCGACGAAACCCTCCTGATCATACGAGATAAGTTGAAGAGAATTCTGGAGGGGTTGAGTGCTGAAGAGTATGAAGTCCAAGCTAAGTTCAATAAGATGATAGAGATAATATCTGACAAGCTTGGACATCGTAGATGGATACGCACGTACGAGTACAAATTAGGATTCAGAAGATCCGTCTACGAGCTGGTGAGACCCAAGAAGAAGAAGACGTCTAAGCGGAAAGGACACTAAGGGGGAGATTGTTAGGAATCTTTTGTAGTGTCCTTTGATAATTATAAGTCTTGGGTCTATTTTTGTAATTAGTGATTTTGGGACTAGTTTGGGATTTTGTAATAGTTTTGGTAAGAGCCTTAATATACCAACAAATGTGGTATATAAGGCTCCATTTGCCCTTCTAGGGTTTTTATCAAAAGAAATTTAAAAGCTAGCCACCTTGTACCTTCAAGTAAGAAAACACACACTTTACACACACTCAAGGTGTAGCTCGAGTTTCAAGTTTAATCTCATCTTTTGATCCTTGTTTGGTAAAAATAGGACCAACAAGAATATGACAAAAGCGATGACACATTCTCATTTTCTACCGGTGTGGAACACGTCCCTTCTGTAGAAGACGATACAACTTGTCGTAGGTACACTATTTTAGATCATAATGAAGGACTATATTGTTTACAATAGGTAAATGAACAAGTCCGAAATTTGTAAGTGTAATATTATCAATTATGGCATCTAATTATAATATTAATTATTTTATATTTCCGCTACATATCTTCAGACGATGTCTTCAGAGTCTACTTCTATTTTGGGTGGTAGAGACTCCAACACATCGAGGATGCATAAGAGTACTTTAAAGAATTAGTTTGTGTAGAATATGAACTTCTTAATAGTTTAAAGGATTGTTGTATTGGATTGTTGAATTGAAATGGTTAGATGAACTTTGTTGGATTGAATCGTGTTGCGTTGAAAGTATGATTTCAGGTTTGTTGCGATATTGAAAAAAGATAAAATATTTGAAATAAAAATAAAAAAACATGTGATGATTGTCAAACAACTTTCGCCTATGACCGAATAATGGGCGATGGTTGTGGTGAAAACCGTCGCCTATAATCGAGAATGGGCAACGGTTTTTAAGCAAGAACCGATGCCTATAACCAGAGTATAGGTGTCAGTTGTGCAACAACTGTCACCTATAGTTATATAGGAGTGGTGCTTTACAACCATCGTCTATTAGCGGAGTATGTGCATCGTTGGGCGTCACCGAGAAATCATCTTCTATACTCTGCAATAATCGTCGCCTATGATTATTTCCTTACTAGTGGAAGTACCTTAATATAGCAAGATAAGTACCTAAGGTACAAAGAATGTAGTATCTTATATTGTAGGTCTGTATATAACCTACAAATAATCGTTAAGTATCTTAAATTTCAAAACTATGTTGTCAAATGTTCTTATAAGGATCACTTTCTTATATTGAAATTTGGATTATAAACTACAAATCCGTGATTATGAGAATTAACTCGATAAATATGATACAAAGTGAAACATAACATCATGTAGGGGCACACAATTTTGGAAGCCTGTCACATATATATGATACAAATCCGTGATTATGAGAATTAAGTCGATAACCCGGGGCCACATTTTTTGGGCCAAATTTTTAAGGTACCTATCATATAGGGCTCTAGTTTGTTAAAAGAGTTGTGTCACCCAAATAAAATAAAAACAGTACTGCCAACCACAATGCTATTCCAATATACAACGCATACCACCTCCACATGAACAACGCCGAATGACTACTGCGGAAAGAGAATTATATCGTGATGCAATATATCAATATTGTGATATGCCGGATCATGTTACAAAAATCTGTTGGTGGATACCAAATAAGGAAAATCAGAATAAGAAAATCCCACAGGCACTTGCAGCACTCACACTCGACAACTCTGTAATTGACACGGAATGGACATCAGATACGAGAGCTTCAAATCATATGACCGGACAATCTGGCTTGTTAAATAATCTTCATAAATATAATGGTTATAACTCGATCATCATTGGTGATTGACCCTCGTTACCCATAACAAGTAGGTAATTCTTTAATTAAGCAAAAAGATAAAATACCTCTTCATAATGTTCTTTTTGTTCCGGATCTTAAGAAAAAATTGCTTTCTATTAGACAACTTACATCTAAGTTTCCTGTCAATTGTGAATTCTCTAACACTAATTTTTGGGGTAAAGTCGCAGAGCACGGGTCATCCTGTCATAACAGGGAAACACAAGGGTAATTTATTGTTGGGAATCCCGATAGGGTCCCCGGGCCCTCGTTCCTAGAACGGCGGAAGTTTAAAATTTTCGGGATTCCGCTTTTTCCCTTGGACCGCTCGGTATTAACACGAGAACATAAACACGAATGTTAAAGGGTTTTAGCCATTATACCTTGACGAAAACCAATGTAGGTGACTAGCTTCGAACCCTTCAAATCCCCGGGATGTCGCATCCCTTTCCTAGCACCACAAGCGCACGAACGGAGCAAGATCATCACGCCGGCACCACACACACGTCGCGGCCGTACCTTGCTTGAGGCGGGTAGGCCAAGGCGCAGCAGCTCCTCCTTGTCACACGCTGAGAGAGAAAGAGGGAGAGAGACGAGATAGAGAGAGATCGAGAGAGGTGAGGAGAAAACCCTAGTTTTATCTCTTTTCTTTTCTAAAATTAATTAGGGTTTTTCAAAAAAATAAAAACCCTATTTATAATACCTAAGGTGGCCGAAACTTTATGTGTGGAGTGGGGAGAAATTTTCTCACCCACTCCAAGCATACTTAGTCTTTATTGACTAAGTCTTGTTTACTTGGTTTCTCATTCAAATTCAAACTCAAATTATATTTGAAATAATATTAAAATAAATTAATATATATTTCTATATTTAGTATATTTAAATATATAATATCCAATATATATATTTATATAATTTTCGAAGTTAATCTAATAAAAAATCGAAAACTATATATATATCTAATATATATATTTTATTTAATTCCAAATTAAATATTATTATTTTTCTAAAACAATAATAAAGATTTAAATCAAATTTAAATCATATATTAAATATTAAATATCCAATATTATATTTCAAAAATATTTCGTAATGTGAAAAGACCATTTTGCCCCTCACTTGATTTAACCCACAGTCAAACGAATCTTTCGGTCATTTAGGGTTTCGGCCAAGCACCAAACTCTAATCTCTCAATCCAGGCGCCAGCCTGCTCTATTCTCATATAGACGTTGTCTCGGTTGCCCTTTTTAAGCCCGACTCTCTTGGTTCGTCTCAACCGGCTTTGGGAGGAATCCAGGAGTTCGGTATTCACCTAGACAGCCTCGTGGTACCGAAACGATCCTGAGTTGAGTACGAATGTGTAATTTACGAACCGACTATAGATTGTCGTCCTACGTATAAACCCTTTACGTTTGTCCCGGTCGAGTGAAAGTCGCGCGTAGTCGAACTTACAAAACTAGACTCTATGATGTTCGTGTCGGTGACATTTACCAAACTGCCCTCCATGACACTCGTGAGTCAGTTATGTGCTCTGGCCAGAGACTTAGGTAAATTCCCGGACATCGAAAACTCTATAGGACGTTAACCTCGAATTTAATCAAGGACGTAAATCCCGCTCAGCGGTTCAACCGGCAATCACGTTGAAAAGTCAAGACCGCATTTCGCCGCTGACCCATACTACATGCAATTGGGCCTAGCAAACTAGTGACTAATCAAGACCTTAAGACCAACCCCGAGTTAACCCTTTCGGTCTAAGGTTCACGTAGACTACTATAATCAATCGATCGATCAGCGACTTTCCCAGCGTGTGATCGTTCGATTACGAGTCAGAGTCCAAATACAGACAATCCCATGATTCGTCTTGTATCAATGTCACGAGCTCCCACTTCCCAAGTGAACGGTTGGCACAACCGTTTTGGACCCGTCGACAAACAAATCATACTCGTCATATCTAGTCACCCTACTGGAGACTAAGACTTGTGACTTAATTTAATATTATAGTATGTCAGCTTACTGGTGCCCCCTCTCTGTCCCAACAGAATCAGTAACTGAACTGTAAATATTGGGGTTTTATTAATTCGTCTTATTACCCGACTGCAAGGTTAATTTATTTAGACGAAGTAATAATATGCCTTTGTATTATTTGTCAAAACTCAAATCGACAATAATAAAAACGTAATTCCATTATCAAATAATCCAATTACAAATAGTAAACACAACAAAATTACACTAATGCCTTCGTACTATCTAATCCTCGTACGGCATCTAGGGCATAAACCTCAACAATCTCCCACTTGCACTAATGCCACGCACTATAGTATCTCAACCCCATCTTATCGAGGTGACGATCTAGCACTGCCTAAGACAGTGGCTTCGTGAACGGGTCCGCCACATTTTCTGCTGAGGCGATCTATGTGCTTGGATTTACTGTGAGCACGGGGTTCCTTAGCTTGTGCGATCGCTCCGCTATTGTCACACCACAATGGTAACGGGCGATCCACTATGCTAGGTACCACCTGCAGTTCTTCAAAGAACTTGCATATCCAAACACCCTCCTTGGCAGTTTCTGAAGCCGCAATATACTCCGCCTCAGTGGTGGAATCAGTAGTCGTGCTTTGCTTGGAACACTTCCAAGTTACTGCGCCACCATTGAGCGTATAGACAAATCCCGAAGTAGACTTTCGGTCATCCACATCTGATTGAAAGTCCGAATCCGTATAACCATCTACCTCTAATTCTCCTGGGCCGTAAATCAGTATCAAGTCCTTAGTCCGTCTAAGGTACTTCAGGATTGTCTTTACCGCCACCCAATGTTCCTTACCAGGGTTCGCCTGAAACCTACTCACTACGCTCACAGCGTAAGCTATGTCTGGTCGCGTGCAAAGCGTCGCGTACATCAGGCTACCCACAGCTGAAGCATAGGGGACTCCACTCATCTCTTGTCTTTGTACCTCGTTGCGAGGAGACATAGCCTTTGAGAGATGAATTCCATGCCTCATAGGTAAGAACCCTTTCTTAGAATCGTCCATCTTAAACTTTTTAAGGACCTTGTCTAAGTAAAGGGTCTGGGATAAGCTAATTAACCGTTTCGCCCTATCTCTAAATTGGCGTATTCCTAGAATATAGGTCGCTTCTCTCAGGTCTTTCATAGAGAATTCGGTCGAAAGCCACGCTTTGACCTCTGAAAGCATCCCAATGTCGTTTCCTATCAAAAGGATGTCATCTACGTACAATACTAGAAACGACATCATGCTCCCACTGGCCTTCTTGTAAACACAGGGCTCATCTTCGTTCTTTATGAATCCGTAGTTCTTAACTACTTCATCGAATCGAAGAGTCCAACTCCTTGAAGCTTGTTTCAGTCCATAGATGGACCGATTCAGCTTGCATACTTTTTGAGCATCTGCATCTGACGTAAAACCTTTGAGGTTGTTCCATATAGATCTCTTCATAGAGGAATCCATTCAGGAATGCGATCTTTACGTCCATCTGCCAGATCTCATAGTCATAGTATGCTGCTATCGCAAGCATAATGCGAATGGACTTAATCATCGCGACTGAGGAAAAGGTCACCTCATAGTCAATACCGTCTTTTTGACTATACCCTTTCGCTACAAGCCTAGCCTTGTACGTTTTCACCTGTCCGTCAGATCCAATCTTTTTCTTGTAGATCCATTTATTGCTAATCGGGCTAAAACCATTAGGCATGTCTACAAGCGTCCAAACCTGGTTTGAATACATAGAGTCCATTTCGGCCTGCATAGCCGCAAGCCACTTGAGGGAGTCTGTACCGGTAATTGCCTGGTTGTAGGTGACGGGATCGTCCCCGACGCATCCCTCAATCGCAGCATCTCAATGCTCGACGTGTACCATACCATATCTCTCAGAAATTTGAGATATCCTACTAGATCTGTGCAATTGCGGCTGAGCCGAGTTTTCTGGAACGTCGGCTAACGACTCTGGAATAACTGGTGTTGATTCGTCGCTTAACTCACCAAGAGTTATTTTACGACATTTACCGCCTTCGCTAACGAATCCCTCTTCCATGAAGGTGGAGCGTAAAGCGACAAACACCCTGTGTTCGTCTGGAACGTAAAAGTAATGCCCCATTGAGTCCTCGGGGTACCCAACAAATCTTTCCATAATCGACCTCGATTCTAACTTGTCTGCCTGTAACTTCTTCACAAAGGCGGGGCAACCCCAGATCCTAATGTGATTCAGGCTTGCCTTACGATTATGCCAAGCTTCGTAAGGAATCCTATCGGCAGAACGGGTAGGTATCATGTTAAGGATATAGGCTGTTATCTCTAAAACATAACCCCACATCGAAATGGGGAGATCTGTGTAACTTATCATCGACCGAACCATATCCAAAAGCATTCGGTTCCTTCGCTCGGCTACACCATTTAATTGTGGCATCCCGGGAGGTGAAAACTGTATTATGATGCCATTATCTCTGAGAAATGCATCGAACTCAAGGCTCGTGTACTCGCCGTCTCGATCTGATCGAACGGCTTTAATGACCTTGCCAGTTTGCTTCTCCACTAACGCTTTATACTCTCTGAACATTTCAAGAGCTTCGGATTTTTGTCTCATCAAATAGACAATCCCGTAACGGGACGAATCGTCCGTAAACGTAATGAAGTAGCGGCAATTACCTCGGGCCGTTACGCTAAACGGTCCGCATACATCAGTGTGGATTAAACCCAACACTTCTATGGCCCTCGTAAAGGTCTCTGTGAAGGGTGACTTGGTCATTTTTCCTAGGATGCAAGACTGACGAGTTGGGAACGGGCCTGACTTTACTGTGCGAATCAGACCGTCCTTTTCCATCTTGTCAATCTTTGCTTCCCCGGCGTGACCCAGTCGAAGGTGCCAGATGTATCGCTCATTTGACCCCGTCGATGAGTTGGTGATTGCATTTACAGTTTCTATCTTATCTCTTAGATTGACGTAATATAAACCATTTATTAACGTCGCCTTTCCAACGTTTTCATTTCTAAAATAAATTTGGCAAACATTATCAATAAGTCGAAACTCATAACCAAGTCTGCTCAAAACAGGAATCGAAACAATGTTTTTAAGCCCCTTGGGCAAAACCAAAACATCAGAAAGTACTAAAGAATGTAATTAAGATAAAAGTAAAGTTTTCAATCCCACGTGCGTTGCTGCAACACTATGTCCACTGCCGACGTTGATCGATACCTCACCAGCTCGAAGCTTCCTACTTCGTTCCAGACCCTGGTTCAATACACAAATATGGGAGCTAGCCCCTGAGTCAAGTATCCATGAAGTAGAATACACAGAACAATTAGCTTCGAAAACTAATTGCTTACCTGAAGCGTCAGATGACGCCTTCAGTTTAGGACAGTCGCGTTTCCAGTGACCCAGCTGCTGGCAATGGAGGCACTTGTCCGTGGGCTTTGCGCCCGACTTCCCAGTCTTCTTGGATTTCGCCTTCTTGGTGATTCTACCCCTAGGCCCGCTGTTCTTGTTCGCCTTCTTTTTCGATCCCTTAGACCGAGTAGTGGCAACAAGCGCCACCTCCTTGCCCTAAGGACCCCTATCGTTGCGATACTGGGTACGGACTGCAACCAACTGATTGATCAGGTCCGGTATCGAATACTCTCGATTATTGAGGTTGCAGTTCACCACGAACTGGTGAAAGGACGGTGGGAGGGATTGCAGTATGATGTCTATGTTCACCTCGTGAGGCAAACCAAATGCAAGCGCATTCAATCGCTCCATATACTCATTCAACTTCAGTAAATGAGCATGGACATCACCACCCTCTGCGAGCTTAGTGTTGAAGAGATCGTGCGTGAGCGAATAGCACGTGCTCCTAGACGACTCTCCATAAAGCTCAGCCAAGTGAGCCTGCGTCTCCTTAGCACTCATGTGCTCATGCTGACGTTGGAGCTCTGGGCTCATAGCTGATAGCATATATGCGTGGACCTTCCCAGCATCCTTAGTCCACTTCTCGTAGAACTGCAGGTCTTGCTCAGTCGATTGAGCATTTGGAGTCACAGGCTACTCAATATCCAAGACATATTCCAGTTTCTCTAACCTGAGGACGATCCTCAGATTTCTAAGCCAGTCAACATAATTTGGTCCCACCAGAAAATCTTTTTCCAATAATACGGATAAAGTGTTTCTCATCGTATAAATAGAGAAGAAAATAAACTGCAGAAAGAAAATAGATAGTTAGGATTTGAAGTGTTTAATCAGACTAAAACATGACTCAATTTTTCCTCTGACTCCCACTATTTTTCTCGAAAACCTGTCTCCCGTTAGGAATTTCGGAAACCTCGTTGAGTAGTTTCATAGTGGCGTTGACTTACCCGCGCTGCATCAAACTAGCCTCAATTTAACAGTTTATTGGTATATTCGATCAGTCAGGCAGGCTCGTGTCCCACACGATTCTATCACATAGAAGTTTCAACGAATTTTGTTAGGTCCGTTTTTAACATCCAACATAGAACTCGAGCATAAATTTAATCGAAATTACCTTGAACAAGATTGAGCGGAAGCATTTGGGTAATATTCAATCAAATCTTCATTAATCACAAACTTTCTCTACAAATATCCTCTTTCTCTCTCTACAATTAACCCTAGCTTAGATAGTGATTAGAGATAGTGTTTCTAGTGAGAGAAAGCTAAACTCAAGTTCTGTGTATTTTACACACACTTGCCCTATATATACCAATCAATATTGGTATATTTACATTCTAGTCCCTAACTATACATATATTACAATTAAGTCCCTAGACAAAGATAACTTGATTATTGAACACTATAAAATACTTCCAACAATCTCCCCCTTAGTGTTCAATTATAATTGAAGCTTCGGTTGTCTTTGTCTCTCGAATCTTCAGTCTTCATCATCAGTTGAACACAACAGAATAAGTTCCAACAATCTCCCCCTTTGTGCTCAACTTTGAATGTGACACGGTCTTCTATTGCTGTTTGAAGAAAATAGCTGAGAGCATCTGGAGAATCTTCAGTCTCCCCCTATTTACATGCACTCTCTTTTTCTTCTTTGCAACTTGAATATTCGTCACCTTCTTACATATATCAGAGTCGCGCGGATCATCGGCATTGACTTGTCGTGTATGCTCGAACCATCGAGAGATGTCTTGTTTGTTGTGGTTCAGCACGTGCGTTGAAAGCTTGGCTTCTTTAATGAATTCACGTGCTTGGCCTCCCTGATATGCTTCTCCCCCTCATGGCGATTCATTTGTATCGTCATGCTGTGTGGTCAAGGTGAACCAGAGTGTTCGCTGAACGTGTTGGCGTTGAATTTCGGATGAAGTACCTGAAAACGGGACAGACGACCAATCATCGTGAAACATCCCTCGATGTCACTCTTGGTCGTTCATGCAAAGTCACACAGACTTGCATTTGAAGGGACTACGGGGCCACATAGGCAACCCGTTGACATCATTCTAGAGTCGTGCTCCAGAAGATGGCCTGCTACCGTTGTTGTTTTGATGTTGCAACGGCAGGACTTCCTTCTGATCATCGAAGCACATTTTTGCGATAAATGTGTCTACAGAAGTTCTGGCTAGGTCACGTAGACCTGCATAGTATGTGTAAAATAATGTTTGTGTCCTAGAAAATTTAAAAATATTTAGGCTATGAGGACACACTAGACATTTACGTGTTCAAGAAAGTCGTGGTATGGGGTTGTGGACCACTTTGTTCAATATCTCCCGCTTCCAAATGAAACGGTGATAGCATATGCGGTTCCCCGTGAGATATTGAAACATCTGTCTTTAGGGAGACAAATGAGTAGCTAGGAAGGGTCGTGCATGCGCCTTTGGACCAGATGAAGCGTCTTCTACCCGGGATCTGATAAATCAGTCCTGTACCTATATGGTTATGGTCCGGATAGTTTGTGGTTGAGGTGTAATGATTTCATCGTCATTCGCTCGAATACCCTCACATACACTCGGGGTTTGTTCCTGGGATAGGTGCAGTTGGGATGAACTGAACCATGGGAACAGGTATGTGAACACCTCGTATTGTCCATGCGCTAGTTGATGTTGACACTCCCTCAAAGCTTGAAGTTTGTCTTCCGGCATTCTCTTTTCTTTCTTGCGCCTTTTTAGGTAACACTCCCGCTAAATTGTTGCGCTATTCCTAATGTGATGCCCTTGCTCCCCCTAAATAGATGTGCTATTTCAAATATGATGCTCTTGCTCCCCCTCAATATGTGCGTTCTTGTAGAAATTTGCATATTACTTTCTTTCAGGTCAAGCGCCCTTAGTAAATGAAGTATCACTCCCCCTTTAAGATGTGCGCCTTTTAAGTATGCGCTTATGAGTATCACTCCCCCTAAAACATATGCGCTTTTGATAATAAAACTACGGTAATACGCTCTTTTGAAGTTCTTGCACCTTTTCTATCCACTCCTTTTTTTTTTTTTTTTTTTTTATGGCCTTATTTTACTTTTTTTATTTTTTTAATGGCCTTATTTTTCTTTTTCTCCCCTTTTTTTTTTTTTCTTATGGCCTTATTTTTCTTTTTTTTTTTTTTTAATGGCCTTATTTTTCTTTTTTTATGAATAAAAATAGAAACAATGTCAAATCAAAAGCATTGGAATAGTCTTGATTTGGTGTGTTTGCTCACGTCACATACCGATCACGTGTGTGGAGCAAACCGAATACCACACGTGTCGGGGTCTTGTGCGACTGCTCATCATCGCAAACCGACCATACATGTGGAGCAATCGTCGTCTATTTACCATGTACGATCGGGATCCTGCAAAACAAATTATCGGGACTTTGGTACCCACTTTTGGACGGGTCCTCCCTTATTAGCAGTGAAACAATTATGCATATAAGGTTCAAATTTGAAAGCAAAATTATCACATAAAGCAGGAAAGAATAGAGCAAGACAATTCATTTTCTATTACAATAAACAAAATTGTTCCTAACTCTATTCTTCCTCCAAAAATTCCTAAAGTCATTCCAAAGATAAAGCAAGAAGCTACTAAAGCTAAAACAGACAATAAGTACACATTCTCTATTAAAACTGAAACGTCCAAAAGTAATAATTGTCTAAACAAAAGTAGCTCATTTAGATTTGTTGGATTCTTTCTACTTGATTTTGAAGATTGAAAACTTGAGAATTTCACACGCAAAGGGTTAGTTAACACAAGTATAGAATTTTTTGTAAATGTCTTTGTATGTGAAAAGGTGTCACAATCGAGACTGTTTATGAGAAATAGTTGCGCTGAAAAAAATTTTTTTTGATAATTTTTGTTTTTCGTACGAGAAATACTTAGTATATGAAAATGCAATTGTATCAAAAAGATTTTCGTGTCAAGAATATCTGCACAGATTTTCGTACAAGAAATGTAACTAATTTTCGTATAACAAGTGTATACGAGAAATTTTGTTTAGGTATATAATTTTCGTACTGAGAAAACTTTCGTGCGAAAACGTTAAATTTCTTTTGTTTAAAAATTTTTCGTATTAAAAAAAATTTCTCGGAAAAATGTAGCAAAATTGTTTTCGTACGAAAGTCAAAGCTAATAGTTTTCGTATTGACTCTTTTTCGTTTGAGAGAAAAAAAAATTTCTATATATCACAAAAATTTGTCGTACAAAAAAAGAGTTTTTGTATACACGAAATTTTGTATGGGAAAGTTTTTTTTTGTATAACTATTTTTGCGTAAAGTTTTGCGTATAGAAACAAACAAAAATTGTTTTTCGTATCAAAGTATTTTTCGTACGAAAGTCAAGGCTAAAAGTTTTCGTATCGATCCTTTTTCGTTCGAGAGAAAAATTATTTTTTGTATATCAAATATTTGTCGTACGAAAAAAATATTTTTGTAGACACAAACCTTTTTCGTACGAGTAAAATTGATTTTCGTATCAAAGATTTTTTTTCGAAAGAATAGTGTGCAAAAAAACTTTTTTTTTCGGATGAGTATGCGAAAAAAAACTTTTTCGGGTGAGAAGTATGCGAAAAACTTTTTCGGGTCAATAGTATGCGAAAAACAATGGTTTTCAGATTCAAAGTTTTTCGTATCCAAAGTTTTTTTTTCTTATGCTACAGTATACGAAACTGTAAAGTCAATGCGAAAAATTCGGAGAATGTGAGAGATACGAAATCTTGGTCAATGCAAACGAAAAACTTGGTGCGAAAAAAATCTTTCAAGCACGGTTCGAAAACATCAAACTGTCGAATGTCAAATTCACAAATAGCTTCAATTAGCACCTTTAACAATGAATTTTGAACGAAATATGCTGGGTAATTATGCAAAAACACTCGATTAACACAATTTAGAGCAAATTGTATAGCAATTTTCGAGAATTTGCAAGAACAATTGAAGATCACTAAACAGAGTATCGAACCTCAATTTTTCGAAAACTCACAGATTTTGATCAATTTGACGAATTCGGCTAACAATTAGCATGCGAAAACGATTTGTGAACACATTAATATCAACATCAAGCATGCATTTCAACACAAAACGACATACAGCTCGATGCGAAAACCAATCGAATGGTGCGAAAACTTTTCGCGCGCAACCAAAATCGATTTCTTTACAATTTTCGATCCACAAATCAAGTAGAAATTTGCTCTGATACCAATTGTTAGGTCCGTTTTTAACATCCAACATAGAACTCGAGCATAAATTTAATCGAAATTACCTTGAACAAGATTGAGCGGAAGCATTTGGGTAATATTCAATCAAATCTTCATTAATCACAAACTTTCTCTACAAATATCCTCTTTCTCTCTCTACAATTAACCCTAGCTTAGATAGTGATTAGAGAGGGTGTTTCTAGTGAGAGAAAGCTAAACTCAAGTTCTGTGTATTTTACACACGCTTGCCCTATATATACCAATCAATATTGGTATATTTACATTCTAGTCCCTAACTATACATATATTACAATTAAGTCCCTAGACAAAGATAACTTGATTATTGAACACTATAAAATACTTCCAACAAATTTGTCTCAGTCAGGATCCCTCAGCTGTAACTCAGACTTCTTGGGAATGACTGTCCAAGTGCTGCCTATCAACGTCCTGCTAACCTTCCACTTTTGAGTGAACTTCGCCTCCGTATGATAACACTTTGTAAGAGGACGAAGAGTGGTCGGTGAGCGGCATTATAAAAAATGCATCCAAATACGTTCACGTCAAAGCGAGGGTTTTAGCGCCGTAACTCGGTCAACCAAAACCGTACCCCTAAGTCGTAACGTATTTGGACTTGATAGAAGACAGGAGCCCCGCCCCTTTACTCACTTGATATTTTAAAGTCTAACTTCAGAAGAATCCTCACAGTTAAAACGAGCACATTATGCACGATATCACGTTCGAAGCCAAAACGCACATAATAGACTTTAATAGAAAACCTAGTTTTAACCTATTAAAGTAAATGTGAAAGATCGGGGATATTTCTAGTTCTATCCTATTTGTACAAAAAGAAAACTCTAAGTCTTCGGGCTTGTCTCGAACGGACACCTCGGCCACCGTCTTGTTCGTTCGGTCTCGTATCGATCGTCTCTCGTTCGGCCGTCAATCTTGTACTACTATAGCCTATGATGGGGGGATCTTTCCCCAAAACAACAAAGCCCGTCTTTTCTAATAAAACAGTAAAGTACAACCTGGGGGGGACCTTATCACCCTTAACATATCACCCGATAAGAAATAGAACCTAATCCCCAATCAATCACCATGTTATTCACATATAACATGCATCACAACAATTTTACACAGATCCGAGCCTAAATCCATATTTGGGCTTTGTTAGGATTATTTTATTGTGTTCAATTAATTAGAATTATCTTTGTAGTTTATTTATAAAGATTATCATTATAAGAGGCTTAGTGTAATTGGGCTTTGTTAGGGGCCCAAGTATTATATACCAACTTGTGGTATAAATACTTGAACCCTAACACATAATAAAGTGTGTATTGTGTGAAAATCAAAGTGAGCCCCCAACCTCTCAAGAACACACAAGCACCCCACGAGCTCGAATTCTTCCGATCATAAAATCGTGGTAAACTAGTTTTAATCTTGTTTAGTTGGATATTCTAGGCCTTACAAGTGGTATCAGAGCCAAACGCGCTCAGATTTGAGTAAAAAATCTTCGAAATTTATTTTGGTGTTCTTCGTGTTCTTCAAAAAAATTTCGAAAATTTTGACATGTTTTGGTGTTTAGATGCTTGATTGAGTGTTTAGGAGTTAGGATATAAGTGTTTCGATCTTTACCCAGGGCTAATTTGATTAATTTTGTGTTTGGGGATCGAAATTTGGGTTGAGTATTTTCGCAGAAAAGTTTTCAGACCGAAAACCCACTGCGAAAACCCACTTCGAAAACTCACTGCGAAAACCAGTGAGAAAACCTTTAGTGTGTGAGAAGTGTGTGAGAAAACCCACTTCGAAAACCCTCACTGCGAAAACCCCTCAGTGCGAAAACCTTTGAACTCTTTCACTTCGCAAACTTTTTTTCACTTCGCAAACTCCTTCCCAGTTCGCAAACCCAATTTAAAAATTAAAAAAAAATTATTATTATTTAATTATTGTTAGTTTTCGCACCCTTAAAAAAAATAATTAATTAAAAAAATTATTATGTTTTCGCATCCATTAAGCCTAGTTTTCGCATCCATTTAAAAAAAAAAAAACTAGGTAATGATTACGTAATCATTGATTAAAAAAAAATAATAATATTTAAAAGAAGTTTGCGCATCCGCACGTTTTCGCATTAGACAAAAAAAATAAAAAAATAAAAAAATAAAATTGTTTTCGCACTCTCATCAGATTTTCGCATCCATAATTTAAAAAAAAAATAAAAAAAAAATAAACTTTTCGAATCCAGTTTTCGCATCAATGTAAAAAAAAAAAAAAAAATTAAAATAAAAGTTTTCGCATCCAACCAAAAAAAAAAAAACCCTCAGGTTTTCGCATTAGGTTTGCGCATCACCCCCATCCAATTTTCGCATCCATTAAAAAAAAAAAAAAAAAAGTTGGTTCGAAAACCCACTTCGCAAACCTTCACTGCGAAAACCCACTTCGCAAAGCTACTATGGCTTCGCAAACCTCCGTGCGAAAACCATCTCCTCTCCACTTCGCAAACTCTTTTTTCCACTTCGCAAACCCAAGTAATTAAAAAATATATATATATTATTTAATTTCTCTTTGAGTTTGCGCATCCAAAAAAAAAAAAAAAAAAATCTAAAGTTTTCGCATCTTCATCTCAGGTTTTCGCATTCAAGTAAAAAAAAAAAAAAAAAAAACTCAAGTTTGCGCATCCTCAGGTTTTCGTATTAGACTATTAAAAAAAAAATTGAAATAGCTTAATACTCAGGTTTTCGCATCAAAGTAAAAAAAAAAAAAAAAAAAAAAATGGTTTTCGCACCCAAATAAAATATATAAAAAAAATATATTAAATTGTTTGCGAATCAGTTTTCGCATCCTATAAAAAAAAAAAAAAGCCTTAGTTTTGCGCATCAAGTTTTCGCATCCACTTTTCGCAGCCATGTTTTCGCACTGAACACTTCGAAAACTTTTGGGGCATTTTCGTAATATTCTAGTTTTCGAACACACTTCGAAAATCTATTTTCGCACTCCTAACAAGAAATCTATTTTCGCAACAGCTCACTTCGAAAACCTCATATTTTTGAAACAACACTTCGAAAATCAGTTTTCGCACTATATTTCGAAAATACTTTTCGCACTCATATCAAAAATTTTAAATTTTGCACTCAAGCACTCCGAAAATTTATTTTCGCATCTTATCACTTCGAAAAGTTGATTTTCCTAACACACATATCGAAAATCAAATTTTCACATATCTCTTATCGAAAATAAATTTTTGCATTTCATACAACATCAAAACATTTTTGGCAAATTATAGATAAGTTTGATAAATTTCCGAAGTTTTCGAAATCACCTCAAAAGTTTTTCGGTATATACCAAAAATCTTTTCGGTACCCAAAATTCTCGATACTTTACAATATTTCTAGATAAATCAAACTTTTCGGTGCAGAAATTTTTAAAAGCCAATTTTTTTTATTCCAAAATATTTTTGGCATATTGTAGAAAACGTTCTTGGTAACATTTTTGAAGTTCTTCGACATTTCTTCAAAACTTTTCGGTACACCCCAAAAAGTTTTCGACACTTAAAATTTTCGAAACTTCACGACTTTTATCGACACACCAAAACTTTTCGGAACTGAATTTTTCAAAAGCCAAAAATTATCAAATCTACACAACGCGTTAACGATCGCGTATCCAACTAAATTAAAAAAAATAGTAATATTTTAAAATTTTAAAAATCATGGATTCTACTTCCGCAACTTCTGAGATGAGCTTTGACGAAAGTGATTTATATAAAGCTTTTCTTTCTTTGAAGGAAGATTACAAAACCATGCGTCGTGAACATATACACGAACGTAGGACTACCCAAGCGTTAGAAACTAAGTTAGCTAGTGCACTAGAAACTACTTCTAGTCTTGAATAAAAATTAGCTAGCTCAGAAACTAACGTTTGTGAGCTAACCAAGAACCTAAATTCCTCTAAGCTAGGCCAAACTCAACTTATAAGTCACGAAAAGACTATAAGTGAGTTAGAGAGTAGACTAGATAATAATTACAAATGCTTAGTCAAGAGTTTAGAAGAAAGAGGTAGTCTTACTTGCCATTTAGAAAACGCGCGTGAGAAAATCACTAATCTTGAATCTCATGAAGTAAAATTAAAAGCTCAAATTAGTGAACTAAAAAATAAATTAAACAATTGCGAACTCGAACGCAATAATTATCTGTCTGATTTGAGCAATTCGCGGAGTAGTTTTAAACTTTTATTTGAGGAACGCAGTAAATTGCACTCTAAAGTTCATCACTTAGAGGGCATCCTTGCGAAAAAGGGTCAAACAAACCAAAGTTCCTCTAAAGACTTAGCGTCCAACGGGGAAAATAATTTACATTCTAATAAACCTATCTCTTGTTGGGAAATTCCGAAGGATGCTAGTAAAATTGCAGAATTGAACGCAACTCTAGAATCGAAAAGAGTAGGTTTCCGAGCAGAAAAGCAAAAACTCTTAGAGGAGATTTCTAATCTCAAAAACTCCCCATCCTTACCTGTGTTAAATAATCCTTCTAAAGAAATATCTTACATTAAACAGGATAAGGGAACGCAAACGGACGCATTTGTTCCTAAAATTAAAAAGACTTTTACTAATAATTCTAAGTCAACGGTGACGAAAGAAAATATGCATTCTAAGTCACCCTTGGCTGGCGCAGAAAAGATAAGTAAAAGCCTTAAGCTTAATACTTCCATGGAACAGAAAATTAGGAAGGAGAAAGGAAAATCTCCATTGTCTTTCAAAATTAAGGTCGAACATGTTCAAGATTTTCCCTCTCCTATTCCTCTTCAAAGGAAAGCGTGCAAAGAAGAAGTTCAAAGCTTAAGCAAGCGAACTTCCACGCTTATTCCCCATCATTATGATGTGAATCGTGTGAACCCTCCAAGTAGGAAGAACATCTCATGTACTAACGAAGCTTATAATTCTGTATGTTCTTATCCCTACCTGAAATATCCAGTCGATGTTAAGTCTGAGAAACATCTCATGCGACTGGCTTCGGAGAAAATATTTAAATCTTCTCCGAGTCACACATTCACCTGCGCTGAAATGTTCTTTCCGTGTCAAATTGCTCCTAAATGGGTTCCTAAGTCAACGATTAAGTTAGGTAATCCCAAATATGGTCGGGTACCTAAAAATACGTTAATGAATGATTTAGGACAAAAATCTGATTTGACACCAAATATGCTTAATTTGTTTTCTGCTAATCAGGGAGGACCCATCCAAAAATGGGTACCAAAGTCCCGCTAATATTTTGCAGGAGCCCAATCACGTATGGTAATTCGACGATGGTTGCTCCACACGCGTGATTGGTATGAGACGAGAGCAACCATAAAACCCCGATCATGAGTAGTAATTAGAAGATGGTTGCTCCATACTCATGATCGGTACGAGACGAGGGCAACCACAACTTCCAGCATGCACGGTACTCGGGTTGCTCCACATGCATGACTGGTAAGAGACGCTAGCAACCACATCCCTCATGTATGGCAATTTGACGTAGTGGCTCCACATACATGATAAAGAGAAACGACGTGAGCAACTACGACTATATGTGGTACATTCTATCTTTTGAACTGAATTGCATAATACCACATTCATACATATTTTTAAAGTAGGTAAATTCTATATAAGCATTCCATAGTAAATTTTGGCATGCATATCGAACTGAAAAGACAATATACCTACTTTGAAAATAATAGGGTACAATATAGCTATGCATGCTTCAAAAGGACTTTAACTTCCAAATTTTTGCATGCGTGCATACATGAGCCGAAATGCAAAATACTCTATTTTATAGGTACATTATCATCATGCATACAATTTTAAGATTTTCGAGCTTAAACTTTCAAGAATGCATATACGCTGAATTGCAAAAATTACCTATTTTTCAAGACGGTACATTTTAAATATGCATTTTTCAAAACTTTAAATTCTAAATGCATATTACGCACGGAAATGAAAAATACCATTTTTGTAAAATGAGCTTAATTTGAGGGGGAGCTACTCTTTTTTTTAAAAAAGAGAAGTGACCCTTATTTCTTTAGAAGGGAGCTATAATTATATTTTTTAAGGGGAGCAAACTTCAAATATGTGAATTTAGGGAAAGAGATTCACATCGAACTTTCCACGCATCTTTTGAGGGGGAGCAATTTTATTTTTGGAAGCATGTTTTGAGGGGGAGGAATAAAAAAATATATATAATATGCATATACTATATTATATATATACTAATATATATTACTAATACAATATATATTATATCAATATAATATATAGTATAAAAATATATTTTACTAATAACGATTAATATATATATTATATCCATATAATATATAGTATAAAAATATATTTTACTAATAACGATTAATATATATATATATACAAAAAAAAAGGCCATCAATATTAAAAAAAAAAAAAAAGGCCATAATAAAAAAAAAGAACAATGTTCTCTCCTCTTCATCAAGCTTCATGGAGATTACCTCCGACCTCCGAAGATGAACCTCAAAAGAAGAATCTCGAGCCTACAACGGTCAACTCTTTTCAAAAGGCGACGATGGTTAAAAATGCAAATCTCGGTGCTCGCTTCAACCGACATGCTCTGGCTTGCTGACAAATAAAGCAGCACTCACCACTTCCTACCGGATGCATGGATACTTCGTTCCTACGATTCAGTCAAACCCAACTGAATCTAACCCCGGAACATCACCGAGATTCAGTCGAATCACGAAGAAACAGTCACGTCTACTAAAACCTTTTGAAAAGACCGACGCTACATGATTCCCTCTCCTCACAAATTATTCGGACCAACCCCCATAGGTACAGGTGCTAATTTTATTAGCTCCCGGGTAGAAGTCGCCGCAATAGGTCCAACGGCGCGTGCACAACCGAGCCTTACCCACTCGTCTGTCTCACAAAAGACAGGTGTTTCAGAAATCACGGGGAACCACGTCTACTATCACCGCTTCACTCGGAAGTGGGAGATATTGAATTATTTGGTACTCAGCCCCACCACCACACTTCCTTGCGCACTCGAGTCTAGTGTGTCCTCACTTTCCATATATTTTTATATTTTCTAGGACACATACACTTTTAAACACCTGATCTTTGTGATCAAGTAAGAACTTTCGTAGACATGTCTTGCTTCGACATGATTCGAGGATCGGAAGGAAGTCCTGCCGTTGCAACATCAAAGCAACAACGGTTTCAGGCCATCGTCTACGAGCATAGCTCCTAGATCGATGTTAACGGGAAGTCTTCGTGACCCCGGTTTCTTACACGACGGATTGCCTTTGTGGCTCCGTCTGGTTATTACCATCACCGACCTGTCGTTTGTGTCCTCCTAATCTTCCTACACAAGCATGCCGATCTCGTTAACACGAATCGCCATGAGGGGGAGAAGGGGACACGCATAAACAAACAGGTCGGACCACCCACCAATCTCCGCCGCGCTCACCACTCTGAAGTCGGGCTCCCCTGCACTTGAATGGAACATTCCAAAGGAGCCTCGGCACATTTTACAACACCCCACATGTATCTTCTTCCAGAGCCAGACAAGCTTCCTCGAGGCCGAACCAGACAACTTCCTTCGAAGAAGACGAATCCGGCGCCGAGAAGAAGAGGAGTAGACTTGACTTGACGACTTCAAACTACGGAGAAAGACCAGGATAAGATGCGATCAAAGTACAAGATCCGCGACATCATCAAAGTCAAATTTCGAGGCGTGGATCACTATCTACATCCGGTCTACAGAATATAGCGTCAAGTCAAGAGAGTCCTAGCTGAAGAGCATTCAAAGCCTCTGCAAGAAGGGGAGATAGCCCTTGTAGGGGGAGATTGCTAGGACTCAAGATGTTAACGGGAAGTCTTCGTGACCCCGGTTTCTTATACGACGGATTGCCTTTGTGGCTCCGTCTCGTCATTTTCCCTGTTCGTGACGGCGATCGCCTTCGAGACACGACTACAAGACTTAGCTAAGACGTTAGAAGACCAAATCCTAACCAAAGTCTACCGAGCGATGGAAGGCTCATCTCGAGACACCGGCAAGGCCCCCGTCACCGACAGTTTAGCCCGAGCTCCTACTGTGCCTACCAACGCCATCCTCCTTGTCCCGACGACGTGACCAACATGCCAAATCATCAAGCGTCGTCAAATCAAGCGAACACCATGGACTACAAAGATCGAAGTGGCTGCCTCATGTGCGTCTCTCCAAATTTCAAAGAGAACTTCCCAATCCCAACATAAGGTTGACCAAAAGTAGGGGGAGTTGTGCTATTATCGAAAGGAGAGATCGAACACAAAAGAAGAAATCCGGCAAGCGACTTCAAATCCCTTCCGGCATTTACGAGTCGAGCTTACAAAGAAAATTAAGAAGACCCGGTGCCAAGAAGCGAAGATCAAGACACGGTGAGCTTGAAGATCTCCAAAAGAAGAGGTCAAAAGACAAGACAAAGAGGAAATTCCCGTAGGACTCAGGCAAATGCACTAAGCCCCGCAAAGATAATCCATGCCAAATTGAAGATTGAACACAAAGGGGGAGATTGTTAGGATTATTTTATTGTGTTCAATTAATTAGAATTATCTTTGTAGTTTATTTATAAAGATTATCATTATAAGAGGCTTAGTGTAATTGGGCTTTGTTAGGGGCCCAAGTATTATATACCAACTTGTGGTATAAATACTTGAACCCTAACACATAATAAAGTGTGTATTGTGTGAAAATCAAAGTGAGCCCCCAACCTCTCAAGAACACACAAGCACCCCACGAGCTCGAATTCTTCCGATCATAAAATCGTGGTAAACTAGTTTTAATCTTTGTTTAGTTGGATATTCTAGGCCTTACAGGCTTTTATCAGATTTGCGCCAGGCCCATTGGGCTTCGAGGCTTCGCCGCGCGCGCCCACGCGCGCGCGGCCAGCCAAGGGTGCCGCGCGCCCGCGCGCGCGGCCTGCCCTGTGCGCCGCGCGCTGCGCGCGGCTGTGCCCGTGGCCGTGCCCTGCGTCCGGCAGGGCCAGCCCGCGCGCTGCGCGTGGCCATGCCCTAGACCGCGCGCCCATGCGTGATTATCAGAATTAACTCGATAAATATGATACAAACTGAAACATAACGTCATGCAGGGGCACACAATTTTGGAAGCCTATCACATAAATATGATACAAATCCGTGATTATGAGAATTAAGTCGATAACCCGGGGCCACATTTTTTGGGCCAAATTTTTAAGGTGCCTATTATATAGGGCTCTAGTTTGTTAAAAGAGTTGTGTCACCCAAATAAAATAAAAACAGTACTGCCAACCACAATACTATTCCAATATACAACGCACACCACCTCCACATGTACAACGCCGAATGACTACTGCGGAAAGAGAATTATATCGTGATGCAATATGTCAATATTGTGATATGCCGGATCATGTAGCACTCACACTCGACAACTCTGTAATTGACACGGAATGGACATCAGATACGAGAGCTTCTAATCATATGATCGGACAATCTGGTTTGTTATATAATCTTCATAAATATAATAGTTATAACTCGATCATCATTGGTGATTGATCCTCGTTACCCATAACAAGTAGGTAATTCTTTAATTAAGCAAAAAGATAAAGTACCTCTGCATAATGTTCTTTTTGTTCCGGATCTTAAGAAAAATTTGCTTTCTATTAGACAACTTACATCTAAATTTCCTGTCAATTGTGAATTCTCTAACACTAATTTTTGGGGTAAAGTCGCAGAGCACAGGTCATCCTGTCATAACAGGGAAACACAAGGGTAATTTATTGTTGGGAATCCCGATAGGGTCCCCGGGACCTCGTTCCTAGAACGGCAGAAGTTTAAAATTTTTCGAGATTCCGACTTTTCCCTTGGACCGCTCGGTATTAACACGAGAACATAAACATGAATGTAAAAGGGTTTTAGCCATTATACCTTGACGAAAACCAATGTAGGTGGCTAGCTTCGAACCCTTTAAATCCCCGGGATGTCGTATCCCTTTTCTAGCACCACAAGCGCACGAACGGAGCAAGATCGTCACGCCGGCACACACACGCGCGTCACACGCCGAGAGAGAAAGAGGGGGAGAGACGAGATAGAGAGATATCGAGAGAGGTGAGGAGAAAACCCTAGTTTTATCTCTTTTCTTTTCTAAAATTAATTAGGGTTTTTGTTGGAAGTATTTTATAGTGTTCAATAATCAAGTTATGTCTAGGGACTTAATTGTAATATATGTATAGTTAGGGACTAGAATGCAAATATACCAATATTGATTGGTATATATAGGGCAAGTGTGTGTAAAATACACACAACTTGAGTTTAGCTT
This sequence comes from Lindernia subracemosa, assembly GCA_028392965.1. Lineage (NCBI taxonomy): Eukaryota > Viridiplantae > Streptophyta > Magnoliopsida > Lamiales > Linderniaceae > Vandellia > Vandellia subracemosa. The sequence continues at coordinate 774,403 of JAQPCC010000030.1, forward strand.
TCTCTCACTAGAAATACTCTCTCTAATCACTATCTAAGCTAGGGTTAATTGTAGAGAGAGAAAGAGGTTAATTGGAGAGAAAGTTTGTGTTTAATGAAGATTTGATTGAATATTACCCAAATGCTTCCGCTCAATCTTGTTCAAGGTAATTTCGATTAAATCTATGCTCGAGTTCTTCGTTGGATGTTAAAAACGGACCTAACAATTGGTATCAGAGCCGAATCGTTGATTGAATTGATGATATTTTGTGGCTGAATTTTTTTTTTCGCATGATATGATCTTCGCGCCAAAAGCTTTTTCGCATGCTACAGTGAATTAAGCTGAAGTTGATTTTCGTATAATGTTTGCTTGCTGTTTTTCATATGATTCTGAACGAAATCTATGTGCGAACGATTTGATATATGTTAATTGCAATTATCTTCGATCATTTGAGCTTAATTTTTAGATCTGCGATTGAAAAATATTTTCTCATCTTCAAAGTTTTCTTCACTGTTTGTGCTTAATTGGACTAGATTTTGCTTTCGATCGAGTTAATCGAGTGTTTCAGATGATTACCCAACGTATTTCGATCGATTAACTATGCGTAATGTGTTAATTTGAGTGTTAATTGAAGATTTCGCAGAACATTCTCGCGTTTTCGCACCATTCATAGATTTTCGTATCAAGCTTGATTTTCGCATGACATGTTTTCGTATCAGCTTTCGCATTGACTCTGTTTTTCGTATCACTCACATTCTATTATTTTTCGCATTGACTTTCATAATAGTGGTACGAAAAAGACCATAGATTTTCGCACGAAAAACTTTCCATACGAAAAAAAAACTTGAAAACTTTCGCACGATAGTGACTACGAAAATTTTTCACGTGCGAAAACTTTCTTCGTGCGAAAACTTTAAATTTTCTTGTACGAAAAACTTTTGTCATACGAAAATACTCTTGCTTTTTCGAACGAAAACTTTCCATACGAAAAAAAAGGTTTCCCATACGAAATTTGTTTTTTAAGTACGAAAATATTCTTGAAAATTATATTGATACGAAAATAAATCAGTTTTTGCGTACGAAAAATATTCGTTATACGAAAAAGTCATTTGATACGAAAATTAATTTTTCTCGTACGAAATATATCACAATACGAAAATTATTTGGTACGAAAGCTATAGACCCGAAATTTTTTTTCTTTTCGCAAGCTACAGTTCACCCGAAAAGCTACTGTTCACCCGAAAAATATTTTTTTCGCAAGCTACTGTTCATTCGAAAAAGGTTTTCGCACTATTCATTCGAAAAACAAATCTTTGATACGAAAAACAATTTGTTCGTACGAAAAAGATATCGATACGAAAACTTTTGATTTTCATACGAAAAATATTTTTTTTGTCGTACGAAAACATACGAAAAACATTTTTCAAAGTTTTCGAACGCTACAGTGAATACGAAAACTTTTATCGTACGAAAACTTGCACAAATGGGAAAACGATTTTCGGAACAAAATTTTCGATAGTTTTAGGTAAAAAAAAAAAAAAAAAAAAAGTCCTAATATTTTAAATTTTTAGCTACGAGATTTTTTGCGTACCTGCTTCAAAAAGGTTCCCGCTTCAAAAAGATTTTTTGCGTACCTGCTTCGAAAATTCCTAAAGTCATTCCAAAGATAAAGCAAGAAGCTACTAAAGCTAAAACAGACAATAAATATACATTCTCTAATCAAGCTGAAATATCTAAAAATAACTTTTGTTTGAAGAACAAAGGTAGCTCATTTAGTACACATTACAAAGTGAATGATGTGAGTCTAGAAGGTAGGAAATACGACACTTCTATACTTAATGCTATTGATTCTATAAGCTCGTATTCCTCTCTCAAGTACCCGGTCAAAGTCAAATCCGAGTTACATCTTAAGCGACTGGCGAAAGAGAAAATTTTCTCTTCTACAAAAAGACACACATTCACCGATGCCGAAAAGTTAAATTTCAAAAAGGTACAACAAATTTGGAAACCTAAGCTACAAATGGAAATAAGTAGTCCTCGACAAATGTGGATTCCTATGACTGCTTTATGTGATAATTTTGCTTTCAAATTTGAACCTTATATGCATAATTGTTTCACTGCTAATAAGGGAGGACCCGTCCAAAAGTGGGTACCAAAGTCCCGATAATTTGTTTTGCAGGATCCCGATCATACATGGTAAATAGACGACGATTGCTCCACATGTATGGTCGGTATGCAATGATGAGCAGTCGCACAAGACCCCGACACGTGTGGTATTCGGTTTGCTCCACACATGTGATCGGTATGTGACGTGAGCAAACACACCAAATCAAGACTATTCCAAAGCTCTTGATTTGATATTGTTTTTAGTTTTATTTTTCTGTTCAAAAAAAAAAAAAAAAAAAAAAAAAGGCCATAAAAACAAAAAAGGGGGAGAAAAAGAAAAAAAATAAGGCCATTAAAAAAAAAAAAAAAGAGAAGAAAAATAAGGCTATAAAAAAAAATTAAAAAATATATATATATAAAAATAAGGCCAAAAAATTAAAAAAATTAAAAAAATAAAAAAAATTTAAATAAATAAAAATAAGGCCATTAAAAAAAAAAAAGAGGGAGTGGATAGAAAAGGTGCAAGAATTTCAAAAGAGCGTATTACCATAGTTTATTGTAAAAAGCGCATACGTTTTAGGGGGAGTGATACTCATAAGCGCATACTTAAAAGGCGCACATTTTAAAGGGGGAGTGATACTTCATTTACTAAAGGCGCTTGACCTGAAAGAAAGTAATATGCAAATTTCTACAAGAAAGCACATGTTTAGGGGGAGCAAGAGCATCATATTTGAAATAGCACATCTATTTAGGGGGAGCAAGGGCATCATATTAGAAATAGCGCAACTATTTAGGGGGAGTGTTACAATGAAAAGGCGCTAGAGCTTAAGGGAAGAATGCCCTGAATACAAACTTCATGCTTTTAAGAGGGAGTGCTATCTAAATGTCAATAAAACGCATGGACACAAAAGAGTTGTTCACATACCTGTTCCAAAGGTTCAGTCGACCCAACTGATCCTAACCCAGGAACAAACCCCGAGTGTATGTGAGGGTATTGAGCGTATCACGATGACATCCTTACAACTCAACCACAAACTATCCGGGCCATAACCATATAGGTACAGGACTGATTTATCAGATCCCGGGTAGAAGACGCTTCATCTGGTCCAAAGGCGCATGCACGACCCTTCCTAGCTACTCATTTGTCTCCCTAAAGACAGATGTTTCAATATCCCACGGGGAACCGCATATGCTATCACCGTTTCATTTGGAAGCGGGAGATATTGAACAAAGTGGTCAACAGCCCCATACCACGACTTTCTTGAACACGTAAATGTCTAGTGTGTCCTCATCGCCTAAATGTTTTCCACTTTTCTAGGACACATACATTCTTTTACACACATATTGCTGGTCTACGTGACCTTGCCAGAACTTCTGTAGATGCATCGTTAAATGATGTGCTTCTATGATCAGAAGGAAGTCCTGCCGTTGCAATATCAAAACAACAACGGTAGCAGGCCATCTTCTGGAGCACGACTCTAGAATGATGTCAACGGGTTGCCTATGTGGCCCCGTAGTCCCTTCAAATGCAAGTCTGTGTGACTTTGCATCAACGACCAAGAGTGACATCAAGGGATGTTTCACGATGATCGGTCGTCTGTCCCGTTTTCAGGTACTTCATCCGGAATTCAACGCCAACACGTTCAGCGAACACTCTGGTTCACCTTGATCACGCAGCATGACGATACAAATGAATCGCCATGAGGGGGAGAAGTATATCAAGAAGGCCAAGCACGTGAACTCACTAAAGAAGCCATGCTTTCAACGCACGTGTTGAACCACAACAAACAAGACCTCTCTCCATGGTTCGAGCATACACGACAAGTCAATGCTGATGATCCGCGCGACTCTGATATATGCAAGAAGGTGACGAATATTCAAGTTGCAAAGAAGAAAAAGAGAGTGCATGTAAATAGGGGGAGACTGAAGATTCTCCAGATGCTCTCAGCTATTTTCTTTAAACAGCAATGGAAGACCGTGTCACATTCAAAGTTGAGCACAAAGGGGGAGATTGTTGGAACTTATTCTGTTGTGTTCAACTGATGATGAAGACTGAAGATTCGAGAGACAAAGACAACCGAAGCTTCAATTATAATTGAACACTAATGGGGAGATTGTTGGAAGTATTTTATAGTGTTCAATAATCAAGTTATCTTTGTCTAGGGACTTAATTGTAATATATGTATAGTTAGGGACTAGAATGCAAATATACCAATATTGATTGGTATATATAGGGCAAGTGTGTGTAAAATACACACAACTTGAGTTTAGCTTTCTCTCACTAGAAATACTCTCTCTAATCACTATCTAAGCTAGGGTTAATTGTAGAGAGAGAAAGAGGTTAATTGGAGAGAAAGTTTGTGTTTAATGAAGATTTGATTGAATATTACCCAAATGCTTCCGCTCAATCTTGTTCAAGGTAATTTCGATTAAATCTATGCTCGAGTTCTTCGTTGGATGTTAAAAACGGACCTAACAGTTTTTCAAAAAAATAAAAACCCTATTGATAATACCTAAGGTGGCCGAAAATTTAAGTGTGGAGTGGGGAGAAATTTTCTCACCCACTCCAAGCATACTTAGTCTTCATTGACTAAGTCTTGTTTACTTGGTTTCTCATTCAAATTCAAACTCAAATTGAATTTGAAATAATATTAAAATAAATTAATATATATTTCTATATTTAGTATATTTAAATGTATAATATCCAATATATATTTATAGAATTTTCGAAATTAATCTAATAAAAAATCGAAAACAATATATATATCTAATATATATTATTTAATTCCAAATTAAATATTATTATTTTTCTAAAACAATAATAAAGATTTAAATCAAATTTAAATCATATACTAAATATTAAATAACCATATTATATTTCAAAAATATTTCGTGAGGTGAAAAGACCATTTTGCCCCTCACTTGATTAAACCACAGTCAAACGAATCTTTCGGCCATTTAGGATTTCGGCCAAACCCCAAACCCTAATCTCTCAATCCAGGCGCTAACCTGCTCTATTCTCATATAGAGGTTGTGTCGGTTGCCCTTTTTAAGCTCGACTCTCTTGATTCGTGTCAACCGGCTATGGGAGGAATCCAGGAGTTCGGTAATCACCTAGCCAGCCCCGTGGTACCGAACCGATCCTGAGTTGAGTACGAATATGTGTAATTTACGAACCAACTACAGATTGTCGTCCTACGTATAAACCCTTTACGTTTGTCCTGGTCGAGTGAAAGTCACGCGTAGTCGAACTTACAGAACTCGACTCTATGATGTTCGTGTCGGTGACATTTACCAAACTGCCCTCCACGACACTCGTGAGTCAGTTATGTGCTCTGGCCAGAGACTTAAGTAAATTCTCGCACATCGAAAACTCCATTGGACGTTAACCTCGAATTTAATCAAGGACGTAAATCCCGCTCAGCGGTTCAACCTGCAATCACGTCGAAAAGTCAAGACCGCATGTCGTCGCTGATCCATGCTACATGCAATTTGGGCCTAGAAAACTAGTGACTAATCAAGACCTTATGACCAACCCTGAGTTAACTCTTTCGGTCTAAGGTTCACGTAGACTACTATGGTCAATCGATCGATCAGCGACTTTCCCAGCGTTTGATCGTTCGATTACGAGTCAGAGTCCAAATACAGACAATCCCTTGATTCGTCTTGTATCAATGTCACGAGTTCCCACTTTCCAAGTGAACGGTTGGGACAACCGTTTTGGACCCATCGACAAACAAGTCTTACTCGTCATATCCAGTCACTCTACTGGAGACTAAGACTTATGAACTTAATTTAATATTACAGTATGTCAGCTTACTGGTGCCCCCTCTCTGTCCCCACAGAATCAGTAACTAAATTGTAAATATTGGGGTTTTATTAATTCGTCTTATTACCCGACTGCAAGGTTAATTTATTTAGACGAAGTAATAATATGCCTTAGTATTATTTGTCAAAACTCAAATCGACAATAATAAAAACGTAATGTCATTATCAAATAATCCAATTACAAATAGTAAACACAGCAAAATTACACTAATGCCCTCGTACTATCTAATCCTCGTACGGCATCTAGGGCATAAACCTCAATATTTATATGCCATGTCTAATGAGCTAGAATCATACTTTTCATACGACTCAAATATGGCACATCAAACATCTGGCATCAACTTTGGGTCATTCCCAAACATCTGCAGTTTGTTTTAATTAAAGAATAAAGGTCATATAGAAGTAGTGGGGTCCTTAAAAACAGATCATTTGTGCGATAGTTGTCAATTAGAAAAATTATCCAAACTTCCATTTAGTTTTTCCCAGCATTCTAGTTCTGATATTATTGATAAAATACATTGTAACTTTGGAGTCTTGCGCCGGTTTTATCTATCGGAAAATTTCGTTATTATGCATGTCTAGTTTATGATTTTTCAAAGTACACTTAGTTTATTCGTTTAAAAAATAAATCCAATATTTTTACTGCTTAATTTTTAAAAAATTTATTGAGCGACAATTTAATAAGAATATTAAGATCTTCCACTTAGATGGCGAGGGATAATTTGTTAATTCTCGGTTATCATCTCATATCCTTATCACAAGAATGGTTCGTCAAATCTCATTTCCTTATACACCGGAGCAAACAGGTGTGGTTAAACGACGACACTGTATCATATAAGAACTAGGCATGACAATGTTATTCCATAGTCCTGTTCCAATACTTTTATGAGTAGAAGCATTTTCAACTGCAATTTTTCTTTTTAATTGTCTATCTTCATCGTCTCTTCATTCACGCCGTATTTCTGGTTGCATGGAACTCACCCCGATTATAGCTCCCTTCGAATTTTCGGGTCCAAATGTTTTTCACATACATGGGACACTAAAACACGAAGTTCGATCCTAAATATTTTTGTTTTTGTAGGATACAGCGAAGAACATAAAGGATATAAGTGTTTTCATCCCTCTAGTCGCAAATTTAATATTTCTTGACATGAAAATGATTTTCCATTCAAATCTAATAAAACTTCTCCTATGGACTCTCACATTCATAATATATTTGACTCTTGGTTGACTTATTATGGTGGTTCTGAATCAGATATGACCTCAGATGATCTAACTCACTACCTACCTCTCATATCCCGCTACCAAATATTGTGATAAATCTTTCACAAAGTGACCATGCATCATCTACATGCGATGTTATCAATGAAGCTATATCTTAACCCAACGACTCTTCATCACTTGGTCACACAACGATCACTTCAGACGTGTTTACAATGCCTATATTTGAGTCCACTGTCATTATCTCCGAGCCACAATCTAGTTCACACCTTGTCCAACATCATATGATCACTCGCTCTCAACATGATTTTGTTTAGCCAAATTCTAAATATGCATGAACTTTTGTTATTTCTAGTTGTGTACCACGGAACCCAAGACAATTAAAGCATCACTCTCACTTCAGGGATGGAAAGAGGCAATGCTTGACGATCTTACTACTGTTCATCAAAATAAAACATGGAGATTGGTTCCACGAACACCAAACATGCATGTCATTGGATCAAAATGGGTTTTCTAAGACTAAATTGCGACCCGATGGTACACTGGACCGACTCAAAGCTCGCTTAGTGACAAACGATTACCGTCAAATTAATGGACTTGATTATACATAAACATGTTTACTTGACATACGTCTAGGTACAATTCATTTAGTTTTAACTGTTGCGCTTGTTAAACACTGGCCAATACGACAATTAGACGTGAAAATGCATTCTTACATGGATATAAATGAAAATTTTTATATGGAACAACTACAAGGTATGTTTGATCCTCACTTTTCAAATTATGTTTGCGAGCTTGAACGTGCTTTATATGGGCCAAAACAGGCACCTCGTGCGTGGTTCAATAGGCTTAGTAAATTTCTTCTTTCATCTGATTTCTTTTGTAGCCTCGCTAATCCTTCTCTTTTCATATGTCACTCTACTAAGGATGTTCTTGTTTTATTGTTATACGTTGATGAAATGCTTCTTACGAGATATTCAACTGAGATTTTCACATCTTTTATTCAAACATTGAGCCATGAATTCTCAATGAAGTTTCTTGGACCACTTCATCATTTTTTAGGAGTTGAGATATCTTCCACATCTAATGGACTACATCTTTCTCAATCACACTACGCTCTTACCATTCTGGAGAGGTCCAACAAGCTAGACCACAAACCCATGCTAACTTCTCTTGATGTCAAGTTACAACCTTCCACACAGAGCGATTCCTCTTGAAGATCACAACTTTTATCGTGGAATTGTGGGAGCTCTTTAGTACCTGACTCTCATGCGTCTAGATTTGTCTTACAGAATTAACTGTCTCTCTCAATTTATGCATGTCTCGATGATCGCTCACATGAAACTAATCCATCAAATTCTTCGCTACCTCAAGGGCACGATCTCTACTGGTTTACATCTTACTTCTACCACTACGCTCACATTGTTGCCCTTTCCTGATGTTGATTGGGCAGGATGTCCTATAACACGACGTTCGACTATTGGTTATTACACATTTCTCGAGTCGAATATCATTTCATAATGTGCTAAAAAGCAACATATTATCTCTCGCTCGAGTACAGAAGCAAAATACCGTGCAATGGAAAATGTGACTGCCGAGATTACATGGCTTAATTACATTCTCAATGATCTCTGCATCCATGTTCAACCGGCACCGACTCTCTATTGTGATAATATCGGTGCTTCATACATGACAGTGAATCCAGTTCTTCATGCACGAAGTAAACGCATCGAATTGGACAACCGTTTTGTACGTGAGCGTATTGCTCTTGGGCTACTTGTTACTAAACATATTCATTCGACGGATCAAATTGTCGACCTCTTTTTTAAATCCGTTTCGAAAGCTACATTAGCTTCGTTCGCGCCAAACTGTGCCTTCAACCCTGCCTCAGTTTGCGGGAGGGTCTTGACAATCTTGACTCAAATGGATGATCTTGGAGTAATAAGGAGAATCCACATAATATGGAGAGATGAGGGGGATAAGGTCAAATCCCACAAATTATGGAGAAATAAGAGGAATTATATTAATCGAAGATTTAATCAAAGGAATATGAATAGTATAAATGATCATAAAGAGTAACATATTCTCTTACATGTGACAGTCTATTTGATAAAGAAAACGACATATTTATATTTAATGTTAATTGTAGTGATTGATTGTGATTGATCAACCTGTACTCTATTTATACAACTATCACTTATAATAATTTCTCAAGCAATCATTCAATGAAAATATAGTATTTTTCTTGGTTCTAATTTTCTTATCTAGCTTTTTCATTTCATGAAAAACCGATCAATGTTTCTTGTAGCATAAATCATGTATGATTTTATTAAAGATTTCACCTTTGAAAACTTCTTTCACATCATATTACAATTTTTTTAAGTCTATAATATAATACATACGTGCTTTAATAAAATAAAAAAACATAAGAAAATTATTATTAGACTAAGGCACCGGAAAAAAAAAAATTACCTTTTCCCGTTATTATTCCAAGATTATAAAGTGTCTTTTTAGTATAAAGGACATTCGGTCAACTAGTCTTAGGATAATCGAAGATCTATATAATATTATTGATTTCTTTTTCTATTTTTTTTTTTTTTTTTTTTTTCAATTCTTTGTAATTTCCTCCTCAAAACTTAGTTTTAAGCCACCATCTCTTTTTAATATCATCATTGTTTTTCATAATCAAGAAAAATTGAGGGCATTGGGGAGCAATTAAAAAAAAAAAGAGCGACAGAATAGAGATGATGACAGCTGCTCATTCATGGGGATTGCTTCAGCTATCTTTTCCTCAGTGTACTACATTTAAATTCTCAGATGCGTCCGTGCGCTTTTCTTCACGGAGAGGACGAAGCACGAAATTTGGTTGTTCAATTTCGAAGAATTACAGGGTAACACTAACCTTTACTTTTTGTATGGTTATTTTTCATTATCGTTATTTTTTTTTTTTTTGTCTTAATTCTGCCTGGTCATTACGTTTATATGAGGTTTTCTTTATGGGATTCTGGGAAAATGGAGTTGACTTTTATGTTGATGGTTGCATAGGAAAACATCTAATCTGAAGAGGCTTTGTTGGAATTTATGGTTGCATCGTTTTTGCTCTGGGATATGTCTTCTGTTGCCGCTTTTGGGTGTTTTAGATTCTTGTTTTTTGTTCTGTTAGAAAACTGAGCTTCCTTTTCCACGAAGAATGTTATTTTTCTTGAAAATGGTAACGTGAATTTGATATGAATTACAGATTGCATTCATTAGGTCCGAAATGTAGTTTCTTCGACTCGCACTAAATTGCATTATTTGGCTTTTGTTTCAATTGCCATTGTCAGATGTACAATTTGTATCTACAGAAAGCAATTTCTTGCTTGAAATTGAAAGCATGGTAAAGATTCTTGATAGTCGGCCATGAAATGATTCACACGATTTTCTGGATTACATTTACTTTTCCCCTTTTCTATTATACAGAAAACAAATGCAAAAGAAAAATTGCGTGATATTTATGTCTTGCTCGTCGCATCTGAGATAGAATTATGACTTACCTTTATGAAAGTAGGAGCTCAGTCCATGTTTGTGTTCATTAGGATCTTTCCTAACCTTTTTTTTTTTCCAGCAAACATGTAATCACCTCATTAATTAGGCCGAAACTTATGCCTCTTTTTCTGATTTTTACTTATGCTTTTATTTCCGTGAGTTTGTTTTGCGCCGATAATTTACTTATAGGAATATCTGTTCTGTAAGTGCTAGTATAGTGGCTTTGTCGATGCGAGAGAACACATCAGAACATCGATGAGTTGGAAGATGGAGGAGAGCAGAATGAAATAAGGATGTTCGGTTCTGATGAAGAAGTTTCTACAAGGATACCAAGTCAAGCCCAATCTCTTGTCGAGGGTTCTGGCGCAGTTTTGGTATCCGAGTATAAACCTCTCCCTGATGTGGACTACCTTCAGGTTTCATACAAGATCTTTACGTTCGAAGTCAAGATTTTCGTCATAAGATACTAATATGGCCGTCTTTTAGATGAGCTGCCTCTTTTAAATGATTAAATCTGTGTAACTAAATATGTGGGAATTTGATATGCGTAAATATTCTGTCTTTTTCAGGAGTTACTAGCGATCCAACAACAAGGTCCTCGGGCTATCGGTTTTTTTGGGACACGTAATATGGGTTTCATGCACCAAGAACTCATCGAGATTCTCAGCTATGCGCTGGTTATAACGGTATTTTCCCGCTTCGATTCAATTCATCCCATCTTTGGTGAATTTTTTTAAACACCGTTATGCAAAAGATGGTGTTTTTTTTTTCCTTTTTAATTTCTTGTCATCATTAAATTTGATTCGTCGCAGCAAAACCACATTTTCACATCTGGAGCATCGGGAACTAACGCAGCTGTCATCAGAGGAGCTCTGCGTGCTGAGAAACCCGAGCTTCTTACGGTTATACTGCCGCAAAGCTTGAAGAAGCAGCCTCCAGAGAGTCAAGAATTGCTTGCTAAAGTCAGTATTTTGCGCATAATAATTGTTTGATTTCTTATCCTTTATTGATCATTAGCAGACGTATGATCGTAAGTATTCATACAACTATTGTATCCATTTCTTGGCAGGTGCAAAATGTAATAGAAAAGCCTCACAACGATCATCTCCCATTAATAGAGGCCAGCAGGTATAGAATTATATGGCTGATGATTTGTATCACAAGGATAGATGTAATAAGAGAACCGACCTTTGTTAGACAAGGCGACCTACTGTGCGATTTCGCTCAAATCCATCCATCAAATTACTACCTTTTCGACTAATCCTTTTCTTTTTTTCCTACATTGAACACTATCAGGTTGTGTAACATGGACATCATATCGCAAGTGCAGCAAGTAATATGCTTTGCATTCCATGACAGCAGATTGCTCATGGAGACATGTCAGGAGGCGAAGAACATGCGAAAGATCGTTACTCTCTTTTACTTGGACTGAGCCTGAACACAAACAGCTATATTTTGGCCCCAATTGCTAGATTTTTGGCTGTAATTTTATTTGTTGATTGCTTGGTAGCTTATATATATACATTTGTCCCTGCAGAAGAAAAGGTCTGTTCAGAAATGATCATCGGTTTTAGCCATTTGGCGATTCGAATTATGCTGTTTGTAAGTTTGGGAAAGTCTTAAACGAAAAATATGATCCAATATTAGAAGAGTCACATAAATAGACAAACGAAGAGAAAAGTTACAGAAGAGAGTCATAAAACGCCATCAATTGGTATGAAACTGCTGTACAGAATAAGATGCATAAATATTTCTATTGCCCCATTAACAATGTAATGTTCAATCTGTGGCATATGGCATTTAAGCATGTTTGAATATGGGATGATTTCTGATTAAGCTGGTAATGACTCCTCCATAACTGCAAATAAATCGGAATCAAAGTTTAACATTGCTTAACATTTTGCGAGAAAATGAACTGAATGCTGAATGAAAATGGAACTTCATGTAACAGATTGCAACAGCATACCTTTTGTGTGTTCGGAGATTTCAGATGAAGGTTTATTCCCCGTCTCAGAAGTGGCTGGTGCTTTAGTTGGTACATCAGGGAGATTCGGCAATTCTTCTTGCTCTTCTTTAGACGGAGCAGAGGAGGGAACTTTAGGCAGGCCTTGAAGTGAAATCTGCAGCAAAATCCAAGATATTTTCAAGAACTATTTCTATTGATGATACTGCACCATGTTTTTGCAACAAAATATCCAACATGCACAGTAATCCAAGGTTAAAAAACAAATGACGTACAGGGGAAAAAAAAACAAACACAGACCTGAGTTTCTAGATCCTCAAATTCTGCTAGAATTTCCTCTTCATCTTCAGCTGACAATTTCTCCCCCAATATTGCACTGATTTCCTGCAATAACAAATGAATTCGAGTAGAAGTAAATTACATTATGATGCGAGTGCAAAATTGGTATAATAATGCTGGGAAGCTTCGATGGGGGATCATGTTCTTGGTATTTTTTATTAGTTTGGTGCTTACTTTTATGAACCAACAAAATACCTATGGTTTGATACGTAATAAATTGTCCATTCAAGATCAACATAAAAATCCTTTCAATAAACAAACTAAGGAAAATTTTAGGAAAAAGCACCAACCTCTTGATATGCTTTAGCTTCTTCAGTTTCTTCCATCAATTTCTGAACATCCTCCAGGTTGACCTCAGCTTGTATTGCTTTGACAGCATTATTCCCAGCTTTCAAGCTCTCGAAAACTGCCTTTTGCTTGCTTGCTAGTTCAACATCTGCCAGCTACAAGAATCATATCATGGATTATTATCAAGTGAAACTGTCGATAAGTAGAATGAACATCACGTAACAATTAAGAACACCGAAAAGACGGAAATAACTCATCATTAAGACCTACTTGCTGCTCAACATTGATAAGCCATCCATCAACTTGCTTCAACAAGTCTTCCTGAACTCTCTTTTTCTTCAGGGCCAGCAAAGCCCTATCTTTCTTCTTTTCACGGAGCAAGTCTTTTGTAGCTTGCTTCTCAGCTTCAATAACAGCCTCTAGCTGAAAACATAAAGTGAAACTATCAACATAGGAAGGGACCAACATACAAACCCCACAGTTCAGATTGAATGTAAAAGAAAGTCTCTATTCAAATTATCTTTACAAGCAGGATATGGCACATATCTCTGTCTTTAGCGATCTACCACGTATCCAACGCATAACGACTGTTTTCCCTCATTAATGAAACATATTGCAGAACATCAAAGAGTTCAAACGATCCAATCCCGAAACGTAATATAGACGTCGACGAGCGAATGATGATTCAAATCACAAAGAAGCAATTGCATCACCTGTTGCTGGTATTGACCAAGCTTACGCCTTTGGGTTTTTAGGGAAAGAATAGCTTTGTCTACCTCCGTGATCTTGGGTTTCTTCACGAATACATTCCCCATTAATCTTCCTCGTACCTTTCGTTTTCCTCCGAATTGTCGATTCTCCCGGCGAACAAGGCAGTTGACGGTGAATCTGAATCGCACAATCCCTACTCATCAACTGTTGATTTACGAATTTGTAATGGCCGAGAGAGAGAGAGATATATATATATATATATATTGGGCTCCTTTGCGTTTGCCCTATTTGTTTCGCCCAATTTTGGTTGAATCCTGTTGTCGTTGACTTTGGTCAAAACGAAAAAAAAAAAACAAAAAAAAAAAACAAAGGCAAAGTGGATATTATTCTGAGATGAGAAAATCACATACTATTTTTATCCTGAGATTATAATCATGTTTTTTATCACATGTACCGGATAACTATCTTGTTCACTTACAAAAATGAGTAAAATGTTAGCACATGTCATGCTTATAAATTTACTAATATGACCCTAAAAAAATAATAAACATAACATCTTCCTTCGTCTCTTTCCTGACGATCACTTCATGTCCGTCTCTCCCTCGTTCCAACCAGGTAAATTTCAACAGTAGAACTTACAGGACCCCATATCAATAAATTGCGTACCAAGCGCAAAGTCCATATATTTGGAAATCTGAGATAAATGATTTGATTAATAAACAAGGGACGATAATGAGGCAAGTATGTACAAGGAAAGAAAGACATGTACCCAATTTTGAGAGGATCTCTTCTCTACCATTTATTTGATGAGCAAAATACTCTTCTGAGCACTTTCAAAGAACTGGTCACATATGATTATATCCAAATCAACTCCAAATTTATTTTGACAGTAGCAATATTCAAAGTAATAAACTACCAGTGTCAAAATCCATCGCAGTTTCTCTATCATATCATGAAATTAACTAAGAGGAAAATCGAAAGACCCATGCAATGCAGAGTCAGAGCTCGAGGGTAATAAGCTTCATATGGAAGAACTGACATGGAAATTTGCACCCCAATTTTGATGAAGCTTTGATGACCTCCCCTTGATTAAGATGCACATCTCCATGAGTCTGTTATACAAAACATATAAATGCCAGCTAATAATCTCAGAGGCCAACTATCTCAAAAATATAATCTAAAAACTGACGACTAGTGGGAGTGAACAAGAGGAAGTCCTTTGACGCTCCGTCTCTCTCATTATACCCCACTGACCGTGAACGTGGCGACGCACGCGCCCAGAATGATCAATAACGAGTTCAACAGATCCATCTTGAGCTGGGTCGTGGAGTAGGTGTTGGTCGATCAATTGTTGCTCGATGCCCCCTTTGCGGTTGGAGAGCCCAAAGTTAATCCCAATAACGGCCAGTTTGAGGGAATCGATGAAGGCGACATGTGATGAAGAATCAGTCCAAATTGCTAGGATTGGGTGTGTACTGCGTTAAGTCTTAATCTCATCTGCAAATCAGTTTCAATGTTAAGGGATATTCTGGTCATTTCACTATTTTATCTTGGGTTGTGTGTATTATCTTGGCCAACTCCATTAGATAACTTATCTTGGTGAGCCTTTGATTATTAAAACGGGCCTAGGTTTTATCTCGGGCTCTATAAAAATTAACTTTTTGGCAACTGAACAGTTTTGAATTGGATTAGTTGGGCTTTATCTTACTATATCCTGTAAACTAAACGGGGCCTTTGGGGCTAGGATTGCAAATGAATATAATTCTATTTTTTTTCGATTCGAGATACAATTCGAAATTTATGATATCGAATTCGAATAAAAATAGTTTTTTTTATTCGAATAATATTCAAATACGAATACAAAGCTTGTACTCTAATTTTGTGTTATTAAACCTCAAAGTTAAAGGATCTACCCATTATACCTCAAAGCGTACTGACGAAGGATATTGAATGGTGATCGATGATTGCGGTAAAAACCATCTCGGCTATGATAGTGGTATGTGCGCGGGTTGGTGATGGCAATAGAGTCACGCCGACCTCATGGTGTATCTGACACGAGATCTTCCTTGGATGGCTAGAGAAGATTACGGCCGACAAGAGATCGCTCCAACCTTGAGTTGTGCTTTTTGAATTTTTCTCTAAGAGAACAGCTTATGGTGGCCGAAACCCTAGCCATAGGATAGATGTAAATTTCAGCCACCCCTTATTTTAATAGGTGGCTGAGAACAAATCTTTTGAATTATTAAATCTTTCCAAAAGTAAAAAGGATATGATTTCGAAAAATCCATTTTAATCAAATCTATCCTTACTCTATAATTTTTGAAAAATTCATCTAATATCCAATATTAATTTTCAAAAATAGATTATATCTAGTATAATTATTTCGAAATATATACAATATCTAATATTTAAAATTTTCGAAATATATTCATTAAATTCACAATGTACCCTTTTAAAAAACTCATGGTAAAATATACCAATTTTACCCTCGCAATATTTAAACTTATTTACCCAAATATATTAATATCGATCATGCCCCAAATTAATTTATTTTTTTCGGTTCAAACCGAAATTTACCTCTATGTCCGATCTCTTTTAATTGACACTACCTTGGTGATCATTTTTAATCCCGACCCTCTTGGTTCATCTCAATTGGCACTAGGGGGAATCCACTGATTCAATAAGCGCTAGCCAGTCTTGTAGTACTGAACCAATCCCTAGTTGAGTATGAATTTTAGATCTAATCTTTTAAATTCACGAATCGACTATAGATTATCGCATCTACCCTTCACTTGATGTCCCGGTCGGTGAGAGTTGCTTTTGTCAAACTCATTGAACAGACACTATGTTAATTTGTGACTGGTAAAATTATCAAACTACCCTCCACATCCCACGTGAGTTAGTTTAATGGTCCAACCGAAATTCTCATAGGACATATACCTCGATTTACTCGAGGCTCTGAATCCCGCTTAGATGTTCAAACCAACAATCGCACTTCGTTGTCAAGATCGCATTTCACCGCCGACCCTGCACTTGAAAAATTGGGTCTAGCAAACTAGTGACAAGTCAAGACCCCAAAGTCAACTCCGCGTTGACCCATTCGATCTAAGGTTCATGTAACCTACTATAGTTAGTCAATCGATTAATTGACTTTTCTGGCATGCGATCGATCAAGACTACGAATCAAAGTCCAAATACAGTCAATCCCTAATTCAACATGTATCAATGTCACGAGCTCCCGCTTCCAACTGAATGACTGACACAATCATTTAAGACACGTAAACATATCAAGTCGTACTTATCAATCCAGTTGCCCTATCGAACTTTTAGACTTGCGGACTAATTTCAACATTAGAGGATAATAGTCAATCGGTGTGCCCTCTCTGCCTAGCAGAATCGATCTCTACCTAGAAGATAAAAAGTTATGTGATAAATAAATAACAAGCCACAACATCGAATGAATTAAAAATTACATAACAAACTAATTTAAAATATGAAATTACATATCTACAACTAATAAAATTTTAATAAAACTAAAATATCAACTTCATATCACACAAGTTTGACCATCTCTTTTAGGCGGGGAGACAACCTTGGACATCTCTATTACCATTCCCATGCTGATCACCATGGGAGAACAAGTACCTTTGTAGGCATAACATTGTTCCTCCGAGTGCAGACTATGGAACTTCATGGAAATCATCTCCATCTTGTTCTTTCTTTTGAGTTTTTCGATTTATTTCTTTACCTTTTGGTTCTCTTACTGGACCATTACGTTCTTCTCCTGCACATTAAGAACAACCACAGAAACACATTGATCTCATCAAGCAGGAGACTTTTCAATGCTTGAAGATGATAATGAAAATTAAAACCTCAGCTCGAGGCGTGGCTCCTTTCAACCTCACAAGAATTTCACCAGCGGCATGCAAAGTCCCGTTCTCTTTTTCTTTCCACCCCCATGGATGAAAGCTCGGCTGATAGAGCCTTTACATATCGGGTACTAAGACGACACCTCTTGGCCCTGCCTTAGAAGCTTTCCTTTTAACCTCTGCTAGCTATCCATTCTCAGCTTGGTTTCTATCTCAATTCCCAATTCATCTGTTAGTGAAATTCAATCACTCTCCTACAATTCTCAAACATCTCAAAGAACACTCAACATGTAACTGAATAATCCAACAAGTTAGAGCAAGTTTAGATGGTATTAGTTTTAATTGGGTTTAGATAACGATGGATATGAGTTTTTGGTGTGTTTGGTTGATGTGTTTAAATAATGACGTGTTTGTTAGATGAATTTAAGTAGTACTAGGTTTAATTAAATTAAATTACAATCTTACCTTTATTTTTTATTTAAAATTTTTATAAATAAATGATAAATTTGTCAAATTTGCATAAGATTAGATAAATAGAGGGGGAGTTGCTGATTTAGTTAATACCTTACCATTAAATGAAGCCCCAAAACAAACACTGCATTAATTAATTTTAACCCATCGAATCCCCCTAATACTCCCAATCAAACAAACTCTTACAGCCTGTTTGGTTGGGAGGACAAGTTTAGATTGTATTAGTTTTAGTTGGGTTTAGATAATGGGGGATATGAGTTCGGTTGACGAATTTAAATAATGACGTATGATTTGTTTGGTAGATGAGTTTAAATGATATTAGTTTTAATTAAATTAAATTACAATCTTACCTTTATTTTTTTTATTTAAAAATTTTATAAGTAAAGGATAAATTTATCAAATATAATGAGATTAGATAAAGGGATGTATAGAGGTTAATTTAATTAATACCTTACTGAGAGTATTAACAAGGTATTAACTAAATCAATCTCTCACAATAATGGATTGTTCAAACTAAACACTATAGCTGAGTTTCCAGTCTCTACTTCCTACTATGATAATTTGTTTGTATTCTCTCATTATTTATTTTGTATTATAAGATTTATTTATAATTTAAAATTTTTAATATGTAAAATTATAATTAAATTTTAATTAAGGATTGTTTTAAAGTATATAAAAGAAATTAAAATTTATGTGATATAAACAGAATAAATCACAAATTAAATGATCAAATTATAAATATAAAAAAATGACACACCAAATTGGGTGGTTTTTAAGTGAGCTACACCAATAATATAGTAGAATAGATGTATGCCAGATCTAATATTTACCATTTTACTCTTCAATTTATAAATTTATTCCAATTATATCCCTACAGATCCATCAATTAACTTTAAATTATAATTTTACGTATTAAATATTTTAAATTAAAAATAACTCTTTAAATATAAAATAATATTATATATTTATATATTAAAGCACATACATCGAGTATGCATAAAATGTTAGTATCGATAAATATGCAACGCTCTAAGAAGGAAGCATTATCTCACAGAAGAAGTAATTAAAGAGAGATTATGACGAAAAATAATAGTGTGGTATTGTTTCATTTTAAATGAGAATATTAACATTTTCCTGGCCGATTCAATGTAAGGCCACACGTAGTTCATTTTGGAGTGAGTTACACGAGTGACTAAGGCCATCTCCAATCATATACTCTATATATAGAGTTGGTACAGTTCAATTCCTTTAAATATAGAGTTTGAATAGTGTTTACAACTCCAATCATCTCCTCTATATTTTCCTCTAAAATAATATTTTCTATATTGTAACACATATTATTTTATATTTTAGATATTAATTATAAATATAATTTTAATACTTCCTTTTTTTTATAATAAGCTATGATTTTTTAAAAAAAAAATCAATTTATATAATTATTATAAAATTAAAAAAAAATAATTTAAAACATAAATTAGAAATTTTAAGAATAATTTTTATTTTTCAAAAATTAGACAATAAAAAAATTTTAAAACATAAATTAGACATATTTTTTTATCTTTATAAAAATGAAAAATAAAATTAAACATAAAGGAAAAGAAAAAAAAACAAAATAAGAAAAAGAAATTTTCTCTCTCCTCCTCGTCATCATCTTTCCCATCACATCTTCTTCCCCAAATTTCATTTCACACTAAAAAAAGTAAAAAAAAAAATTAATAGCGGGTGAACAGTGCCCCGCTTAGGATAGCGGGGCACTGTAGCGCCCGCTAATTTTAGAGTCCCGTTTGGCAATGGGTTGGAGCTCCGCCACCGCCAAACCTCCATTGACACGCCAAACATGGCGTTCCATTGAAGATGCTCTAAGTGAGAAAAATGTAGTTCCAAGTGTGTAGCATTCGATTCTTGTGTAGGAGAGTTTCATTCTCAACATGGATGTCTAATATTTTTAATAGGGAGTATTTGATATCATCTTAATTCCTGCATTTTTCCACTAGTTTAGATAAACGTCACCAGATGATTCACCGACCCTGTTCTTGTATATATTATATATAAAAAATCAAATTCTTGAAAGTGTTTCCACATAGTTCCTTGCATTTAATAAGTCCATCCGAATATTTCAAATGAACTACTTACTTTATTGCATATATGTGGTCGTTTTCGTTTATACAAATGTCCTTTTACATAAAACTATATCAACATAAGAAGTCCCTAGATATATTATATAGATTTTATCTCAATTCATTATAACATAAAGTTGTGGATCTAACGTCTCAATACATTTGGATCATAAATTCATATGGTGACAATCAATTTATTTGCTAGTTTGCTCAGGACTAACGTAGGGATGATCCCATTTGCAATCACTTATCATTAAATTACAAAAAATATATATATATCGACCAAGAACAAACTAGGGTTGGTAATAGGGAGAACTAGTCCCGATACTAATCTCATTCCTACTCCGGCCCCAATAAGTAAACGAAAAGAAACTTCTTTCCGTCTCCATCTCCACGGGGATCTGCCAAGGTCCTTGTCCTGGATGGAACACTCCGACCGTCTTTTTAGTATATGATATTTTTCGTTCTAATACAATAACAAAAATTTAAATGTATTCATAAAAATGACCATGAACCAAAAGTAAAAAAAAAAAACAAACATAGGTACAATACTCAAAGAAAGTCTCGAGATAAACTCAATACTAAGTTTATTAACGACCGAACAAAAATAATAATTTAATGTATCGGATACCCATCAAAATCCCACCTGGGCGAAAAGTATAATTCCATCCCACCTACGTCTCCGCCCCGCGCACACGGGGACAGAGTAGTGAGGTGGGGAAAAAAATGAAGAATCTCCATCTCATTGGTAGAACAAACTAAGTTGTAAAAAGCTGTAAAATAGAGAAAATAAAACGGTAACGTATATTTCGGTTTTATCATTTAAGATAGATATCTACGCAAATAATGCATCTATGTTTTCTCCGGTCAAGATTAATCCACTGCCTTTTTTTTTTTTTTTTTTTCTGCCAATACATTCGTTCAATCTTTCATTTTATTTTTCCTTCGAGAGCTAACCTGCCTCGTGAACCATAAAGCTCTCGAAATAGATAATCGATACAGAAAATAATTCCTGTATATATATATATATCTATCTATCTTCGATTCAATCTCTGGGACGCTTTTGTAAAGAGACAACGTTTGTTTGTAAATAGCGCGTCGAATGTCCGCCCGCGGCTGTGTTATTCCTGGCTACATCATTGTTCCGAGGAGAAACTAAATATACGAGGATTTTTTTAATGATATTTGTTGTCTCGGTTGTTATGATATTGCTTTGATCCTTCGACTTTTGTTGCCTTGCCCGAAGTAAAAGGTGGGGTGGTCGAATCGAATCTGCTCATATCTCTATCTCTTAAAAATGTTACCTTTTGCAGCGTTATCTATTATATAAATGCTGTTGCCGTTATCATATATCTGATACTTCTATATTTATCATCTAATTCTGGGATGTATTATCAATTTCTTCAAGAAGAGTTTCCAATAGGCTGTGTTCGTTGGAATGTTGCTACTTTTAGCCAAATGATTTCATGTCTCTTGTCTTGTCTCATAGATTTGGAATGTTTTCCTTTCATAATTCCTCATTCTATCTTCTTTACCCGATAATAATGCCCTGGTTATCGAATGTTTTAGAGGAGAAGAGTTTCTGCAATGGTGGTCTGAATTAAAAGGGACATAACTGAATAAAAAAAAATCCCTTTTCTCCAGCAAATTTCTTGGTGGGAGGGTTGGAAAAGAACCAGGAAAAAAAATGGAAATAGCTTCACAATTAAAGCGCGGGATATCCCGGCAGTTCTCGACAGGATCTCTACGCAAGAGCGGCAAATTCAGCTTCAAGCGCCAGAACTCCCTCGACCCGAGAAGAAATAACTTTCGTTTCAGCTTCGGGCGTCAATCATCGTTGGACCCCATAAGGAGAAAGCCATCGGTGGATGAAAGCAGCAATGATTCTCTTACGGTGCCCGAGAACCTCGATGCCACGATGCAGCTTCTGTTCTTGGCCTGCCAGGGAGACGTAGATGGCGTGCAAGAATTGCTGGACGAGGGTATCGATGTAAATAGCATCGATTTGGATGGGAGGACAGCTCTGCATGTTGCAGCTTGTGAAGGCCATGTTGACGTTGCCGTGCTTTTGTTGAGTAGGAAAGCAAATATTGATGCACGTGATCGTTGGGGCAGCACGGTACATTAGATTAGTTTTTATGACAATTCTTACTTATAGGCAGGCAGCATATTTTGACAATAATCTTCCTTTTTATTATTACAGGCAGCAGCGGATGCGAAATATTACGGTAACATTGAGGTTTACAATATTTTGAAAGCTCGAGGGGCAAAGATTCCCGTAAGTTGAGTTAAAGTACGTTTACTTTATTACTTCTCTTTGCGGGGGTGCGCATATGAAGTTTTGTGATATGTTCCTAGAAAACCAGAAAGACGCCAATGACGGTCGCGAATCCTCGTGAGATTCCAGAGTATGAGCTCAATCCATTAGACATTCGAATACGGAGAAGCGATGGGATTGCTAAGGTGTGATCTGAGTTCTTCTGCATGAAGTATCAATTCTTTAGATTGGTGAAGCTAGAATTCAGATTGAGTCCATTAAACTCTTATATTTTGATTTATTGATTTTGACTGTATAAGTTGATATTGTTATTTTTATTGAAAATGATATTCAAATACTCGACGAAGTGATATGAATGTTAAAACGTATCACTGGGGACAGGGATGTTACCAAGTTGGGAAATGGAATGGTACAAAAGTTTCCGTCAAGATACTTAACAAGGATAGCCACACAGACCCTGAATCCATGTATGTCTTCTTTTTTTTCTTTTCTTTTTTTCTTTTTCAGTTTAAGCTATTTTCTATGGAAATTTTTGGTGTTAATGTATCGCCTTGATGTACTATCATATATATGAACATCGTAAAGTGAATTCTGGTAGATAATGATATGGTCGTCTTTCTTGAAAGTGTATAATGGCAGGCTTGTTAATAGTTTTGAATACACACATAAGCATTCATACATTTGACTTTTATATGAGATGTTGGGCTAGTGAGTTCAGTTCAGCTTGTTATGTTTTTGGTTTTCTATAAACCATTCGGAACTTATAATATTATGAACGGTATACTCTACAGAAATGCATTCAAACACGAGCTGACGTTGTTGGAGAAGGTCAGGCATCCAAATGTGGTCCAGTTTATCGGTGCAGTGACCCAAAATATACCCATGATGATTGTCCTGGAGTATCACTCAAGAGTACTCATCTCTCTCTCTCTCTCTCTCAGCCATGATGAAGTTAATGATATAGATGGATACATTCTTGTTGCTTGGTTTTATGCAATCTGCTTCCTAGGGATGAAAACTTGCTAATGAATGGTTAAAAAGTTCATTCTAGAAAGCGAAACAAATCAAATTTGAAATGGTAGAAATGTTTCAGGGAGACTTAGCAGGTTATCTTCAAAAGAAAGGACGACTATCTCCTTCGAAAGCATTAAGATTCGCGCTTGAAATTGCCAGGTAACTCCATAATTCCCAAGCATATGCTCCATTCTCCACATTTTTCTACCTACTTTTGTACTATTATCATTCATGCCTTGTGAAAACTTTTTGTTAGTCTTGAGGGTCGTATTTATTATATGCTCTTCTTTTTTTGGCACAGAGGAATGACTTGCCTCCACGAATGCAAACCCGAACCGATCATCCACTGCGATCTGAAGCCAAGGTGAGAGACAAAGTGAACGCCGAAGTTTTCTCCAACAAATTGTCTGATCTTATTACAAAATAGATTCCTTTTAATGTTCGCAATATTGCGAAGGGTGCCAGAAATATATTGCTGGACTTTGGGAGACAGTCTAAGGTAGCAGGCTTTGGTGTCATCAGATTATCGACCATATCGCCCGACAAGGCAAAGCTAGCGCATCCCAGTTCCGTAGATCGTTCAAGTGAGTTAGTTAAACATATGAAAAGATAAACAATTCTTACCTTACTAACTACACAGTCAATATCTCTATTACACCATTTCTTGTCCGTCTACGTAAAGGCGTCTACATGGCGCCTGAAATCTATAAGGACGAAATTTTCGACAGAAGTGCTGATGTACACTCCTTTGGCATTATTCTATATGAGGTAGTTAGTTGCCTCTCTTATGATTTGAACTTTTTATAACGTGATTTGAATTTCATCTAAATTTAATATCTTATATTCGTATTTTAGATGATGGAGGGCATCCCGCCATTTTCGTCCAAGTCTCACGAGGAGGCTGCCAGGTTAATCTGCTTGGAAAATCAGAGACCATGTTTCAAGTCGAAGTCGAAATCTTACCCTCCCGACCTAAAAGAGTGAGCCGCCGTTCTATTCTTGAGGTTTAATATTTAATTTTCGATTCACTGTAAGTGGAAGTAACGTATTGTCGATAGGCTGATTGAGGAGTGTTGGCACCCGGAATCTGTTATGAGGCCGACTTTTTCCGAGATCATCGTACGGTTGGATAAGATCGTCACAAATTGTTCTAAACACGGATGGTGGAAAGACACTTTCAAGCTGCCTTGGTAATCATTTATTTATTTGTTAAACATGGTACTACTCATTGTCTTAAATTTCATTGAGATTTTTCATTGATAATATACTTTGTTGCAGGAAATAAGAGGGATTGATCATTTTCAACTGTCTGACTATATTGATAGAAAAGAATGCTTGATCTCTGTGATGTACAACTGTGTATATAAATACTTGGGAGAGAGACGAAGAGGAACTGTTTACCATACCAAGAATATATATATATATATATATATTGAGGAATAAATATGAAATATCGTATCTTGATGTACAAATATTGTAAAGTATCGGACATAAGTAAATATATGAATCTTTGGCATAAATCCTGATATGTAATTTGGCAATGGGTCGGAGCATACCTCGCACCTTATTTTCTGTTGGGGTCGACACACAAAAATACTACAATATTAATATAAAAAAAAATTCTTAATCTATTTTCCACCCATGATAATGATACTCTTTATACTTCACTCTTCATCTAAAAAATAAATTACATTTATAATCCTGTATATTTGGGAGAGTGGTATTTTAACGACACATAAACTAGGAGTTGTAATTTTAGGACAATAAGTTTTGAAATTAAAACAATTTGATGACACATGAATTAAATGTTGCAATTTCAGGAAGATAAGTTTAATAATTGAAGCACTTTGGGGACAATAATTTTCAAAATTGAAGTAATATTTTGACAATAAGTTTCACAATTCTGGCGTTAATTGTCCTCAAATTGCTTCAATTTTGAAAATTCATATCCTAAAATAAAACCTTTAATTTATGTGTCCTCAATTTGCATCAATTTTGAAACTTATTGTCCTAAGATTGCAACCCCTTAATTTAGATGTCTTTAAAACGCCACCACACCTAATATGTGACTCAAAAAAATAATTAAGCCAGTAAATTATTATACGCTAAAAAACAATAAGGGACCGGATATTTTCCTCGAATACCTAGATTATACACTTAAAAAATACGCAGAGACAGAATTCCTAGCAGGACAAATTGTTGGGTTTCCTACCACACAAGAGAGGCAAGCCAAGTTGAAGACAGTAATAGAAATGTCTTCTCAACTACAATGGGTCCAAGAAGTAATTGTATGTAGAGCTATCAAAACGGCCCAGCGGGACGGCCCAAAACCCGCCAAAGCCCGCAACTTGGCGGGGCGGGCCAGTCCGCCAAAGGGAATGGGGCCCCGCCGCGCCCCGCTGAGGGGCTGCGGGCCCAGCGGGCCTGGCCCACCCACATTATAAAGATTAAAACTATATATTTTATTATTAATTACTTAATTTTTTAATTTTTTTCATTTATTATATTTTTATTAATTATTGAAAACCATAAATTTTCTGTATTTTTAATGATATTTTATTATTAAAAATATATAAATATATTTTTTTTAATATTAGGCGGGCCGGCCCACGGACTGCGGACCAATTTGACTGTTCCAATTGTATGATGATGCAAGACATGATATTTGTCTAGGTGATTGGTGTATAAGTGGGACATGTGTGACCCCACTAGCTCTTTCTGGAAACTCACTTAGAAGGATAATTCTGTCTAGGAGGCAGGTCACTAGCATTTCCTAGGAATTATCTGATCAGTACTATATAGAGCAGTTGATGTTGAATCTCTGAAAGATGACGACTGATAATAGCATCAAAGTGCGACAATTTGACGGTACGAGAAGTTTCACTCTTTGGCAAAGAAGAGTGAATGATGTGCTCGTTCACTAAGACTTGGCTAAAGCTTTGAAGGGAGATGAGGGAAAGCCGGAGAAAATGATGAAAGAAGACTGGGAGGATTTGGGGTCGAAATGCGTCAGCACAATCCGTCTGTAGGCGGCAGTCTTTAATGAAATGTCCAGGTTTGCCATAGTTATAGCAAACCATCTCTGGCTTAGGCTTTGCTTCAGATGTGTCAATAAGCTTTTCTTTTGGCCTAAAGCTTGATGATGTTCGCAATTTATTGGCAGATGATGATGACCTCTTCTTGAAGAATTTCTTGGCCATCATTTTTATCATCAGGGCCAATTGAGCTTTGAATTCCTTCATCTCTTAGTCTGAGTCTGAGCTTGATTGGTCATCGTCTGAGGGTGATGGAATGATGATCTTAGACTTATATGTTTTCTTGGATTTCTTGTCAGTGACTAGAGCAAGCGTCTCATTAGTGGTCTTTTCATTTTGCAGTTCTATCACATCATCGACGTGATGTGCCAGATTGTCGAATATTGTATGAATACTAAAGTCATCTAAGTCCTTGTTCTGTCTCAGTTGAGTGGCTATCTTTTTCAACTCATGTAGCAAAGATGAGAGGAATCGTTGATCTCGATGTTGGTCTTGTGGAAGCCAACCTTTCTCATCTCATTAAGAAGAGTGAGAAATCTTTGATAGGTTTCACCGAGATCTTCTCCATGTTTTGCCTTGAAGGAGTCATAGGCTGTGAGAGTGTTAGCTTTCTTATCTTTAATCCCGACCTCAGTGCCTTGCATCATTTGGCTTATTTCATCCCACATTGCCTTTGCAGTGGACATGATGTCAATTTGCATGTAGATTTCATTTGGAATGGCCTGGAGAAGAAAAGTCTTGGCAAACAGATCTACTTTTGCTCGTAGTTTCTCCTAATCATTATATGTGCCAGGAGTCTTCAGAGTGCGTGAGCCTTGTATTGGGGGAAAATTATCGGGTTGAGTTAGGATGATTTCCCAAAATTGAGCAGTTGCTACCCAAAGAAGTTGGGAAATCTGTTGCGCCATACATTGTATTCTCCTCTTCGCAGGATTGGAGGTCGTACATCGTTTCCAATAGAGTAAGCATCCATCTTTAGCTCTCTCTCTCTCTCTCTCTCTGATATATGGATGCGAAGAGATGGATTCTAATATTTGTATTGCTTAAGTTTGACAATTATAGAAATTGGACCTAAGTATTATATTTGGAATAATTTGGGTCGAAATAGATAAATGGGCTCAATTGATCAGTAAAGATAGTAAGGCCCAAAATTTTAATTGTTTCGTCAACAGTGTTTGTAGACAAATTCTTAAATGTATTTCGAAGGGTATTAAACGTTTCGATAAACTTTATGTGTTCGAAAACTTATTAATTTTCGAAATGTGAGTGATGCTTTAAGTTTCTCGAGTTGATATCGAAAAATAAAATTCACTGATGCGCGAATCTTCTTGAGTTCGCAAAAGTTTAGTGAAACCCAAGTTATTCGAAAAATTTAAAATTTTCAAACTTAGTTGTTGATTTCGCAAAACTCCTATATCGCAAAACTTTTCAATTGCGAGAAACTACTTTGAGCAGAGTTTTTCGAATTGTTGACTCAATTCGAGAAACATTTAGAGTTTCGCAGAACTTTCAAATGTAGCAAAACTTCTAATGTATCTGTTTCGCGAAAGTTACACTTCGCAAAACTCTAATATATCGCTAAACTTAGTTATTCGCAGTCTACAGTTGACTTCGTGAAACTCTAGAACTTCGTAAAACTTTACTATACCTGTTTCGCAAAACTTCTTCACTTCGCGAGATTACAATAACAGTGTATTTCGCGAAGCTCAAGGATGCGAAAAACTTAATAACACTATTTTGCAAAACTCAATTGATGCGAAAATCAATATTTAACTTATTTCGCAAAACTTAATTGATGCGAAAAACAAAATTTAGCCTATTTCGCAAAACTTAATTGATGCGGAAAACAAAATTTAGCCTATTTCGCAAAAGTTTTCAATGCGAAAAACAATTTTAGCGCTAATACACTCTTTCGAAAAACACTAACACTGAATAAGGCTCACTAAACAAATCAAAACATTGATTAAAGCTTCGAAAACCGTGTTGTTAGTTCAAGAAACTCATGTTTATCATTCGAAAACAGTGTTCAAGTTGCGTAAATTCATATATTTAATCAAAATACATCAACTTTGCAAATTAGATCAAAATTCAGCACAATCAGGCAACGGAAATTAGTTTATAACACGTAATTAATCCTAATTGTATCAAAATATCACAGGATTTTTAGAATTGATCAAACCTAATATCAGCAACTTTTGGCGCCAAACTTGATTTCGCAAACAGCAGATCAAAATACTATTTCGCAAACAGTAATTAAGCACAATCAATATCGCGAACAGTAATTTCAGCTAGAATTCATATCGCAAACAGTGATTCAACTCAATTGGCATGCGAAAAACAGATATATACACTCACAGTCGAAAAAACAGAGGATCGAAAAACAAACTCAGCAATTCTGGCTCTGATACCAATTGACGGTCCCAATTAACATGAATCCATCTCTAATTAAGCTCAAATTAGATCGATATTACCTCTGATTTAATGTTGAGGAAGCTTGATCTTTTGTTGAATGAGAATATAAAAACTTAAACACTTAATATTGATCTTCAATGTGTATACACATGTTTTCTCTCAAAGATCACCCTAAACACATACTACTATGTGTTTTACTTTTCTCTCGTACTCTAAATCCTCACATGGACCACTATATATACCAATTATTTATTTGGTATATATTTACATTTTGGTCCCTAATAACTACCAAGACGAGAAGATATAAATTTGAACACAACAAATTGATTCCTAACAAGTCATGATCTAGTGTATTTGTAGCTGCTCCTTCGTTTCTTCTCTTCATTTGCAGTTCGTTCAAGAAATCTCTCAAAGTTTTCGGCTGCGATTCATCAATCAGAATTTCTTCAGACAGACGCCCGGGGCTCTCTCTGTTTTGTATTTGGCATTTAATCATAGTGAAGCAGTCATTGTCTACGATAATGTCGTCCCGAAGTGTAATTATGTTACTGTGTACAACACTGACATCCGTATCTCGCCTAAATAAATGGGAGATTGCTAGGCTCCAAGGTTGTCAGACCGTCATCGATGGGATATATTGTTCGATCGTAAGGCTTTAATGTCGTCTTAAAGAAAAATATTGACTGACCGCAAGACTATACGACTCCATAAAAGCACGGTTGATGGGCTGTAAGACTGTCATATCATGTGAAAGACAAAGACCACGTACGACTGTAAAAATTGAGGGCTTAATACCATATCGAATAAAACACCATGTGCGTCAGCACAGATAGTCAGCACAGATAGACGACTTAGTTAAGCAACAACAATGCATTTGCATGCAAAACAACAATATCTATTACATATGTGCGTAATTAGTCACACAGAGAAAACAAAAGATAATGAATCAGGAGAAAGTATTATTGACGTAAACTATTGAAACATCTGCAAATTATTGCTATATCAATTTTGGTTTCCAACGATGGATTATCGAGTTTTTTCAACAACGTAATTTTTGATTCATCATTCATTATTGACAATTCTACAAGTAGGATGCAAATTTTTAGAAGTATTCACGTAACTTAAACAAAACAACAGAAGTCACGACAATTGCAATTAAGACCAAAAGAAACTAAATTGTACATGATAATCAACAAATCATCATATACGATAAGAGGACATATGGCTTCTGAACATCATATCCAACTATTACTAAATATTGAATCCGTTAGAAACTCTCTAAATGCATGGATATGCTCCGGCATAATTTCATACACCGAGTCGTCCGGAAACAACAGGGAAAAAGCAGATCGCAACATATATATTTCATATTCTCCACTGTTTCATGGTAAAAAGTTAATGCGCAATTTTTAATTATGCAACAAATATGACAGTCATTAAACTTTACCTAGATACTTGACATGAAAATGCTTTATCACGAACAACACAAAACTTTAATATGGATTGGGTTATACATAAATCTCGTAGCATAAAAGGGATCGTAAGACGCATTTTCTCGAAAGCATCACCAAAAAACCTCATATTACTATCAACCGAGTGATCATAATCATACACTGTAATGGTCTCTTTTCTGTAGTCAACTATGCAAAGCACCCAATGACACTCATTTATATTTACTGGTATTGCAATAAGATCTCATTGTTGCCATGATATAGGTGGTCAATTTTCCATAGTGCCCTTTGCATAGGAACGCAGTGCAGAAAGGTCAATTTCACCATGCTCTTTAAATTATGTGGCAACAATTTGATTGAAGGCTGTGTTCATAAATGAAACTCGAGAATTCACGGTCATTGTACATCTCTGAAGTTACAAGAAAAATTCCTGTTGCTACCATAGTAGCGGACCAACGTCTTGGGGCTAATGCTCGTAGACACTCGTCAATGTGCTATAAGTGGAACAAAAAAGACAAACAATACATTTAGTGACGAAATACAAATAGCAAACGTTAAACCATTCATACCTCGTTAAGCAGCCAGATGCCACTTGTCGTTAGAGCTTTAAAGAAGTCAACATGGCGTCGGTTTCCCAAGAGACTTATCTTGATGTGATTATCATCCAACATGCATATGATTGAATATATGTGTGGAAACATTCTCAAGATACGGCTAACATGAGAGTCAAGCATAGCGTCGCTGGAAAACTGCAAATTCATGACGTTAGAGACTTTTGTAGATAACTTATCATGAACCTTGGAACGTTTCTGAATCACTGAAGGGGCACAGAGTCATCCGCACTCTTACGTCGCCTCTTTATTCTTGAGTGACGTTTAAGAACCTCCACAACAATGTCACCCGCAATCTTCCCATCTTGATGCCCGGCAGATTGTACAGAAGCTAATAACGATAGCTACATAAAAATGTTTGTTTAGATTTTTTTTAATCACCGGTGAAACCTAGTACAAAATTAATGCAATACCAAGTGCATCTTCTATTTTTGAAAGCCTCTGTTGGATAGCCGAATATTCTTCATTGACCCTCACTAAAGACTGATTAATAGGATTTGCAAGGGACAGATGCTTCGAACCAAATGACTCAAATATTTTATTTGCATTAGCCACATATGAATCAATTTTAGAGTCGTTCCGTGGGGGCCAACTGATTGATGATTAGACGAACTTCACCAAGTTCTGTTCCAAGAGCGTATGCAGCTGAGTATACATTTTTTGAAGTATTAAAGAGTATGAATCTGAGAAGGGCGCAAGATATTACATATAAAAAGCAAGAAACATCTCCCTCCCACATACGGTAGACTGTTCGATTACCCATTTCACATTATTAACACTTCTAAGCCCCACGTAGTCATTCAAACTGCCTCGCAATAAATGCATCCATGCACATATAGAATTTTTGAACAAATCATATACTTTGAGGATCAATAAATACATACATGCGCATAGAGAAAGTGTGTGCTGACATGTCGTATAGAGGGGGGACTTGTGATGCTGACGTGGACTCACAGGAGGTCGCGGTTAGTTTAGATTTTTTTTAATCACCGGTGAAACCTAGTACAAAATTACTGCAGCACCAAATGCATCTTCAATTTTTGAAAGACTCTGCTGGATAGCCGAATATTCTTCATTGACCCTCACTAAAGACTGATTAATAGAATTTGCAAGGGACAGATGCTTCAAACCGGATGAATCAAATATTTTATTTGCATTAGCCACATATGAATCAGTTTTAGAGTCAATTCTTGCGGCCAAGTGATTAATAATTAGACGAACTTCACCAGAATTCTGTTCCAAGAGCGTACGCATATGAGTATAAAATTTGTTAAGTATTAAAGAGTATGAATTTGAAAAGGGCGCACGATGTTATATATAAAAAGCAAGAAACATATCCCTCCCACCTACGGTAGACTGTTCGATTACCCATTTCACATTATTAACACTTATAGTCCTCACGTAGTCATTCAAGTTGTCTCTCAATAAATGCATGCATGCACATAGAGGATTTTTGAACAAATCACATACTTTGAGAATCAATAAATACATACATGCACATAGAGAAAGTGTGTGCTGACATGTCATATAGAGGGGGGCAGTTGTGGTGTTCGGGGTGTTGGAACAGTGAAAATCAAATGGTTGACGGAGCGGTGCGCACTTTGAGTGGTGTGATTTTTGTCCCAAAGTTGTGGAATAATCTAATATCATTGAGTAAGTTAGATTACAAGGGCTATGTGAGTCTCGCAGGGGGTCTGTAAAATCACACGTGGCGGAAAGGTCCTACTAAAGGGAGAAGAGCGTTGATGTTTGTATCGTCTGGACGGGAGTATGGTATATAAAATTCTGACTTCGATGGGTTAACAAAAACCGCGTGCACGTGGAGGAAAGGCAGACAATGGTGAGAAGGTAAATTTTGCTGGAGAAGGGGTTGCATCGAAGTCCCTCTTCAGAATCGACGGGTGGAATCGGTTCGGCAGTTGCAGATAGGATTGGTCGCTGAATGAATCAAGTGGGGTAGCACCGAAATTCTTGATTCAGATATATGTAGCTGATACAATGGAAGGCCAATGAAGATTTGTGGTATTTACGAACGGGTAACTCTCAAGATCAGGCTCTCCGAGAGGAGCGCTGGGTGTTGCTATGAAGATGTTGAATATGGCTGGAAGGGGAGATTTGATGGGTTCATTCGAGCATACTAGAGAGGAAGGCCAAATTGAAGATATTAATAGCAATGTCTTCTCAACTACAATGGGTCCAAGAAGTAATTGTATGATGGTGCAAGGCATGATGTTTGTTTGCTTCTATTATGCCTATAAATAGGCTTGCCATTTCGATGGAGTAGAGACGCCCCAAAGTGCAAAAGTAAATTGAGAGAGATAGAGTGAGAGAAAAAAAATTTATTGGGGCGGATAAGGGTGAGATGTAATAATCTCAATTTAATAAAACTATTGTCTCTCCGTGGAAGTAGGCGGTATTGGCCGAAACACGTAAAAATCTTCTGTTCTCTCTCGGTGTCATTTCGGTATGCGTACTATCCCGATAAATTGTCGCGGTGTCCAAAATACAACCACCGCTAGTCCGAATATTTTAATAATTTCCCCAATACAAATAGCTGCGGAGCTTTTTATTTTCGAAACGTAAGTTTTCTTTCACAAACAAGAACAAATATAGGCTAAATAGTCCAATAATGTCTCTTCGGTAACATCGTGATTCCGTAGAGAATAAAGATTCATATAAGAGTAAAAACAATAGCCTACAAGCGAAAAATGTTAAAAGAAAATCAAAAGAAAATAAAAAATAATATCTGCCGTGTTTGGGATCTGCAAAAAATAAATAATTAAAAAAATTCCGCGTTTGATTGGGAGGAGAGAGAAGTGAATATTTTGACGATGTTATAATAGTTTAGTTGGAATTTGGATAACTGATTTAGGTGAAAGTTGCACCATCTCTTAGTGCTATACTAGATATGGCTAAGGGGCCGGTTCGGCCCGAAACCGGTCCGGAACCGGTTCCGGTTCCGGTTCCGGTGAACCGGTCCGGTTTTAATGGTACCGAACCGGTTCCGGTGTTTGGGAACCGGTAACAACCCAACGGCTAGAAAACTAGCCGGAACCGGAACCCGAACCGGTAGTACCGGTAACGGCTTAGCCGTTACCAAGGGCTTTAAATTTTTTTTTTATTTTTTTATTTTTATTTTTTTTATACCATATTAAAAAATCTATAACTACCCCTATTTACCTTCATTTTTCACATTCTTACTCTCATTCTCTCTCAAACTCTTAAAATTAAATTCTCTAATACTCCCAACAATCTCAATCTCTCCCACTCTCTCATTTTATTATTAAAAAAAATACCCACATTATTTTTATTATACACACACGAAAAATACACACACACTCACGAAAAATTTCAAATTTTTTTTACTAACATGGCATCGAGTTCGAACCCGAACGACGATATTTTCGGTTATATTCGTACAGGTTTTGATGATATGGAGCATGTCGACGAAGATCACGACGGCGATGGCGGTGATGTCAGAACCGGAACCGGACCGAGCCAAGAAGCATCCACGGCATCGGGACCGTCTTGCACCCGGAAGAAGCGCTCCAAAGTTTGGGAACATTTCGACCTCGTGCTTGACGCCGGAAATCCGGCCATGGGTAACGCTTTTTGTAAAATTTGTCGTGCTAAATATCAATATAGGAGTGGTGGTAACTCCGGCGGTACGAGATCTATGAAAAAACACTTAGTGGGTTTGCATAAATTCGACGAGGTGACGTTACAACCGATAGGTAGTGAGTGTACACAACAACAAATTAGCGCGCACACCGGTAGGAATTTTGTTATCACGAGGGAAATTTCGAAAATGGCTCTTGTCAAATTTGTCGTCACTTGTGAAGAGCCGTTTTGTATTGCGGAAAATGAAGGGTTTATCAACTTCACTAGTTCGATACAACCCGGATTCCATCAAGTGGGTCGTAAGACAGAAACGTTTAACGACTATAGGAAGAGTTTGATTACACATTTGTCTAACATTTCTTGCAGGGTGAGTTTAACTACCGATATTTGGACGAACGTCACGTCGCAGTCCTATCTCGTGGTGACATGTCATTGGATAGACGAGACATGGACGATGCAAAAAAGAATTTTGTCCCTTGATCCCCTTGATTCGCTACATACGGGACACACAATTTCAATGTATGTCTTGAATGTGGCGAAAATATACGGGATTGAGGAAAAAATTATGTATATCACGTTAGATAATGCTAGCGCTAATAATAATGCTATGGAAAAAATTAGATCTCAACTTACTTTGCCTCTTAACGGTCGATTGCTTCATGTTAGGTGCGCTTGTCACGTAATTAATTTATGTGTCAAATGCGCATTCGACGAGATTTTGGGGCAGGTGATAGACAAGTTTAAAACCGCAGGAAAGCAATTACGGGAACGCCGCCTCGAACGCTCGTGGAGACAAACGGTCGAGGCGACCGGCCTTAGGTATAAGAAGTTTCCCCTACCGGTTCCGACTAGGTGGAACTCATTATATCACCTTCTTAGCACATTTATGCGCTATAAAGATTTGGTCACCCATTTTTGGAACAACAACGCACTCGGCCCTGATTCGACTCATCATTTGACCGAGTTCGATTGGGACATGTGCGGGATGTGCTTCTCTTTACTTGAGGTATTCAAGGAAGCAACGGAAAAATTTTCCGGTGTTCATTATCCGACATCGCCATTATTTATTCCGTTGCTTTTTAGCATGTGTTATAAATTTATTGAATACCGTAATAATCCATACTTAACGGGTTTCGTGGAGCATATGGAAGCAAAATTTAAAAAATATTGGGAAACAATTCCAATTTTCCACGGCTTGGCGGCTTTACTCGACCCGAGCTGTGGTAGTGACACTTTTGATATTTTTTTCGAGTATTAAGAGACATTTCTTGGAAAGAATGTTGACGATCAAAAGACGTCAATTACGCTTTCTCTCCAAGAACTTTTCCGTTTTTATAGTCATCAACAGGTACAGGGCGGTTCGACAGAGCATGTGACCGAGGGAGTGACGGGGTCCGGTAGTAGTCAAGGCGGCCCATTGGATGTCCTAAAGCGGTTGAGGATGCAAAAGTCGAAAGGGAAGACGGCCGCACCTACGAACTCAAATGAGATTCAACTCTATTTGAGTCACAACTTCCAAACATTGGAAGGATTCGACGTTCTCCAGGGGTGGAAGTCGAATGCAACGCTTTACCCGACGCTAGCGGCTATCGCTCGAGACGTTCTAGCGGTGCAAGCGTCAAGCGTCGCTTCTGAATCCGCGTTTTCTACGTCCGGTCGAATTATTGGAGATCGACGGACCAATCTTAAAGCGAGTTCTCTTGCGATGCTCGTGTGTTTAAAAGATTGGTTCGCCGCTGAATCCAAGAACCGGACGGACAACGCAATCGATGAGTTCCAAGCCTCGAGTTCCGACGACGACGAAGAGGCTAGATCGTGTAGATTTTTAATTAATCAAGATGTAATATAGTTTTTTTTTTCTTTTTATGTAATTTTTTATGTAATTTTATTTTTTATGTAATTTTATTTTTTTATCTTTTAGGTATTTTATTTTATGTATTTTTTATAGAAATTTTTATTTTAAGTATTGAGTTATAATAAAATTTTGGAATTTGTTTTAAGTATTGACTATTGAGTTTAATAAAAATTTGGAAATTGGTATAAAAAATTAAAACTTAGTATAAAAATTTGGAATTTTTTCAATTCGAATTTAATAAAATTTGTGCATTTTTCGTCTGTGTATAATAAAAATAATGTGGGTATTTTTCGAATTTAAAATGAGATTTTTTGGTATTGGGTGAACCGGTCCGGAACCGGTAAGGAACCGGTAGGTCCATACCGATTCCGAATTGGTTCCAGGATTTTGGCCTCGGAACAGATCCGGTAATTACCGTGCCGGAACCGGAACCGGTTACATGGAACCGGCACGGGACCGGAACCGGTTGAACCGGTTCCCATGTCTAAGTCTATACTAAGGTCCCTTCAAAAGAAGCATTTCATTGATTGGATGAAGAAAATAATTAAATAAAAAAAATGTCTTTTGTTATTCAATAATTTCTAATCATTAACCTCACGTGGTTGACGCATTTACATTTAATTTTGGTCAACCTAGCTATTCTAATAAATCATCGACGCAAGCATGACATCTCGTGAGGTCATACTCTTGTCGTGAAATATAACAATTTCCCCATCTATATTAGGGCTGTTCAAATTTCGGATAAAATCGAAAAAACCGGCCGAACCGAAATTTTCGGTTATTTCGGTTCGGTTAATTCGGTTTTTCGGCCGGTTTTGGTTTTGTATTTAGGAAATTTCGGTTTTTCGGTTCGGTTTTCGGATTTTAGAAAAAATAACCGAAATAACCGAAAAACCGAAATATATTTAATTATATATAATTTATATTAGACAAGTTTAAAATATTGTAGTTTATGAAAGTGATTAATATTTATAGTGATAATAAAGTCCAACAAAATAATTATATTTTTCATAAAAAATAATTAAAATTACAATGTTTATTTTATAACGCACTATATTATAACATTTAATTCCTATATATATATAGATGTTATAAAAGATAATTCGTCTATATATATATATATATATATATACACGAATTACGCACACATATGAGTAATGCAATTATCATATCATTACTATTTAATTCATATATATATGTAATGCAATTGTAACATATATATATATATATGTTATAAGAGTTAATTCCTATATATATGTATATATAATACATGCATACATATGAATTAAAATCTTTAACGGTTAACCGAAAAACCGAACCGAAAAAAACCGAACCGAAGTGTAAAAAACCGAACCGAACCAAATTAAAATGGTTCGGATATCGGATTAGGCATCTGTAAAACCGAAAACCGAAAAACCGAGCCGAAATTTGAAAAAACCGGACCGAACCGTCCAATGAACACCCCTAATCTATATAATATATATATATTAAAAAATATCATATCTGTACAAAAATACCAATCAAGATAATATAATGTTTGTTATTGCTGTTCAAAAGTTCTCTTTGTGGAATTCAAATTTAGTATTGGTCTTGTGCGAAAAATCCGAGGCCAGCTGTCTTAGCTCCTTCACTGGCGGTGGCGCCCCGCAATAAAATACTCCTGCATGCCGAAAAAAAATAATATATCATTTATATTCAAATATATTTATTATTAATGTAACCC
Source organism: Lindernia subracemosa (assembly GCA_028392965.1). Classification (NCBI taxonomy): domain Eukaryota; kingdom Viridiplantae; phylum Streptophyta; class Magnoliopsida; order Lamiales; family Linderniaceae; genus Vandellia; species Vandellia subracemosa. The sequence continues at coordinate 812,820 of JAQPCC010000030.1, forward strand.
ATAATAGTTAGTTATATTTATTAATGCAAGTCTATTCAATTTCTTATCCACCTGGATAACAACTCAACTTCGTTGAATTTTCGACACGTTGTCGAAAATTTGAATGGTCGATGACGTATCGAAAATCTAACGAGTTGAGTTAGTATTTCTACATGGCTAGAGTAGAATAGATGTTATAATTAGTTATATATTAATGTAACCGATAATAGTTAGTTAACTTTGACTATAAGACAAAAAAAAAAAAAGAATAAGAAATGCTTACCAACTCTCGAATTGGGATGATTAAGCGCTATACGCTTATAAACTGTCCTCCAATTCGGCTTCGCAAAGTGCGACTTCACCCTCGTCCCCGACACGACATCGACCCCATTCTTGGCGTGGTTTAGGGCTTGCAACATGGTGATAAGCGCCGACCTGGCGTCGCCCTCCTCGTAAACGCTCGTGCAGTAGTTGTGCATCTCTATCACTCCTCTGTAGTCCATATCGGCGACTTCGTTCATCACGCCCTTAAACCAATCGAACGACCCTTGCTCCCTCGTCACCCAATAGAAATACGCACGCCTCGTCTTGAAATGGTGCCGCCCGCTGCCCGACCCCGCCCTACGCTTGCTGTTCGAGCTCCCATTAGGGCTCGTTTGGTTGTTAATGGAGGTGGCAGTGCCGTTTTCGACCGAGTCGAATTCGTGATCTTCGATGGCTCGGATGTTGTTGGCTATGTCCTTGACGACGCTTATCATGGGCGTGGCGCCTATGCCTAACCCGACGAGGAGGACAACGTCGTAGTTCTTGTAGTCTTGGGTCGGGGCGCCGTATGGTCCGTCGATAAGTACTTTAGGGAAGCTACACAATAAAAATAGTACTAAGTATTGAGAAATATATGAAATAATTATGTAAATAAATATCGACTTTATAAAGATTAATTAGGTTTATTTTTGTCATGGCCTATAAGTCTTGAAGATCGCTTTATTAGGAGAAGATTTGGCTTACTTTGGATTATTCTCTCCTTGCAAATAGTCAGCGCGAAGAAGCCCACTTTTCCCAGTTGGTGGAGGCTGACAAACCTAACACCAACAAACAAAAATCAATTATGTAATAATATTATAATATATTCATAAGAAGATTTTATGGGCAATTAAATATATTATTACCTCAGAGAAAACGGCTTTAAGCTGTCTAGTCCAATCTCCAAGAGTTCTTATGTGAACACTTACGTAATCATCCATTGGTGCCGAGGTGATGGAGAAAGGATGCCTACATTAACATGAAAACCATTATTAATAAATATATATATATATAAGTCCTAATATTATATGTAATTGATTTAATAATTAATTAACAGAAATATATGTAAAAATAAGTTACCATTCAAATGGAGACACAGCCGCACAGTTGACGAAAATGTACTGCCCACTCTTGTATTTGAACCCTTGTGGCTTCGACATATGCAGTGTCAATACGTTGCCAGGATAAACAGCCACCTTCAAGATTTTAACAGCCTTAATGCTTGACCTGAAAGCCCTTATCAACCTCTCGCCTGCGTAGAGTACAATCGGGACGGCCAAGTACATCCATGTCTGCCGAATAATTAAGATTCATTACGTCGTCGTCATCATCGGGAAAATCCCACGTTAAAAAAGCAAACTTTTGAGGCAAGAAAAAGGCGAGGAGGGCTCACCGTTTTCTTGTACCATTCGTGGGTCAAGTAAAGCTTGATCCCATGTATGACGAGGCAGGCGTAGACTACCACGAACAAATGGTGCGAGTACCAAAAGGCGTTGAACCCCGTGAGCTTGTCCAAGGGCTTGGGCAGGTTCACCCTCCCTCTCCTAAACCACGGCGAGGCGAGCGTAAAGGCTATGGCCATTAGGACCACCATTATTATCCCAGTCACTCCTTCCCACTCCTTGACAAAGTGCCAGTAGTTCGACGGCTGCTCTCCGAAGTACTGTATCATCGGCTCGTACTCTTCGGGCGTTGCGTGTAGTAACCGAGGGAAATCACACGTTAGATGGGATATGGCGTGTATTCCAACTCCTATAGCTATCGCTATGGCAATAATCTGCGCATAAAAAACCCTTATTTACTCATTAAATATATGAAAGTTTATAAGAGATGAAATAAGTGCATGGTTCTTGTACTTTGTGGAAATTAAGGTTGTCGTCGAAGGGGACAGCTTTGCCGAGCTTAGTCTTGTTCCTCAGCCAGGTTATGGTGTTCCGACAGACGGGGAGCAAGATTAGGGCCATGTTTAGCTTCAATGTCTCGGCAGCACCTTTGGCCATGCACACGCAAGGGCCCATGACTTTGTACACTGCTCTGTTCTTGTATTGTATGTACTTGTAAGAGAATAGGCCGGCCATGACGCAGATCCATAGCGCCATGACCCAAACTCTTTGCCAATTGTCTAGCAAGAAATACTGAGAGTCTTGATACCATCTCTTTAGGAAGCTGTATTGGGTCGGCTTGAGCTTTTCGCTCAGCATTTTGCTTAGGTTTCGGCTCTCGCCTCTCGCCGATTGGCTCGGGCCTTGCAGTAGCAGCATTTCAAGGTTCTCTATCTGCATATCGTTGGAGATAGTTAACGCTATTAGTTTTCTTAAGGTCTAGAAGTTATTTAAATATTAAAGAAGAGTACTTTCGTACTACTACGTACCATAATGTAACCTAGATTGTTAGGGTCTAATTCTTCCATGATCATTCTGGCGTATTCATCTGCTTGCTTTTGGATGTTTGACAGCTTGTTTGCTGATGCACTTAAGGTAATAATCTGCAATAAAAGTTAAATGATTCTATTAATATCTATATATATATAAATATATATTATATTTAGGAAAAAACTTCCTAAGTTAGGAGGAGATGCGTACCAAATTAAATATATTTTCAACGCGGTGTGTGTATATTACTTAGTCTTGGCCTAAGTATGAATACGGTATGCATGAATGTGTTTCATATCATCGAAGTCATGGCCGTTACGCCAACATATATTATAATCGAATATAATTATATTAACAATATATATATATATATATATTAATCTGTTGTTACCTCTCTCACTTCATCTTCCGCGATTCTTCCATCGGCATCTTTATCAACCCTACAGAGAAAGTAATAAAATAAAACTAAAAATCAATATCAAGATCCGTAATTAAAGCACTCACAATGACGAACTTACAGCTCAATCATATCAACACAAACTACAGAAAATCAGCATTATAAGTAAATATATATATATGTATATTATATATTTTATAAATCTAGAGATTATAAATATAATTATTACATGTCAAAGAAGGTCTGAAGCCTCGAATCAAAGCTCTGATCAGCAATCTGATCCCAGAACTCCTTCAGCTGGGCTTTGTTTATCGAGCCACTTGTGATGTTCCTCCTCCTCGCCAGTGCATCGAATAGCTCGCCGGCGAACTCCTTCGACTCCTTGTTCATCCCTGCGATCGATCAAATAGACGACTCATTAATAAATTTAAAGAAAAAGAAAAAATTAAAGACCAAACAGTCGCATCAAATCGTTCTGTCGTCCACTTTACCAATGCACTGTCCAAAGAGAGCGCGAGGCAACATCCCATTGGTCCCCTTTGCCAGGTCATCGAACCTCCTCTCCACCGCCTCCCACCCAGCCCCGCCGCCCTCGGCCTTGCTTATGAACTTCAGGCCCTTGAGGGCGTGAGCAGCGGCCGACTTGGTCCGGTCGAACCGACCCTGCTGCGGCCGCCGCTGGGTCATGGAGGCTAGGCGCTTAAGCTCCTGAGACACCTGCCTGATCCTAGACGAAGCGTTCCTCATCGCAGACGACCCAAAGGACGATTTCTTCTCGAGCCCTCTGGCGAGCAGGGACAGCTCGGGGTCCTCCACGTCTCCACCACCCGCCGCCTTGACACTGTGGACCGCCACCGTGTCATCCCTTACGTCTAAGGTTATCTCGACGTAGTCGTCGCCGCCGTCGTCAGCTGCGGTATTTGTGCGGTCCGCCGTGGTGGGCGGTGATGGGTCGTCGGAAGGGACGTTGAAGCGCGCGCTCTTGCGACCAGGGCGCTTGTTGAGGGGCCCACTGTACGAGGATTTGTCGTTGATCTCTGTGTCGGAGTGATAATGGTGTTTGTTGATTGCTTGGTCTGACTTCTGCATGGTAACTCCCTACGTATAATTAAAGGGTTGCTTCTGCGAAGAGTAATTGAAGAATTCGATGAATGAAGTTATATAATATGCCTATGAACTGATGAATTTATATGTTTTAAGACAATTAGGTGTGTGTGTGTGTGTGTGTGTGTGAATGAGGAGACTCTATCTTTGTTGCAAGAAAAGAAATATAAGAGGTTATTGAAGATGGGATGTGTTTAAATAGAGTAAATTAATTGTTTTATTTTTTGTCCAAGATTGGGAATTCGGTTGGTTTGATTTATTTATTTATTTAATTTTTTGACTGGTCGGAATTGTGTCACGCGTGTTGCGGCAAAAAAGAGAAAAACAATAAGCCAGCTGTAAAATATTAGATATTGACTTAGAGATATTATAAAGGTAAATTGTAAAATAAATTAACATATAGTCTATATATATGTTGAGATTTATATTCTATCACACATCGACTAATTTTACTCACTCGACTCATCTAATATATTTAAAAGATAATTTTAGTTATCATCAATTGATTTTAAGTTGAAGCCTTCGTTTTCTAATATATATATATATATATATATATATAAACATGGGTGACTAGGTATAACAATTTGTTTAGTTTGCATTGTAAAAATATGTCTCCAATTTCATATGTAAAGAAATTTTGAGCCTTCCATCATGTTTTCGATAAAAAGAGTCGTAAATCATACGACATCGCATTCCAAGTCATTAGTCAGGTCTGTGAAAAAATATTCGAGTCAACAATTAAGCAAGATTTTACCGGTTATTTTGGTGAAAAAATGATTGAAAATTCAAATTTATTGTTTCTTCTATATTTATCATATATGTAACCCAAAATAAAAAATCCCTAATCTCAATTACCCAAATTTATAACATGATGTTTATGTTACTTCAAGAATTGCATCAAGTTGTGTCATTGCAACATAAAAGTGAGCCCCGTTTTTTTTTTTTTTTTTTTTTATGGTTAAAAGGTATATCAAAATATTTTATTTCCAGCTATTCAATTAATGTTGGAGGAAAATATTTAAATTTAAGCTACTTTTGGGATCAACACAACACTGGCTAATACTTTAGTCAATAAAACGCGCATTCTTATCTTAGGTTAATGCGCACTCAGCTGATATTATGGTAATAATTTTCCAGATCTAACGTAATAATTTGGACATTTCAATTAACAATTGTTTAATGCCATGCCATGCCACTGGAATGGAGGAACCCACAGAATTGTATTATGAATGTGTGACACTATTATCGTTATTTAATATTTTCCTGATGTTTAATATTATGTTATTAACTTATAAAATCAAATTGAATTATCATAAATCAAATAATTTTGACTTTTATGAATTACCTTGGGTTTCTGTAGGGGTGTGCGTGGTGCGGTTTTGTGCGGTTTTTGATCAATTTCACACCGAATTGCTATATGCGGTTTTTTGAAAAAGAAATCCTAAATTGCGGTTTTGAAAAATAAAACCATATGTGCGGTTTGGAGCGGTTTGGGCGGTTGCGGTGCGATTTTGCGTTTTTTAACTGACACAAGTAAAATACTTATAGAATATTACTACTTTTGATTAACGAGTCTAAGCTTAAATCATGAATTAATAAAGTCATATATATTAGAACCAAAACTATGCCCAGTAGTCAAATCATAAATATTTTAAGTTTCAAAGCGAGACAAAATAATAAAACATGAAATAAATTATTTTATTAGTTGATTATTCTTTTGTTGTAAATGAACTCTAACCTTTATAATATGTAGATCGAAAGATGATGAAATCATGAGTGTTGATTATGACCCAACAAGCTAGGTAAATATTTTTGAAGAAATTATCATGTAAATATTACAAGAGAAATTAGACAACTAGCTTTATAATATAAAAATTAAAATATAAATATTAGGTCAATTTATTATTAAGCGTTTGAGTAATATCAATTTCAACTTTAATTAATAATTTAGTATTCATTATTATGTAAATATAATTTATTAATCTAAAAACTAAAGTCAATTAGCATAAAAATAAAATTAGATATAATTAATATTTGACTAGTATAATAATTAAAATAAATATAGTTAGTAAAAAATAAAAATACAAAAGTACGGTGCGGTTTGGTCGGTGCGGTTTGAATAAAAAAATCAACACCGAACTATTTTTACGGTGCGGTTTGATAATGAAATCTAAATCGCAGTTTAGGCGGTTAATTGAGTAGGTCGGTGTAATGCGGTGCGGTGCGGGCGGTTTTTTTAAATCGATGCACAGCCCTAGGTTTCTGTGAGTGTTAGTTTCTCCGCAGCTTCCATTGATTGCATCACTTTTATTATATTTGGCGTAGACGTAGATAAAAAGAATTTTTCTCATTTCAGATTGAAATACTAAGTTGTTGTCTCAATGTGATGGATGTCAAGGGGTCTTACTAAGTAAGGCTTCAACATTGATTAATTTTTGTAAATGTATAGAATAGATCTATTTTTTTAACCAAGTCTAATACTACTTCGTAAGTTGTATGATTAAGTACAAATTTTGAGGTGACAGTCATTATATAATACTGCCAACCTAGCTCATTATTTTTTTTATTGGCGAATGATGATTACAAATTTTTGAGTTTGGATTCGACAAAGTATAACTTTGACAAATTTATAAATTTTAGATCACCCCTAACTTCATTTTCTCTTCTTTTATCGAAAAAAATATCGAAAACTCAAATTTATTTTGATATAAAGTTAATGATTTATTTTTGGATTACCCATAATTGAGCGTAGCATACATACAATAAATTTATCGCCAATATAAACTAGGCGCATTTTAACTTTGATGGAATATTTGCTTTTATTTGTAAATTCATAATATTATGAAAGTCATACACAATATACACTAACTATGCAAATTTAGAAGACCTTAAAATTTAAGTAGTCCTAAATCACATGAACACTATCTAGTTGATTTGTTGTATATTAGGTTAAATTTAAATAGTCCTAAAACACTAGCTGATTTGTTCTATATTATATAGGCCAAATTCAACTTCGTATATGAAATAATATTCTATTCACTCTAGGAACGGTTGATATGATGAGATATCGAATCAAACATTAAACACATATACGATCTGCATTGTTATCACGCATAGTTTGAATCGTTTTTATATCTAATATATATGTTTATTGTCTAGTTTTAAAAGTGTAAAATCAAATGTACACAACTCATTATACGGAAATAAATCAATGGGTAAAGCTAGCTAAAGAGTGCATAGAGTTTTTATTTAATATTACTACATCTACAGTTGATATGTAATAGTTTTAAGGGCAAATTTCGTTTCAGTCCCGATCGAAGTTTGAAATTCCTCTTAAATACCACTTTAATTATTTCTTCATGTTTAGTACCATTTCGCAAATTTCTTCCTGTTCAGTACCTAAAATGGTCTTTTCAGTGTTGAAAAGACAAAAATAACCTTACTTCACAGGTTTAATACCAACAAAACTGGACATCATACCAACTTTTGTCTCTATTATACCAGCTATTAACACTATTATACCAATATAATTGAATATTATACCAACTGTTATCGCTATTATACCAACTGTTAACACTATTATATCAATAAATAACATTATTCTAATTTTATATCAATAGAACTGTATATTATACCAACTGTTGTCGTTATTATACCAACTGTTATTACTATTATACCAATAAATAATGTTATTCTAATTTTTTACAAATAAAATTGGACATTATACCAACTGTTGTTGCTATTATACCAACTATTATTATTATTATACCAGTAAATAATGTTATTATAATTTTATATAAATAAAACTGAACATTATACCAACTGTTGTCGTTATTATACCAACATGATTGAATGTGATACCAACTGTTATCATTATGTCCAGTTTGTTGTGAAGAAAGGTTATTTTCGTCCTTTCACTGTTTGGGGGTATTAAACACACAACTTTTCACAGATGGGTACTGAACATGAAGAAATAATTGAAGTGGTATTTTAGAGGAATTTCAAACCTCGGTCGGGACTGAAACGGAATTCGCCCTAGTTTTAAACATCAAATAACAAGGTTTTATAGGTAGGTAGTTTAGGTATTGACCACCGTACAAGGTTAAGTCATTAGGGTTTCGCCGATGGTGGGCCATAACGTCTCTCTCTCCATCGTCGAGAAAAAAAACATCTATAGATCCCTACTTGCCATTATATCCTATAAGTGGGTGCTTATTTATCACTTTCTAAAGTTTATTTAATTATTTAAATCACATAAAGGAAGCAATAAGACACAAATAATGTTCCTATGAATAATTGAACCATTTATCGTAATAAGACAAAAATAATAAATTTAGTTACTAACTATAAATTTGATTTCCCTCGAGATTGTAATCTTGTTGCACATTATTTGGCTAAGGATTGAAAAGCATATTCTTCGCCTTCACAAGCCAGACTCTTTTGTATATTTTGATTAAATGAAGAAGCTATTTTTCTTGAAAAAAAAAAGTATACTGATTTTTTCTATTTTACTTCGCTATATATGATACTTACAAAAAAAATAGACTGCTAACGTTATATATAGGAATAAAATTGAGTTTAACATAAAGTTTCGGACAAAATACACGGAATCTATTCGGCCAGTATTCCATGTAATAAGCAATCGAGTGAAGAGGAAATATCCCATATTAGCTTAAAAATACGATTTTCAACTTATTTTGTGGGAAAAAAAATGAATCTGAAATTTATTCCAATTGGGTAAGCTATTTTTGAAATTATAATTTTAATCGATAATAGGTATATTTAACTAAAATTTATAATGCTACATAGCTCATAATAATCATTGAATAGTAGTAACATTTCATGAAATATAGAACGCAAGGCTGACTTGGCCTCGGCTATAGCGGTGGTTGGTTAGGTGATTTCGCACATAGTTTTTGTAGATTCATTCTTTGAAACAATGGGAACTTTGATAGGACAACTTTTTTTCAAAGTTATACATTTTTAATGATTTTATGTCATTATTTTGTTTTAAATTAATGATTGCTTTGCTAATTGGGTAATTGGAATGGGTCCTTAATTAGTACATATATCGACAAGTTATTATATTATGTATATTGATCATTTGACTCAATTTCAATACGAACCTTCCTCGAACAACCGCGTGAACTGATAGTAAAATGACAGAAATATCAACGTCGAATGAGTAAAAATCGGTGGACTTGTAGTATATGCATTTCCTTACATTTAAATTATATGTATATATAATTGACGTAATTTTTTGAAATAATTTAATATTCTAATACGTGGATGTATGTATACTTATATTTACGTATATATCAAGGAAGGTATGTGATTGATTGTAGGGAGAAACCGTAGTGTGTTTGTTATAAGTCTAAAGATATAATTACGTTTATGAGATATCTATATAGAGTTGAATATTATAAAATCTTATAAAAGTTGAATGATCGATCATTATATATCTATATATATATATTATATGGTGGTCAAACTCAAAGCAAACGAAGTCAATGTTGACCAAGTAAACCTCTCGTATTTTCTCCATTTCCTACTTTTGTGGTTTGTTGTGAATAGTCAACGATTAGAATATTATTTTGACTCTGATTTTGCGGTTGCCGTACCCATTGGCATTGCATGGTCGGTTTATTTAATTCCGTTAGCCCCCAAACGCGCCCTTAAGGAACGTAGCATACAAACTAGAACTACAACACGTCAATTATATATAACAATATTGTAAACTTTATTATTTTCTATTCGCTGTTGCATTTTAATTCTAATGTTTTAGTGTCGAATGTCTAGAAATTATCTATACTATATATTAAGGGAGGGCCACTTCATAGTAACTACCACCAAATTAATTTTGGTGTGGCTCTCTAAATTACCATTTTACCCTTAGTTTTCAAATTTATTTCAATTATACCAAAAAATCATATTTTTAATTTATAAAAAACAATTTATAATTAAAATTAATATTATAATTTGATATTATAAAAATAATTTTATATTTTATTTATATCTTAAGCACACACATCGAGTGTGCGGGAAATACTAGTTATATATAATTGGTGAGGGCCTTAATAGTATGGCAAATTCAAATTGATTTGATATGAAATTCCTAATTATCATTTTACCCTTAATCTTTAAATTTATTCCAATTATACCCCAAAAATCATATTTTTAATTTATAAAACATATTTTTCAATTAAAATTAATATTATAATTTCATATTATAAAAATAATTTTATATTTTGTTTATATTTTAAGCACACGTATGTGCAGAAAATACTAATTATTATTATTGTTGTTGTTAAACATATTTATAGAAAAATAAAATAAAATTGGGAATGAATTCAAGCACGTATAGAGTAGATTTTTTTAATTTTCAACAGATATTTCCTATCGTCGAACTAATTTTGAGAGTTTGAATCAATGGAAAGTAGCATATAGCTTTCCTTGATAATTATTATAAGTGGGTCATCTCATTGGTCCAAATAGTTGGAAACCCAAAAGCCCACTAGCGGCGAAAATATATAAATAGGATTTGTAAGAAAACTTTTGTGCTCCCAAAAAAATGCACTTATATTTGGTAGGAGAACATTCAAACGATCAAATATGACGTACATACATGTCACATGTTCAAAAGCTTCACTAGTTCAAATATACATATAATGTTGTATCTTTAAAATATTAAGTTCACAGGTCGTCGTCCACGAAGTCGTCATCACAATGTGCTGTGGTGGCCGGCGAGGCTTACCGCCGCGAATACGAGCCGGCGACCATGACTGTGGTGTGGTGGGTGGCCAAACCGATGTTGAAGGAATGTTTTCTATTTTTTTTAATTGTAGAGATAGGTCGTCGGTTGTGGCCGACGAGGCTTACATCGAGTAGTGGCCGATGACTGTGGTGGTTTCTTTAGCGGTGGTGATTGTTGTTCTGTTGGCGATGGTTGCGGGTGTTCGACTGTGGTGGTCGCCGGTGGTGGCGTCCAGCGGCGGGCTACATGTTAGGAATGTATCCCCATAATGCCATTTTGATGATTGAGGAAATTAGAGTTACGACTCATGTGATATTCGGATTCATATTATTGTAATCGAATAATTATTTTGAATAAACAAATATCTAATTTTTTGTATTTTCATTCGATGACGAGACATGTTATTTATTTATCACACAACTTCTTATAGAAGGATAAATAAATAAAACCCAAATACTATCGAGTTTAGTCATCGATTCTGTTAGGCGGAGAGGGGACACCGGTGAACTATTATCCTCTAATATTGAATCAGTCCACAAATCTAAATCTCCGATAAAGTATAAAAAAGACTTGATATGTCGACGTGTCTTAAGTGACTGTGTCAGTCATTCACTTGAGAGGTGAGAGCTCGTGACATTGATACATGTCGAATCGATAATTGACTGTATTTGGACACTAACTCGTAGTCTTGATCGATCACATGCTTGGAAAGTCAATTGATCGATCAATTGACTATAGTAGGTTGCATGAACCTTAGACCGAAGAGGTCAACGTGGAGTTGGCTTCAGGGTCTTGACTTGTCACTAGTTTGATAGGCCCGATTTGCCAAGTGCGTGGCTGGCGGCGAAATGCCGTCTTGACAACGGAGTGTGATTGCCAAATTGAACAGTCGAGCGGGATTAACGGCATTGAATAAATTGAGGTATATGTCTTATGAGAATTTTGGAGATGAAAAATTACAAAGTTTTCGGCCGGAGCATTAAACTAATTCACGTGGGTCATGGAGGGTAGTTTGGTAATTTCACCAGTCGCGAATTAACATAGCATCGTGTTCAGTGAATTTGACAAGGCATGACTCTCACCGACCGGGACATCAAGTGAAATGTTTATACGTTGATGCGATAATCTAAAGTCGGTTCGTGAATTTAAAGATTAGATCTAAATTTCGTACTCAACTCGAGATCGGTTTGGTAGTGCAAGATTGGTTAGCCACTTACCGAACCCTTGGATTCTTCCCTGTGCCGACGAACCAAGAGCGTCTGGCTTAAAAAGAATCACAATTGTAGTGTCTATTAAACGAGAGATAGGACTTAGAGATCCATTTCGGATTAAAAGAATATTTATTTTATTATTAGATAATAAATTTAAATATTACAACGGTAAAATTGATATATTTTACAATGACTTATTTAAAAGGATAAATTGGAAATTTACTCCACATATTTCGAAAAATATAAATATTAGATACCGTATATATTTCGAAATTATTATATTAGACATAATATATATTTTTGAAATTATTATATTAGATATAATATAGATTTTTTGAAATAATAGAGTAAGAGAAGATTTGATTTTTTAAATCATATCTCGTAATTTTGGAAAGATTCAATAAGTCAAAAAGATTTGATCTCACTCACCTACCATAATAGGGTATGGCCGAAATTTATATACACCCTAGGCTAGGGTTTCTGCCACACAATCGAATGCTCAATACAAAAATCTTAGAGATTTCGAAAAACACAAAACAAGCTCGGAGCTTTCTCTCTCGTCGGTTGTAATCTTCTCTAGCTATCCAAGGAAGATCTCGTGCCGGATGTACGAGGTCAGCGTGACTCTCTTGTCATATATCACCAATGCACGAGCACACCACCACCATCGCCGAGGTGGTTTTTACCGCAATCATCGATCGCCGTTCAATATCCGTCGTTAGCACGCTTTAAGGTTTAAGGTTGCATTATCGTTGTCTTTGTTGTATGTTTATTCGAGCGTTCCTAGGAATTTGGGAACACGGAAATTTTTTAAATTCCCCACGTTTCTAGGGAACACGGATTCGGAGAATCCACCGGTGACGATCCCCAACACGACGGTGGTCGCGCGGTAGGAGTGTTTATTAATAAAAGTACAGTATTTATAGTTTCGGTTATGTTCGTTGGTTAACCAAACTGTGAACTAATTCTAATTTCGGGGTGACGATACATCAACAGACGCATCGTTCGGTGACCATTTTTCGCAATGAGAGTATGATGGATGTCACCCTTCGAATGAGGGGTCCAGAATTTCTTTATGGGATACGACGGCTAACCGGAGGGAACTACATATTCGTGTACTACGGAAGTTGGACTTGATGAAGTTCTATGGCGTATACCATTGTAAATCCCAGAAGTTGGACTTGCATCTTTATCACATCGTTGGTTGAGCGATGGCGAAGCGAGACACAAACGTGCCATATGTCTGAAGGAGAAGCCACCATGACATTTCTAGATATTTGGACTTTGTGGCGCTTATCGGTTAAGGGTAGAGGGGTCAAAACGGGCCGGCGGGGCGGGCCAGCCCGTAGCCCACCAATGGAGGCCTGCCCCGCCTCATTGGCGGGCTGTGGGCCCGGCGGGCCAGGCCCGCCCAAAGTGAAAATTAAAATTTAATTTTTTAATTATTATTAATTAATTAAAATTTTATTTTTTAGTAATTATTCCTTAATTTATTATTAAAAACCTTAAAAATTAATTTTTTTAATGTTATTTTATTATTAAAATATATATAAATATATTTTTAATATTAGGCGGGCAGCCCGCGGGCTGGCCCGCCCAGGCCCGCTCACTGGCGGGCCTTAAAAGTGCAGGCCCAACCCGCCCCTTTGGCGGGGCGGGGCGGGCCGGCCCGCGGGCCACGGGCCAAACTGACAGCTCCAGTTAAGGGAGCAATTGTGTCAAGAGTTATGTGTGCGAGGACCAAGTCTTAGTCGGATTATTGTCGTCGATGATGGGATTTGCCCCCAAGGATGGCACTTCGATAGTCCAACTAAGATGAATATAACGGCGCTGAGGAATTGGTTGTTGGAGAATCTAGTTACCGATTTCAGTACGGAGGATTAGCCGAGGAACGAGCGCGTGGATATGCGCTCTTACTAATTGGATGTGTAATATTTCCCGATAATAGAGGTTCATGGGTGAAACTAAATCACCTTCAATTTTTGGAGCATTTTAACGAGGTTCGTAACTACAATTGAGGCATCGCTGTGTTGACATGTTTGTATCAGGAGTTATATGCCGCCACACGTGGTTTTGTATAGAACATTGGCGGATCGCTTCAATTACTGCAGTTATCATGTATCCATTTTATTTCAAATATAATAAAATTTGATGTTTAAAAGTTTTAACTTTGTACTTTTAATTATTTCGGTGTGGGCTTGAATTCATATTTTGCCTTTGAAGCATGTTATTGATGTGATGAATTTCATCTTGATATGCTCAAGACTCTCACATACACTCGGAGTTGTTCCTAGGATATGTGCAGTTGGGATTTACTAAACCATTAGAACATGTATGTGAACAACTCTTTTTGTCCATACGCTTTTGTTTAAAACAACTGACACTCCCCCTCAAAGCTAAAAATCTTTCTTCTGTGCACTCTCTCTTAACTCAGGCATTTTTTAGGTATCACTCCCCCTGAATAGGTACGATATTTCTAGTATCATGCCCCTACTCCTCCTAAATATTTGTTCTCTTTTAGAAATTTGCATATTACTACCTTCAGATCATGCGTCTTTTGTAATTGAAGTAACATTCCCCCTTAGCATTTGCGCCTTTTAAGGATCACATTCCCTTTAATATTTGTGCGTTTTGAGTATCACTCCCCCTTTAACACTTGCGCTTTTCAACTTGAAGTAATACGCTCTCTGAATATTTTGTGCACTATAATCCTATTTGTCACTCTGTCCACTCCCCCTTAATAATATAAAAGAATATTGAAGACCGACTGCCCTTAAATGTATGCGCTATTGATAATAAGTCCGACTCCCGCTAAAAGTTCGACTAAAAAAATGAAGTCTGACTCCCTCGAAATTCATGCGCTTTTGTCATTCAAGTCGGACTTCTAAAAATATAGCTCATCATTTTTTTATTTTATTTTATTATTTTTTATGGCCTTTTCCTTTCCTCTTTTTTCTTATGGCCTTTTTCCCTTTTTTATGACCTTTTTCCCTTTTTTTTATGGCCTTATTGTTTTGTTTTTGTTTTTTTTTTTAAATAAAGAACGAACCAAGACCTGTTGAAGCGCTGTAAAAGTTGTGATAGTCTTGGTTTGTGTGGTTGCTCACGTCCCATACCGATTATGTATGTGGAGCTACCTAATTACTATGCATATCGGGAGGTTATGGTTGCTTGCGTCGCATACCGATCATGTGTGTGAAGTAACCCGAATATCACACATGACCGGACTTTATTGTGGTTGCTCTCGTCTCGTAACGATCATGAGTATGGAGTAACCATCTTCTAATTACTACTCATGATTGGGTTCCTACAACATATTAGCGGGACTTTGATATCCATTTTTGGGCGGATCCTCCCTGATTAGCAAATAACAGGTTAGGCACAAAAGGTTCAAGTATGAAATCATCAGGTAAAGTAGTCTTGGGTACCCATGTTTGTCGATATTTATGTTTAGTTTCTGACATAGGAACCCAAATATGTTTAGGACTACTTATTTTCATTTGTAGCGTAGGAGTTCAAACTTGTTTAACCGTATTTGGATTAGTCATTTCAGATCGGGTGAATGTGTGTCTATTTGTGGTTGAGAATAATTTCTCTTTTGCCAGTCGCATAAGATGTTTTTGCGATTTAAACTTGACATGGTACTTTAAGTAGGACTATGAGCTAATAGCATTAATAGCATCATTGACAGATGAACCGTATTTCCTACACCTTAGACTCACATCATTCACAGTATAATGATTGTTAGAAAATTTATTTCTGTTCAAACAGATTTTAGTTTTAGACTTTTCAACTTTAGATGAGAATGTCAAACAATTGTCTAGATTAGTATTTATTTTCTATTTTTGGAATGACTTTAGAATTTTTCGTAGGAGGAATAGATTTAGAAACATTTCTGTTCATTTTATTAGAGAATGATTTTGTTTATTCTTTCCTACGTTATAGCTTTAGCCATTCTTGTTTTCTTATCCTGGGTAGAAGATTTTTCTTTTAAAGTTTTACTTGATTCAGGATAATATGTTGTAGTTGTGCCTTTCTCTGAGGAATTTTTTAGATAAGATATCTCCTTTAAAACCTTTTCTTTTCCGTTCGAAACCCGTTGTGTTCAGATTTCAGAATAGAATTTAGTTCAGTGATTTTTCGGATTGTTTTTGGAATATAGTAATCTTTAGATTCGAGTTTTATAGAAAGTAAAGAATGTTACTGACTAGGCACAAACACAATTATTTGTTGCTCAGTTTGTCCTTTCTTCGCAAGAAGATCATCTAGTTCTTTAATTATTGAGTATAATTTCTTGCGTTCTTCATAAAGATATTTATTTTGAGCTAGATAGTTTGTATTTTCTTCTTTACAGGCAGATAGACTTTTTGTTAGTTCACGTACGTTCGTTTCAAGCTTGTCTGTAACGTCCCCGTTCCTATTTCCTTTCTATACACACATAAAATTTTTCGCATTTCAAAAACCCTTTACATATCATACGAACGGGTGCGTACATCCTGACGTATCACTTCTACACATATTCTATGTCACATGTAATATACATGTATTCACATATGAAAGTCGATAATGTTTTCTTAAACTGTATGCAGACGATGAACAGAGGGAAGCAGGATAGGAATGTAGCTGGCCGACCTTGAATCCATGTCGTTACGCGGAAGCTTTACTTTACTAAGTTTGCTCGTAATCTACAATCACTGTGAAGACAACAATTCAGAGTATGATCGCAACATGTAAATCTATAAACATAAAGTCCTGAGCATATGAGATTCACATAATCATCATTTTGTCATGTACGCATTTCTATCATATAACCAATTGTTCAATTCATCGAATTCATAACATCGTCTTTTCCATTAAATTCGTGTCATCATCGAATTCGTATCATCATCATTTCCATCGTAATGTCATGCCGTCAAATCATCAAACATATAACAATCGTTCCCATGATTCCTATAACATATGCAATTCTATATGATGATACTCCCGTTATGAACCCGCTCGTCAACGAACTATCGAATATATGTGTGCCCATGCATGGGACTCTGTAGGCATTTCTTTCTTTTGGTGCCTGTACATGACTCTGTCATCCCCCGATTTGTAGGGACGTAACCGTGGCATAATACATCGCATCATCCGAAGCCGTAGCAGTCATAACGGTTTCTCCCTTTTTGTAACATATGAATGCACATGACATATGACATAAAGTCGTACAAATCAAATCAATTCATACACTTCATGTATACCACATAATTCATCGCTTTTCACGTATATCACATATTTTGTCAATCATATTACATATATACAAGGCATATTGTAATAGACATATCACATAACGTATCATATCAATTCATGTAATATTGTGAAATCATCAATCAAACAATTCACATAGGCACATAGGTACACGTTGCCGATCATACTTACAGTTTACGCTTATAATCCGTTCCTTTCAGTCGACCTTGTCCTTGCCTTTTTCGTGATCCCGACCTATAATAATATCGGTCCGAACATCAATATATGATCTATGTACTATTCTATATGCATACTGCGAATGACATGAGTCTGGCTGTTCTTCTTCTTTAATCTCTTATTACTATACTGAGATTATTTATTTCAGATACTTAGTATTTTTCGGTACCTCATCATTTTTGGAACACATATTTTCGGGTACTCAACATTTTCGGGACATATATTCAATAAAATATTCATTCGGGTACCATTCTTATTCAGGTACTTTCGGTCAACATATTTATATTTTATTTACTTTTGGGTAACACTTTTATATTTAACTTATTTTCGGGCAATGTCCTTTATACGACTCTCTTTCGGGTCGTATATAAATTTCGGGTAGCATAGTATATTAAGCCTTTATATTTTCGGGTAATCATACTTCTTTAGACAATCTTTTCGGGTAGCAAATTCCCTTTTCGGATGCTATACATTTTCAAACAATCTTTTAATAATACTTATATCTTTTCGAGTGACAAACATTTTCGGATAACATGTTTATTCGAATAACTTTCGAATAACATGTTTATTCGAATATCCCTGCACCTTTCGGGTACCATCACTATTTAAATAACTTCACATTGTCGGGTGACATGTTTATTCGAATACTTTTTTAATAACATGTTTATTCCAATAGTCTCTGTTTTCAACTTTTCGGGTAGCATTTATATCCGAAAAGTCTTTAAATATCGGATACATACTTATTTGAATATCTATAGATTTTTCCCAGTAACATAATAAAGTCTTTAATAATTCTATATGATCGATAAGAATCATTCCTTCACCTAAACATCATATACTTTATCGAAATCATGCTTTATGAACAAAAATACCTATATTCTTATATTCGATTCTCTAACCCTAAGCTTTATCTTATTCGAAATCTTCTACATATGAAATAAAACATAATTTAAATAAGGGTTTCGGATATATACCTCACTTATGCTCTGGAATTTTCCTTCGTTTGTATACTGGCTGATAATTGGTGAAGATGCTTTGAAATTCTTTAAAAGCTTACTCAAGTTTTTCTTTTGAGAGTGTGAATAATATTTCATTATCATAAGTATTTAAAGTAACAAGTTCGTATGTGCTTAGTAAGCTACTGATTAAATTATGAGGTGTCAGCTTCTCTTACTTTGCTTTTACTTTAGGTTTTCGTTTCTTTTGTATGGTTTTCGAATGATAATTATTTCATGATACCTATTCTTTGATCTTATCCCTTAGTATATATTTTTCGATTGAGTCAACATTCAGATTTTCGAATGATGACTTTTCGGGTATAAACTTTTCGGCGTTTTCCATTTTTCGGGCATATTTCACTTTTCGGTTCAAACATTTTCGGGTATCAACTTTCGCCGTGTTATTTTTCGAGTCCTTTACTTTCAGCGTTTATTACTTTTCGGGCTTGAACGTTTCGGGTGATATAACTTTTCGGGCTCCAATCTTTTCGGATATTAACTTTTGACATTTATCAGTTTTCGCCGCTTTATTTTTCGGCTAAGAACTTTTCGGGTCTTTTACTTTCGGCGTTTCTTTTATTTTCGGGTCTTAAACTTTTCGGGCCCTTACACTTTCTTTTCGATACTTAAAGTTTTATTATCCTTACCAAGTCCTATAACATATACATCACAAAAATCATATAAATGCATGACTTATAGGCTTTCGGTTTCGGTTCCTGACATCCCCCCCCCCCCCCCCCCCCCCCTAAAAATTTCGTCCTCGAAATTCCGTATCTGTATCAGTTAATAACCATGGATATCGCGTCTTCATATTCTCCCTTGTTTCCCATGTAGCTTCACGGATCGAATGACTCTTCCATCGCACCTTTACCATCGGGATTGTTTTATTCCGTAGTTGTTTATCGGCGTATTCAAGAATCTCAGCTGGTTCTTCTACATAATTGAGATTCTCAGAAATTTGAACCGGTTCATCATGTAGGACATGAGAAAGATCCGATCTATATCGTCGTAGCATACTGACGTGAAAAACATTATGTATTTGTGATAATTCTAGAGGTAACGCCAGTCGATACGCCAATGGTCCGATTCTTTCAAGTATCTCATATGGTCCAATATAACGCGGGCTCAATTTTCCTTTTCTTCCAAATCGTAATACGCCTTTCAATGGAGATACACGAAGAAATATTTTTTCTCCAATTGCGTATTCCATTTCTCGTCGATGTCGATCAATATAGCTCTTTTGTCGATCTTGGGCTGCTTTAAGTCGACTCTTGACTATTTTTATCTTTTCCATCGTGTCCTGAATTAAGTCTGGCCCCTCTAATATTTGTTCACCTTCCACATCCCAACAGATCGGGTTTCGACATTTTCGACCATATAAGGCTTCGTACGGTGCCATTCCAATACTAGAATAGTATTGGTTATTATAGGCAAATTCCATTAATGCAACGTAGTCATCCCATGATCCTTTGAGTTCAATTACGCATGCTCAAAGCATATCTTCCAAGGTCTGTATCGTCCTTTCTGATTGTCCATCAGTTTGCGGATGAAACGCCGTACTAAAATGCAATTTAGTCCCGAGCGCTTCCTGTAGACTTCCCCAAAATCTTGAAGTAAACCGGGGATCACGGTCAGATACAATGGATTCAGGTACTCCATGCAATCTAACAATCTCGTTGGCATATCTTCTCGCCAGGTATTCTAAGGTAGAACCCCATCGAAATGGCAAGAAATGAGCAGATTTAGTAAGTCTATCGACAATTACCCAAACATCGTCATTTTTCTTTGCCGTCGCCGGAAGACCATAAAGAAAGTCCATTGTTATGCGCTCCCATTTCCAAATTGGTATGGGTAAAGGACGTAATTTACCCACAGGTGCTTGATGTTCAGCTTTAATCTGTTGACACGTTAAACATTTCAAAACATATTATGCCACGTCTTTCTTCATTCTCGGCCACCAATAATGTACTCTAAGAGTCTGGTACATTTTGGTACTGCCCGGATGCATAGCATAAGGGGCTGTATGTGCTTCTTTCATTATTTCCTTTCGCAGATTGCCAACCTTTGGAACACATAACATGTTATTAAGCATCAGGCAACCTTCGTTGTTAATACAAAAAGATATTGTTTTCCCCTGTTTCACCTTTTCAGCGATAGAGTTCAACTTTTCATCCAACTCTTGAGCCTGTTTAATTTTATCAATCAATGTCGGATGAATCGTTAATGACGCATATAAAACGCCAATCTCATCCACCTCCATTTCGATATCCATTTTTCTTAGTTCGATTAAATCTGAAAACGAGCATGGCGATAGATAAGAAAGAGTACCATAAGACTTTCGACTCAATGCATCAGCAACCACATTTGCCTTCCCTGGATGGTACTCAATGGTGCAATCATAATCCTTTAATAACTCTATCCATCGTCGTTGCCTCATGTTTAACTCGTTTTGACTCAACAGATATTTCAGACTCTTGTGATCCGTAAATATTTGGAATGTTGCGCAATACAAGTAGTGTCGCCATATTTTCAAAGCAAACACTACTGCAGCCAATTCCAAATCATGCGTAGGATATGAAGTCTCGTATGGCTTTAACTGTCGAGACGCATATGCAACCACTTTTCCGTGCTGCATTAAAACACATCCCAATCCTTGATATGATGCGTCACTGTAGATAATAAAACCTCCAGTACCTGATGGAATAGTCAATACCGGAGCCGTAGTCAGTCGTTTCTTTAGTTCATCAAAACTTTTTTGACATTCTTCTGTCCAGTTATATGCAGCACCTTTGCGTAACAATTTCGTCATAGGAGTTGCTATCAAAGAAAATTTCTCGACAAATCGCCGATAATATCCGGCTAAGCCGAGAAAACTTCGTACTTCTGTAATATTTTTGGGAATTTCCCATTTGATTACTGCTTCAATCTTTTGAGGATCAACTTGAATTCCGTTGGCCGATACCACATGTCCCAAAAATATTACCCGATCCAACCAAAATTCACATTTAGAAAGTTTAGCATATAATTTCCTTTCCTGTAAAGTCTGAAGCACGATTCTCAAATGTTGTTCGTGCTCTTTCATCGACTTCGAATACACCAGGATATCGTCGATGAAAACTATCACAAATTGATCCAAATATGGTCGGAAGACATCATTCATCAATGCCATAAAGACTGCTGGAGCATTTGTCAGTCCAAAAGGCATGACCAAAAATTCATAATGACCATATCTGGTTCGGAAAGCCGTCTTTGGAATATCACCTTCTGAAATTTTCAGCTGATGATATCCCGAACTTAAGTCGATCTTTGAAAAGACCTTTGATCCTTGCAGTTGATCAAACAAATCGTCGATTCGAGGTAACGGATATTTATTCTTTACCGTTACCTTGTTCAGTTGACGGTAGTCAATACACAGTCTAAACGTACCGTCTTTCTTCTTAACAAATAGCACAGGTGCTCCCCAAGGCGATACGCTCGGTCGTATATATCCTTTGTCAATTAGTTCCTTCAACTGTACCTTCAATTCATTTAATTCGATCGGTGCCATTCGATACGGCGAAATAGAAATCGGCGTTGTGCCTGGTTGAAGTTCAATGGTGAATTCCGTGTCTCGATCCGGAGGTAATCCAGGCAATTCATCGGGAAAAACATCTGGATATTCACTAATCACTGGAATATTTCCCACCTTCAATTCGCATAATCGGGTATCTATAGCATAAGTCAAATAACCTTCATACCCTTTATTCATCATTTTAGAGGCTGTCAAGCTCGATATTTGATATGCTGTCCGGACACTCTTTTCTCCTTTGAATACTATATGAGATTGATCTGAAGGGGAAACTTCAATCTCCTTTAGAAAGCAATCAAGTTTTGCCCGATATCTTGACAACCAGTCCATGCCCAATATTATGTCGAAATCCATTAGGGCAATAACTAATAAGGTTGCCCGCATCTCTACTCCTTCAACGAGAACTTTACATTCTGTGTATACCATGTTTACTATAACTACTTCCCCCGTCGGAAGTCGAACATATAGATCATACCCAAGGGGTTTGGGTCTATCAGGTAATAATGATGCAAATGTTCGTGAAATGAATGAATGTGTTGCGCCTGGATCAAATAGAGCATATGCATCAATATCATAGATAGATATTTTACCCGTGATTATCTGGGGTTCTTCTCTAGCTTCTTCCCGAGTCATTGTAAAGATCCGAGCCTGCGCTGATGGTCTGCCTTCTGTTCCCCTTCCCGTATTGGTACCATATTGTCCTCGTCCTCTTCCTCTTCCACGGTTTGGGGAAGTCCCACTAACTCTAGATTGCTCGACAGTGGGCTCCTCTCGCATTGCTTGGCAATTTCTAGCGAAATGCCCTGGTTGCCCACATCTAAAACATTCTCCCGTGAGACATCTACAAACACCCCTGTGATTCTTTCCGCAGTGTGCACATGCCGGTATCTGTTGAGAAATTTCGGTACTTCGACCGGCTGGTCTTGTTTCACCCACATTACTTCTTGTGGGACCACCTTGTATATTTGTCGGTTTAGGCGCATTATAAGTTTTCTTCATTTTTCCGCTAGATGATTCCTCACTTTGTCTTCTTTTAGTACTTTGAAAATTTCGGGATTCCATCTCCAATCTTTCGGCGCGTATCACTGCCGCTCTCAACTTTCCATACGATTCCATATCTGAAGGAGTAATGCGATTTCGAATCGTATATCGAAGTCCTGCCTCAAACCTTCGACATTTATTTCTTTCACTGGCGACCATATGAGAGGCGTAGTGAGATAACTGGTTAAACATCACTTCATATTCAGCCACCGATTTGTTCCCTTGTTTAAGCTCAAGGAACTCCTTCTCCTTTTGATCTTTATAGACTTCGGGCATGTAGGTGTCATTAAATTCTCTCAGAAAATCTTCCCAAGTCAATACTGGTGGTTGAATCATACTATTCGGGACAGTTTCCCACCATTCATACGCATGCCCTTGTAAGAGTGACACCGCATAGTCAAACTTTTCCTCCGGCGTACATTGCATCATATTCAACACTCTTTCGGTTCTCTTCAACCATGTCTCCGCCTCAGCGGGATTTGTCGTACCCATAAAATCTATAGCACCCATCTTTCTTAACTTATCATATCGTCGTTCACGGGGGATTGTCAGGGGGTTTTCATGCTCACATTGCATAAGCGTATGAGATGAATGTGATTCTGGTACGGCCGTTCTTCCTCCTCCCTCTATCGTAGGTTCATCGTGTTCTATATGCATGAGTTCATTCGTTGCCCTTTGCCTAAATATGCAAAAAGATTTTTAGGGCAACTCACAAAATCACATATAACATGCAAGTGTCTACAGAACCTAAAACCTAGGCTCTGATACCATAACACTGTAACGTCCCCGTTCCTATTTCCTTTCTATACACACATAAAATTTTTCGCATTTCAAAAACTCTTTACATATCATACGAACGGGTGCGTACATCCTGACGTGTCACTTCTACACATATTCTATGTCACATGTAATATACATGTATTCACATATGAAAGTCGATAATGTTTTCTTAAACTGTATGCAGACGATGAACAGAGGGAAGCAGGATAGGAATGTAGCTGGCCGACCTTGAATCCATGTCGTTACGCGGAAGCTTTACTTTACTAAGTTTGCTCGTAATCTACAATCACTGTGAAGACAACAATTCAGAGTATGATCGCAACATGTAAATCTATAAACATAAAGTCCTGAGCATATGAGATTCACATAATCATCATTTTGTCATGTACGCATTTCTATCATATAACCAATTGTTCAATTCATCGAATTCATAACATCGTCTTTTCCATTAAATTCGTGTCATCATCGAATTCGTATCATCATCATTTCCATCGTAATGTCATGCCGTCAAATCATCAAACATATAACAATCGTTCCCATGGTTCCTATAACATATGCAATTCTATATGATGATACTCCCGTTATGAAGCCGCTCGTCAACGAACTATCGAATATATGTGTGCCCATGCATGGGACTCTGTATGCATTTCTTTCTTTTGGTGCCTGTACAGGACTCTGTCATCCCCCGATTTGTAGGGACGTAACCGTGGCATAATACATCGCATCATCCGAAGCCGTAGCAGTCATAACGGTTTCTCCCTTTTTGTAACATATGAATGCACATGACATATGACATAAAGTCGTACAAATCAAATCAATTCATACAGTTCATGTATACCACATAATTCATCGCTTTTCACGTATATCACATATTTTGTCAATCATATTACATATACACAAGGCATATTGTAATAGACGTATCACATAACGTATCATATCAATTCATGTAATATTGTGAAATCATCAATCAAACAATTCACATAGGCACATAGGTACACGTTGCCGATCATACTCACAGTTTACGCTTATAATCCGTTCCTTTCAGTCGACCTTATCCTTGCCTTTTTCGTGATCCCGACCTATAATAATATCGGTCCGAACATCAATATATGATCTATGTACTATTCTATATGCATACTGTGAATGACATGAGTCTGGTTGTTCTTCTTCTTTAATCTCTTATTACTATACTGAGATTATTTATTTCAGATACTTAGTATTTTTCGGTACCTCATCATTTTCGGAACACATATTTTCGGGTACTCAACATTTTCGGGACATATATTCAATAAAATATTCATTCGGGTACCATTCTTATTCAGGTACTTTCGGTCAACATATTTATATTTTATTTACTTTCGGGTAACACTTTTATATTTAACTTATTTTCGGGCAATGTCCTTTATACGACTCTCTTTCGGGTCGTATATAAATTTCGGGTAGCATAGTATATTCAGCCTTTATATTTTCGGGTAATCATACTTCTTTAGACAATCTTTTCGGGTAGCAAATACCCTTTTCGGATGCTATACATTTTCGAACAATCTTTTAATAATACTTATATCTTTTCAAGTGACAAATATTTTCGGATAACATGTTTATTCGAATAACTTTCGAATAACATGTTTATTCGAATATCCCTGCACCTTTCGGGTACCATCACTTTTTAAATAACTTCACATTGTCGGGTGACATGTTTATTCGAATACTTTTTTAATAACATATTTATTCGAATAGTCTCTGTTTTCAACTTTTCGGGTAGCATTTATATCCGAAAAGTCTTTAAATATCGGATACATACTTATTTGAATATCTATAGATTTTTTCCAGTAACATAATAAAGTCTTTAATAATTCTATATGATCGATAAGAATCATTCCTTCACCTAAACATCATATACTTTATCGAAATCATGCTTTATGAACGAAAATACCTATATTCTTATATTCGATTCTCTAACCCTAAGCTTTATCTTATTCGAAATCTTCTACATATGAAATAAAACATAATTTAAATAAGGGTTTCGGATATATACCTCACTTATGCTCTGGATTTTTCCTTCGTTTGTATACTGGCTGATAATTGGTGAAGATGCTTTGAAATTCTTTAAAAGCTTACTCAAGTTTTTCTTTTGAGAGTGTGAATAATATTTCATTATCATAAGTATTTAAAG
Source organism: Lindernia subracemosa (assembly GCA_028392965.1). Lineage (NCBI taxonomy): Eukaryota > Viridiplantae > Streptophyta > Magnoliopsida > Lamiales > Linderniaceae > Vandellia > Vandellia subracemosa. Next base: position 838,966 of record JAQPCC010000030.1, read on the forward strand.
TAACAAGTTCGTATGTGCTTAGTAAGCTACTGATTAAATTATGAGGTGTCGGCTTCTCTTACTTTGCTTTTACTTTAGGTTTTCGTTTCTTTTGTATGGTTTTCGAATGATAATTATTTCATGATACCTATTCTTTGACCTTATCCCTTAGTATATATTTTTCGATTGAGTCAACATTCAGATTTTCGAATGATGGCTTTCGGGTATAAACTTTTCGGCGTTTTCCATTTTTCGGGCATATTTCACTTTTCGGTTCAAACATTTTCGGGTATCAACTTTCGCCGTGTTATTTTTCGAGTCCTTTACTTTCAGCGTTTATTACTTTTCGGGCTTGAACTTTTCGGGTGATATAACTTTTCGGGCTCCAATCTTTTCGGATATTAACTTTTGACATTTATCAGTTTTCGCCGCTTTATTTTTCGGCTAAGAACTTTTCGGGTCTTTTACTTTCGGCGTTTCTTTTATTTTCGGGTCTTAAACTTTTCGGGCCCTTACACTTTCTTTTCGATACTTAAAGTTTTTGGTACTTATGTTTTCGGTACCTATTATTTCCATTTATGAGTACGAAAATAATTCTATTATCCTTACCAAGTCCTATAACACATATACATCACATAAAATCATATAAATGCATGACTTATAGGCTTTCGGTTTCGGTTCCTGACATTGTCTGCCTTGGATTCGAGACTAAATATTTTATCTAGTGCATTTGTTAAATGACATTGAAGACTAGCTTTCATTTCTAAATGTTTTCTCAAAACACACTCGTTATTAGCTAACATGTCTTCTAATTCTTGGTTTTGCGTTCATATAGACCTGGCCCGGGAACCGGCATGCGGCCCATTTGGCCAGGATTACGTTTATTTCACATAGATGAATCCATTTTTAACGTTTCAGTTCATAACCAAGTTCAGTTAACAGATTTTAATTGGTATATAATGTTGGATGTGTTGATCGTTGACGTGTTGTTTGAATTGATTAATTCGCAAAAATATTGGTTCAAAATGTTTTGGTTTGCAAAAATATTTTCGGACCGAGAAATATTCGTACCGAAAAGTTTTGGACCGAAAAGTTAAGTACCGACAATTTTTAGACTTTAAAGTTTGAGTACCGAAAACTTTTTCAAATTGATATTGAGTGAAAACATTTTATAATTGAAGGACCGAAAACTTTTAATATTATTTTATATAATGGATCGCAAACTATTGATTATCGAAAAGTTAAAGTATCGAAAAGTTTTTATTATTATTTTAAAGGACCCTAAAACTTTTCGAAGTACGGAAAACTTTTGTACGGCGCAGTTTGTATCGAAAATTTAATATTATTTTTTAAGAGAACCGAATACTTATATATATGTGTATACATAGGACCGAAAACATTTTTATTATTATATAGAACCGGAAAGCTGTTGAAGAAAGTCAAAATTATATTAATTTTTTATTTTATTGATTATTATTTTATTTATTTATTTATTTATTTTTTAGTAGTATCGAGAACCTTTTTTTTTTAATCAGTATCGCAAACCTTTTAGGATATTTGTTTTTGTTATTTCATCGAAAACCTCCTTAGATTAGAGTGCTTTTTGGGCCAATTTCGTTTTAGTCCCAATCGAAGTTTAAACTTCCTGTTCAGTATCATTCGAATTATTTTTTCCTGTTCAGTACCCATCTGTGGAAAGTTGTGTGTTTAATACCCCCAAACAGTGAAACGACGAAAATAATATTTCTTCACAACAAAACTGGACATAATGATAACAGTTGGTATAATATTCAATTCTGTTGATATAATAACGACAACAGTTGGTATAATGTCCAGTTTTGTTTGTATAAAATTATAATAACATTATTTATTGGTATAATAACAATAACAATTGGTATAATAGCGACAACAATTGGTATAATGTCAAGTTTTATTTGTAAAAATTAGAATAACGCTATTTGTTGGTATAATAGTGATAACAGTTGGTATAATAATGACAACAGTTGGTATAATTTTCAGTTTTATTGATATAAAATTAGAATAATGTTATTTATTGATATAATAGTGTTAATATTTGGTATAATAGCGATAGCAGTTGGTATAAAATTCATTCTATTGGTATAATAGTGTTAATAGCTGGTATAATAGAGACAATAGTTGATATGATGTCCAGTTTTGTTGGTACTAAACCTGTAAAGTAAGGTTATTTTTGTCTTTTCAACATTGAAAAGACCATTTTAGGTAGTGAACAGGAAGAAATTCGCCAAATGGTACTGAACAGGAAGAAATAATTGAAGTGGTATTTAAGAGGAATTTGAAACTTCGATCGGGACTGAAACGGAATTTGTCCTTTTTTTAATGTATCTGAACCGCAATCTGTAGATTATATAATAGACCCGTAAGCCTTTTATTAGTGGATGTAGTAAACTTCTTTTAGAGTGTATCACAAACTTGTGTATATCGAAAACTTGGTTTGTATCGCAAAAGCTTTACTGAACGGAAAACTTCACCTAAGAACAGAATTTGCAATTTTTATTTTTATTTTTTTTTTTAGATTTTGAGCACGAAGCACTTACACTCAAAATTAAAAACAAAATATCAATAGAATAGTATCGAGTCTAATGTTAAAACATTCGATTAAACAGATCAAATTTTGAGGTTTTCACAAGAACACTTTGAAAGACCAAAAAGTACTGTTCGATAAGAAAATCAGATTTCAAAAATCGATTAAGCTCAATATTGATAGTGATTTCAGCTCAAATCGATCAATCCAAACACTTTGTGGCTCTGGTACCACTTGTTGGTCCCCAAAATTTCACATCCAACATATAACCTAGCATACAGTTGAAAAACACATTGAGCAATTAGAGAGATTACGAATTGGCTTTTTAAAATTGCGTACGCAGAAGCTTGAGGATTAACTCTTAATCAATCTTTTATTAAATCCAAAGCTTCTCTTTACAATCAAGCTTACAATCTCTCAACTATGAAGCCCTAGATCTAATGATGGAGAGAGTTATTCTAGCGAGAGAAAGCTTCTAACTCAAGTGTTGTCTTTTCTACACACATTATCCCTAATATATACCAAAGCATACTTTTTTAGATTTACAATATAGTCCCTAACCATACATAATGTATAATTAGGTCCCTAGACAAAGATAACACTATTATTGAACACAATAAAATGTTCCAACAGACGACAATATGCTAACCGACGCTGACCATCGATGCCGACCGCCGCCGACAACACGTCGGCCGCCAATGTCGAACTTATTACGTGCTAGGCTAGACTTTGGATTTCAAAAACGGACCATTTCTCATCGAATTTCTAATTCAACAAAAAACAAACATTTAAATTATCCTCGAATTTGAATGGAATTGAAATCGAAATACGTTCAATTTCCAAACGGGTGATTTGGAGAAATTCCGAATATCCAAACGAAGCATTAATAAAAAATTGAGGAAGCTTATAAAATATCCTTTTTATTGAGATACCTTGCCTAAAAAGGAACATGGTTTATTCTATTATGCACACTTGGGTATAACTCAACTCTATTTAAAATTTTACATCTGGTATAATGCATAAAATCTAACGGAATTGTTGGTGTACCAACATGGATATGATATGTGTAAGAGTATCACATGTTAAAATTTGAGAGGACTTGAATTATACCCAATTGGGTATGCGAGATAAATCCTATGAACATTATAATTAATAGTGTTTCTCAGCCGATCAACAAAAACATATAATTTGTAGTGTTTTACCTATACAAATAAAACATAATTTGTAAGGTGTTTATAATTCAACACCAAAAACTGAAGAAACATAGCCTAAGGGATCCAATTGAATAACAAATATCTATCAATTATGGGTGTTCAAATGGGTGATTTTCGGTTTTTCGGGTTATTCGGTTTGGGTAATTCAGTTTTTGACATGTTGGTACAGCCGCCCGCAAACCGAACCAAAAAGCACAAAACTAAACCAAATCATACCCAAATAACTTTCGAGTTAATCGGTTTGGTTTGGTTAAACCGAAATTTCAAAAGCACATCAAATTCATAGTAGAATCGAGCATCAAACAACTCCAAATACACAATAGATATCTAAATGGAGCATTAAGTACCCCAAATACACGATAGATATCTAAACAACATACCAATATTCCATGCTAGAGAGTATTGAGCCGTGTGTGCGAGGGAGAGAAGAGAAACGATGAGCTGACGAATGAGAAGATGCAAGAGACAGAGTGTGGGCAAGAGAGAAAGGTTTGCTTGGCCGATGGTATCAATTCTTTACTCTTCATATCATATATAAATATATTTTAAGTATAATTAAAAAAATCTTATTCGGGTTTCGAGTGGGCCCCGAAGTTTTTTACCCCACCTGATACCCGAACCATTCTCCCATTTAATAATTCGAATGATCAAATTAACCACCCATTTACCCGACTAACCGAATCGAATACGCCAAATTCAAATTGGTTCGGACAGGTTAATCGAATAACCCAAATAATGAACACCCTTATCAATAATAAATAAGTATTGGGAGGGAAGCGTACACTACTGGACTACTAGTTATCAACAAACAAGCAAATAAAAAAAAAAAAAAAATAGAAGAGGGCTTTATGCGGCCGTCTTTTGAAACTTCGCAATGAAAAGAAAGGAAAGAAAAAAAAAATTCACTGTTGGCTAACCATAGTTTGAGGGGTTATTATCATTCACTATTTTTCTTTTTTTCCTTCAAAATCCCCAAATAATATTGCGTCCATATAAAAAAGAGTTGAACTACAAAATATTAGTTCCATGAAAGAATCATTGTTCAGGAGGAGGAAAGGAACCGAAAATCAAGATACGTTTGACGAGCTAGCGTTGAATCTTTGACCAGACATAAATATATAAATACATATATTCATATATATATTAATTTAAAATGAAATGCATATTTCTGGCGTTATCACAAGTTGCCACGTGAGGGAATACATTATACACGGCCCATTTCCGAGCATTATTAAATCCAAGAATATTCAAAGACTGCCACCTATAATACAATATATTAAATATCTTTTCTTCATTTTGGGCAGTCTATTTTGACTACAAAAATAAATTAAAACTAAAATCAATCTTTTCCACTTCTATTCTATTTCAAAGCCATGTGTTCTTTTCATTCCCTAATACATTTTTTTTCTTTTCAAAGGCCTCACCTCAATCGATAAGCACAACGTAAAAATAATTTTATTTTTTTAAATACATATTTTATTTCTTAAAAGAAGACAAATAAATTCAACTATATTTTAATCCCATCAAAGCATCCTTTGCCGTGCAAACTTCCTCTCCTTTCTCCAATTCTTTCCTTGAGAAATATCCTCTCATCAGATTTTTTTTTAACAGAATTTAATGTGCTGAAAGCAAGAATCATTGCATCATCGTTTCTGACAGTTTTTTTCATCAAGAACAAAGTTGGAATTTTTTTCAGATTGAGCATAGAAATATAATATTTCCACGATGATGGAAGTTCTATCATATTCTCCACCTCTCGCCGTTCTCCGTCGCCGTCCTCAAAGATGCGTTGCGATCTCCCCAAGTTACCTTTTGGCTTCCCAGCAAATCCCCACCACGTCGTCGTCGTCGTCGTCCTACCTCGGGACCTCACGCGCCAACTTCCCTGTGCAGCTCAAGACCCTGGTCAAAGGCCCAAACCACAGGAGACGGGCGCGGCGAGCGTTCTACGTCGTCTCCGGCATCTTCGAGCGATTCACCGAGCGATCGATCAAAGCCGTAATGCTATCCCAGAGAGAGGCGAAAGCCTTGGGTCAGGACTCGGTCTCGACGCAGCATTTGTTGCTGGGCCTCGTCGCCGAGGATCGTGGCTCCGGCGGATTCTTGGGCTCTGGAATTACGATTGACAACGCGAGGGAGGCCGTGAAGAGCTTGTGGAGCGAAGAAAGCGGTGATTTTGGCGTTGTTGGGGCGAACAGTGAGGTTTCAGCTTCGGACGTGGCTTTTGCGCCGGAGACCAAGACAGTTTTCGAGGCGGCGGTGGAGTATTCGAGGACCGCCGGGTATAATTATATAGCTCCCGAGCATATTGCCATTGGGTTGTTCACGGCTGACAATGGAAGTGCCAATCGCGTCCTAAAAAGGTATTCCCTTTCGCTTTCTTATTGTTTTCTTGGTTCTTTTGAATCATTGTTAGGCATTAATGGATTTTATTTCCCTATTGTGTGTGTGTTTGTGTGTTTAGTTGGTTAGAAAACCGAAAAACCCGAACAACAACGACCTCCACATTGTCAATGTTTATGGCAGTTGATTAGTTATTTAAAAGCATTACCATATATTGTTTCTAATTTCAGATTAGGGGTGAATATGAACCATTTGACTGCTGTGGCCGTCTCGAGACTTCAAGGAGAGCTCGCGAAAGAAGGCAGAGAACCGCCTTCGACCGCTCTCAAGAGGTCAAGGGAGAATTTCATTCCCGAGAAAGTCACTCAAACTAGATCCCCAGAAAAGGCGAGAGGTATTTACTTACCGATGTTGCTTATCAGTTCTCTTTTCTTGAATTAGAAGAAAAATTCAAGTAATGGAACTTGAAATGATGCTTGGCAGACAAAAAAGCCCTCGACATGTTCTGTGTGGATCTCACTGCCCGTGCAAGCAGCGGGTTGATCGATCCCGTTATTGGCCGTGACACCGAAGTGGAGAGAGTCGTTCAAATTCTTTGCCGGAGAACCAAAAGTAATCCGATTCTTCTCGGTGAAGCTGGGGTTGGGAAGACCGCCATTGCTGAAGGATTAGCTAAAAAGATTGCTGATGGAAACATACCATACTTTCTCATGGTGAGTTATGCGTTCTTTCTTTCTTTCTTTTTTTTTTTTTTATTTTTTTATTTTTGGCTATGCGATTGTGAGTTGGATATTTTTGTTCATCACGTTATGTTCGTCTTAATGTTTCAATTGTGCAGAAAAAACGCATTTTGGCATTAGACATAGGACTGCTGCTTGCAGGTGCTAAGGAGAGGGGTGAGTTGGAAGGCCGTGTTTCCACCTTAATAAAGGAGATTAAGAAATCAGGTGGGCTTTCGAGTGCGTTCAATATATCTATGGACTATTATGATCGTCATGCTAAGCTTTACGAGGTTACATTTCTCAGGAGATGTGATTCTCTTCATTGACGAGGTCCACACGCTCATTGGCTCGGGAACAGTTGGACGGGGAAATAAGGGTTCAGGCCTCGATATAGCCAATCTGTTGAAGCCAGCACTTGGCCGAAGTGAACTGCAGGTTCGAAAACTTGTTTATGCTGTTGTTCGTCTTCTTTCTTGAGCGTGAATGATTCTAATCTAACCATTTTACTGTTATGCCTTTATTTCATTGCAGTGTGTCGCGGCTACAACCATGGATGAATATAGGTTGCATTTTGAGAAGGATAAAGCACTGGCTCGAAGATTCCAACCTGTTCTGATCGATGAACCAAGCGAGGTAATAACCTATAGAACCGTAGATAACTTTCATCCTTTGCCTATCCTTAATTCGTCCGAACAATTTTTATTTTTTTTATTTTTCAGGAAGATGCTGTTAACATATTGTTGGGCTTACGTGAAACATACGAGTCCCATCATAGATGCGTCTACACGTTGGAAGCCATCAATGCTGCTGTTCATCTGTCAGCTAGGTACATTCCCGATAGACATCTTCCTGATAAAGCCATTGACCTCATAGACGAGGCTGGAAGTAGAGCTCGTATGGAGGCATGTAAGATGAGAAAGGAAAAACAAACTCTAGTACTTTCGAAGTCGCCTAGTGACTATTGGCAAGAAATTAGATCTGTGCAAGCCATGCATGTAAGATATTCTTCCCGTTCTCGCCAAAGTATCATTTTCATTGCCACGGTTCATGTCTGATAATTGACTTAATCCATTCCATTCTGTGATATGAGCAGTCTCTGGCAACTAAATTATCTGAAAACGACATTTCGGAGGCCGAATACGATAGAAAACCCAATCTAGATCCTTCTGTTGCATCCTCGTTCTCAGACGATGAGTATGTACCTCGCATTTTAGCATTACAATGATTTACATTTATTGAAGTTGAATGATGATTCAGGCCGAATATTATTCTCTTACAATGCCCAGGGCGTCAGTTGTTGGGCCCGAAGATATAGCTGCTGTTGCCTCCTTATGGTCGGGGATCCCTGTAAAGAAGCTTACGGCTGATGAAAGGATGCTTCTGCTGGGTCTCGAAGAGCAGCTCAGAAAACGAGTGGTGGGTCAAGACGAGGCAGTAGCTGCCATTTCACGAGCAGTAAAGAGGTCCCGCGTTGGCTTGAAGGACCCAGATAGGCCCATCGCAGCTATGCTCTTCTGTGGGCCCACTGGCGTCGGGAAAACCGAACTGACCAAAGCACTGGCGGCTAGTTACTTCGGTTCGGTAAGAATCGTGAAACGCTACTACCCCTTTAAAGTAGTTTAAAATATTTTTACATCTTGAAAGAAAAAAAAAAAAAAAGCTGTCTGTTTTATTTACAAGATTATTGTTACTTTACGTGCAGGAATCAGCGATGCTAAGATTAGATATGAGCGAGTACATGGAGCGCCATACAATAAGCAAATTAATAGGATCTCCGCCGGGCTACGTGGGCTATGGAGAAGGAGGTACTCTTACAGAAGCCATCAGAAAGAAGCCTTTCACACTTGTGCTCTTGGACGAAATCGAAAAGGCTCATCCAGACGTATTCAACATTCTCCTACAGTTGTTTGAGGATGGTCACCTAACGGATTCTCAGGTTTTTCTCTTACTTTCATCATAGAATATTACTGCCTCAGCTGCATAGAACCGACGGTCGGATGCTCAATTTTTTGTCTTAATAGGGAAGAAGAGTCTCGTTCAAGAACGCATTGATAGTCATGACCTCCAACATTGGATCTGCTGCCATAGCCAAGGGACGGCAAAATGCCTTTGGTTTCTTCTCCGCCGAAGATGACTCTTTGTCTTCGTATTCTGGAATGAAGTCTTTGTTGATGGAAGAGCTTAAGGGCTACTTTCGTCCCGAGCTGCTGAACCGACTCGATGAAGTGGTGGTTTTCCGTCCTCTTGAGAAACCTCAGGTCCCATCTCTCTCACTCTCTCTCCTATGAATTATACTTTTGACACAAAAATCTCTCTACTTTCATCAAATCAGATGCTTGAAATATTGGATATAATGCTGGGTGAGGTGAAAGAGCGGCTGATGAATAAGGGAATAGGGTTGGAAGTATCAGAGGCAGTGATGGAGTTGATATGCCAGCAAGGGTATGATAGGAGCTACGGTGCGCGCCCTCTGAGACGAGCAGTGATGCATATCATCGAAGATCTAGTGAGTGAATCCCTACTCGCTGGGAATCATAATCCCGACGATAGTGACGTTGCCCTAATCGATTTGGACGAGACTGGGAATCCCGTCGTTACTTATCATCGGTCGAAAGAGACGATCCAATTATCTGATGCTGCAACATCCAATTTATAACGAACTCCCAACATACGAGCACATAGGAAATGGAACTGATTATTTGTTGTATGTACTAACTACTACAGTATATAAGATGCAATGAAAGAATTGGGCTTTTTTTTTTGTTTTTTTTTTTCAAAAAATATTTCACAACAATGCCTTTTTCTGAATCGATTTCAAAAATAGGTTAACGTGTCACATGGAGTAAGGCGTTCGGAAAGCGCCACACCGATTTTCAGTCGTGCTCTAATTATCGTCTTTTTTCTTCATTCCTTTCTTTTTCTTCCACCTTCCTCCTTGCGTTCATTAACAATTTCCGACTGTCCGTGACCCCAAATTCCGTTGTTCGTAGTTGGTAATCGCAATCCTCAATCCCAATTATCAAGGTATGTTAATTCAGTAATTTTTTTTTTTTGTTTTCTAGTTCAAGGCACGTCCCCGTCGGTGATTTAGAGTGGGACACGCGCGAGATTTCCGTTAAAATTGATGTTAATTGTGACAAAATGATGAAATTGCTCCAAAATCGACAACACTAGGAATTAAGTTGATTCAAGTGAAACAATGAGGACAAAATTGGTTCAAATGGTAAATATTTGAGATCATTTTGAATCGTCTGGCAATTAGTATTAGATACAAGAAGGGGATGCCTTTTCAAACTACTTTCATTTTTTTTGTTATGATTCTTGTAGATTTAAAAGCTTCTTGTTTTTTCTTTAATACCAATGTACACTTTCTAACCATAAGACACATTTAATTGATGTAAATATATTTATTGGGTTGAAATCGTGGGAACAACGATTAAATTTAAATAGCAAACGGAAACGAACAAACAAATTTTAATTAGAAAACACAAAATGGGAAGAAAAAAAAAAACCACGGAATCGATCTTCGATCCAAGGAAACAGTTCACTATATAGAGATTAATCGATACGATGATGAAACTTCTCTAGAAACATCACGAAGTAATCAACAACCCAATTAAACAACTGAAAACTACATTAATAAGATGAGCACAAAAAATAATGTTAAGTTACAAACTAAAAAAAAATCTCTTTTAGTTACAAAAAACTCGAAGTACATAAAGATCTAAGCAGTTTGGCAATAGGATCAACAATCTGAATCGGTAAACATGTAGGCCACGTTGAGAGTTAGTTGAGACCAGTCTTCTTCCGAAATTCAACAAAATCTGACTACCATAAGAGATTAGATTTGATCCGACCATTTTCATCTCAATGTTCAAAGTAAAGAATAATTTCTCTTTCTCCCATTCTCTCTCCGTTGCCTCTCCTCCTTTTTTTTTGTGTCTAATTGAGGTTTTTTCTTTTTATTAATTATTTGGTGCCCATCTTTAGCCCAAGAAGATAGGCATGGCCCAATAAAACTCACCCTCTGTCTAAACTAGAGCATTGGTGGGCTGTAGATATAGCATGCTCGCTTTTCACTAAATGTGGGTATCGGGCCGGCCAGTTCCCGTTTCGGACCGGTTCCGCCGGTTTCGGTTCCAGCGGGATATCAGTTCCGATTCTCGAGCTATTTTCGGGGAATCGGTACGGAAACCGTCGGTTCCTACCGGTTCCGGACCGGTTCGACCCATTAATTTTTTTTTGAAGTTTAAAAGTAGTGAAAAAAAAGTTAAAAAAATATGTAAAATAATCTCAAAATTTTATTATAAGAGAAAAAAAAAACTTAAAAAGTTATAATAAAAAATACATAAAAAATAAAAAAAATCACATGAAAAACTACAATTCTAATTCCCTATTAATCAATACTGTCGACTTTGCTTCTTCGTCGAATGAGTCGCTTAACGTTTGGAATTCGTCGATAGCATTTTCCCTCCGATTGTTCGATTCGGCCGTAAACCAATTCTTTAATAGTGTTAGCATCGCAGGAGGTTCCGGTTTAAGGCTCATTCGTCGATTTCCAATAATTCGACCGGAGCGGACTTCGAAGCGACATTTTACGCTTTGGACGGCTAGAAGATCCCGTGCGATCTTCGACAACATTGGGTAAAGCGTTGCCTTCGCTTTCCACCACTCCAAAACATTAAAGTCTTGTGGTGTCTGGATGCTATAACACAAAAAGAGTTGAAGCTCATTTGAGTTGGTCGGTGCGCGCCCTTTGCCTTTCTTATGCCTCTTCAAGGCTTCTAAGATCGACCTTGGGTCGCCAAACCGTCATGCTCCCACTCCGGATCTTAAAGTCATTCCTTTCGTCGCATGATCCATTGAGTCACTCTGCTCAGAAACATAAAAGAAAAAAGTTCTTGGAGAGAACGCTCAATTGACGCATTTTGGTCGTCAACATTCTCTCCGAGAAACATCTTGTACTGCTCAAAAAAATATCGTAAGTGTCCTTACCACAACTCGGGTTGAGCAAAGCCGTCAAGCCGTTGACAATTGTGCTTTCTTTTCAATATTTTTGAACTTTTCTTCCATACTATCGATGACAGTACTCAAGTATGGATTAGTTCGATGTTCAATAAACTTGTAGCTCATGGCCCAATGCTCAGTTATAAATAATGACGGTGTTGGGGAATGAACGCCGAAGAATTTCTTCGTTGCATTCTTGAATAAATCTAGTAATGCAACGCACATAACCGCAACATTCCAATCGGTGTCTCGTAATGTACGAGAGGTAGAACCGTCGAGGCCGATTGTGTTGTCGTTCCAAAACGTCGTCACCAAGTCCTTATAGCGCATAAAAGTGCTAAGAAGGTGATATAAGGAGTTCCACCTAGTCAGAATCGGTAGGAAAAACTTCTTATATGTAAGGGAAATCGCAATCACGGTTTGCTTCCAAGATTGGTAGAGACGTCATTCACGTAAGAGTTTCCCTATCATCTTAAATTTTTCTATGATTGATCTCAAAACTTCGTCGAAAGGCGCACTTGACACATAAGTTAATTACGTGACAAGCGCACGCTACATGAAGTATCCGACCATCTAAGGGTAACCTTAGGCGGCTTCGGAGGATTTCAATCGCGACATTATTAGCGCTTGCATTGTCTATGGTGATTGACAAAATCTTGTCTTGAATACCGTATTGCCTCGCGACATTCAAGACATACATCGAAATAGTGTGTCCTGTGTGCCGTTAGGGAATCCAGGGAAAGAATTCTCTTTTGAAGCGTACACGTCTCATCTATGCAATGACCGGTCATCACTAGATAAGATTCCAAACTTGACATTTGTCCAAATATCGGTAGTCACAGGGGCGGATCCAGGATAATTTGTTCGAGGGGTCGTAGTGTAACATAAATCTACATCATAATACTAATTCACTAAGTAAAAAATAAATGATAGTCAAAGTTAAAATTAATTTATTAACAAAAGAAAAACAATAGTTTGAAATACAATGAATAACCATTAAAAAAAACCTTCTAACTAAAAGGAATTCGACGTTCTTTCAGATTTTCAAAATCTTCAATAATGATTTCCGTGCTCACACTTCTAGCAATTTCTCTATCAATTTATACTATTAATGCGTCAGAGAGAAAATCATCCTCCATTTTACTTCGAAGCCTAGTTTTCACGATGTTCATTGCCGAAAATGAACGCTCTGTAGTAGCAGTGGAAATTGGAAGAGTAAGTACAAGTACAATCAGTCGAAAAACTAGATTGTATGTCACCGACTTCTTAGTCTTCACCAACCATTTGCATAGTTCTGAAAGAGTTGAAATTCTTTTATAATCACTGCATTTGATTATATTGTACTCGTAGTACTTCGATTGTAGACTCAATTGCTCTAACTCGTCTTTAGTAAAATCTTGCATATAAAACTTTTCAGCCAATTTGCATATATCCCCAATTTTGAAGTCTCCGTCGCATTTTGAGGATTTAAAGCATTACTCAGAATGAGAAGTTTCATAGCATCATCACTAAAGCGGCCATTAATTTTTGTTAATTGAGAATCTATCGCAGCATAAAAAAAGGTCTACCTGATAATGACGGTCAATGGTAATATTGTCTGCATGATTACAGCCTCGACCGCTCCCTCTTCCATCAATATAATAAGCACAAAACTCAGGAATATCAATATTTCGAACTTCACAAAATGACTTTATCTTTACTAGCAAATCATCCCAATTCTTATCCCTCATCTGTTGGAGAAAATTCTTGGTAGACAATACAAGCTCCATTGCATTTATTATATCTTGAGACTTGCTTTGTAAAGCTTGACAAAGGACATCTGTAATTCTCATTATATCTTTCATAAGATGTAAGATAAATACAAAATCGAAAAAATTAGTTTCATTATAAATAGATGTAGCCTCTGCTCGTTGGGAAGAAAGTCCATCATCCATAATCTTAAGCAATACCGTACACGCTGCACTAAACATCTTAGTTAGGCCAGTCAATGATCTCAAATGTGAACTCCAACGTGTATCAGCGGCTCGTTGTACAGTACAATTCTGGTTAAGTTCGCTCCATGTCTCTAGTTCACCAATAGCAATCAAATGTGCAATATCATCCGCATGAGCATACTTTAATTCATTGTTACGCTTACATAAAGAACCAACAATATTAACTATATTAGTTAATCTATCTAAAAACTGATGAATAGGTATCACATGTTTTGTAGCTAAAACTAAAGCCAAGTGCAACTGTTGAGCAAAACAACGTATATAATACGCACTTCTGCAATCTTTCGAAATCAAGGCTTGTAATCCATTAAGCTCGCCCCTCATGTTACTAGCACCATCATAACCTTGACCTCTAATATTTTGAACATCCAAATTATATCGAGACAAAGAAGAATATATAACACCTTTTAAGGTCAGAGAAGTTGTATCAGATACCTGAAAAAGTCCAAAGAAGCGTTCTTGAATGAATCCATTTGTATCTACAAACCTTAGCACAATAGACATCTGCTCTCTTTTTGAATCATCTCGGGCTTCATCATCAATAATGCAATACGTTGCAACTCCAATTTCTTCACGAATTGCATTCTTCACTCTAACAGCAAGCACATGAAGTATTTGTTTCTGAATATCGTGACTTGTATACTTGGCATTTTTTTGGAGCTTTTGCAATCGCCTTCTCAAGTTCGTCATTGTACCCGGTTACTAAATCTATTAATTCAAGAAAATTATCACGATTTGATGAGCAAGATCTCTCATCATGACCTCTAAATGGAATTCCTTGAAGTGCAAGAAACCATACCACATCTATATGAGCCTTTAATCTGAGACGATTAATTGCAATCTGTTGAGCATCACAATTATCAAACCTCCTTGATATATGTTGTGGGTGGTTCATCAAATCCTCACATGCCTTTTCGGCATTACGGTGCGGTGAAGAAACATTCTCTTTTCCTATATGGATTAGAAAAGCACAATCTTTTCCATTCATAACTTTCTTCCAATTATCAAACTCATCAACAGTAAAAGTAGTTTGATTTGAACATCCCGATGACTTGTTAAAGATAAAACAGGGAATGCAATATACTTTATCTTTTGTCGGTGAATACTCTAACCAAGGGAACTGATTGTACCAAGTAGCTTGAAATCTTCTAGGCTTAATATTTTTATTAAGCGGATATTCTTGAAGAATTGGTTGATATGCCTTTAGATTCAAATAAGCTCGATGAACCTCTTCTTCTTGGTTAGGATTATATTCCCAAATTTGTCGACGTATTTCAGATCACGCTCCAAAGAATTGAGATCAACATCTTCAATGTCTATATTTTTTAATCTTTTAGGAGGAAATTGTGATGGAGGATCATTCTCATTTGATATTGGCATTGGCGATGCGGTCATCGAAGAAGATAGATCTTCATTTGTCATCTTCCTTTGAAAAACTTTATCAATGGTAATAAATTTTTCCATTGAAACATGTGAAATCTATGATGATTAAAAAAAAAAATTCAGTACAACCAACGATTAATATAAAAAAGACAAAAGGATGAGAAAACATTAAATTCAATATAACAATATCGTGAATATCCAAGCGAATGTGTTCTGTTGTGTACGAAAAGGTAAGTAAACGTTGAATAACCAAGATTTATAGAAGCAATCTCCTTCGTGTTGCCTGGTTCGTCAAGGTGTCTCATTATCGTTAATTAACCTAAATGCAGTTTACTTTTTTTTAAAAAAAATTAAGCAGCCCAGTCCGCTCAGTAAATCCACAAATATATATATATTTTTAAAATTTAACAGCCCAGTTCTGTAATTCCCAGATTTTCACATCCAAAAATATATTCGTGATTTAAGATCTATCACATATTATGAATCAAGCATTAGATTAATCGAGATTACCTTAATCGATATGCGCGCGGAAGCTCGGGATAAAATCATCAATCAATCCTCAATGAATCACCAAATTCTCTCTACAATGATCCTCACACTCTCTTTCTAATTCAAGCCCTAATCTATGTTGATGAGAGAGCTCTTAGTATAGAGAGAGAATTTCTACCTTGAGTTTTTTGTATTCTACACACACTCAACCTATATATACCAAAGCATATTTTGGTATATTTTCAATCTAGTCCCTATATTTACATAAAATACGATTAAGTCCCAAGACAAAGATAACATGATTATTGAACACTAGAAAATATTTCTAACAATCTCCCCCTTAGTGTTCAATTGTCATTGAAGCGCCACTTGTCTTTGTCGTTGATAATCTTCAGTTTTCATCATCACTTGAACACAACAGAAAGATTCCTAACAATATCCCCCTTTGTGTTCAACTTTGAATTTGACACGGTCTTTGTTGCTGTTTGAAGAAATAGCTGAGAGCATCTGGAGAATCTTCAGTCTCCCCTATATTTACATGCACCCTCTTTTTCTTCTTTGCAACTTGAATCTTCGTCACCTTCTTGCATATATCAGAGTCGCGTGGATCGTCAGCATTGACTTGTCGTGTATGGTCGAACCATGGAGAGAGGTCTTGTTTGTTGTGGTTCAGCACGTGCGTTGAAAGCTTGGCTTCTTTAATGAGTTCACGTGCTTCGCCTCCTTGATATACTTCTCCCCCTCATGGCGATTCATTTGTATCGTCATGCTGTGTGATCAAGGTGAACCTGAGTGTACGCGGAACGTGTTGGCGTTGAATTCCGGATGAAGTACCTGAAAACGGGACAGACGACCGATCATCGTGAGACATCCCTTGATGTCACTCTTGGTCGTTGATGCCAAGTCACACAGACTTGCATTGGAAGGGACTACGGGGCCACATAGGCATCCCGTTGACATCGTTCTCGAGTCGTGCTCCAGAAGATGGCCTGCTACCGTTGTTGTTTTTATGTTGCAACGGCAGGACTTCCTTCTGATCATAGAAGCACATCATTTAATGACGCGTCTACAGAACTTCTGGCATGATCACGTAGACCTGCAATATGTGTGTAAAAGAATGTATGTGTCCTAGAAAATTTTAAAAAACATTTAGGCTATGAGGACACACTAGACATTTACGTGTTCAAGAAAGTCGTGGTGTGGGGCTGTGGACCACTTTGTTCAATAACTCCCGCTTCCAAATGAAACGGTGATAGCATATGCGGTTCCCCGTGAGATATTGAAACATCTGTCTTTAGGGAGACAAATGAGTAGCAAGGAAGGGTCGCGCATGCGCCTTTGGACCCGATGAAGCGTCTTCTACCCGGGATCTGATAAATCAGTCATGTACCTATATGGTTATGGCCCGGATAGTTTGTGGTTGAGTTGTAAGGATGTCATCGTGATACGCTCAATATCCTCACATACACTCGGGGTTTGTTCCTGGGTTAGGATCAGTTGGGTCTACTGAACCTTTGGAACAGGTATGTGAACAACGTTTTTTTTGTGTCCATGCGCTTGTCGGCATTTGGTAGCTCTCCCTCTTCAAAGCATGAAGGTTGTCTTCAGGGCATTCCCTTTTAAGCTCTAGCGCTGTTTTTAGGTAACACTCCCCCTAAATACTTGCGCTAATTCTAATGTGATGCCCGTGCTCCCCCTAAATAGATGCGCTTTTTGAGAAATTGCATATTACGAAGAAATCAAGCGCCTTTTGTATTTGAAGTGATACTCCCCAATAAGTGTGCCCTTTTACACTTATAAGTATCACCCCCCCTCGAATATATATGCTTTTTATATTAGAACTATGGTAATATGCTCTTTTGTTAGGAATATTTTATTGTGTTCAATTAATTATAATTATCTTTGTTGTGTATTTATAAAGATTCTCTTTATAAGAGGCTTAGTGTAATTGGGCTTTGTTAGGGGGCCCAAGTATTATATACCAACTTGTGGTATAAATACTAAAATCCTAATACATAATAAAGTGTGTTTTGTGTGAAATTCAATCTAGAGAGAGTATTTGAGAGAGAGAGAGTCACCCAACACTCTCAAGAACACACACACCCCACGTACACTAATTCTTCCCATCTCAAACGTGGTTTAAATCGTTCATTCGTTAGATTGTTAGGATAGAAAGGCTACCAACAAGTGGTATCAGAGCCAAACGCGTTCGTATTTGAGCGATTTTTCTGAAATTTTTGGGCTTTTTCATAGCTTTGAGTTCGAAACCTTTTTTGCTCTTGATCTTGAGTTTTCGAGCTTATTTTACTGATTTTGCAAGCTCAAGAGCTAAATAAGTTGTTTTCGAGTGATTTTAAGTGTTTAGCCAACATTTTTCAGTTGATTTGAGTGAGATTTAGGTAGAAAAGCGCACTGAAAACTCGTCATTTTTTCCCAGAGATGATTTTCGGGTAGATGAATGCAACAGTACCTTGAAATTCGGATAGTTTTCACCCGAATTTCTTAAACTCGGCGAATTTTAATTCTACCCGAAATTGTACCCGAAATTCCTGTTTTCGGCGAAAATCTCTGTCTGAGAACACCCGAATTTTAAGGTTTTGGGACAAAATTTTTAATTCTACCCGAATTTCTTTCTCGGCGAAAATTAGTACTTATCCGATTTCCATCACCCGAATTTTCGCTTAAAATTCTCGGCGATTTTCTAGTTTTCGGGCAGACCCGAATTCGGGCATACGTACCCGAATTTGCTCACTCTCGGCGATTGTCTGATTTTCGGACTGAATTATCCGAATTCGGGCGAATCATCCGAATCAAGTTACCCGAATTTCTACCTACCCGAAAATTCTTAGTACCCGAATTTTCAATCATACTTCTTAAGATTTTCGGGCAAAGTCTTCACCCGAGATTTCACTGTTCTCATTCGAAAATAGTGACTTCAAATTCGCTTACTCACTCTTCAAAAATTACACTTAAAGATTTTCGATCACCCAAAATTTTTCTGCCCCCCGCGAAAAAGGCTTTAAGTAGCAAAAAAAAAAAAAAAAAAAAAAAATTTACATCATTTGATACATCATTAGGAGGAAAATATTTTATACATCATTTGATAGAGAAAAATTTTCTGAGTCCAATAGGCATAGTCTATTTTACACTTTTTCGAAAATTTTCAAAATAAATTTTCCGAGCCCAAAATTTTCGGTATAGAAAACTTTTTTCGTCAGTTTTTGAAGGCAAATCCACTATACGCGTCAACGATCACGTATCCAACAATCAACTTAGGTCGTAATTGGCACATTATAGAAAACGTTTTGGTAATTTTCCCGAAGTTTTCGAAATCATTCTAAAATTTTTAGGTACACCAAAAATTTTCGACACTTATTATCTTCGATACTTCACTATACTTTTTGATAAAACCAAAATTTTTCGGAACTGAATTTCCAAAAGCCAAAATTTTAATTTTTAAATTAAAAAAAAAAATAATAATTATTATGGATGGTCAAGCTAGAAAAATTGAGGAATTAGAAGCAAGATTTGCTAATAATTACTCTGTGTTGCTTAAGCATCAGGAAGATCTAGCTTTCGCTAATGAATATTTGGCTAACGCAAAGTCAAAGATCATTAGCTTAGAAACTAAGTTAGAGATTAGTGAAAAGAATGTCTGTGATATGTCGAAAAGATTACGTTCTTGCGAAGATGAGCGAAGTCGTGTCTCATCAAAACATGAGATAATCTTAGAGGAACGACGTATGCTTTACTCTAAGATTGAACTTTTAGAGAACGCTATTGCAAAAAGAAGTCAAGCAGATAAAAATGCATCTTCTAACTTAGTGTCTTTCGGGGAAAATAATTTATATTCGAATAAACCTATCTCTAGTTGGGAAATTCCAGAGGTTGCTAGTAAAATTGCAGAATCGAACGCAACCTTAGAATCAGAAAGAGTAGGTTTTCGAGCTGAAAAGGAAAAACTTTTAGAGGCAAATCTCAAAAATTCCCCACCCTTACATGTCCTAAGTAATCTTTCCATAGAAATATCTTCTATTAAGCAGGATAAGGGAATCCAAACCAAAAGCATCCTTTTTCCTAAAATTGAAAAAGCTTTTACTAGTAATTCTAAGTCAACTTTGACTGGCACAGAAAAGATAGGTAAAAGCCTTAAGCTTAATACTTCCAAGGAACAGAAAATTAGGAAGGAGAAAGGAAAATCGCCATTGTCTTTCAAAATTAAGGTCGAACATGTTCAAGATTTTCCCTCTCCTATTCCTCTTCAAAGGAAAGCGTGCAAAGAAGAAGTTCTAAGCTTAAGCAAGCGAACTTCCACGCTTATTCCCCATCATTATGATGTGAATCGTGTGAATTCTCCAAGTAGGAAGAACATCTCATGTACTAACGATGCTTATAATTCTTTATGTTCTTATCCCTACCTGAAATATCTAGTCGATGTTAAGTCTGAGAAACATCTCATGCGACTGGCTTCGGAGAAAATATTTAAATCTTCTCCGAGACATACATTCACCTGCGCTGAAACGTCCTTTCCGTGTCAAATTGCTTCTAAATGGGTTCCTAAGTCAACAATTAAGTTAGGTAATCCCAAACATAGTCGGGTACCTAAAAGCACGTTAATGAATGATTTAGGACTAAAATCTGATTTGACACCTTATGTGCCTAACTTGTTTTCTGCTAATCAGGGAGGACCCATACAACAATGGGTACCAAAGTTTCGATAATGTTTTGCAGGAGCCCAATCACGTGTGGTAATTCGACGATGGTTGCTCCACACGCGTGATTGGTATGAAACGAGAGCAGCCACAAAACCCCGATCATGAGTAGTAATTAGAAGATGGCTGCTCCATACTCATGATCGGTACGAGACGAGGGCAACCACAAATTCCAGCATGCACGGTACTCGGATTGCTCCACATGCATGACTGGTAAGAGACGCGAGCAACCGCATCCCTCATGTATGGCAATTTGACGTAGTGGCTCCACATACATGTTAAAGGGAAACGACGTGAGCAACTACGACTATATGTGGTACATTCTATCTCTTGAACTGAATTGCATAATACCACATTCATACATATTTTTAAGATAGGTAAATTCTATATATGCATTCCATAGTAAATTTTGGCATGCATTAGAGCTGAAAAGACAATATACCTACTTTGAAAATAATAGGGTACAAAATAGCTATGCATGCTTCAAAAGGACTTTTACTTTCAAATTTTTGCATGCATGCATACATGAGCCGAAATTCGAAATACCCTACCTTATAGGTACATTCTAATTATGTGTATGTTAATCAACTTTTCAAAATTTTAATTTGCATATGCATACGAGCTGAATTGAAAAATACCTATTTTTCAAAATGGTACATTTTAAATATGCATTTTCTAAACATTAAAAATTTAAAATGCATATTACGCACGAAAATGATAGATACCATTTTTTCTATTGAATGAGCTTAATTTGAGGGGGAGCTACCTTTTATTTTTAAAAGAGAAGTGACCCTTATTTCTTTATAAGGGAGCAATAATTACATTTTTGAGGGGGAGCGAACTTCAAATACGTGAATTGAGAGAAAGAGATTACAGATTTTTCAAACTTATCATGCATCTTTTGAGGGGGAGCAATTTTATTTTTGGAAGCATGTTTTGAGGGGGATGAATAACATAAAATATAAATATATAATATGCATATACTATATTATATATATACTAATATATTACTAATACCATAAATATATATATATATATCTACATAATATAGTATAAAATATATTTTACTAATAACGATTAATATATATATATATATATATATAAAGGGCCATCAATATTTATATAAAAAAAAAAAGGCCATAAAAAAAAAAAAAAAAAAATCTTCTCTCCTCTTCATCAAGCTTCATGGAGATTACCTCCGACCTCCGAAGATGGACCTCAAAAGAAGAATCTCGAGCCTACAACGGTCAACTCTTTTCAAAAGGCGACGGTGGCTACAAATGCAAATCTCGGTGCTCGCTTCAACCGACCTGCTCCGGCTTGCTGACATACAAAGCAGCACTCACTACTTCCTACCGGATGCATGGATACTTCGTTCCTACGATTCAGTCAAACCCAACTGAATCTAACCCCGGGACATCACCGAGAGTCAGTCGAATCACAAAGAAACAGCCACGTCTACTAAAACCTTTTGAAAAGACCGACGCTACATGATTCCCTTACCTCACAAATTATTCGGACCAACCCCCATAGGTACAGGTGCTAATTTTATTAGCTCCCGGGTAGAAGTCACCGCAATTGGTCCAACGGCGCGTGCACAACCGAGCCTTACCCACTCGTCTGTCTCACAAAAGACAGGTGTTTCAGAAATCACGGGGAGCCACGTATGCTATCACCACTAACTCGGAAGCGGGAGATATTGAATTATGTGTTACTCAGCCCCACCACCACATTTTCTTGCGCACAATCGAGTCTAGTGTGTCCTCACTTCCCATATTTTTAATATTTTCTAGGACACATACACTTTTATAACACCTGATCTTTGTGATCAAGTTAGAACTTCCGTAGACATGTCTTGCTTCGACATGATTCGAGGATCGGAAGGAAGTCCTGCCGTTGCAACATCAAAGCAACAACGGAATCAGGCCATCGTCTCGAGCTAGTCTCTAGAACGATGTAAATGGAACGCCTATGTGGCCCCGGTTCTTCAAGCCCTGTCCTCACAGGTCACGTCTCGGAGTTTGTCTCTGAAGTCGTGTCGACGGATTGCCTTAGTGGCTCCGTCTTGTTATTACCATCACCGACCTGTAGTTTGTGTCCTTCTAATCTTCCTATACAAGCATGCCGATCTCGTTAACTCGAATCGCCATGAGGGGGAGAAGGGGACACGCATAAACAAACAGGTCGGACCACCCACCAATTTCCGCCGAGCGTACCACTCTGAAGCCGGGCTCTCCTGCACTTGAATGGAACATTCCAAAGGAGCCTCGGCACATTTTACAACACCCCACGTGTATCTTCTTCCGGAGCCAGACAAGCTTCCTCGAGGCCGAACCAGACAACTTCCTTCGAAGAAGACGAATCCGGCGCCGAGAAGAAGAAGATTAAAGGAGACTTGACGAATTCAAACTACGAAGAAAGACCAGGACAAGATGCGAACAAAGTCCAAGATCCGCGACATCATCAAATTCAATATCAGGGCGTGGATCACTATCTACATTCGGTCTACAGAATATAGCGTTAAGTCAAGAGAGTCCTAGCCGAAGAGCACTCAAGGCCTCCGCAAGAAGAGGAGATAGCCCTTGTAGGGGGAGAGTGTTAGGACTCAAGATTTTAACGGGAAGTCTTTGTGACCCTGGTTTCTTATACGACGGATTGCTTTTGTGGCTCCGTCGGGTAATTACCGAACCTGAGCTCCTACAAGCCTACCAATGCCATTTCCTTGTTCCGACGGCGTGATCAACATGCCAAATCATCAAGCGTCGTCAAATCAAGCAAGCACCGCCGACTTTCAAAGACTGAAGTTGCCGCCTCGTGTATGTCTCTCCAAACTTCAAAGAGAACTTCCCAATACCAACACAAGGTTGACCAAAAAGTAGGGGAAGTTGCGTCATTATCGAAAGGAGAGATCGAACACAAAAAGAAGAAAATTCTTCAAGATCCTCCAAGCAACTTCAAACACCTTCCGGCATTTACGAATCAAGCTTCAAAAGAAGATTAAGAAGATCTAGTTCCGAGAAGCGAAGATCAAGACACGGTGAGCTTGAAGATCTCCAAAAGAAGAGGTCAAAAGACAAGACAAGGAGGAAATTCCTTTAGGACTCAAGCAAATGCACTAAGCCCCCACAAAGATAATCCATGCCGAATTGAAGATTGAATACAAAGGGGGAGATTGTTAGGAATATTTTATTGTGTTCAATTAATTATAATTATCTTTGTTGTGTATTTATAAAGATTCTCTTTATAAGAGGCTTAGTGTAATTGGGCTTTGTTAGGGGGCCCAAGTATTATATACCAACTTGTGGTATAAATACTAAAACCCTAACACATAATAAAGTGTGTTTTGTGTGAAATTCAATCTAGAGAGAGTATTTGAGAGAGGCAGTGAATTCTGAAGCAACACTTGTCAAAGGCGTGACCAATGTCGAATTGACGGTTGGCTCGTGGCATGGACAATGCGGGTTCATGGATGTTCCTCTCGACGACTTCGATGTCATACTTGGGACAGAATTCCTCATGCATGCCAAGGTTGCGATAATTCCTTACTTACGCGGACTTTTTGTTCATAACGATGCTTGTCTGTCGTTTGTGCAAGGAAATTAAAAAGAACGCAAGTCAAGTGAGAAGGAAACAGGGTTGTTATCAGCATTGCAATTGAAGGCTGGCCTTCGGCATGGCAAGGAGACTTACTTAGCCACGCTGGTGGAAACTAACCTTGACCAGACGGAGATGATGCCAAGGGTGGTGCAAGACTTGACGAATTTGCTGATGTAATGCCCCCACAATTGCCTAAGAAGCTGCCACCTGAGAGGCCTATCGATCATAAGAATTAGTTGGAGCCAGGCGTAAAGCCTCCAGCGCAGGTCCCTTACCGTATGAATCCCGTGGAATTGGCAGAATTGAGAAGGCAACTGGACGAACTCTTGGAGGCCGGGCTGGTGCAGCCCTCGAAGGCTCCCTATGGATCGCCAGTGCTATTCCAAAAGAAGCAAGAAGGGTCCTTGCGGATGTGTGTGGACTATCGGGCATTGCATAAAGCAACTATCAAGAACAAGTACCCGATCCCGAATGCACTTGATCTGTTTGACAAGTTGACAAAGGCACGCTACTACACGAAGGTAGACTTGAGATCGGGCTACTGGCAAGTCCGAATTGCGGCACCCAACACTCTCAAGAACACACACACCCCACGTACACTAATTCTTCCCATCTCAAACGTGGTTTAAATCGTCCATTCGTTAGATTGTTAGGATAGAAAGGCTACCAACATCTTTTGAAATTTATGCGCCTTGTCTATCTATCTATCCACTCCCCAAAAAAAAAATATAGAATATGAAGACCGAATATTCTGTAAAGGTAAGCGCTATTTATAATAAGTCGAACTCCCTATGAAAATCAAAAACTTAATATATAGAGTTTGACTCCCTGAAATCCAAGCGCATTTTGAATTTTGTAATCAGCTCGGCCTTCTTTGAACATTGTAGCTCAAAAGTTCTTCTCGGGTTTTTTTTTTTATTGGCCTTTCCCTTTTTTTTATTGGCCTTTTCTTTTCTTTTTTTCTTTTTTTTTATGGCCCCTTTTTTTTTTATAACAAAAAAATAAAAATAAAAACAATGTCAAATCAAGAGCTTTGGAATAGTCTTGATTTGGTGTGTTTGCTCACGTCACATACCGATCACGTGTGTGGAGAAAACTGAATACCACACGTGTCGGGATCTTGTGCGACTGTTCATCATCGCATACCGACCATATACGTGGAGCAATCATCGTCTATTTACCATGTATGATTGGGGCCTGCAAAACAAATTATCGGGACTTTGGTACCCATTTCTGGACGGGTCCTCCCTGATTAGTAGATAACATTTTAAGCATAGAAGGTTCATATTTGGAATCAAAATTATCACATAAAGTAGTCATAGGAATCCAAATTTGTTGAGGACTACTTATATCCATTTGTAGTTTAGGTTTCCAAATTTGTTGAACCTTATTGAAATTTAACGTTTTAGCATCGGTGAATGTGCGTCTTTTGTAGAAGAGAAAATTTTCTCTTTCGCCAGTCGCTTAAGATGCATTTTGGATTTGACTTTGACCGGGTACTTGAGAGAGGAATACGAGCTTATAGAATCAATAGCATTAAGTATAGAAGTGTCGTATTTCCTACCTTCTAGACTCACATCATTCACTTTGTAATGTTTATTAGAAAATTTATTTTGATTCAGACAATTGTTACTTTTAGACATTTCAGTTTTAATAGAGAATGTATAATTATTGTCTGCTTTAGCTTTAGTAGCTTCTTTATTTAATTTTGATTTTAGAATGACTTTAGTCATTTTTGGATTAGGAATAGAGGTAAAACCTAATTTAGTCATGGCAATAGAAGATGATTTGTCTTCCTCTATTTTTTCTTTCTTGATAGCTTTAGTCATTCTTGTGCCCTTTTGAGAGGAATTTTTGAGAATTAAATTCTCTTTTAAAAGCTTATCCATTTGAGCTCGAAACCCGTTTCGTTCGGAATCCAAAAGAGAATGTAATTCAGCAATTTTACGAGAACTTTCTGGAATGTAGCAATCCTTAGGTTTGGGTTTTATCGAAAGTATAGAATGTTCCCTGGTTGGCACTGACTCAATTGTTTGAGTCGACTTGTTTAGAGATAATTTTTGCTCATTTTGATCTTTCTTTGCAAGAAGAACCTCTAGTTCTTTAATTTTAGAGTTTAATCTAGTGAGTTCTTCAGAAAGACATTTATTTTGAACTTGATAATTTTTATTTTCTTTTAGTTCTTTTGTTTCAGAAAGTGATTTAGCGCAAGATCATTGTCAAGTTTAGCTATTTTCTCGTTAGCAAATTGAAGTTGTATCCCAAGATTGGCTTCTTCTAGTAGGTGTTTTCTTAGGACACGTTCATTATTTGCTAGTCTATCTTCTAGCTCTTTTATAATATTTTGTTCGTGAGAGGTGCTAGAGTTTACAGTTTCAGATTGCATTCTCTCAATTTTTGATACATTTGATACGAAAAATAATTTTTTATCTTTCGTACGAAAAAGATTTCTATACGAAAAATATTTTTTCTCGTACGAAAAAGTTTTAATACGAAAACTATTTCTCTCGTACGAAAAAGGTTTTCCATACGAAAAACTTTGGATACGAAAAATAAGTTTTTCGCACATATTATTCATTCGAAAAATCTTTTGGTACGAAAAACTTTTCATATACGAAAATTAATCTTTTTCTCATACGAAAAAGTCTCGGTACGAAAAACAATTTTTGGTTCCATACGAAAAACATTTGTCAAAGTTTTCGAACGGCTACAATGACTAAGAAAACATTTATCATACGAAAACCTATACGAAAACTTGCACAAATGAGAAAAAGATTTTCGGAACACAAAATTTTCGATAGTTTTAGGTAGCAAATGTTAGGATCATTTTATTGTGTTCTTTATATTTTAGATGCTTCCGTCTTTGGTGTATTTAGTTCTTTGGTTTAGATGTTATTTGGGTTTGTAATTTACTTAATTACATATTAGTTGTTTGGGCTAATTAGGTTTTGGGCTTGATGGACTTTAATATACCAACTAATGTGGTATATAAAGATCCACCAAGCCCTAGTTTCAAGTGTTGTTCCTTTTGCAAGCATTGTGTCTTCTTGAACAAGCCAACCTAAAACACTCCTAAGCTAAAATCGATCTCACCATATCCTAGGTTGCTATCTTTGTTGCTTGCATTATATTAGATGAAAAGGGACTTACAAGTGGTATCAGAGCAAGCGTGAGGGAGCTTTGAAGCCATTCTTGGAGTTATTGAGCTATTTTCGTCACTTTTTTTGCTGTTTTTGAACTTCTTTGGCTGTTTTTCTGCCTTTTCTGAGTTGTTTTTGGGGTTTCTCGGCCATTTTCTGGTATTGGGGAACTTATTCCAGCAAAAACAGCATTTCTGGGTAGATTTTGGGCATTTACAGCAAGATTTTCGGATTTTTCTGGGTTTCAGCTTGAAGATCTTCATCCTGTTCATCATTCGCGGAACAGACAAAGAATTCGCGAACTTCTCTGCTTTGCGAACCTCTCTGCTTTGCGAACCGCCACTCCCGCGAACTTCAATTCGCGAAGTGTTCCGCTTCATCCGCGAACCTCAACACGCGAACCAGGATCACGAAGCTCAGGCCACTTCACGAACCCCACTTCATCTGCGATCTTTCGATTCGCCAACCTTCAGCTCAGCTTCGCGAATCATTTAGCCAACCCGTGAACTCACTTCGCCAACGCAGATCACGAACCGGTCTTCAATTCGCGAACCAGCCATTTCTCGAACCCCTCGATTTCACGAATCCAGCTAAAGTTCGCGAACCCTTCGATTTCACTATCCAGCTCAAGTTCGCGAACCTCACTAACTTCAAGTTTCAACACTTCAAAGTTCCACACACGTTGATCACCCACATCTAATATAGTATGGACACACTCGCCATGGGAAGCGACGTCAGACCACCAGTTCTGCGAAGAGGCGAGTTCTCTATCTGGAAGAACAGATTCTTCAACTTCCTGGAGATCAAAGACAACGGAGAGGAGATGATCAGATCACTCCAAAGCGGCCCCGAAACATTCACGATCACACTCCCCGGGGACGACACCGTGACTCCTCCCGTCCTTCCACAGATAGTACCCAAGTCTCCAGCCGACTACACTGATCTTGAAAGACGAAGCATTAGGGCAGACCTCATGGCCAAGACCTACCTCCTACAAGCCATGCCAAATGAAATCTACATTCAGGTAGATAGCTTCCAGACTGCCAAGGAAATGTTCGACGAGATCTCTAAGTTGATGCAGGGCACTGATATCGGTTTAAGAGCCAAGAAAGCCAACACATTGGCGGCTTACGACTCCTTCAAGGCTCGACAGGGCGAGCCAATTGGTGAAACCTATCGTAGGTTTATGATCCAAACCAATGAGCTGCGGAAGATCAGCATCATGAAGTCCAACTTGGAGCTAAATGTAAGATTCCTTACATCATTACAGCCTGAGTGGAAGAAGATTGCCACAAATTTCAGGCAGAACAAGGACCTCGATGAAATTGACATCCACAGCATCTACGAGAGCCTCGAACAGCATTCAGATGACGTAAACGAGGCGGTGGAGGAGCAGAAGAATAAGGCTGTGGCCGACTCACTAGCCTTAGTGACGGACAAGAAGAGCGCAAAGCCGAGCAAAGGCAAAGCCATCAAGATCACAAGCCCCTCCACCTCCGAAGATGACTCAGGCTCGGACTCCGATCCGGAGATGAAGGAGCTCCAGAAGCACTTGGCTCTGGTAACGAAGATGATGAACAAAAAGTTCTTCAAGAAATCATCATCCTCGTCCAACAAACAAAGGATCTCGTCAGGACCCAATCCTCAGACCCGACCATTTCAGCCAGCTGAAACCAAGGCCCCAGCCGAACCGAGAAAATGCTACAACTGTGGCAAACCAGGGCACTTTGCCAATGACTGTCCCCTTCCGAAGAAAAAGAAGGACGAAGAGTATTATCTCAGGAAGCTGCAGTTGATCAGGCAGAAGAATCAAGGCAAAGCACTAGTGGCCGAGCAGGACCACTGGCTCGAGGACTCCACCGATAGCGAGCCCGAGAACCTTGCCCTGATGGCACGGCTGGAAGGAGACGGATCAGACGAGGAGGAGCAGCCGGAAGCTAGCACCAGTACCAGCACGAAT
The DNA here is from genome assembly GCA_028392965.1 of Lindernia subracemosa. Lineage (NCBI taxonomy): Eukaryota > Viridiplantae > Streptophyta > Magnoliopsida > Lamiales > Linderniaceae > Vandellia > Vandellia subracemosa. Next base: position 868,069 of record JAQPCC010000030.1, read on the forward strand.
GAAGTAGATGAACCGTGCAACGGCGAGGAGGTATACTCTTTCAACGATAGTATGCTTTTAAAATTACAAAATAAAATAGAGGTCCTAAGTAAAGAACGTAAAAATACTAGGTCTTTAGAAAAGAAATTAGTAAAAACTCAAGCTATTCTAACCATGACACTAGAAGAGGTAGAAAGGTTAGAAAATAGCTTAAGTATGACAGAACAAGACTTAGGAAAATCTAATGATAAAGTTAGTGAATTGACAAATAGGATAGCGACCTTAGAATGCAATAAAAACGAAGCTTCTAGCAATAATTCTAGAATTACAGAACTAGAAGCCCAATTAGCTAATAACCGTGCATCCCTCATTAATCGACTAAGCGATATAGGTTCCCTGAATTGTCGATTAGAAGCCGCAAATCTTAGGGTAGCTGGTCGAGATGAGGAAATAATTAAATTGAATAAAAAACTTGAAGAGTTAACGGCGAACTTTAGGAAGAGTGAGAATGAGCGAATTAACAAGACTAGCGAATATAATCTGATGAATAGCGAACGTGCGGGGCTATATGCTAAGATTAAGAGCTTAGAAGACATTATCACGAAACGAGGGCAATCAGAACAAACCGTATTCCTTAGTCAGCCCAAGGATACTAGGTTCTATGATCCACGAGCAGGATTAGGCTTCGTCAAGACCATCAAACCTGAAGCCAAGAAAACCCCCACTCGCTACGATGATAGTTGTCTAGGTCTATCGCTCATGCGCTTCGTTCAGGCTTCAAAAAGCGAACCAACGACAAGAGAAGGGAGCGATCGGGCCGAAAAACCGTTCGATTACACTAGCCTGAACGAAAGTTACAAGACAAAGGAAAAACCCTCGATTGATAACTGTCTCCAGGCAAGTGCACCGCCCTCTCAAAAGGCCGTTGAAGACGTACCGAAGAATTCGAAGAATATGGGAACGTCGTCTAGAGCTTACATTCCTCCAATGCTGAAAGAAATTTCAGAACTACGAGCGTCGAAGGAATCACTCGAGCAACTCTCTCAACTAGAGAAAGACATTTTACTCGCAGTAATTTCATCATTAAAGGATCAAATAAGCACTAGATCCCACACGATCCCTACACACACTCCTTTCATTTTGAAAACGTCACACACAAAACTCTTCAAGAATAAAGAATTAGATAAGCCGGTTATAGGTCGCACCACGAAGATCACTAACAAGGCCTCTTCTGCATCGACAGGAAAAGCATCTTGGGAAAAGAGCGTGAAGTGGAGGGCAAACCAAGACGAGACAAAAGGAGACGTTGCTGTTCACAAAAAGGAGCAAATGAAATCGAAAACTAAAATGTCTCCCTTTTTGTTTTGTAAGAATCGTCTTGAGTGTGTTAATGTGTTGAAAAATGCTGCTAGTTTAATTTCTAAGTCTAAAAGGATTTCAGACCCGAAACTTAGCAGGCAACTTATTTCGCAAACCCACACACACACACTAGACTCGCAAACTAAAAGGCACGCATCAAAGTCGCGAACTTTGATTCCTATACCTAACTCGCGAACTAACCCTCTCCTTGCACACTTCCCCGAAGTAAAAGCCAAGAAGGTTGCAAGCTCAAATCCCAACCAAAGGCGAGACCACAAAATGCTTCAAGGCTCGAGAAAAAGCCAGATCAAATATCTCGCAAAAACGAGAAGAAAACCGAGCCCAAGCATTACGTGCCCAAAATCAAAATGCAACCGATCATAACGAGGCAAATTTGGGTCACTAAAAGGGAACTCGAATCCAACACGACTAAATCAGGCACACGCCAGATTTGGGTTCCCAAAACAAGTCCAAGCATAGTAGATTACTTAGCTGATTCTTTATTTCATCTATGCTTGCGTGTCGAAAATAACCAAGGTGAACCCGACCGTTATCGGGTTACTACCTCTCTTGATTATTTTTGCAGATCTGTCATGTGTGGTATCTCGATTCAGGTTGCTCCACACACATGACAGGGAGAAAAGAGCTGCTGAGCAACTACAAAGCCCGCTTTGGCGGTAACGTGCGCTTCGGAAATAATCACGCGGCTCCGATCATAGGACACGGAGACCTCATCCATGACAACCTCACAATCAGGGATGTCTCGCTCGTCGAAGGACTTGGACACAACCTCTTCAGCATTGGCCAGTTATGCGATAGAAGGCTGACGGTCACCTTCCAGTCTGACGAATGCACCATCAGCGACGAGCAGGGTAGGGAACTCCTCACAGGCACGAGGAAGACAAATCTCTACACAATCAATCTGAAGACCCTTCGACCTTCATCCGCCATCTGTCTGATGACAAAGGCATCACACCAGCAATATGACCTTTGGCACAGACGGATGTCCCATATCAACTTCAAAACGCTGAATAAACTATACAAAGATAAGCTAGTCACAGGACTCCCACCATTGAAGTACCACAAAGAGCATCTATGTTCGGCGTGCGAAATGGGAAAGATGAAGAAGGCATCTCATTCGTCAAAACACGTGGCCTCGACCTCTCGCCCACTGGAGCTGCTACACATGGATTTATGCGGGCCAATGAGGATACAAAGCATAAATGGAAGAAAATACGTCTTAGTCATTGTAGATGACTACTCGAGGTACACATGGACGAGATATCTTAAAACGAAGGACGAGACCCCTGAAATAATCATCTCTTTTGTGAAGACGACTCAGAACCTGCTTGAGAGCAACATCCAAGTAATCCGCACAGATAATGGCACTGAGTTCAAGAACAAGGTCCTCAGTGACTTCTACACCTCGCTAGGAATCTCTCAGCAGTTCTCGGCCGCAAAAACCCCTCAACAAAATGGAGTAGTGGAAAGGAAGAACCGGACCCTTATCGAAGCAGCCCGGACAATGCTAATTCAATCAGGACTTCCACACTTTCTATGGGCCGAGGCAGTAAACACGGCGTGTTGCACGCAAAACCGAACGAGCATTCACAAGAGATTTGGGAAGACTCCGTACGAGCTAATCAACCAAAGGGTCCCAAACATCAAATATCTACGGATTTTCGGCTGCAAGTGCTTTGTAGCTAATGACCGAGTTGATCGAGGGAAGCTCGACCCGAAGGCCATCGAAGGAGTGTTCATTGGATATTCGGCTACTTCGAAGGCCTATAGAGTCTATCTCAAAGATAGAAGGACTGTTATGGAAAGCATAAACGTTACTTTCGACGAAGCGCTTGTGGCATTCAGTTCAGGACCCGTACTACAACCGAACGCTTCTGTCCAAATCAGGCCAGAACCGGGACTAATTAGAGTGCTGACAGACGATCAGCCCAGTCCTACATTCGAGGAGGAAGCATCGACATCCCACAAGAGCGACGACGCATGGGAGCTGCTTTTCGAAGATCTAGCCATCCACGATCGTCGATCAGCTCAACCTCCTCACCAACCCCAAAATAGTGACGCACCAGCTTCCGCCGTAGGCCAACACGAAGCTGATGCATCTCCCTCAACGTCACATATTGAAGTCACTATTTCCCCTGGAACTTCAACTGAAGAAGACGACGAAGACATTCCCCTAGTATTTTTCCCTGACATAGTGCCTCACTCTCCGATCGAAATTTCCAGCACCCCCGAGACAACAGGTGAAGAACCCGCACAGGACGAGCAAGAACAACCTCTCCCTCATCAAAGGAAGTGGACTCGAGCCCATCCGACGTCTCAAATCATTGGAAATCCAGACCAAGGAGTCAGTACAAGATCATCGACAATAAACGAAAATCTATATGCCTGCTTTCTCAGCCAGGATGAGCCAAGCAAAGTTGGAGACGCGCTAAAAGACCCAGACTGGGTAAACGCAATGCAGGAGGAAATCCATCAGTTCGAAAGACTGAAAGTGTGGAAACTCGTACCGAGACCTCAAGGAAAGACGATTATTGGTACGAAGTGGGTATTCAAGAATAAGAAAGATGAAGATGGTGTCGTAATTCGCAACAAAGCAAGGCTAGTCGCGAAGGGCTACAACCAGCAAGAGGGAATCGACTACGATGAGACCTTTGCACCCGTCGCGCGAATCGAAGCAATCCGGATTTTCCTAGCCTTCGCAGCCCACAAAGACTTCACGGTGTATCAGATGGATGTCAAGACAGCCTTCCTCAACGGCGTCTTGAAAGAAGAAGTCTACGTGGCACAGCCTGAAGGATTCGTAAGTCAAGCCCACCCTGACTACGTGTACTTCCTCGTGAAGGCACTTTACGGACTTAAGCAAGCACCCCGAGCATGGTACGAGGTGCTATCTGATTTTCTGATCGAGTCAGGCTTCACTAAAGGGCAAATCGACACCACCCTCTTCATCAAGCGACGCAAGTCTGAAATTCTACTTATTCAGATTTACGTCGACGACATTATTTTTGGATCCACAAACCCCATGTTGTGCGAGGAGTTCGGGGAACTGATGAAGACAAAGTTTGAAATGAGCATGATGGGAGAGCTCAACTTCTTCCTTGGACTGCAAGTCAAGCAACTCCCAGAAGGAATCTTCATCAGTCAATCGAAGTATATTCAAGACATACTTAAGAAGTACAACATGGAAAATTCCCCATCTAAAAGTACCCCGATGTCGACTTCGTGCAAATTAGCCTCAGATCCATCGGGCAAATCAGTCAACCCGTCTACATACAGAGGAATGATAGGATCGCTTCTGTATCTGACAGCAAGTCGGCCGGATATAGTCTTCTCCACCTGCCTGTGTGCGCGCTTTCAAGCCGATCCGAAGGAGTCGCACATGCTTGCAGTGAAGAGGATCTTACGCTATCTCAAGGGAACACCGACACTCGGACTCTGGTATCCCAAGAACTCTAACTTTCAATTACTTGGCTTTACGGATGCCGATTTTGCAGGTTGTAGGATGGACAGGAAGAGCACCTCGGGTGGAATACAATTCTTAGGTGACAAACTAGTAAGTTGGTCATCTAAGAAACAAAACTGTGTGTCCACATCAACCGCCGAAGCAGAGTACGTTGCTGCGGCCAGTTGCTGCTCTCAAATCCTATGGTTGCGAACGCAACTGCAGGATTACGGGTTTGTTCTCAATAACATTCCAATTTACAGCGACTCGAAGAGCGCTATTGCCATTACCTGTAATCCCGTCCATCATTCCCGCACTAAACATATAGACCTTCGATATCACTTTATAAAAGATCATGTCGAAAAAGGCACAATCACAATGTACTTCGTCAACACCGAAGTTCAACTTGCCGATCTTTTCACAAAGGCTTTGGATGAAAAACGTTTCATGTTTCTCGTTTCAAAGTTAGGCATGTTGAATCTGGAAGCATAACGTGATTTTTGCCTATTTCAATCTTTTATAAAGTTTAAAAGATGATCACCATTCCAAAAATTTAGGGGGAGTAATTTTAGTCTTCTTATTATACTTTATTTTAAAAATTTTATTAGAGTGCACATTTTGAGGGGGAGTCTTAGTTAAATATTGAGCCCACAATCACTAAAACATTTGAGTCAATTCGCGAATCCAAAAAAGAAAACCAGTATTGGGCTTTCTTCTCTCAATTTTCGGCCCAGTTCCTCAACTTCCTTACTGATTCGTGAACTTTCAATGTTGGGTTTCAACATTACTTCGCGAACCAAAGTTAGCTTCGCGAACTCAACGCACGCTTCGCGAACTTCTCACACCTTAAAACCCTAAACCCTTTCGAAGCTACAGTCGCCGCACAATCAAAATTAGGGTTAAATTTTTCGAATTTTCTCCCAAATCACTGTTCACTCGCGAGAAGAATCCACACAAATCACGACGAAACCCACCTTAAATCCTCAAATCCTCTCTTTCTCGTGCGTTGCTGTGGTAAGAATTACCTTAAATCTTCGTTTTAATGCAGATTTTTACTTCGATGATGAAGTTTTGGTGAAATCTGGAATTTTTGCTCTTCACGGTTGATGAACACGTTAAATCTTCATGATTCGCGAACTTGTTTTCTTTTTGATCTTTCAAGCGCGGCTTTCGAAGTCTCGAACCTGTTTTTGCGCATTCCACTTAAGCCCGCGAAGTTCTCCAAGTTCGCGAATTCGTAATAGTTCGCGAACTCACTCCGCATTCGCAAAACTCAGAACCGCGAACTCCTTTCAAATTCGCCAAGTCCTCAAGTTCGCGAACCGCTCTCAATTCTTAATCATTTTTAAATCGCGAACTTATTTCTCAATTCGCAAACTTCCAGATCGCGAACCCCATGGTCTTTCGCGAATCCCTACATGTTTCGCGAACTCATTTTCACCTCAATTCGAGAACACAATCTCAATTCGCAAAGCCTTTCAGTTCTCGAACCTATTCTAACATTCGCGAAACTAAGATTCGCAAAGTCCTTAGCGAACTAACCAAACTCTCTCTTCAGACGATTCGCAATCCACACTTAAACATACTTCTATTTTGCGAAATCTATACTTAGATTTTTTTTGGCACTTCTCTTCACTTCACGGCTTAAAGCCTTTGAAAATCCTTCAAACACTTTTATCTTTAATGCGCGAACTCTACACTTAAGAAATTTTCTAAGTATCAATCTCATGATTTAAATGGGCTGACACTGTTTTTGGGCCCAAAATCAAAAATCAAATTTTTCAAGCCCAAAACACTTAACCTTTTAACTCCAACTGTCTGTCACCTATTCATATCATGATGCTTCATTTTACTGTATAAGCTAATGACTTCTCTATCATCGCAGGTTTAGCAAATCCAGGTGTTCGGAACAAAACAAGAGAAAGGAAGAAAAAGAAGAAAAAAAAAAAAAAAAAAAAAATGAGTACGACACCAACGGATCTGATTTACCCGACGTCAAAATGGGTCATTCCGAAGGATAACAACTTCCAACTTGACTTGGAAGTCTTTAAAGGGAAGGAACCCATTATGCCGGCGATTCTGAGACACCATCACCTCTGGTACGCCTTCTCGGCCGCTGTACCCGTCCCCTCCGTTTACCTTCAACAATTTTGGGGGACGCTGCAGACGAAGGTGGCACCAGACAATAGTCTATACTACGAAGCAAAACTCGCAGGCCAGACGGTCGAGGTCACCCGCGATTTAATCCGCCATGTTCTCCGCCTGCCCAGCCGACCGGAGAATGAGTATGAGGCTTCTGAGGACGAGCTTCTCGAGGACATCCACAGATTGGGCTACTTCACGCCCGTGAAGTTCCTCTCTCAGATCCAACAGTCCATGCTCCCGCATCCATGGCGGACACTTTTTGCGCTTGTCAATAAGTGCTTCTCACCAAAGCACTCAGGGCACGACAGGTGCAATATCACAATACTGCGGATCTTCCACGGCATTGCCTTCAACAAAAACATCGATTATGCCAAGCTCTTCATGTTGGACCTTGACGACCAAATGATGCAGCGAACGAAGGGCAAGAAGACGCAGTATCTTCCATATCCCAGGTGGTTCGGGCTAATGATCCACCACTTTATGCAATCACTGCCTGAGATACCAACCCGGCCTGCCGACGAATATGTCACCCCGCCAAAGCTCAAGTACCTTCAGAAGGGGAAGGTCGATGAGAAATACGCACGGCGGCCGATGCCCATCCCTTCATCCCTCTTGTCACTGGCGGAGCAGCACATGGTAGAAGAATACTGCCGCCAGTACAATGTATACGCCCCCATGGTTCGAGAAAACCCCCTCGAACCTAACCCCGGGGCCTCCCACTCTGCCGATGAAGGTCCTAGAACCGGGCCGGAGGCAGCTTCCTCATCCATTCCTCAGTCATACACTCACCAACCAGCCATTCCATCAATTACCCAATCATCCACACCACCAACACCTGTCGAACAACAAATACCCGTTCGACAGCCCTCACCACCACTCATCACACCCATCCCACCACCATCTCCTGTCAGCCGCACATCGCCGATCCCGCCGACGTCGCGTGCTCTTCAACGACAAATGTTGAGCGACGTCTCCGACTCGGACGGCGAAGACGGGATGCCCATACTCCGCCCACCGTCACCACCACCCTCCACGAGGCAGCCGTCGCCCGCTCCTCAACGCCAACAAATGAGCGACGACTCCTCTGACGACGACGATGACAGCACGCTTATCCATAGACGTCGTCGCATTCCTCCAATCCCCACTCCACTACAAGCCGGGTCACCCCTTAGGATAGAAGCCGCCGACATCGACCCAACGGCGCATACCACGAGCCTTAGCCATTCGGCCGGTTCCCAACAACCGGTCGTCTCAAAAAGCCCCGACCCTCAACCATCACGTCCTCCGCCTGTCACCGAACAGGCCTCAACGTCCATAGAGGCCCCATGATTGAGGCACTTCTAGGATTGGACGGAAGTCCCGATGACGACGACCTCACATCGTCTTCGTCAGAGGGCCACCGTCCGAACATCACGATCGGACGCGTGCCAACGGGACGCCTAAGTGGCCCCGGTGAGAGCTCCACCTTCGCCCGTCTGTGTGACGTGGCCCTAACGACCGGAGCGGTCCTTCTTCGTGAGGAACCGCAAGGACAGGTCGGAAGCCCAGTGCCGCCCGAAGTCCCATCGATTTCCCGCGAAACTGGCCACCCCACCACTTCGGGGGTGCAAACGGAAGGCCTTCGTGGCTCCGGCGGTGATTCCCCGCACGTGACGGCGACATACCTAGAACGGAGACTTGCCGAATTTCTCGAGCAAGTGGCTGTCCCGCGCATGCAGTCACTCATTACGGCTGCTGCGCAGGACAGAGGCAAAGCCCTGTCGTCGACGAAACCCCGTCACGTTCCCCACTACCCCCCCTCCTCATCCGAACCCCCACACCATGCCACTGCTCGACCTATGGGACATCCTCACTGCCCGTCTCATAGGAGAGGACCCGAAGCACCCGCGCTCGTGACGGTCCGAAAGATGCTGATCGCAACAAAACATACCGTCAACAGAGACGTGCCGAGACGACACCTCAACAATCCGAAGACGGCACGACGATCCTGACGACCAGGATCGCCGTGAGGGGGAGAAGCGTCAACGCCTATCCTCCTCCGGAGCATCTGTACGACGAAGCACACCAAGACAGGGCAGATCAGCAGCAGGCCCTACAACACAAACCCAACAACCCACACGAAGAGGTTCTCGAGGAAGACAAGCGGCGCCAGGGCCGAACCAGACACTCTTCCTTGGCGAAGCAACGTCGACCTCGGAAATCCATACACATACAGTCCAAAGAACCACCACCCCAAATCCTCCTTCCACCACCCACGAAGCCAGAAAAAGCCGAAGCCCACCTCTTTCGCCCTACATTGCTACACAACCGGACTTAGAGCCATTCAACCTCGAAGATTACCTCCAACCACACACTGAAGTGGAGGCGTACATTATGAACGAAGGATGGCTCAAAAGACCGGTTACAGAAGAGTTCTCAAAGGCTATGTTTGATAACGCTCGACAGCTCCTAAGGAATGCAGAGGTTGAACTTGTCAGAATAGAAGACAAGGAGCTGGAAGAAGGGGAGGACTACGAAGCAGAAATCCCCGAACTTCCTGTTCTCTTGGAGCACGCCAACCGATGGTACGACATGTACAACCCTCCGCCAAGAGAGACCCCGAAGATTCCGGAGCTCCCGTGGGAAAATGCCAAAATCGTGGCACCTTACCAGGAAGAGTTTCGGAAACGAATATGGAGGAAACCCGAGCGTATCACCGAGCCTGACGAACTGGACGCGGCGACAATCTGGATCGCCTTCGAAAAGACGAATCAAGGAAGAAAATGATCAAAAGGGTGACGGGAGTCAGAGTCGAGTACTTCAACCAAATTCCCTATCTAGTTTACAAAGTTGAAAGGGAGGACGGGAAGGTTGAAGACATCAGCGAAGCGGACCTAATCTACATTAGACACCCTGATGTCGAGAGAATATTCTCGACGTACAGGTATCTAGGACAGCTGAAAAAGGACCCTGCATTGAAGATAGGCCTTGTTACACTCAAAAGGTTCATGTTGCGCCAGATCAATTATAATGCTTCCCACGACCTTCAGATGGCACTGGAAAGCAATATGAAGAAAGTGAACCTCACAAAGCCTAACTTCGAAGTCCCGGATGACCCCAACATCTCTGAAGGAAACGTCTTTGAAGGTGAGGACCCCTCGATAGTCTACGTCAACTACAAAGGTGAGAAGAGATTGATGAAGACCTCGGAGATCCCAAAGTTCTCCGACGGGACTCTCCAAATTATTTCAAGAAAGTTGACAAGGATTATCCAGGAGATGGAAGGAGAAGACCTCGATAGCCAGATGAAGTTCAGATTACTTCGAGGGAAGATCGATGAAAGACTGGCTTTTCGGAGGTGGCTACGTAACTACGAAGTCAAGCTTGGACTTCGAAGCTCTACGTACAAAACGGTGGACCCCAAGGCCAGAGCATCCAAGCAGAAGATTTAAAAAGAACACAAAGGGGGAGATTGTTAGGATCATTTTATTGTGTTCTTTATATTTTAGATGCTTCCGTCTTTGGTGTATTTAGTTCTTTGGTTTAGATGTTATTTGGGTTTGTAATTTACTTAATTACATATTAGTTGTTTGGGCTAATTAGGTTTTGGGCTTGATGGGCTTTAATATACCAACTAATGTGGTATATAAAGATCCACCAAGCCCTAGTTTCAAATGTTGTTCCTTTTGCAAGCATTGTGTCTTCTTGAACAAGCCAACCTAAAACACTCCTAAGCTAAAATCGATCTCACCATATCCTAGGTTGCTATCTTTGTTGCTTGCATTATATTAGATGAAAAGGGACTTACAGCAAAAAAAAAAAAAAAAAAAAAAAAAAAAAAAAAGAAAAAAGGCCATAAAAAAAAAAGAAAAAAAAAAGGACATAAAACAAAAAGAAAAAGAAGGCCATTAAAAAAAAATAAAAATAAAAAATAAAAAATAAAAAAAAATTTTGAGCTTCAATGTTTAAAGAAGGCCAAGCCAATTTCAAATTGCAAAAGGCACTTGAGTTTTATTTTGGGGGAGTCAAACTCTATATTTAAAGAATATTCGGTCTTCATATTCTATATTGTTTTTATTTAGGGGGAGTGGATCGATAGAAAAGGTGCAAGAGCTCCAAAAGAGCATATTACCGTAGTTTTATTATCAAAAGCGCATATGTTTTAGGGGGAGTGATACTCATAAGCGCATACTTAAAAGGCGCACATTTTAAAGGGGAGTGATACTTCATTTACTAATGGCGCTTGACCTGAAAGAAAGTAATATGCAAATTTCTACAAGAGCGCACATGTTTAGGGGGAGTAAGAGCATCATATTTGAAATAGCACATCTATTTAGGGGAAGCAAGGGCATCACATTAGGAATAGCGCAACAATTTAGGGGGAGTGTTACCTAAAAAGGCGCAAGAGAGAAAAGAGAATGCCGGAAGACAAACTTCAAGCTTTGAGGGAGTGTCAACATCAACTAGCGCATGGACAATACGAGGTGTTCACATACCTGTTCCCATGGTTCAGTTCATCCCAACTGCACCTATCCCATGAACAAACCCCGAGTGTATGTGAGGGTATTCGAGCGAATAACGATGAAATCATTACACCTCAACCACAAACTATCCGGACCATAACCATATAGGTACATGACTGATTTATCAGATCCCGGGTAGAAGACGCTTCATCTGGTCCTAAGGCGCATGCACAACCCTTCCTAGCTACTCATTTGTCTCCCTAAAGACAGATGTTTCAATATCTCACGGGGAACCGCCTATGCTATCACCGTTTCATTTGGAAACGGGAGATATTGAACAAAGTGGTCCATAGCCCCACACCACTGAATTTTTTTTTATCACGTAAATGTATAGTGTGTCCTCATAGCCTAAATATTTTTAAACTTTCTAGGACACAAACATTATTATACACATACTATGCAGGTCTACGTGACCTAGCCAGAACTTCTGTAGACGCATCATTAAATGATGTGCTTCTATGATCAGAAGGAAGTCCTGCCGTTGCAACATCAAAACAACAACGGTAGCAGGCCATCTTCTGGAGCACGACTCTAGAATGATGTCAACGGGTTGCCTATGTGGCCCCGTAGTCCCTTCAAATGCAAGTCCGTGTGACTTTGCATCAACGACCAAGAGTGACATCGAGGGATGTTTCACGATGATTGGTCGTCTGTCCCGTTTTCAGGTACTTCATCCGGAATTCAACGCCAACACGTTCAGCGAACACTCTGGTTCACCTTGATCACACAGCATGACGATACAAATGAATCGCCATGAGGGGGAGAAGCATATCAGGGAGGCCAAGCACGTGAACTCATTAAAGAAGCCAAGCTTTCAACGCACGTGCTGAACCACAACAAACAAGACCTCTCTCCATGGTTCGAGCGTACACGACAAGTCAATGCTGATGATCCGCGCGACTCTGACATATGCAAGAAGGTGGCGAATATTCAAGTTGCAAAAGAAGAAGATGAGGGTGCATGTAAATAGGGGGAGACTGAAGATTCTCTAGACGCTCTCAGCTATTTCTTCAAACAGCAACAAAGACCGTGTCAAATTCGAAGTTGAGCACAAAGGGGGAGATTGTTGGAAATTACTCTGTTGTGTTCAACTGATGATGAAGACTGAAGATTCGAGAGACAAAGACAACCGAAGCTTCAATTATAATTGAACACTAAGGGGGAGATTGTTGGAAGTATTTTATAGTGTTCAATAATCAAGTTATCTTTGTCTAGGGACTTAATTGTAATATATGTATAGTTAGGGACTAGAATGCAAATATACCAATATTGATTGGTATATATAGGGCAAGTGTGTGTAAAATACACACAACTTGAGTTTAGCTTTCTCTCACTAGAAAATCTCTCTCTAATCACTATCTAAGCTAGGGTTAATTGTAGAGAGAGAAATAGGATAATTGTAGAGAAAGTTTGTGATTAATGAAGATTTCATTGAATATTACCCAAATGCTTCCGCTCAATCTTGTTCAAGGTAATTTCGATTAAATCTATGCTCGAGTTCTTCGTTGGATGTTAAAAACGGACCTAACACAAATGATTTTAAAATGATTTATACGAAAAAAAATTATACCGAGAATAATTTTTGTACTGTAAAATTTTACCGGACTAAAAAAAATTTCTTTACCCAAAAATTTTTCTAAGCCTCAGAAAACCTTTGTAAAGTCGGTACAAAAAAAATCACGTAGCAAAAATTTTTGTACTGTAATTTTATTTTATTTTATTTTATTTTTTTTTATGCTACCTAAAAAAACCTTTTCAAATGTTTACGGGTGTTTAGGTTTACGGGCAGAATTTGTTCGTAAACCTTGTTCGTAAATGAGTTTACGAATGAAAATGATCCGTAAACAGTACCTTAATAGTTTACAAACGAAATGTATCCATAAACAGTTCACTTAGATAGTTTACGAATGAGATATGTTCGTAAACCTCTTCCTAAATGAGTTTACGAATGAAGACTATTCGTAAACCTTGCTATGGATAGTTTACGAATGAAATATATTCGTAAACAGTAGACTTCAGAGGTTTACGATCGATAAGGATTCGTAAACAGTATATTCGTAAAGTTAAGTTTATGTTAGGAATATTTTATTGTGTTCAATTAATTAGAATTATCTTTGTAGTTTATTTATAAAGATTATCATTATAAGAGGCTTAGTGTAATTGGGCTTTGTTTAGGGGCCCAAGTATTATATACCAAAATGTGGTATAAATACTTGAACCCTAACACATAATAAAAAGTGTATTGTGTGAAAATCAAAGTGAGCCCCCAACCTCTCAAGAACACACAACACCCCACGCGAGCTCGAATTCTTCCGACCTTCAAATCGTGGTAAGATCACATTTAAATATATGTTTAGTTGGATATCTAGGCCTTACAAGTGGTATCAGAGCCACGCGCGTTAAGATTTGAGTCAAATTTTTCGTTTTTATTTTTCTGTGTTCATCGCATGTTCTTCAAAATTTTCGAAAAATTTGACATGTTTTGGTGTTTAGATGCTTGATTGAGTATTTAGGAGTTAGGATATAAGTGCTTCGATCTTTACCCAGGGCTAATTTGATTAATTTTGTGTTTGGGGATCGAAAAGTGGGTTCAGTGTTTTCGCAGAAAAGTTTTCGGACTGAAAACCACTGCGAAAACTCGCTGCGAAAAGTTGGTTCGAAAACCCAGTTCGCAAACCTTCACTGCGAAAAGCTGCTTCGCAAAGTTGGTTCGCAAACCCACTTCGCAAACTTTTTTTGCTTCGCATACCTTTTGTTAGCTGGCTTCGCAAACCTTTTGTTACGTGGCTTCGCAAACACCTTTGCAAACCCAATTAAAAAAAAAAAAAAAAAATATTATTTTATAAAAGTTACTGTTAAGGTTTTCGCACCCTAAAAAAAAAAAAAAAAAATTAAATTAAATTTCAGGTTTTCGCATCCAGGTTAAAAAAAAAAAAAAAAAGAAAAAAAAGTTTGCGAATCCAGTTTTCGCATCCTTAAAAAAAAAGGGGTTTGCGAATCAATTTTCGCACCCAACTTAAAAGAAAAAAAAAGGAGTTTTCGCATCAACTTAAAGTTTGCGCATTCAAAAAAAATAATAATAATAATAAATAAATAAAAATAATAAAAAGGTTTTCGCAGCCATGTTTTCGCACTGAACACTTCAAAAACCCCCACTTCGAAAATCTATTTTCGCACTCCTAACAAGAAATTTATTTTCGCATCATATCACATCAAAACATTTTTGGCAAATTATAGATAAGTTTGATAAATTTCCGAAGTTTTCGAAATCACCTCAAAAGTTTTTCGGTATATACCAAAAATCTTTTCGGTACCCAAAATTCTCGATACTTCACAATATTTCTAGATAAATCAAACTTTTCGGTGCAGAAATTTTCAAAAGCCAAAAATTATCAAATCTACACAACGCGTTAACGATCGCGTATCCAACTAAATTAAAAAAAAAATAGTAATATTTTAAAATTTTAAAAATTATGGATTCTACTTCCGCAACTTCTGAGATGAGCTTTGACGAGAGTGATTTATATAAAGCTTTTCTTTCTTTGAAGGAAGATTATAAAACCATGCGTCGTGAACATAAACACGAACGTAGGACTACCCAAGCGTTAGAAACTAAGTTAGCTAGTGCACTAGAAACTATTTCTAGTCTTGAATCAAAATTAGCTAGCTCAGAAACTAACGTTTGTGAGCTAACCAAGAACCTAAATTCCTCTAAGCTAGGCCAAACTCAACTTATAAGTCACGAAAAGACTATAAGTGAGTTAGAGAGTAGACTAGATAATAATTACAAATGCTTAGTCAAGAGTTTAGAAGAAAGAGGTAGTCTTACTTGCCATTTAGAAAACGCGCGTGAGAAAATCACTAATCTTGAATCTCAAGAAGTAAAATTAAAAGCTCAAATTAGTGAACTAACAAATAAATTAAACAATTGCGAACTCGAACGCAATAATTATCTGTCTGATTTGAGCAATTCGCGGAGTAGTTTTAAACTTTTATTTGAGGAACGCAGTAAATTGCACTCTAAAGTTCATCACTTAGAGGGCATCCTTGCGAAAAAGGGTCAAACAGACCAAAGTTCCTCTAAAGACTTAGCGTCCAACGGGGAAAATAGTTTACATTCTAATAAACCTATCTCTTGTTGGGAAATTCCAGAGGTTGCTAGTAAAATTGTAGAATTGAACGCAACCCTGGAATCGGAAAGAGTAGGTTTTCGAGCAGAAAAGCAAAAACTTCTAGAGGAGATTTCTAATCTCAAAAATTCCCCGTCCCTACCCGTCTTAAATGAACTCTATACAGAAAAATCTTCTTTTAAGCAGGATATGGACACACAAACCGACGCCTTTGTTCCTAAAATTAAAAAGACTTTTACTAATAATTCTAAGTCAACTTTGACTGGCGCAGAAACGAAAAGTAAAAGCAATACATGTAAAAATGCTAAGGAACAAAAGAATATTATGAAGGAGAAAGGAAAATCGACATTATTTTCCAAAACCAAGGACGACATTGCTAAAGATTCTCCTTCTCCCGCTCCTACCAAAAAGGAAGTTCCTAAAGAAGAAGTTCCAAGCTCAAGCAGGCGAACTTCTCAAACTTCCAAAATCTCTCATTCTTTAAAGAATGATAGAGATGGAATTGCTTACACGCACAAAAATGCTTATTATTCTAGTAAGCAAAAGTCCATCAAAAACCATCATTATGATGTGAATCGTGTGAATTCTCCAAGTAGGAAGAACATCTCATGTACTAACGATGCTTATAATTCTTTATGTTCTTATCCCTACTTGAAATATCCAGTCGATGTTAAGTCTGAAAAACATCTCATGCGACTGGCTTCGGAGAAAATATTTAAATCTTCTCCGAGACACACATTCACTTGCGCTGAAACGTCCTTTCCGTGTCAAATTGCTCCTAAATGGGTTCCTAAGTCAACGATTAAGAGAGGTAATCCCAAATATAGTCGGGTCCTAAAGTTCGTTAATGAATGATTTAGGGCTAAAATCTGATTTGACACCTTATATGCTTAACTTGCTTTCTGCTAATAAGGGAGGACCCGTCCAAAAATGGGTACCAAAGTCCCGATAAAGTTTTTGCAGGAGCCCAATCACGTGTGGTAATTCGACGATGGTTGCTCCACACGCGTGATTGGTATGAGATGAGAGCAACCACAAAGCCCCGGTCATGAGTAGTAATTAGAAGATGGTTGCTCCATACTCATGATCGGTACGAGACGAGGGCAACCACAACTCCCAGCTTGCACGGTACTCGGGTTGCTCCACATGCATGACTGGTAAGAGACGCGAGCAACCGCATCCCTCATGTATGGCAATTTGACGTAGTGGCTCCACATACATGATAAAGGGAAACGACGTGAGCAACTACGACTATATGTGGTACATTCTATCTTTTGAACTGAATTGCATAATACCATATTCATACATACTTTTAAGATAGGTAAATTCTATATATGCATTTCATAGTAAATTTTGGCATGCATATCGAGCTGAAAAGACAATATACCTACTTTGAAAACTATAGGGTACATTATAGCTATGCATGCTTCAAAAGGACTTTTACTTTCAAATTCTTGCATGCATGCATACCTGAGCCGAAATGCGAAATACCCTATTTTATAGGTACATTTTCATTATGCATACAATTTTAAAATTTTCAAGCTTAAAAACTTTCAAGTATGCATATAAGCTGAATCGCAAAAAATTACCTATTTTCTGTAGGAGCGTCAAAGGTAGAAAACGTACATTTTAATATGCTTAGTTTAAAGAAAATTACTTCTTTAAGTATGCATCTGAACTGAAAAGAAAAATACGTTATTTTCATCACGCTCATTTTTCTTGGGAGAAAATCTACATTTTAGGCGTGCATGCATTAAGGGGGAGTATCATTCCATATTTTCGAGGGGAGTACATTTTAAAGGGGAGAAAAATTCTTACGGTGGTGCACGATTTGAGGGGGAGGAACAACAAAAATATATATATATATAATATAATATAATATAATATATAGTATATTATTCTATTATTAATACAATATATATATATGTATCTACAAAAAAAAAAAAAGAAAAAGAAAGAGAAAAATCCTCTCATCATCAAGCTATTCCACCTCCCAAGACGGACTTCAACAATAAAACTCAACCCTCAAGAGTTCAAGAATCCTCAAAAGGCAAAGGTGACCTCATTGCGCTCATATTATGATGCACTCTACCGACCTGCTCCAACTTGCTGATCAAGCAGCACTCATCAAAATTGACGGATGCATGAATTCTAGTTCCTATGGTTCAGTCAGACCAAACTGAACCTAACCCCGGAACGCAACCGAGTGTTAGTGACGATTCATGCGCATAAAAGCCACCCCTATTTGGCCATTCTTGACAAGACCACAAAGCCGATGATACACAAATCCCTTACCTCACACAACATTTGGGCCATCCCATATAGGTGCAGGTGCTGATTTTTATCAGCTCCCGGGTAGAAGTCGCCTCATTTGGTCCAATGGCGCATGCACAACCGAGCCTTACCCACTCATCGATCTCCCAATAGACCGATGTTTCAAGAAATCACGGGGAACCACGTCTACTATCACCGCTTCACTCGGAAGCGGGAGATATTGAATTATGTGGTACTCAGCCCCACACCACTGAACTTTTTGAACACATCGAGTCTAGGTATCCTCACTATCTAAATATTTTATAATTTTCTAGGACACATACACCTTTTCTTATCTGGACTTCATGACCAGATCAGAACTTCCATAGACACATCTCCTGTAGATGTGATTCAAGGATTGGAAGGAAGTCCTGCCGTTGCAACATCAATACAACAACGGAATCAGGCCATCGTCTCGAGCTAGTCTCTAAAACGATGTAAACGGGATGCCTATGTGGCCCCGGTTCTTCAAGCCCTGTCCTCACAGGCCACGTCTCGGAGTTTGTCTCTGAAGTCGTGTCGACGGATTGCCTTAGTGGCTTCGTCTGGTTATTACCATCACCGACCTGTCGTTTGTGTCCTTCTAATCTTCCTATACAAGCATGCCGATCTCGTTAACTCGAATCGCCATGAGGGGGAGAAGGGGACACGCATAAACAAACAAGTCGTACCACCCACCAATTTCCGCCGAGCGTACCACTCTGAAGCCGGGCTCTCCTGCACTTGAATGGAACATTCCAAAGGAGCCTCGGCACATTTTACAACACCCCACGTGTATCTTCTTCCGGAGCCAGACAAGCTTCCTCGAGGCCGAACCAGACAACTTCCTTCGAAGAAGACGAATCCGGCGCCGAGAAGAAGAAGATTAAAGGAAACTTGACGAATTCAAACTACGAAGAAAGACCAGGACAAGATGCGAACAAAGTCCAAGATCCGCGACATCATCAAATTCAAATTTCAGGGCGTGGATCACTATCTACATCCGGTTTAAAGAATACATCGTCAAGTCAAGAGAGTCCTAGCCGAAAGAGCATTCAAAGCCTCCGCAAGAAGAGGAGATAGCCCTTGTAGGGGGAGATTACTAGGACTCAAGAACGGGAAGTCTTCGTGACCCCGGTTTATTATACGACGGATTGCCTTTGTGGTTCCGTCGGGTTATGACCTGAGCTCCTACAAGCCTACCAATGCCATTTCCTTGTCCCGACAACGTGATCAACATGCCAAATCATCAAGCGTCGTCAAATCAAGCAAACACCGCCGACTTTCAAAGATTGAAGTTGCCGCCTCGTGTATGTCTCTCCAAACTTCAAAGAGAACTTCCCAATTCCAACTTAAGGTTGACCAAAAGTAGGGGGAGTTACGCTACCATCGAAAGGAGAGATCGAACACAAAAAGAAGAGATACGGCAAGCAACTTCAAACACCTTCCGGCATTTACGAGTCGAGCTTCAAAAGAAGATTAAGAAGATCTGGTGCCGAGAAGCAAAGATCAAGACACGGTGAGCTTGAAGATCTCCAAAAGAAGAGGTCAAAAGACAAGACAAGGAGGAAATTCATTTAGGACTCAGGCAAACGCACTAAGCCCCGCAAAGATAATCCATGCCAAATTGAAGATTGAACACAAAGGGGGAGATTGTTAGGAATATTTTATTGTGTTCAATTAATTAGAATTATCTTTGTAGTTTATTTATAAAGATTATCATTATAAGAGGCTTAGTGTAATTGGGCTTTGTTAGGGGCCCAAGTATTATATACCAAAATGTGGTATAAATACTTGAACCCTAACACATAATAAAAAGTGTATTGTGTGAAAATCAAAGTGAGCCCCCAACCTCTCAAGAACACACAACACCCCACGCGAGCTCGAATTCTTCCGACCTTCAAATCGTGGTAAGATCATTTAAATATATGTTTAGTTGGATATCTAGGCCTTACAGTTTACGAATGAAAAGTATTCGTAAAGCGTTCCCAGTTATAGTTTACGATTGAAATTTATTCGTAAACTCTTCCTTTTACTGGTTTACGAATGAAAATGGTTCGTAAACAGTAACTTTACGAGTGTAAACTGAAAGGACCGTAAACTTAAATGCTTTGACCGTAACCTATAGAGCTTTGACCGCAAAGTTTTTAGTTCGTAAACTAAGTTTTCATTCGTAAACTTTGCAATAAAAATAAAACTCGATCAAAAACACTTAAATTCTAAAATTAAGCTCAGATAATCGATCGAAATCAGCAATTAAACATGTGAAAACACTCGATTAACCCGATTAAAAGCAAAATATAAGCCAATTTCGAGATTTTCATTTGAACAATTTGAAGATCATGATGAACATTTCGATCAAAATTAAACAATTTGGTCCAATTTCAGCTTCGATCAGTCCAATTAATCAACAATTAATCATCGCAAACAGCGAATTCATCGTAAACACCTAAGCAAGCAGCTCAAAAGATCAATAAACAGTTTACGATGAGCTTCAAATCGCGATGAACAGTGACTATCGCAAACCTTAAATTCAGCTCAAAATCAAGCATCGTAAACCTCATTTTCAACTCAAATCGATTTAATTCTAACACGTTTTCTCTGATACCAATTGTAATTCCCAGATTTTCACATCCAAAAATATATTCGTGATTTAAGATCTATCACATATTATGAACTCAAGCATTAGATTAATCGAGATTACCTTAATCGATATGCGCGCGGAAGCTCGGGATAAAATCATCAATCAATCTTCAATGAATCACCAAATTCTCTCTACAATGATCCTCACACTCTCTTTCTAATTCAAGCCCTAATCTATGTTGATGAGAGAGCTCTTAGTCTAGAGAGAGAATTCCTACCTTGAGTTTTTTGTATTCTACACACACTCAACCTATATATACCAAAGCATATTTTGGTATATTTTCAATCTAGTCCCTATATTTACATAAAATACAATTAAGTCTCAAGACAAAGATAACATGATTATTGAACACTAGAAAATATTCCTAACAAGTTCAAATTAAAATGGGCATGTTTCAAAATAAGCATACATAATAAAAAAATTGATGTATCTAATTCCATGAATATTCATACCCTAGACCATTGGGACAAACAAGTGAGCCTTTGCCAATAGACCAAGTATATATTTCAAAACATATAGAACATAATTAGATTTGCCTGATATAGAACATAAGTTTGACTACCCTAGACCATTTGTTAATACTGGTTCGGGTTCCGCGGATTGGACGGAACCGGAACCGGAACCGGCTGATTTCGGCTTAGTATTAGTGTTGAGGTTTATGCCCTAGATACCGTAAGAGGATTAGATAGTACGCGGACATTAGTATAATTTTGTTGTGTTTAACTATTGTAATTGAATTATTTGATAATGAAATTATTTTATTATTGTCAATTTGAGTTTTGACAAATAATACAAAGGCATATTATTACTTCGTCTAAATAAATTAACCTTGCAGTCGGGTAATAAGACGAATTAATAAAACTCCAATATTTACAGTTCAGTTACTGATTCTGTGGGGATAGAGAGGGGGCACCAGTAAGCTGACATACTATAATATTAAATTAAGTCCACAAGTCTTAGTCTCCAGTAGGGTGACTGGATATGACGAGTATGACTTGTTTGTCGACGGGTCCAAAACAGTTGTGCCAACTGTTCACTTGTGATATCAGGAACCGAAACCGAAACCTTATTTTATAAGATCATGCATTTGTATGATTGCATGTGTAATATTTTTATAAGGTTTGGTAAAGATAATAGAATTATTTTCGTACTCATGCATGGAAATATTGCACCGAAAACTATTAGGTACCGAAAACTTCTTCTGTACCGAAAACTATTAAGTACAGAAAACCTCTCCTATGCCGAAAACTTAAAATACCGAAAACTATTTGCATACCGAAAAGTTTATTATACCGGAAACCTTAAGGAAGAGATACCGAAAACTTGGATAGAATGATGATACCGAAAACTTTTCCTCTCATGCATATAAGGACCGAAAACCTTCTATTATGCAAAAAGAAGTATCGAAAACTTTTATAAGACAAGGGTACCGAAAATATCAATCACTATGCCGAAAACTTATGCATAGATGGTATAGAAAACCTTGAGCAAAGGAAAAACATTATTCTATCAAAGGAATTTAAGAGTGTGACACATCATGCTTAATAAGTGCTTAGTAAGCACTTTTAACCCAATTGTATCACTTTAAATACTTGATAATGAAGAAATCACATACCCTAACCATAAGAAGAGATCGAAAACTTACAAGTGAAGATCTTTGAAGCAACACCATAGGATACAAGCTAAGCATTAAAGGGAAGGAAGAAATTAGGCACTAATGAGGTATACATGTGTAATTCATTACCATAATCCATATTTTCTCAATCCTAGATGAATTATTGTGAAGTTAAGATCATGGTTAGCTTAATAAGGAAGATAGGGGTCGAGCATGGAGAGTTTATGCACTTTTATTCATGGAGGAAACATGATTCTTGATAGAAAAGGGGTAGATGATTATATCAGTTTTTTTCCAGCAGCCTCTGTCCTGTATTCGTGTCTATTTTTGAAGTGGTTACCTTTCGAATATGGGAAATATCAAAGAACAAAAGTTGTAGAAAATTGAGAAACTTGCTATAGGACTCTGAATCAGAGTCATTAGAGTTCTGTATCAAAAGTTAGAAGACGAAAAGTACTGACTGCCTAATCAGAACGACAGCAGCTGAGAAACACTTTAATGGCTCATTCTGATGTCGATACACTTAGAATTCGAGAACATGCAAAGAATGAAAGTTTTAGACAATAATGTTAGTTGTTTAGATCAGTTGGATTCAACAGCATTAGTATCGTATATTAAAAGTTAGCATACAAAAGACATTGACTGTCAAATCAGAACGGCAGCAGCTAAGAAGCATATTAATGACGTATTTAAGTGTTGATACCCTGAGAATTTGAAATGTGTAAAGAATGAAAGTTTTAGAGCATTAAGTTGGCTGTTCAGACCAGTTTGAATTAACCTCATTGGTGTCGGATATCAAAAGTTATAAATAAGAAGATACCAGCTGCCAAGCTGAGCAGCAGTAGCCAAGAAGTCAGCTGACGGCTCATTTTGGCACACTTAGAATCCGGGAATGTGAACTGAACGAAAGTCTTAGACAATGGAGTTGGCTTTCCAGAACAGTTTGAACCAACATTATTAGTGTCCTGTATCGAAAGATATGAGTAAAAGAGTGCAGACTGCTACTACTGAAAAATATTTTCAGAAAGTCATTTTGGAAATTATTATAAGAGGTTGATGAAAGCTAAGGATTTAAAACAAGGACTTGTTCATATATAAGAACATGCATGTCATGCATATATGTTATTCATAGGGTCTTGTATTGATGTATTGAATGTGACGTGTTTATAAGTCGTGATCTCGACAAAGTCGAGTAAAGAAACGGGATTATATAAGCTAAACCTGTGAGTATGATTCGCAACGTGTGCCTTATGTGCTATACGTGCTATATGTGAATTGTTTGACTGACGTTTTTGTGAAACATAGATTGACTTGATATGTTGTTTATTATGAAAGCTGATTGATATATGTCATGATACGTTATTTGACATGAAAAGCAATGTATTATGTGAATCGACGTAATACGTTATGCGATATACATGATTCGGAAATTGGCTTGTTACACAATACCTTGTATTATATGTCATATGCATTCACATGTAAAGAAAAGGGAGAAACCGTTATGACTGCTATGGCTTTGGATGATGCGAGATATTATGCAACGGTTACGTCCCTACAAATCGGGGGATGACAGAGTCCTGTACAGGCACCAAAAGAAAGAAATGCCTACAGAGTCCCATGTATGGGCACACATATATTCGATAGTCCGAGTCGAGCTGGTTCATAACGGGAGTATCATCATATAGAATTGCATAGGTTATAGGAATCACATGAACGATGGTTACGTAATGGAATATCTGATGGAATGGTTATGTGAACGATGATTCGACGGAATTATATGAATGATGGTTACATGGTCTCTTATCTGACAGAATGACAACATGATGGAAATTGGTGACTATATGAGTTCGATAGATTAAATGTTATCTGCAGTTTTAAAGTTATAGATTTACATGTTGCGATCATACTCTGAATAGTTGTCTTCACAGCTGTTGTAGATAACGAACGAACGGTTTTTAAAGTAAAGCTTCCGCGTACAGACATGGGAGATAGCGCTCGAGAAGATGGCAAACCAGACGGAGACATCGATCGAGAAGATGGCAGTAATGCAAGGAGAGCAAAATCGTCAGTCACATGAGCGACTCCAGAATATAGAGACTACGATGCAGAATGTGATGGTCAAACTGGAAAAGCTAAAAAATACAGTATCTGAACTTCCGAGTAACACCAAAACAAATCCAAGAGAGAATTTGGAAGACATTCAGATGAATTGTGAAACGGCGATAGATCTGGTGTTGGAACCAAATGAAGTTGAAGATGAGATCGAGCAAGAAAAAGCCGATCAACCCGCAGAGGCTACTGCAGATCCTGTTCCAGCAAACTCGAGTCTTCCAGAATTTATTGAGGATATTCTTACGAAGATGAAGGAAGAATCTGAGTCAGATTGCATACCTAATCAAGAAATAACCGAGCATATTCTCCCAAGTGATAAGACTGTCGTAGAAATCGAGTGGTGCAATAGCTTTAAAATTTTGGATTGCAAAACTAGTGAGCATGTGACCAGATGTGAGGAATTCGCAGCATATAATATTGTGGAGAAGAGAAAGATGGAGCCTGAGACTTTCGATCCGATTCTACGAGCTTTAATGAAGTCACCAGATCACTCGGAGGGCATATTCACGGAGGAATTCACTAAGACACCGATGATCATGGATGTTAACATTATTTGGGATCCGAAAGTCGACATATGGAGAGAGTTTAAAGATTGCAACCATCCGAAAGATTGCAAAATCAGAAATCGACGGCCGAGATAACACGACGGGAAACTCCGAGGAGATCTCGACGACTCGACATCGTGAGGGACGAATTCTATCTCTATACCTTTAATATTTCGTTTTCAACAATGTTTTCTTTTGATTCGTTGTTGATTTCGTTTATTAATATGCTAGGCTAAGTTCTTTTGTGACTAAGACCGTGTTAGGCTGAATTATTACTACGTATTAAGGCTATTCGTGTTTTATTTAATCGTATGAGTCATGTTACGTGTTCTTTGTTTGATTTTAATGCTTGTGTGTCCCTGATCAACATATGCATGATTTTTGATTGGTTTATGAGACGGACAAAGTGATTAGACCGATTAGAACAATAAGCATCGAACACCACTGCGTAAAACTGACCAGACATGCAATTCGGTTTCGTATGTGTGGTTTCTGAGATCTTAGGCGCCGAAAGCATCTAAACTCGGGGAATTTCATAGAGATTGAATGCATGCGTAGAAACTACAGTCATATAGACATATAGGGATTGGTTCTCTATCGCATAGGATCGCTATTGCGGGACAAACGAGTAGCGATTGTTTTAGAAAATTTTACCTTGACTTAGATTCATGTTGATTAGATAGAATCGATTGCATGACGACGTAGGAGTAATTTGTGCCGAGCATGTGTCTTGATCACGTTGTCGCTTATTGATTTTCAAACCATTATCTTTATTTGCTTTTGTTTTCTTATTTGCTTTCTCTTTTAATTCATCGTTAATCAAATATTTAAAAACTCAGAAAATATATTTTAGTCTAAATTAGGATTAAGAATATTTTCTTAGAATAAATCGAGCTGTCTTCGTGGATCGATACTCGGACTTCGTCCGTTTTACTACTTGCACGACCTAGTACACTTGCTAGTATTCGAGCGTGTCAAGTTTTTGGCGCCGTTGCCGGGGACAGCGGTATTATTAATTTTAGGATTTATTCTTATTTTCTGTTTAGATTTTTTTTATTAGTATTTTTATTTTTATTAATATTAATTTTTTTTTGTATTGTGATACTCTCATCTTTCTCATTTGTGTTTTGCAGGAAAGACGATGCAGCGGTACTCACGATATTCGCCCGAATCCTTTGAGACATATGATGATGAACTAGAGTGCGATTTTTATGGATGTCGACATCTCACTAGTCAATGCAAATACAACCAATACAAGCCTCCGGGATCATGGTATGCTGAACAAGGGGACAACAATCACTGTCAAGCTCACTATGCAGAAAAGATACAAAACTGGGATTATCGGTATTACATTTCACCACCTCAAAAAGAGAAGGCAGCATGGGAGATAGCGCTCGAGAAGATGGCAAACCAGACGGAGACATCGATCGAGAAGATGGCAGTAATGCAAGGAGAGCAAAATCGTCAGTCACATGAGCGACTCCAGAATATAGAGACTACGATGGAGAATGTGATGGTCAAACTGGAAAAGCTAAAAAATACAGTATCTGAACTTCCGAGTAACACCAAAACAAATCCAAGAGAGAATTTGGAAGACATTCAGATGAATTGTGAAACGGCGATAGATCTGGTGTTGGAACCAAATGAAGTTGAAGATGAGATCGAGCAAGAAAAAGCCGATCAACCCGCAGAGGCTACTGCAGATCCTGTTCCAGCAAACTCGAGTCTTCCAGAATTTATTGAGGATATTCTTACGAAGATGAAGGAAGAATCTGAGTCAGATTGCATACCTAATCAAGAAATAACCGAGCATATTCTCCCAAGTGATAAGACTGTCGTAGAAATCGAGTGGTGCAATAGCTTTAAAATTTTGGATTGCAAAACCAGTGAGCATGTGACCAGATGTGAGGAATTCGCAGCATATAATATTGTGGAGAAGAGAAAGATGGAGCCTGAGACTTTCGATCCGATTCTACGAGCTTTAATGAAGTCACCAGATCACTCGGAGGGCATATTCACGGAGGAATTCACTAAGACACCGATGATCATGGATGTTAACATTATTTGGGATCCGAAAGTCGACATATGGAGAGAGTTTAAAGATTGCAACCACACGAAGTTATACCATTCCGAGATCAAACTTCTCTCCAAAAAGGCAAAATCAAGATGTTCAGTACTTCTACTGATCATACAGAATCGTGGACCGTCAACATAAACAGGAGTCGAGCTAACGACTATAAAAACAGCGCTTCTTGGGAGTCAACCCAAGTATTATCGATGCATACTTATTATTTTATATTTCAGTCCTTTTTTATCTTTTATTATACATCTAGAATTCGTTATCACGATGTTCGTTTAGTCGTGTTTCCTCACAGGATCGTAGCTAGTTTGGGGGTGGTCCATCACAAAGAGGTAGCTCGTTTACTGTGCAACCAAAGTCTTCTTACGTCCCACCTACATCGATCAACACATTATTCGGGGCAGTGTCGCTTAAACTCTCTCTTTGCTTTAATTGTTACACATTGAGGACAATGTGATAATTAGTTTGGGGGTGGGGTGACACATGCTAGATTTATATGCTTGCATGCTTAAGTATCGATGTATGTGATTGATGAAAGTTGAGATTGGAACATCATTTGTGAAAGCTCATGTCCGTGATGAAAATTTTAAAATATTTCTTGTGTCATGATAAGATCCAACGAGTTGAATGTGAAAGTCTGACATGTTATGTGTTTTGATATTAGCATGACTATCTGGCTACATTGATTGCTCTAGGAAGATAATGCGTATCATGATACACAAATCCAGCGTTATATGTGAGTTTTTGAGCCTTAAAAAAAAAAGATTATTAGAGCAACTCATTACATGCTCAATGTGTTTTTCATGAGTGTCACACATGGACTGAATATTTTCGAACTTGCTCTGTTATACATGTCAACATTACTATGTGGATTTTATGCGCGAAAATGAGAAGGGCACCTAGGATTGAGTCACTGGCCTAAATATCTCCATGCCTTACATGTTTATCACTTAGTGAGCCCCTTTGAGCCTTATTTGACTTATTTGTTGATATGGAGCCTAGATATTAAGCCATGTTAGCCTCATATTTAGCCTTACTACCTGCTATCAACGTGTTATTGACTGATCGTTTGGTGGGAGAGGAGCGAGAAATGCTACGTCAGTGCAAAAAAAAAAAAAAAAAAAAAAAAGAAAAGCGAGCTATGAACTCCTCCCTCGATAATCTATCATCCTAAAAAGGATTGGAAGAAGAGGAGCATAGTATCTATATATAAAAAAAAATACTAAGAACCCTTCCTGCGATAATCTCTCATTCTGAAAATAAGAGAAGAAGGGCTTAGATGAAAAACAAAAAGAAGAAAAAAAAATCAAAAAGAAAAAAAAGAAGGGCTGAGAAATGAATAAGCACCGGCGTGAGCAAAGTGGGAAGAATATGAGAAGAGCGATTCAGTGATTAACATGCTTGATTCTTTTAGCTCACTTATCCTATATGGCATACCTTTTTAACCCAAGCCCCATTACAACCGTTGATAAAAGACCCTGTGATTCGTGCATGACTTCTAACTATGTGATTGCGACGTGATATATTTGCAAGCTTAGAGTAATGTCTTTCTATGTCGTGAATTGAGCGTTTTGATACATATCCCATAAAACACTTTGAGTGACTTGAGCGATCCATGTGAGAGTAGTTGAGTGATACGTATTAGAATTCTAGAAATATCTTTGTTGTTGTGATATGATTACGAACTATCACTTCATGTTTTGTGTTTTGCATGAATCATTCATTAGTTGATGACGATCTCGACCTATTGTGCTTTTATTTTCTGAGATAAAACAGGAGTGACTCATTTGATTTAATCCTAACTTGATTTAATCTTGTTTCGCTTTTATGATCGAGGACGATCGAAGCTAGTTTGGGGGTTGTTGATAAGTTAGGATATTACGTGATATTTATACCCATAAATTGGCATATTTGGTCGTTTTCTATTTAAATATTCTCGAATATATTATGTTTGCGTGTTATTTCTTATTTGATAGATATTGGAGCAAAAGCGAGAAAAAACGGAGAGTTATGATCATTTTGGGAGTCTTGGGGGTCCTTTTGCAATTTTCAGGAGTATTGGAGCAGCTTTGTAATTTACCAATTAGTGAAATATGGAAAGGCTGTAAACATGGAAGGAGAAGATGAGGGAATAAAATGCAGGATCCTTATTTCTTTAAATCAAGAAGAGGATAGTTTCCATATCAAGGTCCAAGGATACACACATGGAAAGAAGGATCTCATGTAATCTCCCATAAAAGAGCAACTCTCAACTCTAATATCACCCGGACGGCTGCCACCTCACACACGCTCAAGGCCACACACACGTAGAATTGGGGCAGAGCAACCAACCAGCAACCTCTCGGCCGCACGCTGCCTCACCTCCAAGCAGCCACCTCTCGAAGCAAGCATCTCCCACATCAAGCAAGCACGCAGCTCTCACCACACGGTTGCCTCACCTCACGCTGCCCTCTTGCTGCCTCACCAAAAGCAGCCACCTCCAAGCAGCTCTCGCTCTCACCCTCACGAAAGAGCAGCCAAGCACACACCTTAACCTTGAGGTTGGAACGTCACGCACACGAGCAGCCGGCTGAGAGGCGGCTGAAATCAGAAATCGACGGCCGAGATAACACGACGGGAAACTCCGAGGAGATCTCGACGACTCGACATCGTGAGGGACGAATTCTATCTCTATACCTTTAATATTTCGTTTTCAACAATGTTTTCTTTTGATTCGTTGTTGATTTCGTTTATTAATATGCTAGGCTAAGTTCTTTTGTGACTAAGACCGTGTTAGGCTGAATTATTACTACGTATTAAGGCTATTCGTGTTTTATTTAATCGTATGAGTCATGTTACGTGTTCTTTGTTTGATTTTAATGCTTGTGTGTCCCTGATCAACATATGCATGATTTTTGATTGGTTTATGAGACGGACAAAGTGATTAGACCGATTAGAACAATAAGCATCGAACACCACTGCGTAAAACTGACCAGACATGCAATTCGGTTTCGTATGTGTGGTTTCTGAGATCTTAGGCGCCGAAAGCATCTAAACTCGGGGAATTTCATAGAGATTGAATGCATGCGTAGAAACTACAGTCATATAGACATATAGGGATTGGTTCTCTATCGCATAGGATCGCTATTGCGGGACAAACGAGTAGCGATTGTTTTAGAAAATTTTACCTTGACTTAGATTCATGTTGATTAGATAGAATCGATTGCATGACGACGTAGGAGTAATTTGTGCCGAGCATGTGTCTTGATCACGTTGTCGCTTATTGATTTTCAAACCATTATCTTTATTTGCTTTTGTTTTCTTATTTGCTTTCTCTTTTAATTCATCGTTAATCAAATATTTAAAAACTCAGAAAATATATATTTTAGTCTAAATTAGGATTAAGAATATTTTCTTAGAATAAATCGAGCTGTCTTCGTGGATCGATACTCGGACTTCGTCCGTTTTACTACTTGCACGACCTAGTACACTTGCTAGTATTCGAGCGTGTCAAGTTTTTGGCGCCGTTGCCGGGGACAGCGGTATTATTAATTTTAGGATTTATTCTTATTTTCTGTTTAGATTTTTTTTATTAGTATTTTTATTTTTATTAATATTAATTTTTTTTTGTATTGTGATACTCTCATCTTTCTCATTTGTGTTTTGCAGGAAAGACGATGCAGCGGTACTCACGATATTCGCCCGAATCCTTTGAGACATATGATGATGAACTAGAGTGCGATTTTTATGGATGTCGACATCTCACTAGTCAATGCAAATACAACCAATACAAGCCTCCGGGATCATGGTATGCTGAACAAGGGGACAACAATCACTGTCAAGCTCACTATGCAGAAAAGATACAAAACTGGGATTATCGGTATTACATTTCACCACCTCAAAAAGAGAAGGCAGCATGGGAGATAGCGCTCGAGAAGATGGCAAACCAGACGGAGACATCGATCGAGAAGATGGCAGTAATGCAAGGAGAGCAAAATCGTCAGTCACATGAGCGACTCCAGAATATAGAGACTACGATGGAGAATGTGATGGTCAAACTGGAAAAGCTAAAAAATACAGTATCTGAACTTCCGAGTAACACCAAAACAAATCCAAGAGAGAATTTGGAAGACATTCAGATGAATTGTGAAACGGCGATAGATCTGGTGTTGGAACCAAATGAAGTTGAAGATGAGATCGAGCAAGAAAAAGCCGATCAACCCGCAGAGGCTACTGCAGATCCTGTTCCAGCAAACTCGAGTCTTCCAGAATTTATTGAGGATATTCTTACGAAGATGAAGGAAGAATCTGAGTCAGATTGCATACCTAATCAAGAAATAACCGAGCATATTCTCCCAAGTGATAAGACTGTCGTAGAAATCGAGTGGTGCAATAGCTTTAAAATTTTGGATTGCAAAACCAGTGAGCATGTGACCAGATGTGAGGAATTCGCAGCATATAATATTGTGGAGAAGAGAAAGATGGAGCCTGAGACTTTCGATCCGATTCTACGAGCTTTAATGAAGTCACCAGATCACTCGGAGGGCATATTCACGGAGGAATTCACTAAGACACCGATGATCATGGATGTTAACATTATTTGGGATCCGAAAGTCGACATATGGAGAGAGTTTAAAGATTGCAACCACACGAAGTTATACCATTCCGAGATCAAACTTCTCTCCAAAAAGGCAAAATCAAGATGTTCAGTACTTCTACTGATCATACAGAATCGTGGACCGTCAACATAAACAGGAGTCGAGCTAACGACTATAAAAACAGCGCTTCTTGGGAGTCAACCCAAGTATTATCGATGCATACTTATTATTTTATATTTCAGTCCTTTTTTATCTTTTATTATACATCTAGAATTCGTTATCACGATGTTCGTTTAGTCGTGTTTCCTCACAGGATCGTAGCTAGTTTGGGGGTGGTCCATCACAAAGAGGTAGCTCGTTTACTGTGCAACCAAAGTCTTCTTACGTCCCACCTACATCGATCAACACATTATTCGGGGCAGTGTCGCTTAAACTCTCTCTTTGCTTTAATTGTTACACATTGAGGACAATGTGATAATTAGTTTGGGGGTGGGGTGACACATGCTAGATTTATATGCTTGCATGCTTAAGTATCGATGTATGTGATTGATGAAAGTTGAGATTGGAACATCATTTGTGAAAGCTCATGTCCGTGATGAAAATTTTAAAATATTTCTTGTGTCATGATAAGATCCAACGAGTTGAATGTGAAAGTCTGACATGTTATGTGTTTTGATATTAGCATGACTATCTGGCTACATTGATTGCTCTAGGAAGATAATGCGTATCATGATACACAAATCCAGCGTTATATGTGAGTTTTTGAGCCTTAAAAAAAAAAGATTATTAGAGCAACTCATTACATGCTCAATGTGTTTTTCATGAGTGTCACACATGGACTGAATATTTTCGAACTTGCTCTGTTATACATGTCAACATTACTATGTGGATTTTATGCGCGAAAATGAGAAGGGCACCTAGGATTGAGTCACTGGCCTAAATATCTCCATGCCTTACATGTTTATCACTTAGTGAGCCCCTTTGAGCCTTATTTGACTTATTTGTTGATATGGAGCCTAGATATTAAGCCATGTTAGCCTCATATTTAGCCTTACTACCTGCTATCAACGTGTTATTGACTGATCGTTTGGTGGGAGAGGAGCGAGAAATGCTACGTCAGTGCAAAAAAAAAAAAAAAAAAAAAAAGAAAAGCGAGCTATGAACTCCTCCCTCGATAATCTATCATCCTAAAAAGGATTGGAAGAAGAGGAGCATAGTATCTATATATAAAAAAAAAATACTAAGAACCCTTCCTGCGATAATCTCTCATTCTGAAAATAAGAGAAGAAGGGCTTAGATGAAAAACAAAAAGAAGAAAAAAAAATCAAAAAGAAAAAAAAGAAGGGCTGAGAAATGAATAAGCACCGGCGTGAGCAAAGTGGGAAGAATATGAGAAGAGCGATTCAGTGATTAACATGCTTGATTCTTTTAGCTCACTTATCCTATATGGCATACCTTTTTAACCCAAGCCCCATTACAACCGTTGATA
The DNA here is from genome assembly GCA_028392965.1 of Lindernia subracemosa. NCBI lineage: Eukaryota > Viridiplantae > Streptophyta > Magnoliopsida > Lamiales > Linderniaceae > Vandellia > Vandellia subracemosa. The sequence continues at coordinate 901,001 of JAQPCC010000030.1, forward strand.
AAAGACCCTGTGATTCGTGCATGACTTCTAACTATGTGATTGCGACGTGATATATTTGCAAGCTTAGAGTAATGTCTTTCTATGTCGTGAATTGAGCGTTTTGATACATATCCCATAAAACACTTTGAGTGACTTGAGCGATCCATGTGAGAGTAGTTGAGTGATACGTATTAGAATTCTAGAAATATCTTTGTTGTTGTGATATGATTACGAACTATCACTTCATGTTTTGTGTTTTGCATGAATCATTCATTAGTTGATGACGATCTCGACCTATTGTGCTTTTATTTTCTGAGATAAAACAGGAGTGACTCATTTGATTTAATCCTAACTTGATTTAATCTTGTTTCGCTTTTATGATCGAGGACGATCGAAGCTAGTTTGGGGGTTGTTGATAAGTTAGGATATTACGTGATATTTATACCCATAAATTGGCATATTTGGTCGTTTTCTATTTAAATATTCTCGAATATATTATGTTTGCGTGTTATTTCTTATTTGATAGATATTGGAGCAAAAGCGAGAAAAAACGGAGAGTTATGATCATTTTGGGAGTCTTGGGGGTCCTTTTGCAATTTTCAGGAGTATTGGAGCAGCTTTGTAATTTACCAATTAGTGAAATATGGAAAGGCTGTAAACATGGAAGGAGAAGATGAGGGAATAAAATGCAGGATCCTTATTTCTTTAAATCAAGAAGAGGATAGTTTCCATATCAAGGTCCAAGGATACACACATGGAAAGAAGGATCTCATGTAATCTCCCATAAAAGAGCAACTCTCAACTCTAATATCACCCGGACGGCTGCCACCTCACACACGCTCAAGGCCACACACACGTAGAATTGGGGCAGAGCAACCAACCAGCAACCTCTCGGCCGCACGCTGCCTCACCTCCAAGCAGCCACCTCTCGAAGCAAGCATCTCCCACATCAAGCAAGCACGCAGCTCTCACCACACGGTTGCCTCACCTCACGCTGCCCTCTTGCTGCCTCACCAAAAGCAGCCACCTCCAAGCAGCTCTCGCTCTCACCCTCACGAAAGAGCAGCCAAGCACACACCTTAACCTTGAGGTTGGAACGTCACGCACACGAGCAGCCGGCTGAGAGGCGGCTGAAATCAGAAATCGACGGCCGAGATAACACGACGGGAAACTCCGAGGAGATCTCGACGACTCGACATCGTGAGGGACGAATTCTATCTCTATACCTTTAATATTTCGTTTTCAACAATGTTTTCTTTTGATTCGTTGTTGATTTCGTTTATTAATATGCTAGGCTAAGTTCTTTTGTGACTAAGACCGTGTTAGGCTGAATTATTACTACGTATTAAGGCTATTCGTGTTTTATTTAATCGTATGAGTCATGTTACGTGTTCTTTGTTTGATTTTAATGCTTGTGTGTCCCTGATCAACATATGCATGATTTTTGATTGGTTTATGAGACGGACAAAGTGATTAGACCGATTAGAACAATAAGCATCGAACACCACTGCGTAAAACTGACCAGACATGCAATTCGGTTTCGTATGTGTGGTTTCTGAGATCTTAGGCGCCGAAAGCATCTAAACTCGGGGAATTTCATAGAGATTGAATGCATGCGTAGAAACTACAGTCATATAGACATATAGGGATTGGTTCTCTATCGCATAGGATCGCTATTGCGGGACAAACGAGTAGCGATTGTTTTAGAAAATTTTACCTTGACTTAGATTCATGTTGATTAGATAGAATCGATTGCATGACGACGTAGGAGTAATTTGTGCCGAGCATGTGTCTTGATCACGTTGTCGCTTATTGATTTTCAAACCATTATCTTTATTTGCTTTTGTTTTCTTATTTGCTTTCTCTTTTAATTCATCGTTAATCAAATATTTAAAAACTCAGAAAATATATATTTTAGTCTAAATTAGGATTAAGAATATTTTCTTAGAATAAATCGAGCTGTCTTCGTGGATCGATACTCGGACTTCGTCCGTTTTACTACTTGCACGACCTAGTACACTTGCTAGTATTCGAGCGTGTCAAGTTTTTGGCGCCGTTGCCGGGGACAGCGGTATTATTAATTTTAGGATTTATTCTTATTTTCTGTTTAGATTTTTTTTATTAGTATTTTTATTTTTATTAATATTAATTTTTTTTTGTATTGTGATACTCTCATCTTTCTCATTTGTGTTTTGCAGGAAAGACGATGCAGCGGTACTCACGATATTCGCCCGAATCCTTTGAGACATATGATGATGAACTAGAGTGCGATTTTTATGGATGTCGACATCTCACTAGTCAATGCAAATACAACCAATACAAGCCTCCGGGATCATGGTATGCTGAACAAGGGGACAACAATCACTGTCAAGCTCACTATGCAGAAAAGATACAAAACTGGGATTATCGGTATTACATTTCACCACCTCAAAAAGAGAAGGCAGCATGGGAGATAGCGCTCGAGAAGATGGCAAACCAGACGGAGACATCGATCGAGAAGATGGCAGTAATGCAAGGAGAGCAAAATCGTCAGTCACATGAGCGACTCCAGAATATAGAGACTACGATGGAGAATGTGATGGTCAAACTGGAAAAGCTAAAAAATACAGTATCTGAACTTCCGAGTAACACCAAAACAAATCCAAGAGAGAATTTGGAAGACATTCAGATGAATTGTGAAACGGCGATAGATCTGGTGTTGGAACCAAATGAAGTTGAAGATGAGATCGAGCAAGAAAAAGCCGATCAACCCGCAGAGGCTACTGCAGATCCTGTTCCAGCAAACTCGAGTCTTCCAGAATTTATTGAGGATATTCTTACGAAGATGAAGGAAGAATCTGAGTCAGATTGCATACCTAATCAAGAAATAACCGAGCATATTCTCCCAAGTGATAAGACTGTCGTAGAAATCGAGTGGTGCAATAGCTTTAAAATTTTGGATTGCAAAACCAGTGAGCATGTGACCAGATGTGAGGAATTCGCAGCATATAATATTGTGGAGAAGAGAAAGATGGAGCCTGAGACTTTCGATCCGATTCTACGAGCTTTAATGAAGTCACCAGATCACTCGGAGGGCATATTCACGGAGGAATTCACTAAGACACCGATGATCATGGATGTTAACATTATTTGGGATCCGAAAGTCGACATATGGAGAGAGTTTAAAGATTGCAACCACACGAAGTTATACCATTCCGAGATCAAACTTCTCTCCAAAAAGGCAAAATCAAGATGTTCAGTACTTCTACTGATCATACAGAATCGTGGACCGTCAACATAAACAGGAGTCGAGCTAACGACTATAAAAACAGCGCTTCTTGGGAGTCAACCCAAGTATTATCGATGCATACTTATTATTTTATATTTCAGTCCTTTTTTATCTTTTATTATACATCTAGAATTCGTTATCACGATGTTCGTTTAGTCGTGTTTCCTCACAGGATCGTAGCTAGTTTGGGGGTGGTCCATCACAAAGAGGTAGCTCGTTTACTGTGCAACCAAAGTCTTCTTACGTCCCACCTACATCGATCAACACATTATTCGGGGCAGTGTCGCTTAAACTCTCTCTTTGCTTTAATTGTTACACATTGAGGACAATGTGATAATTAGTTTGGGGGTGGGGTGACACATGCTAGATTTATATGCTTGCATGCTTAAGTATCGATGTATGTGATTGATGAAAGTTGAGATTGGAACATCATTTGTGAAAGCTCATGTCCGTGATGAAAATTTTAAAATATTTCTTGTGTCATGATAAGATCCAACGAGTTGAATGTGAAAGTCTGACATGTTATGTGTTTTGATATTAGCATGACTATCTGGCTACATTGATTGCTCTAGGAAGATAATGCGTATCATGATACACAAATCCAGCGTTATATGTGAGTTTTTGAGCCTTAAAAAAAAAGATTATTAGAGCAACTCATTACATGCTCAATGTGTTTTTCATGAGTGTCACACATGGACTGAATATTTTCGAACTTGCTCTGTTATACATGTCAACATTACTATGTGGATTTTATGCGCAAAAATGAGAAGGGCACCTAGGATTGAGTCACTGGCCTAAATATCTCCATGCCTTACATGTTTATCACTTAGTGAGCCCCTTTGAGCCTTATTTGACTTATTTGTTGATATGGAGCCTAGATATTAAGCCATGTTAGCCTCATATTTAGCCTTACTACCTGCTATCAACGTGTTATTGACTGATCGTTTGGTGGGAGAGGAGCGAGAAATGCTACGTCAGTGCAAAAAAAAAAAAAAAAAAAAAAAAGAAAAGCGAGCTATGAACTCCTCCCTCGATAATCTATCATCCTAAAAAGGATTGGAAGAAGAGGAGCATAGTATCTATATATAAAAAAAAAATACTAAGAACCCTTCCTGCGATAATCTCTCATTCTGAAAATAAGAGAAGAAGGGCTTAGATGAAAAACAAAAAGAAGAAAAAAAATCAAAAAGAAAAAAAAGAAGGGCTGAGAAATGAATAAGCACCGGCGTGAGCAAAGTGGGAAGAATATGAGAAGAGCGATTCAGTGATTAACATGCTTGATTCTTTTAGCTCACTTATCCTATATGGCATACCTTTTTAACCCAAGCCCCATTACAACCGTTGATAAAAGACCCTGTGATTCGTGCATGACTTCTAACTATGTGATTGCGACGTGATATATTTGCAAGCTTAGAGTAATGTCTTTCTATGTCGTGAATTGAGCGTTTTGATACATATCCCATAAAACACTTTGAGTGACTTGAGCGATCCATGTGAGAGTAGTTGAGTGATACGTATTAGAATTCTAGAAATATCTTTGTTGTTGTGATATGATTACGAACTATCACTTCATGTTTTGTGTTTTGCATGAATCATTCATTAGTTGATGACGATCTCGACCTATTGTGCTTTTATTTTCTGAGATAAAACAGGAGTGACTCATTTGATTTAATCCTAACTTGATTTAATCTTGTTTCGCTTTTATGATCGAGGACGATCGAAGCTAGTTTGGGGGTTGTTGATAAGTTAGGATATTACGTGATATTTATACCCATAAATTGGCATATTTGGTCGTTTTCTATTTAAATATTCTCGAATATATTATGTTTGCGTGTTATTTCTTATTTGATAGATATTGGAGCAAAAGCGAGAAAAAACGGAGAGTTATGATCATTTTGGGAGTCTTGGGGGTCCTTTTGCAATTTTCAGGAGTATTGGAGCAGCTTTGTAATTTACCAATTAGTGAAATATGGAAAGGCTGTAAACATGGAAGGAGAAGATGAGGGAATAAAATGCAGGATCCTTATTTCTTTAAATCAAGAAGAGGATAGTTTCCATATCAAGGTCCAAGGATACACACATGGAAAGAAGGATCTCATGTAATCTCCCATAAAAGAGCAACTCTCAACTCTAATATCACCCGGACGGCTGCCACCTCACACACGCTCAAGGCCACACACACGTAGAATTGGGGCAGAGCAACCAACCAGCAACCTCTCGGCCGCACGCTGCCTCACCTCCAAGCAGCCACCTCTCGAAGCAAGCATCTCCCACATCAAGCAAGCACGCAGCTCTCACCACACGGTTGCCTCACCTCACGCTGCCCTCTTGCTGCCTCACCAAAAGCAGCCACCTCCAAGCAGCTCTCGCTCTCACCCTCACGAAAGAGCAGCCAAGCACACACCTTAACCTTGAGGTTGGAACGTCACGCACACGAGCAGCCGGCTGAGAGGCGGCTGAAATCAGAAATCGACGGCCGAGATAACACGACGGGAAACTCCGAGGAGATCTCGACGACTCGACATCGTGAGGGACGAATTCTATCTCTATACCTTTAATATTTCGTTTTCAACAATGTTTTCTTTTGATTCGTTGTTGATTTCGTTTATTAATATGCTAGGCTAAGTTCTTTTGTGACTAAGACCGTGTTAGGCTGAATTATTACTACGTATTAAGGCTATTCGTGTTTTATTTAATCGTATGAGTCATGTTACGTGTTCTTTGTTTGATTTTAATGCTTGTGTGTCCCTGATCAACATATGCATGATTTTTGATTGGTTTATGAGACGGACAAAGTGATTAGACCGATTAGAACAATAAGCATCGAACACCACTGCGTAAAACTGACTAGACATGCAATTCGGTTTCGTATGTGTGGTTTCTGAGATCTTAGGCGCCGAAAGCATCTAAACTCGGGGAATTTCATAGAGATTGAATGCATGCGTAGAAACTACAGTCATATAGACATATAGGGATTGGTTCTCTATCGCATAGGATCGCTATTGCGGGACAAACGAGTAGCGATTGTTTTAGGAAATTTTACCTTGACTTAGATTCATGTTGATTAGATAGAATCGATTGCATGACGACGTAGGAGTAATTTGTGCCGAGCATGTGTCTTGATCACGTTGTTGCTTATTGATTTTCAAACCATTATCTTTATTTGCTTTTGTTTTCTTATTTGCTTTCTCTTTTAATTCATCGTTAATCAAATATTTAAAAACTCAGAAAATATATATTTTAGTCTAAATTAGGATTAAAAATATTTTCTTAGAATAAATCGAGCTGTCTTCGTGGATCGATACTCGGACTTCGTCCGTTTTACTACTTGCACGACCTAGTACACTTGCTAGTATTCGAGCGTGTCAGGGCGACAATCTATAGTCGGTTCGTGAATTACATCTATTCGTACTCAACTCGGGATTGGTTCGGTACCACGGGGCTGGCTAGGTAAATACCGAACTCCAGGATTCCTCCCAGAGCCGGTTGAGACGAACCAAGAGAGTCTGTTAGGAATATTTTATTGTGTTCAATTAATTATAATTATCTTTGTTGTGTATTTATAAAGATTCTCTTTATAAGAGGCTTAGTGTAATTGGGCTTTGTTAGGGGCCCAAGTATTATATACCAACTTGTGGTATAAATACCAAAACCCTAACACATAATAATAGTGTATTGTGTGAAAATCAAAGTGAGCCCCCAACCTCTCAAGAACACACAAGCACCCCACGAGCTTTCATTCTTCCGATCTTCAAATCGTGGTAAGATCATTTCAATATATGTTTAGTTGGATAATCTAGGCCTTACAAGTGGTATCAGAGCAAGCGTGAGGGAACTTTGAAGCCATTTTTGGAGTTTTTTGAGCTATTTTCGTCACTTCATTTAGGCTGTTTTTGAGCTACTTTGGCTGTTTTTCTGCCTTTTCTGAGCTGTTTTTGGGGTTTCTCGGCCTTTTTCTGGTTTTGGGGAACTTTTTCCAGCAAAAACAGCATTTCTGGGCAGATTTTGGGCATTTACAGCAAGATTTTCGGATTTTTCTGGGTTTCAGCTTGAAGATCTTCATCCTGTTCATCATTCGCGGAACAGACAAAGAATTCGCGAACTTCTCTTCTTTGCGAACCTCTCTGCTTTGCGAACCGCCACTCTCGCGAACTTCAATTCGCGAAGTGCTCCGCTTCATCCGCGAACCTCAACACGCGAACCAGGATCACGAAGCTCAGGCCACTTCACGAACCCCACTTCATCTGCGATCTTTCGATTCGCCAACCTTCAGTTCAGCTTCGCGAATCGTTTTGCCAACCCGTGAACTCACTTCGCCAACGCAGATCACGAACCGGTCTTCAATTCGCGAACCAGCCATTTCTCGAACCCCTCGATTTCACTAATCCAGCTCAAGTTCGCGAACCCTTCGATTTCACTATCCAGCTCACGTTCGCGAACCTCACTAACTTCAAGTTTCAACACTTCAAAGTTCCACACACGTTTAAAGATCATTGGCACATTATAGAAAAGGCTTTTGGTAACATTTTCGAAGTTTTTCGACATCACTTTAAAACTTTTCGGTACACACCAAAAAGTTTTCGAGACTTAAAATTTTCGAAACTTCACGACTTTTATCGACACACCAAAACTTTTCGGAACTGAATTTTTCAAAAGCCAAAAATTATCAAATCTACACGACGCGTTAACGATCGCGTATCCAACTAAATTAAAAAAAAAATAGTAATATTTTAAAATTTTAAAAATCATGGATTCTACTTCCGCAACTTCTGAGATGAGTTTTGACGAGAGTGATTTATATAAAGCTTTTCTTTCTTTGAAGGAAGATCATAAAACCATGCGTCGTGAGCATAAACATGAACGTAGGACTACCCAAGCGTTAGAAACTAAGTTAGCTAGTGCACTAGAAACTATTTCTAGTCTTGAATCAAAATTAGCTAGCTCAGAAACAAACGTTTGTGAGCTAACCAAGAACCTAAATTCCTCTAAGCTAGGCCAAACTCAACTTATAAGTCACGAAAAGACTATAAGTGAGTTAGAAAGTAGACTAGACAATAATTACAAATGCTTAGTTAGGAGTTTAGAAGAAAGAGGTCGTCTTACTTGCCATTTAGAAAACGCGCGTGAGAAAATCACTAATCTTGAATCTCAGGAAGTAAAATTAAAAGCTCAAATTAGTGAACTAACAAATAAATTAAACAATTGCGAACTCGAACGCAATAATTATCTGTCTGATTTGAGCAATTTGCGGAGTAGTTTTAAACTTTTATTTGAGGAACGCAGTAAATTGCACTCTAAAGTTCATCACTTGGAGGGCATCCTTGCGAAAAAGGGTCAAACAGACCAAAGTTCCTCTAAAGACTTAGCGTCCAATGGGGAAAATAGTTTACATTCTAATAAACCTATCTCTTGTTGGGAAATTCCGGAGGTTGCTAGTAAAATTGCAGAATTGAACGCAACTCTGGAATCGGAAAGAGTAGGTTTTCGAGCAGAAAAGTAAAAACTCTTAGAGGAGATTTTTAATCTCAAAAACTCCCCATCCTTACCTGTGTTAAATAATCCTTCTAAAGAAATATCTTCCATTAAACAGGATAAGGGAACGCAAACGGACGCATTTGTTCCTAATATTAAAAAGACTTTTACTAATAATTCTAAGTCAACTTTGACTGGCGCAGAAACGAAAAGTAAAAGCAATACATGTAAAAATGCTAAGGAACAAAAGAATATTAGGAAGGAGAAAGGAAAATCGACATTATTTTCCAAAACCAAGGACGACATTGCTAAAGATTCTCCTTCTCCCGCTCCTACCAAAAAGGAAGTTCCTAAAGAAGAAGTTCCAAGCTCAAGCAGGCGAACTTCTCAAACTTCCAAAATCTCTCATTCTTTAAAGAATGATAGAGATGGAATTGCTTACACGCACAAAAATGCTTATTATTCTAGTAAGCAAAAGTCCATCAAAATCCATCATTATAGAGTGAATGATGTGAATTCTTGTAAGCAATACGACTCATCATCTGATGACGCATATAGTGCGATAAGTTCGTATTCATACTTGAAATACCCGGTCCAGATTAAGTCTGAAAGACACCTTCTGCGACTGGCTAGGGAGAAAATCTTCAGATCTTCTAAACCTAGACACACGTTCACCGGCGCTGAATTGTCATTTCCCTCTAAGGTTCACCAAACTTGGATTCCTAAATCAGAAATCAAATTAAATAGGACTTTAAATGATGATTTAGGATGTATATCTGAACCAAATGTGCATAAATTGTTTTCTGCTAATCAGGGAGGACCCATCCAAAAATGGGTACCAAAGTCCCGCTAATATTTTGCAGGAGCCCAATCACGTGTGGTAATTCGACGATGGTTGCTCCACACGCGTGATTGGTATGAGACGAGAGCAACCACAACTTCCAGCATGCACGGTACTCGGGTTGCTCCACATGCATGACTGGTAAGAGACGCGAGCAACCGCATCCCTCACGTATGATACTTTGAAGTTGCTCCACATACGGTATATAAAGGGAAGCACGGTGAGCAACTACACCGTAGGTAAATTCTATATATGCATTCCATAGTAAATTTTGGCATGCATATCGAGCTGAAAATATAATATACCTACTTTGCAAATAATAGGGTACATTATAGCTATGCATGCTTCAAAAGGGCTTTTACTTTCAAATTCTTGCATGCATGCATACATGAGCCGAAACGCGAAATACCCTATTTTATAGGTACATTTTCATTATGCATACAATTTTAAGATTTTCGAGCTTAAATTTTCAAGTAAGCATATAAGCTGAATCGCAAAAATACCTATTTTTCAAAATGGTACATTTTAAATATGCATTTTCAAAACTTTCAAATTTAAAATGCATATTACGCACGGAAATGATAGATACCGTTTTTTCTCTAAAATGAGCTTAATTTGAGGGGGAGCTACTATTTTATTTTTAAAAGAGAAGTAACCCTTAATCTTTAGAAGGGAGCTATAATTATATTTTTGAGGGGGAGCAAACTTCAAATATGTGAATTTAGGGAAAGAGATTCACATCGAACTTTCCACGCATCTTTTGAGGTGGAGCAATTTTATTTTTGGAAGCATGTTTTGAGGGGGAGGAATAATATATAATATGCATATACTATATTATATATATACTAATATATATTACTAATACAATATATATTATATCAATATAATATATAGTATAAAAATATATTTTACTAATAACGATTAATATATATATTATATCCATATAATATATAGTATAAAAATATATTTCACTAATAACTATTAATATATATATATATACAAAACAAAAAAAAAAGGGCCATCAATATTTAAAAAAAAAAAAAGGCCATAATAAAAAAAAGAAGAATGTTCTCTCCTCTTCATCAAGCTTCATGGAGATTACCTCCGACCTCCGAAGATGAACCTCAAAAGAAGAATCTCGAGCCTACAACGGTCAACTCTTTTCAAAAGGCGACGGTGGTTAAAAATGCAAATCTCGGTGCTCGCTTCAACCGACATGCTCTGGCTTGCTGACAAATAAAGCAGCACTCACCACTTCCTACCGGATGCATGGATACTTCGTTCCTACGATTCAGTCAAACCCAACTGAATCTAACCCCGGAACATCACCGAGATTCAGTCGAATCACGAAGAAACAGTCACGTCTACTAAAACCTTTTGAAAAGACCGACGCTACATGATTCCCTCTCCTCACAAATTATTCGGACCAACCCCCATAGGTACAGGTGCTAATTTTATTAGCTCCCGGGTAGAAGTCGCCGCAATAGGTCCAACGGCGCGTGCACAACCGAGCCTTACCCACTCGTCTGTCTCACAAAAGACAGGTGTTTCAGAAATCACGGGGAACCACGTCTACTATCACCGCTTCACTCGGAAGTGGGAGATATTGAATTATGTGGTACTCAGCCCCACCACCACACTTCCTTGCGCACTCGAGTCTAGTGTGTCCTCACTCCATATATTTTTATATTTTCTAGGACACATACACTTTTAAACACCTGATCTTTGTGATCAAGTTAGAACTTCCGTAGACATGTCTTGCTTCAACATGATTCGAGGATCGGAAGGAAGTCCTGCCGTTGCAACATCAAAGCAACAACGGTTTCAGGCCATCGTCTACGAGCATAGCTCCTAGATCGATGTTAACGGGAAGTCTTCGTGACCTCGGTTTCTTACACGACGGATTGCCTTTGTGGCTCCGTCTGGTTATTACCATCACCGACCTGTCGTTTGTGTCCTCCTAATCTTCCTACATAAGCATGCCGATCTCGTTAACACGAATCGCCATGAGGGGGAGAAGGGGACACGCATAAACAAACAGGTCGGACCACCCACCAATCTCCGCCGTGCTCACCACTCTGAAGTCGGGCTCCCCTGCACCTGAATGGAACATTCCAAAGGAGCCTAACACCCCACGCGTACCTTCTTCCGGAGCCAGACAAGCTTCCTCGAGGCCGAACCAGACAACTTCCTTCGAAGAAGACGAATCCGGCGCCGAGAAGAAGAAGATTGGAGAAGACTTGACGACTGCCTTAGTGGCTACGTCAGGTTATTACCTAACCTGAGTTCCTACCAACGCCATCCTCATGTCCCGACGACGTGATCTTCTTGCCAAAGATAATGCCTCATTTTGACCCATCGCATGGCGATCTCCCCAACTCGATCTTCATGAGGGGGAGTAGTACTAAAGCAAAATGGGAGCAACACCACGATGAAAGTGCAAGATAGATCAGAAACGCTAAATCCTCAAGCGTCGTCAAAGAATCAAGCGAACACCATGGACTACAAAGATCGAAGTTGCTTCCTCGTGTGCGTCTCTCTAAATTTCAAAGAGAACTTCCCAATCCCAACATAAGGTTGACCAAAAGTAGGGGGAGTTGCGCTATTATCGAAAGGAGAGATCGAAAAAAAAAAAAAAAAAGAAATCCGGCAAGCGACTTCAAATCCCTTCCGGCATTTACGAGTCGAGCTTACAAAGAAGATTAAGAAGACCCGGTGCCGAGAAGCGAAGATTAAGACACGGTAAGCTTGAAGATCTCCAAAAGAAGAGGTCAAAAGACAAGACAAGGAGGAAATTCGTTTAGGACTCAGGCAAATGCACTAAGCCCCACAAAGATAATCCATGCCGAATTGACGATTGAACACAAAGGGGGAGATTGTTAGGAATATTTTATTGTGTTCAATTAATTATAATTATCTTTGTTGTGTATTTATAAAGATTCTCTTTATAAGAGGCTTAGTGTAATTGGGCTTTGTTAGGGGCCCAAGTATTATATACCAACTTGTGGTATAAATACCAAAACCCTAACACATAATAATAGTGTATTGTGTGAAAATCAAAGTGAGCCCCCAACCTCTCAAGAACACACAAGCACCCCACGAGCTTTCATTCTTCCGATCTTCAAATCGTGGTAAGATCATTTCAATATATGTTTAGTTGGATAATCTAGGCCTTACAGAGTCGGGCTTAAAAAGGGCAACCGACACAACGTCTATATGAGAATAGAGCAGGCTGGGGCCTGGATTGAGAGATTAGGGTTTAGGGCTTGGCCGAAACCCTAAATGGCCGAAAACTTGGTAAAAACGCGTGAGGGGCAAAATGGTCTTTTCACCTCACGAAATATTTTGGAAATATAATATTGGATATTTAATATTTAGTATATGATTTAAATGTGATTGAAATCTTTATTATTGTTTTAGAAAAATAATATTTAATTTGGAATTAAATAAAATATATATTAGATATATATATATGATTTTCGAATTTTATTTAGAATAATTTCGAAAATTATAATTAAATATATATATTGGATATTATATTTAAATATACTAAATATAGAATAAATATTAATTTATTTTAATATTAATTCAAATTCGAATTTGAGTTTGAATTTGAAAGAGAAGACCAAGTAAGCCAAGCCCAATTCAAAGAGACTTGGTATGGCTTGGAGTGGATGAGAAAATTTCTCCCCACTCCACTCATAGAATTCGGCCACCTTGAGATAGTATAAATAGGGTTTTTTTTTTTTGAAAAACCCTAAGTCATTTTGGGAAAAAGAAATCAAAAACTAGGGTTTTTGCTCATCTCCTCTCTCTCGATCTCTCTCACGCTCCCTTCTCTCTCTCACTCTTCCTCGGCGGTGCGCGGCATGCGTGTGACGTGGAGTGTACCTCGGCCGAGCCTTGGCCTAGCCGCATTAAGCAAGGACGGCTCTGACGTGTGTTGGTGCGGGCGTGACGATCTTGCCCCGTTCGTGAGCGTTTTGGTGCTAGGAGAGGGATACTACATCCCGGGGATTCGAAGGGTTCGTAGCTCGCCATCTTCTTTGGTTTTCGACAAGGTATCATTGCTGTAAAACCCTTCTTACGTGTTTATGTTTTCGTGTTAATACCGAGCGGTCCAAGGGATAAGGCGGAATTCCGAAAAATTTTAAACTTCCGCCGTTCTAGGAACGAGGGTCCGGGGACCCTACCTGGATTCCCAACAATTAGGGCCGGTTTCGGGTCGAATCGACCCAAATGCCAAGTCTATTTTTCACCAATGTTAGGTCCGTTTTTACATCCAACTTAGGAACTTGAGCATCGATCTAATCGAAATTACCTTGAAGATGATCGAGCGGAAGCATTTGGGTAATATTCAATCAAATCTTCATTAATCACAAACTTTCTCTCTAATTAACCTCTTTCTCTCTCTACAATTCAACCCTAGCTTAGATAGTGATTAGAGAGAGTGTTTCTAGTGAGAGAAAGCTAAACTCAAGTTGTGTGTATTTTACACACACTTGCCCTATATATACCAATCAATATTGGTATATTTGCATTCTAGTCCCTAACTATATATATATTACAATTAAGTCCCTAGACAAAGATAACTTGATTATTGAACACTATAAAATACTTCCAACAATCTCCCCCTTAGTGTTCAATTATAATTGAAGCTTCGGTTGTCTTTGTCTCTCGAATCTTCAGTCTTCATCATCAGTTGAACACAACAGAATAATTTCCAACAATCTCTCCCTTTGTGCTCAACTTTGAATTTGACACGGTCTTTGTTGCTGTTTGAAGAAATATCTGAGAGCGTCTGGAGAATCTTCAGTCTCCCCCTATTTACATGCACCATCATCTTCTTCTTTTGCAACTTGAATATTCGTCACCTTCTTGCATATGTCAGAGTCGCGCGGATCATCAGCATTGACTTGTCCTGTACGCTCGAACCATGGAGAGAGGTCTTGTTTGTTGTGGTTCAGCACGTGCGTTGAAAGCTTGGCTTCTTTAATGAGTTCACGTGCTTGGCCTCCCTGATATGCTTCTCCCCCTCATGGCGATTCATTTGTATCGTCATGTTGTGTGATCAAGGTGAACCAGAGTGTTCGCTGAACGTGTTGGCGTTGAATTCCGGATGAAGTACCTGAAAACGGGACAGACGACCAATCATCGTGAAACATCCCTCGATGTCACTCTTGGTCGTTGATGCAAAGTCACACAGACTTGCATTTGAAGGGACTACGGGGCCACATAGGCAACCGTCGTGCTCCAAAAGATGGCCTGCTACCGTTGTTGTTTTGATGTTGCAACGGCAGGACTTCCTTCTGATCATAGAAGCACATCATTGAATGATGCGTCTACAGAAGTTCTGGCATGGTCACGTAGACCTGTAATATGTGTGTAAAAGAATGTATGTGTCCTAGAAAAGTGAAAAACATTTAGGCGATGAGGACACACTAGACATTTACGTGTTCAAGAAAGTCGTGGTATGGGGCTGTGGACCACTTAGTTCAATATCTCCCGTTTCCAAATGAAACGGTGATAGCATATGCGGTTCCCCGTGATATATTGAAACATATGTCTTTTGGGAGACAAATGAGTAGCTAGGAAGGGTTGTGCATGCGCCTTTGGACCAGATGAAGCGTCTTCTACCCGGGATCTGATAAATCAGTCATGTACCTATATGGTTATGGTCCGGATAGTTTGTGGTTGAGGTGTAATGATTTCATCGTTATTCGCTCGAATACCCTCACATACACTCGGGGTTTGTTCCTGGGATAGGTGCAGTTGGGATGAACTGAACCATGGGAACAGGTATGTGAACACCTCGTATTGTCCATGCGCTAGTTGATGTTGACACTCCCTCAAAGCTTGAAGTTTGTCTTCCGGCATTCTCTTTTATCTCTTGCGCCTTTTTAGGTAACGCTCCCCCTAAATTGTTGCGTTATTCCTAATGTGATGCCCTTGCTCCCCCTAAATAGATGTGCTATCTCAAATATGATGCTCTTGCTCCCCCTAAACATGTGCGCTCGTGGAGAAATTTGCATATTACTTTCTTTCAGGTCAAGCGCCTTTAGTAAATGAAGTATCACTCCCCCTTTAAAATGTACGTCTTTTAAGTATGCGCTTATGAGTATCACTCCCCCTAAAACATATGCGCTTTTGATAATAAAACTACGGTAATACGCTCTTTTGAAGCTCTTGCACCTTTTCTATCGATCCACTCCCCCTAAATAAAAACAATATAGAATATGAAGACCGAATATTCTGTAAATATAGAGTTTGACTCCTCAAACTCAAGTGCCTTTTGCAATTTGAAATTGGTTCGGCCTTCTTTAAACATTGAAGCTCAAAAGTTTTTTTTTTTTTTTTTTTTTTTTTTTTTTTTGGCCTGTTCTTTTTTTTTATGGCTTTTTCCTCTTTTTTTTTTTTTATTGCCTCTTCTTTTTTTTATGGGCTTATTTTTCCTTTTTCTTTTTTTTAATTTCCTTTTTTTTTTTTGTCCTTTTTTTTTTTTTTTTTTAAAATAAAAATAGAAACAATGTCAAATCAAGAGCTTTGGAATAGTCTTAATTTGGTGTGTCTGCTCACGTCTCATACCGATCACGTGTGTGGAGCAAACCGAATACCACACGTGTCGGGGTCTTGTGCGACTGCTCATCATCGCATACCGACCATACATGTGGAGCAATCGTCGTCTATTTACCATGTACGATCGGGATCCTGCAAAACAAATTATCGGGACTTTGGTACCCATTTTTGGACGGGTCCTCCCTGATTAGCAGATAAATATTTAAGCACAAATGGTTCAAGTATGGAATTTGCATATAAAGTAGTCTTGAACTGAGGAACCCAATGTTGTTTTGGACTACTTATTTCTATTTCTAGCTTAGGTTTCCAAACTTGTTGAACCTTATGAAAATTAAAAATTTCAGCATCGGTGAATGTGTGTCTTGCGTTAAATGAGAAAATTTTCTCTTTCGCCAGTCGTTTGAGATGCTTTTCGGATTTGACTTTGACCGGGTACTTGAGAGAGGAATACGAACTTATAGAATCAATGGCATTAAGAATAGAAGTGTCGTATTTCCTACATTCTAGACTCACATCATTCACTTTGTAATGTGTATTAGATGAGCTACCTTTGCTCTTCAGACAATAGTTATTTTTAGATATTTCAGCTTGATTAGAGAATGTATACTTATTGTCTGTTTTAGCTTTAGTAGCTTCTTGCTTTATCTTTGGAATGACTTTAGGAATTTTCGGAGGAAGAATAGAGTTAGGAACAGTTTTGTTTATTGTAATAGAAAATGAATTGTCTTGCTCTATTCTTTCCTGCTTTATAGGTTTAGTCATTTGAGTTTTCTGATCCTGTTTAGAAGATATATCGTTTAAAGGTTCAGGTTTTACAGGATAAATGGTTGTAGTTGTGCCCTTTTCTAAGGAATATTTGAGAAATGAATTCTCCTTTACAAGCTTATCCATTTTTGCTCGAAACTCTTTACGTTCTGATTCCAGAAGAGAATGTAATTCAGCAATTTTGCGTTCATTTTCTAGAATATCACGATCTTTAGAGTTTGGTTTTGTTGATTGTATAGAATGTTCCGGTTTTACAGGATAAATGGTTGTAGTTGTGCCATTTTCTAAGGAATATTTGAGAAATGAATTCTCCTTTACAAGCTTATCCATTTTTGCTCGAAACTCTTTACGTTTTGATTCCAGAAGAGAATGTAATTCAGCAATTTTGCGTTCATTTTCTAGAATATCACGATCTTTAGAGTTTGGTTTTGTTGATTGTATAGAATGTTCCTTGTTTGGCACGGACTCAATTGTTTGAGTCAACTTATTTAGAGACAATATAGTTTCTTTTATTTCGCGTTTCTCAGTTTGTCCTCGTTTAGCTAGAAGACTTTTATTTTGGGCTGCACTATTTATTTTTTCGTCTCTACATGTAGATAAGTCTTTTGTAAGTTCGCTTATAGTTGATTCTTGTTGTGCGACCCTTGTCTTTAAGCTCGTCAGCCTTTCTTGTTCTATTGTTAGTTTATTTTTAAGAATAGATTTTTCTTCTAGACTCTTAACTAAGCCGTTGTAATTATTTTCTAGCCTAGCTTCTAATTTTTTGATTTTTATCAAGTAGTTGGCTTCCATATTTACTTTCTGGGTTGGATGTTTTTTATCGTTATCGTGTTTCTGAATTGATATTAAATTTTGATTAATGTGTTCGAATAGATTTTCGAAAGATTAAGTTTTCAGAAGTTTAGGTATCAAAATAAATTTGAAATGATTAGAAAAGAAAAAAAACTTATACCGAGAATAATTTTTGTACCGAAAAATTTTACCAGTCCAAAAAAAATTGTTACCCAAAAAAATTTTTCGTATGAACCGGGAACCTTTTTGAAGCAGGTACGCAAAAAATCTCGTAGCTAAAAACTTAAAATTTAAGGATTTTTTTTTTTTTTTTTTTTTTTTTTTTTGCAACCTAAAACTATCGAAAGCTTTGCGGTATCGAAAATCTTTTTCCCATCATAAGTTTTCGCATGTGTAGATAATATTTTTCCGTATTATAAGAGTTTTTCGTATGAGAGGGGATACGAAAACTTTAAAGAAATAATAAAATATTCATACGAAAATTTTTAGTAAAGGTTTTCGTATCACAAATATTTTTCGTATAGATTTTCGGACGATAAAAGTTTTCGTATTCACTGTAGCGTTCGAAAACTTTGGAAAATGTTTTTCGTATATGTTTTCGTACGAAAAAAAATGTCTTATCAAATAATTTTTTTTGAATGAATAGTGTGTGCGCAAAAGTTTTTCGAATGAACAGTAGCTTGCGAAAAAAAAATTTCGGGTCAGTAGTATGCGAAAAAAACTTTTTCGGGTCTATAGTAGGTGCGAAAAACAACGTTTTTTTTTTCGGATTCAAAGTTTTTTTTTCGTAACTAAAAGTTTTCGTACTGAAAATCAGAAAGTTTGTCGTATGAAACCTTTTCGTATTGGAACAAAAAATTGTTTTTCGTATGTAGACTTTTTCGTACGAAAGTCAAACTCAAAAAGTTTTTCGTATGAGATATTTTGCGTATAAAAAAAAATTTTTCGGATGAACAGTATGCGAAAAACTTTCCGTATCCAAGGTTTTTTTTTTCGTAAGCTACAGTATACGAAACTTATAAAGTCAATGCGACAAATTCAGCAAGTGTGAGAGGTACGAAAATTTTGGTCAATGCGAAAATAGGTACGAAAACAGTGTCATGCGAAAATTTAAGCTTGATACGAAAAAGTATGACTGGTGCGAAAAAGTATGACTGGTGCGAAAAACGTGATTTTATATGCGAAGTTTTCAAATAACACCCAATTTAACACATTAAGCACGGTTAATCGATCGAAATACGTTGGGCAATCACCTAAAACACTCGATTAACATGATCGAAACCAAAATATAGTCCAATTAAGCAAAATCAGCGAAGAACACTTTGAAGATGAAAAAATATTTTCCGATCGTAGATTTCAATCTCAGGCTCAATTACTGGAAGATAATCGCAATTAACATATATCAAATCATTCGCACATAGATTTTGCTCAGTATCATACAAAAATTACAGATCAATCATCATTTCAGCACTGTAGCATGCGAAAAATGCTTTTGACGTGAAGAACACATACGAAAAAAAATTTCAGATAAAAAAATCAATTAATTCATACACGATTCAGCTCTGATACCAAATGTTAGGTCCGTTTTTACATCCAACTTAGGAACTTGAGCATCGATCTAATCGAAATTACCTTGAAGATGATCGAGCGGAAGCATTTGGGTAATATTCAATCAAATCTTCATTAATCACAAACTTTCTCTCTAATTAACCTCTTTCTCTCTCTACAATTCAACCCTAGCTTAGATAGTGATTAGAGAGAGTGTTTCTAGTGAGAGAAAGCTAAACTCAAGTTGTGTGTATTTTACACACACTTGCCCTATATATACCAATCAATATTGGTATATTTGCATTCTAGTCCCTAACTATACATATATTACAATTAAGTCCCTAGACAAAGATAACTTGATTATTGAACACTATAAAATATTTCCAACAACCAATAAGTTTCCAGTTTCTCCTTCGTGAAAGTTTTCACCATCATGTCTAATTTTGTTCTCTCTGGTACGTATTTTTACTGAATATAATTGCTTCATCTCGAGCTCGTCTGGAAGCCATTGGTATCTCATGTCAATATTCTAAGATCTCCAGTGAAAAGATGAGTTCTTAGAATGGTGGATAGTAATCTGACTATCACTGAATACGACATCCCTTTCTTGTCTCGCAAACCAAAGTTTTCGAGAGAACTTCTTTATCCACAAAGCTTTCTTTCAAACCTGGATGATAATAGTGCAGTTATCCAACATTTTTGTTTCAAATATTGTTTTAAGAACATGCTAAAGCTACCCTAATATAATCGTCCTAATAAATTTTAGTATAGGGCTGTGGTACATTAATCACGACGCTCTCTATCTACTATCGAGTTGCCATGGGAAAATCAAATTTCATTATCTCTATTTCAACTATAATTTTGAGCATCCAAAATAATCATTATCTCTAATTAAACTGTGTGAATGAATACTCGAAGAACCAAATGATATTCTGGGTATTCGACAGGTGACGAAACCTAAAGAAGACCATGCATGGAGGAGTTACTAAGGAATGGGTTACCTATCGTTATCTAGTTACTTCTTCAATGCAGTTATGATCATGATAAGGCAATTAATAAATATTGAGTTGCAAATTCTTACAACAAAAAAGTTGCATGCTTGCTTTTAGATAATGCTTTGCTTTTTGTAATAAAAATAAGACGATGGTGTGTTTCATTTCCTGGATGTAAAAGAAGGAATGAGGATAAGACCATTATGGGTTATTGCCCAAACTTGTGGAGGAGGCGAAGAAAGGATAAACTGAATCTTTTTCTTTTTCTTTTTTTTTCAGTTCAGTGAACAAGTTGATTCTAGTTCTAGTTATACCTATATGATTTAAATAATATTGCCCTTTTTTCCTGCACAGTATATATCTTAAAGCTATATCTATATGTAATTAATTGTAGAGTCTGTCAGGCAGAGGACGTGGTCAGTGACTAACTGTATTTATTACTACGCATTTTGAAAATCATGCAAAACCCTATACTGCTTTGTCTTGGCAATGGGACGGCGATTCCTCATTCTCCATGGAGATTTGCCCTCGCTAGGCAGAGATAGTGGAAATTTTCTCGGCCGGAATGGAGATGCAAATTCCCCGGCGGGTTGGGAATGGGGAGAACTTTCCCCGTCTGCTTGTGGGGAATAGGGCGGGAACTGCGATTAGCTTCAGCCCCGCCCCTAATCAAGTCTAGAGAGATTCTTCAATATTAAAATGACGTTATACACACGAAACTTTGAGAAATTGCTTTTTTGATTTTCAGCTTTCTAAAAAAAAAAAATTAGACAAATTTCTGATATATAATCAATCAATTTGGCAAGGCCCATACGTCCTTTAAATTTTATTTTGTTTTCATTGTAAAATAATACTGAAACAAAGAAAACGAGTGTTTCCTATCAGCATGGAACTGAAATAATATCGACTGAATCTTTCCACTAAATTCCAAACAAAAAAGATAATAAAATAACTGAAAGAACGCACATATAATCCAAGCCGAACCATACCTTATAATTTATATTGGTTAATAAAGTTGCCCATTCTTTAGTTTTTCACTATAAATGGAGGGCAGATTTTCATTCTATTATTCCAAAGCATAGTCTCAACCTAATATAGAGCACAATGTCATCTTCAACAGCTTGTAGAGGTTCACAAACACTGAACACCCTGTATTTCAAGTAAGTCCATGTATATATATATATATATATATATATATATCCCTTTGTCTCAAAAAAAATTATATACAACAAAAAAATAAGACTAACGCTGTTTAAATGAAGAACATAGATATAATAGTCCGATGCTATGCATAACATTGGATAATGGATATGATATTTGTTTAGCGCAGACAAACGTTATATAAATATTCTATACATAGATAACATTGTAAGTGTATTAATAAAGGCCAATGCTGAGGAAAGCCTATAATCGGAAAAGCGGCAATTCATCGGACACGATCGGTGATGCAGTTAGAGTGAACGGAGACGAAGCGAAGCACAAGAGGACCGCCCAAAACATCAGCGGGGAATCTTCATGGTGGGTCCCAGATCATCGGACTGGAATTTATTATCCAAAGGGGCAAGAGAAGGTTATTAAAGATGTTCCTCATGGAACTGATAAAGATTATGGGACCATTAATTGGTTTGATTAAGTAACTAATTAGTTCATCATTGTCTCAGTTGTGCTGCCTCGTTCTATCGTAATTCTTCTACCTATCGCAAGTGCATGTATATGTTGTTCTTACAAGTTAATATTCATGTATGATGTGTCTATAAAAGTGGAGGAACTTATAAGTTAATAAAAGTTAAGATATATGAAGATAACTAGTATAGTGTGGTTTAATATATAAATATATATAATGTTATTTTATAATTTAAGTTATTTGTAAATCAAAAGCATTAATAGATGATATTATAACCTCAATTCTAATTATGTATTATTTTTAAGTATGTAAAAAGAAAATACTTAGAATAAAATAAATAAAGAAACGAAGGATAACATAATCATTTCTTTTGATATACTAACTTAATTAGAGGTAGTTAATATACACCCCTCACTGTTAATTAGGCCTGGCAATAGGGCAGGGCGGGGTCGGGGACCTAATCTCCATCCATGAATATTTAACTTGTAAATGAATTATCTGACGTTTGATTAGCTAAACCTTGTAAATGAATTATCTTTTGAACTTCTAGTTCACATTCGTTCATACGAGGATCATAATGATTTAGCGATAATTCATTCCAACGTATATTTCCTTCCAGCTGTTTCTTTACTCCCCCTAATGTCGAAAAATTCGATTCATAAAAAAGACAGTCGATAAATCTAGCCGTAAATAGATCTCGTTGAAGGTTCTAAATATTTTATTATCGATGGTGATTCAAATCCAACATATATTCTCATCCCTTTGAGGTCCCATTTTAGTGTGTTGTGGTGGAGCAAGTGGAACATATACTGCACATTCAAAAATTCTCAGATGGAAATATCTGGTTCCTGACCATAAAGCATTTGTATCGAGGGGATATCATGATAACTTGTTGGCCCGATACGGATTATTGTCGCTTCACGTAATATAGCATGTTTCCAACAAGACGAGAGAAGTTTCGACTTCATTAATAATGGTCTTGCAATTAATTGCAGCCTTTTAATCAATGATTACGCAAAAAGGCTCAACATGTCGCGAAGAGGTGTGGTCTTTCGAGAATGATATTTCACGAAGTGATACAACCTTTGAGAATACGTTAATATTTGTCGAAATAAAAGTTGAAATGCCTAAGCAAAATAAGATCGAACCTAAAACGGTCGATGGAATAGTTATTGGATTTGCCAATAACATTACTGCAGATTGATTTATGTATATCAAAAAGCATATATGAATGATCTCAAGAAATGTACCACTTAGTATAAAACGGGTATTGTGATGCAAATTGGATATATGATACAAAAGAATCCAAACCAAAATGTGATATGCGCTCATAATTGGTGGTGGAACAGTGTATTGAAATCCATCAAGCAAACGTGTGCTACTTGATCCAAGTTTATCACCCTAAATAAAGCCGTAGAAAATGCTGAATGACTATGGAATTTCTGAAGAAGATATTCATTGTTAGAATGAACTTATGCCTGTCGTACTATTACATTGTGATGGTCAATCGACAATTAGAAAAACAGAGAGTAGTACGTAGAATGGTAAGTCACGACACGCGCATCTTAGACACAGTACCATTAAGAGTAGTTAATCTCAAATGAAGTGATTGCAATCGATGATGTCAAATCTGAGGAAGATTTGACATACCCTCTTGCGAAGAGGATAACCCGAGGTCATATAAATTGCATATCAAAAGGACTAAGAAATCAACCACTAAAATGACATTAGCGGACACCTAACCTTGTTGACTGGAGATCCCAAAGTTTTGGTTCAATGAGACAACTAAGTTACAGAAGTTGTGGTACAACACACGAGATATAATGTCATTATTCCTTCCTAGCATGAATAAGTGTTGTTCTACCACATGTACTGAGGTTGAATTTTAACTATTAATAATTTCTATACCTTTATAAGGTCGAATATTGGTAGGATACTCTTTATAGAAGTGTCACATATGTGAGTGTAAAAAACGGACCACTTCAATGAAACACTCATGAATCAAGATGATGTTCATGGCCAAAACGGAACAAATCATGAGAACGAAAATATGTGATATAAGTCATTGTGTGTGTGTGTGTGTTGTTGTTGTTTTGGTATACACAAAAAGCTGGACAGTGCAAGACATCGCGTTCACCGCCTAGCGAGTATGGCTCGATAGCATTCTACTACGGAAGATTCAAAGCCATAAGCTATCTATCCAGATGCATTGACTTATCGATTGGACTTTCGTTAGTGTCAGCTTACATTTGAGCATTAATTTCTATTTATGTGAGGGATTGTCGGAAAAATAAAATTATAGAAATTAATTTCTATTTAGTTAAATAGTTATAACTCTTGTGAAAGCAAGGTACACTTAAGCCAAAAAAAGTATTTAATGGGTTGAAAAGTCACGACCAGCCATGATTAGATACAACACTTCGACATGATCCAACCACATCTATAAATATATGGCTCATTTGCTCATTTCCTATACCTCGAACAATACCTCAAGTCCTAAGAGATCTTATGAATTTTTTTCTTCTCTCGTCGTGAAATATATTTAGTATATTTCATATTCAAACTCGTATGAGAGTCGGAAAAATATCGAATAAGTTGGAATGCTCCTATTAGGAGACATTTGTCGTTATATCTAATAAAACGGCTGTCGTATTCCGTAAGCACCGTAAGCGGGACAATATCGTTTTAAGGACATAGCGGCTAACGCTAGTCTCGTTAATAAAATCATATTTACATCCTCATATACTATATATATATAAACATACGTACGAAAATTGTACCGAACAAATACATATGTATGACCGTACATACATACACTCGTACCTGGATGTACGTAGATACAAGAAAATAGAAAAAAGGTATTGTTCTCCTCTTTGCCTCCCACCACCTATCTTGAGGTTTCCCCTATTGACCAAGTCAGCGATAAAAGTTAGAAACAGATAATACTCTCACGGAAATAGGAGTGTAACTCCACTTTTTTGCATATTTGTTTGATATGTCATTGAGTAAAAGATTATCTTTTGAAAATTTACGTACTGTGTTTGGATACATTGTTCATCTTAGTGTCACAAAAAAAGTAAGATGAAATATAATGTCTTACTCAGTTTCTTCGTGCAGAATAACAATTGTAAACTGTGTCCGATCAAGATATTGAATAACTTACATTGCGAACATCCATTCTTGAGTTTTTAGAGAATAAATTTTCCAGAAAAATGTTAAAAATAATATTACAAATCAAAGGAGATGTGTCATGATGTTAAATATCATTTTATCCATGATATTATTGCAGATAAGAAGGTGTTTATCCGAAGATTAACACAAAGAATAATCATGTGGATATGTTTACAAAGGCTCTTCTAGTTTCCAAGTTCAAGCATTGTTTGGATTTGATCGGTGTTTCAGAAAGGGGAAACTAGCCCGTTATGGCTCAGGACGACAGAGGGAGACAAATGTATTACTTAGTTAAGGTGGAGTAATTTACCGAATCAAAGGTCAATGTAGAGAAAAGTCTACCGCATTTAAGTCAAGGTGGAGATTGTTAGGCGTGTTGTGACATAAATGTTTTGGTGCCACGTACATTAATTATATTTTATCCTTGATCATTTTGTAGCAGTGGAAAAGGTGGCGGACGAAGAAAATATAGCAAAGCAAAACATTAATGCTTTGTTATCGTTAATTACAATCCTTTGCCTATAAATAGAAACTCGACGAAGGCAAACGAACACACCATAATACAGATCTTCTATCATCTGATCATTCTTATGTAGTTTTCTCCATGAATAGATTCGAGGTAGAAATATTGGTTTATTTGTCTTTACTCGTAGTTGCTGTAGCTGCTTTTTTACACCAGATCCTTACGAGATGTACATGTCTGTAATTATCTCCACATAGTACAGAAGTTTTACCCTTCGTCTCGTGGGCATAGGTCATTCTGACCAAACCACGTAAGTTCTTTTGTTCATTGTCCAACTTATTTTTTCTTTCTTTATTTATTATCCTCATTTTTTCGGACAATTATATTATCGGGATTAAAAATATCCTAAGAGATAGTAACAATATACCGGTAAAAACTATCGTGTAGTAATAAAAATGCGGATATGCAGCCACTTGTTTTATACTTAAATTCATCATACTTTACCGTCTTGATCTTCATAATCATACATACATTAAAGAATAAACCAAACACAACCCCAAAGACAAGAGATCCATAATCCCCAAAACCCAAAAATCAAAAGGGGATTATGGATCTCAGCCCGCTTGCTCCGTTCTTCCAGCAGCTGCCTCTGAATATGCTCCAGGCACCTCGCATCCTCTTCCAACTGCTCGTTCAGCCCGTCGATCTCTCTATCCTACACTTAAACGTTTATTTTTCGCACATTCAATTGCACCGTTATAGAAAGAGACAAGGTATACCATTGCATCTTACACACCTTCCTGTTCATTTCTAGGACTGCGATCCTCCGCATGCTCTCCACAACGTCGACGTTCACGAGCTTACGCTTCTTACCTATCAGCCAACCTCGTGGATAGCTTGCAGATTCAAAGTCCGGCGGAGGGAGTAGAGATTCAGCTGAAGGGCGCTGCTTATTGCCGTTGTTGTTTGTTATGGGGATCAAAGGTTCGAAGAGGGCTTTGCGCTTCTCCGAAAGCACGGGGGGAGGGTTGTTGTCGTCTGGTTTAGGAGTAGCCTTCATGTCCACTTCTGTCTTTTCCGTCCTAAAAGCTGAGAAAAGATTATATATCTATTACATCGTCTTTGTTAATGTTCAGTTTCATGGTTCAACTGTGACAATGTTTGTTAGTGCGTATACTCAAAGAAGCAACACTACTAGTTTAGTACAAAGCTAATTATCTTACACCAAAAGTATTTATTTAAGTAACGTAAAAGCAAACTCAAACCCATTTATTATTCTTGCTTGCTTGCTTGCTTCTCTAGCCTACCTAACTCAAGTAGGGCAAATGGCAATCCATGATATATTATACTTATGGTTGAGTTTCATAAAAAGAGAATAAATTGCCAGAACAGGAAAAAAAAAAAAAAAAAAAAAAAAAAAGTCCTATTGATTATCGTTAGATCTTGAATTCATATCCTTTGAGGCAAATATTTATAAATATGGACAACCAAGTCTAATTGTTTCCAATCACTACATGTGATAATTACAAATATAAGTCACTAACTAATTCGATTCTATGGTTACCTTTTCCGTCGGAAAATCACCTTCCTCACGCATTTTGTCGAAAAAATGTTCGATGACCCAAATTTATTATGGCATATGAATATATAGATTGATGCATAATGGAAAATCATCGTCATACCCCTAACGAGTCAAATTTATAATTTTGGCCACTTTTGATTAATGTTTAGTCTTCCTAATGAAACAATACAATCGATCTTCAATATATAGTATCTTGAATATCATGAAACGATTATCCACAAAACTCGGCAAGAAGATCTCATGGAAGAAAGAAAGCAGAAACAGAAACATTAAAGAATGAAGGAAAAAAAATTGTACACCCAAAGAATAGAGCTAACAAAATATAATTAAAAATAATAATAATAATAATAATAATAATAATAATAATAATAATAATAATAATAATAATAATAATAATAATAATAATAAACTGAATTGTTGAGTGAGTCATTTGAAATTACCTACTAGTCTTCTTCTGGACTTCCATGGAATAGGAGCAGAAGAGAAGCCATTAAGAAAACTCCATCCTTCTGTCTTCTTAGTATCACAATCACTACTTGCTTCATCCATAAGCTTCACTGATTGATCGATCAACATAGATATAATATATTCAACTTGCAAACCCCAACATGATAATATATCTTTGCTTTTCCTTTTCCTTTTTTTTTTTTTTATCCCAGTAAATTGTTTTATGTATTCTTACTCTACGGCACCTCCAAAGATGAATGAGAGAGAGGATAGTACTAAGAAAAAAACAAAAATGAAATGGAAAAAAAAAAAGAAAAAAAATTGAAGAGGTGAGGAGGTCGGTACGATGATATCAGCGAAGGAAGGAAGAGAGAATAACATAATTAGTGTTATTTTTAATACTACTATTACAAAACTAGATAACATTTTCATATCATTACAAAACTAATCAATTATTTTATTTTAATTATTATTATTTTTATTTTTTTCCACAAATCTTTTTAAAATTACTTTTCTCACCATTATTATTTCAAATAAATAAAATAGTTGCTAATAATTATACTTTTAACCCCAATTCATTTTAATCATTATTTTTGTCATCATCTCCATTTATCACACGTAAATCGGTTGTACATGACATACTCTCGTTATAATATATATATCAACAAACTTTCTTTCAAGTCCAAACTTTTTGAATTTTTTCGATGTATATGTTCGTCGATTTCCAACTCACATCCACCTTCATTGTTGAAAGAAAATCGACGATAACATAAATAATAACTAATAATTTTGTGTTTGGTTTATTTATTACAGCCCGATATTATCAAATAAGCCCAATATTAATTTTATGGCCCGACATAAATAAACTAACTTATAGGGGTGAGATAAATTATCATGGGCCTATTACAGAAAATTTTATATTAGGCATTTATAGTGGGTTTGCAACCAAACGAAGCCTAATTATGTTATTATCTCAAGGAAGGGTGGTCTTTGAGTTGTCGTCGTTTCTTGTTATACCTATCTATATTTCGACATGGGGCCCGCATGATGTATTACCGTTCGGTTCGAATCTTTACATTTTGGCCACGTGGTTTTGACTATTTATAGTATAAAAAAACAATAAACACCGTTTTTTAAATAAATTGGTAATATAACACGGTAAAATGATGGAAAAGGCAAGATATTAATATATTTGATGTGATGAATGTAAATTTAAAGGCTAATTTTCTAGTAATTACATTATTCGCCGGAGTTTCGAAATAGCCAATGGCTCGGATAACTTGTACGACGGATCAAAATCGAATAATTGATGACAAGTTGATTTATTTAAAGTGGCTAAGACAAATAAAACCATATTTGTGGTTCACATCGAAATTAAAATCATATTTGTGGTTCACATCGAAATATGGGTTCATTTCATTACACCTCGGTTTAGACGCACTTGCGGAGCTACAGTTGTGCCAATGGGTTCATGGAGCCACTGAATTTTTCTTTTCTTTATCATTTTTAAATAGAAAAAATATTTGTAAGACCAAATTTATATAATACTGAAAATGACACTACTCAAATATTTTATTTTTTTTTGAATTTGGAACCAACTGAAAAGATTTTTACTATTTGAATTTAGATCTCACTACCATTAAAGTCTAGCTCCGCCATTGCTTAGACGGATAGATTCAAAGACAACAACGCAGATCAAAGGCATAATAATCTTCCCATATTATGTATTCTCTCTTACAATTAATTACCTCGATCTTGTCTATCCTCAATGCAATACAGCGTACTGTCGCGAAATCTGTACATGATGACCTTGAAATCGACATGTTCACGTAGATCGTTCGTGTGAAAAATAAATAAATAGCATGAAGAAGACCATCATCACCTTCGATTTTCTATATACTACCAACTTACATAACTACAGTTATTGCTAGATGTTTGACGTCATTGAAAATTCAAATTTTTTATTATGTGTAATAAATTTAGATGTAGCAACACACTACTTGATGATAATCTCAAATCCCAATACGTGCTTGTGCCTTGAATACTGTAGAATTCTGATTTTGTTTTTTGGGATGTGAGTTTTGAACTTTTATAGGTGTGAATGTATATAGATTTTGAAATATTCACTTAAGTAAATTCAACAATATGTATGTTAAACCTATTATATTACCTTTGAATCACTTAAAAGTTTTGAAAGCCCAAACCCCGATGACTTAATGAACCCAACTACAATACAGTGCAGAGCATATATTCTCATTCAATGCAGTAATTTGTGTTATTCAACTCGTACAGAAGCTTCTGATAATTTTCTTCGGCTTTAAACAGCAAATAAAATTCAGTGTACGGAGTGAAACAATGAACAAAGTCGACGCACGTGATACACGTTCTCCTGAAGACGAAATGAACCCGTTAATACCTATGGTTCCGGCAAACGTCTCCGAGATACAACGACTTACGTTTAGTGTATAGCGGTATCTGAAATACACTAAACTCCGGCGAACAATACTATTGTGTTAGGACTCCCAAAAGAAGGAAGACAAAAACTCTATATGCTATGGGTTTTATAAAATGCAACAAATATTTTTGTAGAATTTTTTATGATAATCAATTATCACTCATGTGGGGTATTTATAGATGAAGCAGACCATTACCAAGTGTCATCGTACAAAGATAACTTTTGGATGTGTCTCTTGGTGTAGAGTGGTATCCAACCAATAAGAAAACAAAAAAAAAACCTTCTTTATTTGTACCTTTTCTAGTTTATCAATACACCTTTTCATATGTATTTTTTATATTATTTCATTCACACTTTTTTTAACAATCCCTCACATGAATGAAATCAATGCATGTATGCAATATTTGAGAGTCTCGACGAACCACCATTGCATCAAGAAAGATAGCTTGTGGTTTTGAATCTTTAGTGAAATATTGTCGGATACACTGTATGGTTAGTAAAATATTGACACATACATGATGTCATATATTTCATAGTGGAAATTATCAAACAAACAAAGGAAAAAATGTATTTTTTTATACGACAAATTATGTTCAATAATTATCTATATGACCATCCTATGATCCGCAAGGTGTTCTATACAATCAACATCACATAAATTCATAAAATGCGAATAACAAGAACGCATAGATTATGTTCAATAATGATCTATATGAACATCCTATGATCCGCAAGCTAATCGCATAGATTATGTTCAATAATGATCTATATGAACATCCTATGATCGGCAAGCTAATCTTTATTGATGTACTTTGTATGAGATTACAAATGTGTACTTTTTCTCTATTTAGCTAGTTTACAAGTCGAGCTAATTTTGCCTTATATCGTTCACCATTAAAACAGCAAAAAACTCAGTTCTGTTTTGTAACGGAAACTAGAAACATATTTTGAGATTTTCTTAACAAATTACAATAATCTCAATTTCATAGCAATATATTCAAAAATTCATAGTAAATCGTAAAAAAAATCAGATTGAGATTATTCTAGCGGCTCCAAACAACCCAATAACTTAGCTAGGTAAAATTGGCTTGGTACTTTCCGAAGAAAATGAAATTGATAATGGATTAGAGGAAGATAATATTGATATTTAGGACATATCTTACATTATTTATACTTAAATCAAACAAAAGCTGTACAAATTTTTATGATCAAACTTTATGGGCTTTTTCCTTTTCCTTTTTTTTTTTTTCCTAACATGGCTTACAAATCGATGAAACAAGATGGGATAAAAATGAGATAAAAAGTTCATGAAAAAACTATATGGACTTTGGGCCGAGAAATTTATGTTAACTTTCTGTATTGGGGGCATTCTTTAAGTAACATAGGTGTTATATGGTCCATTTATTCCACAATGTTTATACTTATAAGAACTGAGAGAATCGGTTAAGACAATTGCTTGAGCTTTAGTTGTTTGTCAATCTAAGCATATGATTAAGGATGTGTTTAGTATGCGGAATTCGGTAAGGAAAAGAAAAGAAAATGTATATAGGTATAACGGTCACAAGCATGAAGTACAATTATTTGATGCGTTAACTTAGTTTTTCGCCGTGCTTTCCACGCACGAATTTCACATACCAAACGCACCCTAAGGGAATTTGGCGGGGAAAAATGTCAAACGAAAAATGAAAAAGAAAAAACAAAAGAATACACAAGAGGGATACCATGGAAAGCAATTCAAGAAGAGCTAGGAGAAAAAGTTGATTTTTTTTATTTTATTTTTGAAATCTCCCATACGAGAAATACCTATTCTTACCTACCCACTTGGGTATAACCCAAGTGGGTTAAGATTGTGACACGTGTCACATCTTCCCAATTCAAGGTGTTGATCTCAGCACCATCTTTTAGATGAGACACGTGTCACAATCTTAACCCACTTGGGTTATACCCAAGTGGATAGGATAACATAAACCCACATTAGGCATTTTTCAATTTGGCATAAAAGGTTGGACATGCTACAAATGGGACGGATAAATAATGTTATTTAGTATGTGTTAGTCAACGGTAAAACATCTTATTTTAGTCTCTAAATTATATGTTATCTCTTTAATATGTTAATTTTTTTTATTAATTAAAATATCATGGCGAACCTATTAATTATTTAACCATACATCCATTATGCTTTCCTTTTTCTTCTAAAATATTTCTCGTAACCTCATTTACTATTTATCATTTCAATCAACTCTTGAAGAACTTAGGATGGATAGATATAATTATCATATTGTTTCTTTATATATATATATATATATATATCTTTTTAATAATTGATTACGTATCTTCTGCCCATATAAATATCGAAGGTCGATTCTTAAAGGCAAATATAATTTCTTGTCTATTATTACAGCTACTTCACTTATAGCGTAGGTTTGAGTTAGGCCCATTTTAAGTAACCAATTATGCACTGCTGCCTCCTGCAGCTTAGTCTCCCTCTACAATGCGTAAAATACCATAAATCAAATAATTTTCTTTTTTCTGCTTTTACAAATATCAACCCAGCCTAGTCCTTCCTTGCATTATTGCATGCTATATTTAGTGCCTACTATATTTGTTTTTGTTTTTGGCTTAATATATATACATATACATATATATATTATAATCCCTATGCATGAAATATGTTAGCCTATTAAATAAATAATGGGAGCAAATTAAAGGAAAAGATTTCTTTTTTCACCATATTTGTACTCTATATGGTCGGTCCCCTTCATATTATTATTTCTACCAAATCGTACTATGCGTATGATGTTCTATCACGTGTTCTTGATCGGACCCAAACGGCTTATCTGATGAGTCGAACTCTGACTTTCAAGAATGAGGTAAGGGGTTCGTTCGATTCCTGCCAGGGACCCTTGACTGTCATAGTTTGTGGGATCATGGGGTGAGTCCATTGACCAGGAAGGATTACTTCCGCCGAAAATCGTGGTCGTCTAATAGCCGGCAATGATGTTCGGATTCGATTCAGACTGGACCTACTCGGTATGTGAAGACTACGGTCGTGTTGTGTGCCGAAAAAAAATAAAGGATTTGATCGGATTTTGTACGTGCAATTACATATGTTCACTAGTGCATTCGAATACAATGCAATACTTTTTTTTTTTCCGTAAAAACAAAAGACAATTCCAGTTTCTCTACTGGCTACATTTATATATATTTTCTAATCTTGATGTTAGTTTATAATTTATTTTTTTTTATGATAGTCGGCGGGAGTAGTCATGGTTGGCAATAATAAACCCAAGAATTGCACTTCCAACAATTCAACATGGACGGTAAGTTTAATAATCATAAAAAAGATTAATATTTTTAATTAGTTTAGGTTATCCTTATGTTCTAAATAATATTCTTAGGACAGAATATGAGAACAAATCACCAAACATGTCCGCATGTCTCACATCACACCAGAGGTAGTTGTAGTTAGTTCCTCAAGTACTTAAATATAAAATAAAAAAAATAAATGTGGAAAATGTGACACTTGGACGATGAATTAACAGTATAAATAAATTCTAGTAATATTTCGTCCAAGGCCACCAATGTTCTAGAAAATGAAGCGACA
Organism: Lindernia subracemosa; assembly: GCA_028392965.1. NCBI lineage: Eukaryota > Viridiplantae > Streptophyta > Magnoliopsida > Lamiales > Linderniaceae > Vandellia > Vandellia subracemosa. The sequence goes on from JAQPCC010000030.1 coordinate 934,580, forward strand.
CGTTGAAAGGTGAGAAACGTTTGGTATTCCCACTTACATATAATATCACCGTCCCAGTCAACGGAATAAATATGTAGTTACTAATTTTTCCAATAAAACATCCAATTTAATAGAGTGAATTCAAATCTTATTTATAATAAATTATATGCACATACTACTGTCTTACAAATGCATTTTTTTTTTTAATTTTTTTTCTTATCGAAACATATATATCTCCACACAACACCATTATAATTACTATTTCAGATAAAATAGGTGTTGCAAATGTCTGATTTTTTTTTTTTCCTGACATGCATCACACACTACCATAGTAATTTTCAGACTTAAACTCTTCGAATTCAAATTTCATGAAAGGTTATTGGACGAGTTCGACTTTTAGTGAGAATAATTTTTCTAGCGTTCCCAAATTCAAACAGATTATTTTAGTTGAAGAATTCATATTGAATTAAATCATTTAGAAATGTGGCCACTTAACTATTTTTTTTATTATTATTAAATCTGATTCAAGCAACACAATTTTACGCGTCAGACGCTGAATTATATATGTATATATATAATGAAATTTGACTTTACAATCGATAGTTGAATTAACGGAAAAATTCAGGTTGAACTACAACCACATCCTTGAGAGAGCTTACTTGTTAGATAGACCCAAGTAAATATAAATATAGAATATATGCTAACAATAATAATAATTTAGTGAAGATATATGCAAATATAGGACACGTACGACATTAAGTGGTTTTTTAAAAAAAAAAAACTTTTTCAAAAAGAATGTAAGAAAATATAAAATAGTAAACATACCCAACTGTTGATCTAAGAAAGGGAAAAAGGAGTAATAATTGATGATCGATCTTCTCGGCTCAGCTCATCGATAAGCTCTCTCTCTCTCTCTGCACAAAAAGCTCCAACCATTACAACCCATACCGTCTCTCATCCCAGAGGCATAAACCCATAAAACCCATATCAACATCTAATTTTCGCTAGCTGCACTTCCAATTAAGCACTTCCTTTTTGTTATTCGTTTGCTTTCGTGTGAAGCTGGGTGAATTCCTTGTGTGTTTGGCTCAATTTTAATGGGCTACAGTTGATTCTATTTGGGTTGTTTGAGACGAGGGATCTGACTGCTATTTACACTGTGTGTGTATTGTTTTTTCCGTTAGTGAAGATGTCTGTCTACGAGAACATCGACTCTAATCGCAGCAGCGCCGTGAGAGGTGGGTGGATATTTGTTTGTAGTTCATTTGGCTTGATTTCTGTATTTCGCTTGTCTTCAATTTTATATTTTCATTTTTTTCTTGTAGATGCTGAAGCTGCGTTGTACAGAGAGCTATGGAAGGCTTGCGCTGGTCCATTAGTGACAGTTCCTCGTGAAAATGAGCTCGTTTTCTATTTTCCACAGGGTCACATGGAGCAGGTTTTTATTTATAGTCGTTTGCATTTCTTCCTTGTTCATGTTTGCCTTACTGAGTTTCATTTATGTGTATTGATCTATCGTATCGTAGTCACTGTAAACTTTGAGAGGATTAGGATTTGGAGGAAACCATAGCAGTGTGTTGATTTTAGACTTTCGCTCATATATTTATCATTTTTTTTTTTGTTTGCGGAAAAGGTGGAGGCATCTACTAGTCAAAGTGCTGACCAGCATATGCCTTTGTATAATCTTCCTCCTAAAATTCTATGTCGAGTTGTAAATGTCCTTCTCAAGGTACTTTTCAAACAGATCTTTAATGGTTATGACTTATGAAGCAGTGGTGATCTTGATTCAAGAAGGTTGTCTATGTATTTAGCTTGCTGATTGGTATTTCGTCTTCTCTATGTTGTCAGGCTGAACCTGAAACAGATGAGGTTTTTGCCCAAATCACGTTGATACCTGAACCTATTGTAAGCCAACGAAATGATGGACTACTTCTAAACTGCTTTCTCTTAGATTTTGGATATCTTACGTTGACTTTTCTTTATGAATAATTATTGTAGCAAGATGAAAATGCAGTAAAAAAGGAACCTGCTCCGCCGCCACCACCACATTTTCAGGTCCATTCATTTTGTAAGACTCTTACAGCGTCAGATACAAGCACTCATGGGGGATTTTCCGTTCTGAGGAGGCATGCCGATGAATGTTTGCCACCACTGGTTAGCATTAAGTTTATTGTTGTTTTTTTTTTCTCGTTATAATTATCATCATTAATTTAATTAGTTATTGGTTGACTCTTCCTTTGACAGGATATGTCGAGACAACCTCCCACCCAGGAACTGGTTGCCCAGGATTTACATGGAAATGAGTGGCGCTTCAGGCATATTTTCAGAGGTAAATTCTTCAAATGGCCGTTGTTTATTGTAATGTTTTGGCCGTTGCTCATGATCTACATTAAACTATCTCTGGATAATCAAGATTCAGTTTTGTTCTGATGTATTGCGTTTCAGGCCAACCGAGGAGACACCTTCTTCAAAGTGGTTGGAGTGTCTTTGTTAGTTCAAAGAGGCTTGTTGCCGGGGATGCATTCATATTTTTGAGGTCTGATTTTTGTTCTTCGTACATGCAATTTTTTAGCTACCGCAATACTTTTCAGTTCTCTAAATTATTGCACTCAACTTTCAGGGGAGAGAATGGTGAGCTCCGTGTAGGAGTTAGGCGTGCTATGAGACAACAGAGTAATTCACCATCATCAGTTATATCCAGTCACAGCATGCATCTCGGTGTTATTGCAACAGCATGGCATGCGATTCAGACCAAGACCATGTTCACCGTTTATTACAAGCCCAGGCAAGTGAAACTGCTCTTCCCCTACTTATTAGATTGGTAATTCTTGGTCTTTTGGCATCCTCGTCTCTGTCTAATAGCTAATGAACACTTTCTGTTATTTACGTCTCTTATTATAGGACCAGCCCCACTGAGTTTATTGTCCCCTATGATGAGTACATGGAGTCTGTTAAAAGCAATTTTTCAATAGGAATGAGATTTAATATGAGATTTGAAGGCGATGAAGCTCCAGAGCAGAGGTAAAAGCCCACCAAACGATGCTTGTTCTCATTTACCATTTGCAGAAGTCCTCATATATTTCTTTATGCCGATTGTATAGATTTACTGGAACTATTGTTGGTATTGAAGATTCTGATCCTAAAAGGTGGCCTGATTCGAAATGGAGATGCCTAAAAGTATTGTTTTAACACAAAGTCCTCCCAAATATTTTGTTTTTTCAGAAGATTTTAGCATTTGATAATGAAAGTTTCCCTCTCAAATGTTTCCTTTTAAGGTTCGATGGGATCAAACTTCGACTATTCCCCGCCCAGATAGGGTCTCTCCTTGGAAAGTTGAACCCGCACTTCCCCCACAAACTCTGAATCCACTTCCCGTGCCCAGAAACAAGAGGCCTCGAGTGAGCACCTTGCCATCATCATCACTACCCGAATCTTCTGTCCTTACAAGGGAAGGTTGTACCTTTACAATACAGCTTCATCTTCTTTCATCGTTTCAATGTTTTATCTTCTTTTTTTCGGGAATTCATATTGTAAATTGATGATACCTTCTTAAAGTTGATAATCTGTGTGCTACTACGCAGGTCCTTCTAAAATCATAACAGACCCTTTACCTGCTGCTGGGTTCTCGAGGGTTTCGCAAGGTAATGAATTATCAACCTTGAGAGTCCCTTTGTTGGAGAGCAATGAATCAAACTCTTATGACAAACATTGTATGTGGAATCGCTCTTTAAATGATGGTAAGCTTGATCAAGCTTCTGCCTCAAAAAGATACAGGTCAGAGTCTGATAAATTGGTCCCTATGGCAGAGTCTTCATTTACTGGTCATTTATCAGGTCTTGGACCACAATTTGCTATGTCGAAAGACTTCTGTATACCTCCCTATAGTGATCAAACTACATCAAGAATACAATCACGAGGGCATGAACCGAGGTTGGGCTATGGGAACACATGGTCTGTAATGTCTCCAGGTCCTTCATTTAATCTCACGGGTTCGATCTCGAAGACTGATGGAGGAGGTGACGATAATTCTTACCGCTCAAGTGGAGACGTTAGATGTAGAGATCACAGAGATTTTTCCTTAATCTCTAGCCCTAGAGCGGACAATAAGCAAAATTGGTTGATGCCTTCTGTTACGGCACATTATCTACAAATGCAACCTCCTAACTCTATGGAGTCGATGATTCCTCCTAAGCCCGTTTTCCCACGACAAAGTGATGCTGTAAGAACAAGTGATGGAGATTGCAAGCTCTTTGGTTTTAATCTTGTTAGTGCAAATTCGAGTTCGTTGAAACCTCAACCGTCTAAGCAAAACGTGACGAGTGAGCCATCACGGCATGTGGACGGTGGACTACAGTCTCATGTAATAGAAACCAATAGCTCTGATCAATCAAAGAACTCCCAAATTATTAAGAATCTTGTTTCAACTGAGGAAGAGAAGCAGACTACCTTGTTGACTAGCGACAGAGAAAGCAAAGGCCATCGTGATTCAGCAAGGAGTTGCACCAAGGTTCTATTTATTTTCATCTACGCGCAATTTTTTTCCCTCCCTTTATTTTCTTAAGATAGTTTATATAAATTTTTTTTTTATGTATTTTTTTTGTTTCAGGTTCAGAAGCATGGAAGTGCACTTGGTAGATCTGTGGATCTTTCCAAGTTTGAGAACTACGACGAATTGATTTCTGAATTGGATAATCTCTTCGAATTCGATGGTGAACTTAAGGCACGGAGCAAGAATTGGCTTGTTGTGTACACCGATGATGAGGACGATATAATGCTTGTTGGAGACGACCCCTGGGAGTAAGATATCATTTTCACCTTCTATCACGTGTATTCATTCTGTGAGGATTAATATATGTAACTGTCTACAATTAATAGAGCAGATCACTTCTGTGAGCAAAAGAACACCTCTTCTCTTGTGCTGATTATATATACTGTGGTTCCTCTCTGTTCGAAAACAGAGAATTCTGCAGCATGGTTCGTAAGATAGTAATCCTTACAAGAGAGGAGGTCCGTCGCATGAATCCTGGGACATCCCTTTCTAAAGAAGGAACCTCAGAGGATGCTAAAGAACCGAAGAACTTGCAAGCAACGTCGTCATCGAGCCCTGATGCTTCCTAGTCATTCAACACTTCCACGACAAGGGTAATTTAGTAACCTTCAAACCTCTGAGGGGAAAAAAAAAGAGAGGATTTCCCATCTATCAATAATATTATTAACAGACAAATGATCTCATGCTTATTACCAAACAGGTACATGATGAGTCACTTAGCATCTCATCCCGTCTAACGGTTAGTTGAACTTTTGGGGACACACAATAGGGTGAATGTTACACTTCTGTAAAAGTTCTTCAACTTCTTGATGATCGGACTTGTACTTATCAGTCTAACATAGTATATGTCCAATTTCAACTGTATCCAAAACTCCACGTTCTGTTTTTATGTATAACATAGATTGGTGCTGAGTTGTGTGTGTATTGGACCTATGCAAATAGCCATCTTCGCCTTGTAATTAGAAGCTTGACAGTGTCTTATTATGTGCAATATTATTTTCTTAATATTAGCAGAGTTTGATGATATGGTGGTGCTTGGACTTTGATTTTTGTTGTTTGTTCATTCTTCTCGTTGCAACTGCTTTGATTTAGCTGTCTTTGACATATCAAATTTATATTATGAAGTAATAAGGATTGCGCAGAATTTCAGACATTCTAAAAATACATTTAGCTGCCTAAACTTTTGATCTTGTTTGCTTTAAGTTTTTTTTTTTTCCTTTTTCTTTTGGTTTGTGTGTTTGTTTCTTTCTTGAAGAGAGCTTTGTCCAATCCAGACGATTGAGTGTTTACGAGAAAGATCTTATGGACTCTTTAGTCCCTTGGAAATTCATTTTTAGTAATGAAAAAGCTATCTTTTCGAAAAAAATAAAATAAAAATACATTTAATTACAAGAGGATAACTTGCTATTACAAATATATTTTAGGCTTAACTATTTTTTTTTTTATCAGGGTGACACTTTCAGTATCTCAACTTACGGGGTCATAATTTAAAGATAGTAATTTTTAAAATTGAAGTAATTAAAGGACACAACGTGACATATCTAATTTTTTTGCCGACACTTCGCCATGTGATCCACACATGCCAACTTATTTGGGGATAAATTCTATGTGGCGTTGCTTATTTGGGGACAAATCCTACGTGATAATTTCAGGACACCCAATTTGCGGAGTTGCATTAGCAGTGTTCAGGCCAAAAGATGGTTACTCTAGTACGGTCAAACGATATTATTTAGTTGTTACTGTTTCATACTTGACACACTCGAATACTAGCAAGTGTACTAAGTCGTGCAAGTAATAAAGTGGACATAAGTCCAAGTATCGATCATCAGGGACATCTTGATTAATCTTAAGATATTATTCCTACTTCTAATTTAGATCAACGGGATTTATATATTTTTTATGACGAGATAAAAACAGAAATAATAAATAAAAGCATATAAAGACAACGATGAATCAATTAACAGCAAACGTGATCAAGACACATGCTCGACACGAATCATTCCTACGTCTTCATACAATCAATCTTATTTCATTAATATATGAATCATAGTCAAGGTAGAATTTTCTAATATACGTGCTACACATTACTCACAGGTCTAGCAATTCTACGTGAATAGTGGAATCAATCCATATATTCATATATGATTGTGGTTTATACACGTGCATTCGGCTTTATGAAATTCTCCGAGTTTATATGCTTTCGACGCCTAAAGTCTCGGAAACCACACATACGAAACTGAATTACATCTCTTGTCGGGTTTACGTAGTGGTATTCGATATTTTGTTCTAACCAGTCTAATCACCTTTTCGATCTCATGTACTAGGTCAAGAATCATGTACAGTAAAACCTCTATAAATTAATAATCTTGGGACCATTGAATTTTATTAATTTAGAGATACATTAATATATCGATAAATTAATATTTTATTAATTTAAAGAAAGATTTGTTAATTTCAACAAATTTAGTATGCATTGAAAATGAATGTTCATTATCATTGGCTCAGACTTGCCGTTGAGGAGAAAACATTCAAGGTGCAGAAGATCCATACGGAAAATAATATTGCAGACATTCTGACAAATGTTATTCCCAAGGAAAAGTCAGAGTTCTGCCTCGGACTCACTGGGATTGATTATCGCTGAAGCGGTAGGAAATCTCCCTCGTAAAAGGTGAAACCAACCTCATTAATATTAAGATATAATAACATAATATTATTAATATAATATTATAATATTATTTGATATGTATATATATAATATTTTAATGAAATGTTCGTATTGATCGGCAACACGGCAGATTTCTGGCCACCCGTTTCGAGCGGTCCAAAAGATCTGAAGACATCTGTAAATAGGCTGAAGTTCTTCAGTATTGATATCACCATTTCATTCGAGAATTAGTATACAGAGTGAACAGTGAGGTTATCAGTTCAGTAGAAACTAATAGGTTCCACATCCCACATAGAGGTGTGAGGTAAAATACGAGTGGTAAAATTCTGAGGTAGTAAGAAATTCGGGGTTGTAATTTGTTAAAATAGTGAAAGTTTTGCCGAAACGGTCGTAGTTTTTCCCTTTTCGTGAACAGAGAATTTTTCACGTAAAAATTCTGATGTCTTTCTTACTTTACGTTAATTTTATTTTCACCGTGATAGTTACAGTGCGGATCTCCCAAGTTACCGAATCCAATTTTTTCGAAATTCCGCTGCAGGCCACTGACCACCGCGGGAACCACCCTTCCCAACATTAATTACACAAAGAAATATATTTTTCTATCTCACGAGATATAGTGTAGTAGTCAAATGTTTGAATGTTTGGACTAATTAAATAAACAAATTACATTTCAAATTTCGGATATTCCACCAAACAAAGCGTAGTTAAATTTCTAACCGTAGCGTGTAAGAAAGCAAGCAAGAAGGGTAAAACTGTCAATATATATTCGACAAGGTAAAATAAAACAAACAATTACCAGGCGGCGAAGACAAAGTTATCGACACCACCAACCAATCTATTCTATACATCCGCGTCCGTCTGCTTCTGTATCCTCAAATTCATTTGCACTTTCAACTGTCGCCTCAGCGTTCTTTCGATCCCCCCTATCCGCCATTTTGCATTTTTTCTGTTGATTTTCCTATTCTCTTCCGAAGGTGAGCCCTGTTTCTGAGCTGTTTTAATGCTTTCGTATTTGGTAAGATGAATTATCTGTATGAAGAGCTGAAGATTGTAGGTGGTTTTCGGTGCATTTGAGTTTGATTTTATGTTTTGTTCATCAAAATTGTTTGCCATGTGGGGTGGATGGAAATTAATTGTTTGGGTTATTTGATGTTAGCTGAGTTGGAGGTTCTCTATCCTTTTCCGTGATATGGTCAGTTCTATTGATCGTTTCACGTTGGTTGCTATGCGACACTTGTGGGTCTAAATCAAATCAACCTCAGTTTTTCTTAATTATTCTGCTTCATTGGTAATCTCATTTTAGATCCCATGTCTTTTTGTTCTTTCTGTGTTTTTTGCTGGAAATGTTCAATGGTGGTTTAGTGGGCACGATTCCCCTTTACGTTATAAATTGAGAATGCTATCTATCCTTGTGCAAATCAACCTGGCTTCTATTAAAAGTGCTGATGCTTCACTTTTACCAACTGGTTTTAGCATAGAACTTCGAAGTTAAAATTTGATGTGGTTTTCTTACTTCAATTTATGCTTTCAGTTTCAGTGTGAACATTATTGCTGTATTAGTTTTTCAAATGGCTTAAATGGTGTTGATTAACTTGTTCTATATTTTGATTTAAATTGTTGAGTCTTGTTTTCTCTTTTACTGTTCTGATCTATGATTATTCCTCGCAGCAGGCAGACATGGCATCGTCTTTACTTCAGCCAGCCAAATTTCCTTCCTCGATTGATTTAGAGAAAAATGGGCGGTCCAAAGGGTCTGGTAATCATAAAAGAGCTACTAAAATGCTGGCAAATTTACGTACTGCTCCCATGAGGGTGACGGGTTTCTCCGGGCTACGTACTGCTAATGCCCTAGATATGATAGGGAAGCCTACTGGCAACACTCTTCAAGCTAAGGTTGCACCAACTGTATCTACCAAGAAAATGCGAAAAGGACGAATGGCACCGCGTGCTATGTTTGAGCGCTTCACAGAGAAAGCAATAAAGGTCATCATGCTTGCACAAGAGGAGGCTAGGAGACTTGGCCATAACTTTGTTGGGACCGAGCAGATCTTGCTGGGGTTAATTGGTGAAGGTTCTGGGATTGCTGCTAAGGTTCTCAAATCCATGGGAATAAATCTGAAAGATGCACGTGTGGAGGTGGAGAAGATAATTGGGCGTGGCAGTGGGTTTGTTGCTGTGGAGATACCTTTTACTCCAAGGGCAAAGCGCGTCCTTGAACTCTCCCTTGAAGAAGCCCGCCAGCTTGGTAACTCATTTTTTGTTTTCTGTTACTTCTTAAGTTGGCAAAACTTGCGGTGTTTAATTGGTTATTGGATTGCGTTGTTTTTTTCTTTTTCTTGTAATAGAATTGGTACCTTTAACCCCTTTGCATTGTTTAGTTGCATTCAGTCTTCAGTCTTCACCATTCTCTCCTTATGACTGACTGTACACCTCTAAACGAACAAATGGCATGGATTTCTCATCTTTAAATTTTGCAACCCTTTCTATATAAATCATTTCATTTATGTAGTCACAATTTATTTCTCCATCCAGGTCACAATTACATTGGATCAGAGCACTTGCTATTAGGATTACTGCGTGAGGGTGAAGGTGTTGCTGCACGTGTCCTTGAGAACCTAGGGGCCGACCCTACTAACATTCGAACTCAGGCATGTCGCATATTCTTAATTTCCACCGTATAATTATTTGTGAAACTCTGAAATTAAGTGATGCTGGTGCATTTGATTACGTAGGTTATAAGAATGGTGGGTGAGAGTGCAGAGGCTGTTGGTGCTAGTGTTGGAGGTGGAACCTCAGGCAACAAGATGCCTACCCTGGAGGAGTATGGTACCAATTTGACAAAGCTAGCTGAGGAGGTAAATATTTCGACAGCAATTAACTGAATATTTGAACTTCTATAGTCCTAAATGTGTTTTACGTTTCTTGCCTTGTAGGGTAAACTAGACCCTGTTGTGGGGAGGCAAGATCAAATAGAGCGTGTCACTCAGATTCTTGGGCGTCGTACCAAAAATAATCCATGCCTGATTGGAGAGCCCGGTGTTGGAAAAACAGCTATAGCAGAGGGCTTGGCTCAGAGGATAGCAAACGGAGATGTTCCTGAAACTATCGAGGGTAAAAAGGTAATCCTTGCTGGCAGTTTCTTAAATATATGGTGTGACAGATGCCTTGTTTTCCTTCATAGTGTGTGCTAAGCTATCTGTTTTCGGCTTCTGCAGGTTATTACATTAGATATGGGTCTTTTGGTTGCGGGAACAAAGTACCGCGGGGAATTCGAAGAACGGTTGAAGAAGTTGATGGAGGAGATCAAGCAGAGCAGTGAAATCATTCTGTTCATTGACGAGGTACACACTTTGATTGGAGCTGGAGCTGCTGAAGGTGCGATTGACGCTGCAAACATCTTGAAGCCTGCGTTAGCCAGGGGTGAACTCCAGGTTTGCATTGAAAATTTGAATTGTTCTAATGAATAATATCGTTACTGCCTGATTAAATTCCAAATAATTTTGATTTTGGGGATATGCAATACATTTACATAATGCTAAGCTAACTATTTGTGAGTGCCGTCTGGAACATTCTTTTGTGTACTCGTGCTAAATTTGAATAGGTCTACTGTGTCTTGAACATGCATTAGCTCAGTATGGCATCCCTATTATATATGTTAGAAGTTTGAAATTCAGCTGTCGATGCTTTTTTTTTTATGGCTGTAAATAGTTCAACATCGTTCATTTTATCTATTGCAGTGTATTGGAGCCACTACACTTGATGAATACAGAAAGCACATTGAGAAGGACCCTGCACTAGAAAGAAGGTTTCAGCCGGTTAAGGTCCCTGAGCCCACTGTGGATGAAACTATTCAGATTCTTAAAGGGCTCCGAGAGCGCTATGAGATACATCACAAGCTTCACTACACAGATGATGCATTAGTTGCTGCAGCACAGTTGTCCCATCAATATATCAGGTGTGTAAAAAGCCATTATGTTATTAGGAGCATTTAGCATTGAGTGAAAACACATGGAAAACTTCTGTTTCAAGTACAAAATTTGAAACATGCACAATTAAAAGCAAGTGATGCAGAATCATATGAAATACAATTTTGTTTTCGACAGCCAAAAAATAGTACCCCTAATACCTTCCCTCATAAAAATAGAAGGAGAATATCTACCCAGTTAACTCTTGAGCCTTTTGAGATCAGTCTTATCTAATCAGCATCTTCGTTGTCTTCAGTGACCGCTTTTTGCCTGATAAAGCAATTGACTTGATTGATGAAGCTGGTTCCCGTGTACGCCTTCGCCATGCAAAGGTATGCTTCCAAGTACTGCGACCCTCTTTTTGAATGTCCTATAAATATTTTCTTCATTTCCATTTTTTTGCTTGTACCTTTGGACAGCTCCCAGAGGAAGCGAGGGAGCTTGAGAAAGAGCTCAGGCAGATAACCAAGGAAAAGAACGAGGCTGTTCGAGGTCAAGACTTCGAAAAGGAAGTTTACTTTTCTGAGCAAGCAGTGCCATATTGCTCTCATATTCGTGGTTTTATGTCATCTGATTTTCCTATAAACTGATTTAGGCTGGTGACTTGCGTGATAAAGAAATGGATCTCGGGGCACAAATATCTGCTCTCATCGACAAGAGCAAGGAGATGTCAAAGGCAGAGAGTGAAGCTGGTGAAGAAGGACCCACCGTAACAGAATCCGATATACAACACATTGTATCTTCTTGGACGGGAATCCCTGTTGAGAAGGTATCAACCGACGAATCCGATCGTCTCCTGAAGATGGAGGAGACCCTCCACAAGAGGGTCATAGGCCAGGACGAGGCCGTGAAAGCCATTAGCCGTGCCATTCGCCGTGCCCGAGTGGGCCTCAAAAATCCGAACAGGCCCATCGCCAGCTTCATCTTCTCAGGCCCAACTGGTGTTGGGAAATCAGAACTAGCCAAGTCATTGGCAGCTTACTACTTTGGATCTGAAGAAGCCATGATTAGGCTGGACATGAGTGAGTTCATGGAGAGACACACGGTGTCTAAACTCATAGGTTCGCCGCCCGGCTACGTAGGCTACAGCGAAGGTGGGCAGTTAACAGAAGCTGTTAGACGCCGCCCTTACACCGTCGTGCTCTTCGATGAGATCGAGAAGGCACATCCCGATGTGTTCAACATGATGCTTCAGATTCTAGAAGACGGGAGGTTGACCGACAGCAAAGGCAGAACGGTTGACTTCAAGAACACTCTCTTGATCATGACCTCGAATGTTGGAAGCAATGTGATTGAAAAGGGAGGTAGACGCATAGGTTTCGATCTCGACTATGATGAAAAGGACAGCAGTTATAACCGTATCAAGAGCCTAGTGACCGAGGAGCTGAAACAGTACTTCAGGCCCGAGTTTCTGAACAGATTGGATGAGATGATTGTGTTCAGGCAGCTGACTAAGCTCGAAGTGAAGGAGATAGCAGATATCATGTTGAAGGAAGTGCTTCAGAGATTGAAAGGGAAAGATATCGAACTCCAAGTGACGGAGAGGTTTAGGGATCGTGTGGTTGATGAAGGGTATAACCCGAGCTATGGTGCTAGGCCACTTAGACGAGCCATCATGAGGCTTCTAGAAGATTCTATGGCGGAGAAGATGCTCGCTGGCGAGATCAAAGAAGGGGACTCGGTGATTGTGGATGTCGACTCTGATGGTAATGTGATAGTTCTCAACGGTAGCAGTGGGACCCCTTCGGAATCATCTTCCCCGGAGACCGTGGTGGTGTAGGAAAAATTGCCTGTTATAAAAAGCTAATCTTTGATTGGTGCTGCCACTTTATTTTCGATTGTCCATCCATCATTTCGCTTACTTGAAGGAAGAATAGTGATAATACATCATTAGTTATTTGTCTTGAAAAGTGTATCTCAATTTATATTTTGACTGAGCTATCTGCACATTTTGAAGCCTTTTGTAGTTGGAACTTTTTCTGAAGTATTTAACCTTGTTTGGGAAGTTGTATTGGTTCTCTTGTAATAACTTTGTATTAAAGATTGTTTGGAGTTGAAGCACAACGTTCATGTCATGTCCGATGAATTTGAAATGTATTTGATGATTTGATTGAATGGCATTTTCGGTCATTTTCAAAAACTGGCTATCTTAACAACAGACAGCAGCAAACACTGTCCAAATCCAAGCCAGAATCTAAAAAGAAACAAAAAAAAGCAGCCATCAAAATACTCCCAAAGACTAAACAAAACACCTACTCATCGGACATAGAATGAGATTGTCTTTGGGTGGGAGTAACACTTCCACCTCGGCTTATCTTAAGCGCATCCAAAGCTTTCTGGATCTCCATGTTCATGGCACTGTCCACACTACCAGAAGATAATTTCTTGTGAGCTTTTTGCAGGTGAAGCTTCAAAGAGGAGCTGCTTAGCCCGGCATGCTTTCCACATATGGGGCATACTTTCATCGTTGGTCTTCTCCATGGAAATTCTCCCGTGTAGCTTCTGATCCAAGTCCAAGAGAATTCGAGCAAAGCCATCGTTGGGCTGGGCTCTATGGTGGGATTGTTTCAGAGCATTCCATGCTTCTAAAAGAGTGAAGTTCCTGTGTAGAAAATATGTCCTTATAATTTTGGCCAAGATATGGTTTTCCAAGAGATGATAGAGTTGAAATTCTAGAGCGCGGTTCATCAAGCAAAAGGTGATGAGTTGTCGTCTCCCTATATATATATATATATATATATACACAACGTTAATTGACATGCGCCATACATATTAATGTAATAAAGCTTTACGTAGAGATAGATTGTAAACTCAGATAATCTGAGAGAGAATGGTTGTAAATCAACAACAAAGAAGAAGTCCCATTGATACCGATGAACGGAAAGGAGATTTTCTGATGTATATTGAAAAATGATAATTAATGATTACAGAGTTGTTCGCACTATATATATACGGCGATGGTAAGTAGCCATGTTGGTTTTACTTTGACATATGAGAGTGAAGGTTGAAGAAAGGGAGAAGAAATTCTCTTATGCGTTCAAAGGTTTAAAGAAAACCAAGAAGAAACAAGAACTTGATGCAAGTTAACTTTCATAACATAGCATACATACTTGCATACATGGTCAACACATTACATGTTAGCTTTTACTTATAGACTACAAAGAAAGATAACTTATGACAAAAACATCAAAAATAAGCCATGCTTTGTCTAACCTAACACATCTCAAACAATGGTCACTTAAGACTTTACAAAAAGATACACCATGCATCATCATTGTCCTTGAGAAAAATATTATAATACATATAATATTTTAACAAGCCAGCTAAGTATCTTTGTACAACTCAACATTGACAGCTAAGCAACAATGTACATGTCAACTTAACATAGATGTCTGGCCTTGCACAGATGCATAAATGTTAACAAGACCAGACTTGGTGATCAGATAATGAAATTTGTCCGAACATAAACCTTTGGTAAGCATATCAGCAGGTTGATCTTCGCTTCTAATGTACACAGTCTGAATCACTCCTTTTTGAACCAAATCTCTTATCAAATGACAACTGATCTCGATATGTTTTGTACGCTCGTGAAAGACTGGATTAACTGCAATACTTACGGCCGATTTACTGTCACTAAACACTTGTACATGACCTGTAAGTTCAGCCCTATATCTGTTATCAATCCTTTGATCCAAACCACTTCACATGTCACTGAAGACATAGCCCTATATTGTGCTTCACACGATGACCGTGCTATTGTTTTTTTTTTTTTTTTTTTTTATTTCCAAGATATTAAAGAATCACCAAGCATCACTATAATACCAGTTAAGGATCGTCTAGTCATCAAACACGAACCCCCGTCCGCATCACAATATGCTCTCAATTTCATATCATTCTGTTTGGAAAGAAATATGCCATAGCCAAGTGATCCTTTTAAATACCTCAAAATTCGATAAACAGCCTGCATGTGATATTCCTTTGGTTGATGCATGAACTGTGATAAATTCTGAACAGCAAAACTTATATCCGGTCTTGTCATTCCCAAATATATGAGCCTCGCGATAAGCCTTTGATACTGTGAAGGATCGCTTAGTAAATGATCATTGCTATTGATCTGCTTCAAGTGATCATCATAAGCATAACTAGTTAGTTTAACATTTGCATCAGTAGGTGTCAATGCTGGTTTACAATCAAGCATTCCTGTTTCGGCCAGCAAATCCAAAACATATTTTCTTTGATTCAAGCATATCCCTTTGTTGTTTCGAGCATAAACCTCAATTCCGAGAAAATATCTCAATGTTCCCAAATCCTTCATATAGAATGTGCTCTGTAGATGTGTCTTGAGTTCTGAAATCATCTCATCCTCACTTCCCGTGATGATTATATCATCAACATAAACTAGCAATAACAGCACCTTGCTGCCCCTTCGTTAACAAACATAGAATAATCATGTTTGGACTGCTCATAACCAAAAGATTTTAGAGAAGTAGCAAATTTTGAATTCCATTGCCTCGATGCTTGCTTAAGACCGTATAGGATAAGAAACAGAATTAGAGCAAATATAACCTTTATTCCAAACTGGTTTTTGTATGACTCGTGTGGATCTTCTAGGCATATTTTCAATATCATCATTTAAAGGAAGAGAATGAGGAAGTACCTGGGGTAAAGAATTATAAGGTGCTGAAAAGTTGTGGCGACCCCACTTTTTAAATATAAACAGTTGGCGGGTTTTCGCAACGAAAGCCGCGGAAAGCCCATTTTACAAAAACAACATAGTATATTATACAATATATAAAAGAGTTGTTTTACAAAAGCCGTGCTAGTCTTTACAACGGGCCGAAGCCCCAAAATATCAAAACAATCCTACGCCTCCACAGGTCGCGTCCCATGTACTGCATCCGCCCCCAAAAGCCCGTGGAGTCACCGCCACCAGCCGCTACTCACCCGTACCTATAAAACATGTAACCCTGAGCAAAATTGCCCAGTAGGTGAACATCAAAGTGATGCGATGCATGCGTGCACATGTCCCCAATTCCCAATATCTCACATGACAAATGCACGCTCATTTTTCTCATATCTCAATACTCAGGGCCCTAGGTTAGACTCGGCACCTCGCGCGCAACATCACATCAATCATCCGGTCACACAGACTCGGAAATCACATCTCATGGCGGTGGGCACCCCGAGTCGCGTTTTCACACTGTACCCGGGTAGATAGATCGATCACGTCTATCTCCCGCCTAATCTCATCTCATGACGGTGGGCACCCCGAGTCGCGCTCTCACGCTGTACCCGGGTAGATAGAACGATCACGTCTATCTCCCGTCAAGTCGAGCAATCCTACGACGGTGGGCAGCTCAGGTTGCTCAAGCCTGAGTAGACAGAGCGATCACGTCTGTCTCCCGTCAGGTGCACCTACGAGTCTTAACCCCACAAATCTCTGCCAAAGAAAGGCATACACTCTCCCATCGCACAAATGCGATCCATACTCTCGTTATGACATGCCGTGGATGCATGAACAATTAATCGCAGGACATATCAAGTATATCCGAAAAACCCTCAAAAATCATTAGAATATATAAAACGTACTTAAAATCCCGAGAACAGTAAATTATTTAAGACCCAATACTCCTTTATCAGTTGACCCGAGAAATTGGGTCCAAGCTTGAAAATATTTTATAAAAACTTAGTTCAACAAAAATTAAAAGATTTGGCTTTGCGAAAAAGTTGGCGAAAACTTTAACTGGCGAAAAGCTTGGTTCGCGAAACCTCACAAAAAGTGGCGAAAAACTTGGTTCGCGAAACTCAATGAAAAGTGGCGAAAAGCTTTGGTTTGCGAAACTCAATGAAAAGTGGTGAAAAGCTTTGGTTCGCGAAACTCAATAAAAAGTGGTGAAAAGCTTTGGTTCGCGAAACTCAATAAAAAGTGGCGAAAAGCTTTGGTTCGAAAACCTTGTTTATTTTGAACAGTGACTAGCGAAAAGCTCAATTCGCGAACTGTCAGTGACGAAAAGCTTTGGTTCGCGAAATCTAATAAAAAGTGGCGAAAAGCTCAGTTCGCAAAAACTGGCTTTCGGCCCGCGAAAACTGGTTTTCGGCCCGTGATGTCTCACAGTTCGCGAAATACCTCAGCCCGCGAAAACTGGTTTGCGGCCCGCGAAAACTTTTTCCTCTCACATACCGAAAATCTTAGGCCCGCGAAAACTGATTTCTCAGCCCGCGAAAACTTTTTCCTCTCACATACCGAAAATCTTAGGCCCGCGAAAACTGATTTCTCAGCCCGCGAAAACTTTTTCCTCTCACATACCGAAAATCTTAGGCCCGCGAAAACTGATTTTTCGGCCCGCGAAAACTTTTTCCTCTCACAGTTCGCAAAATAACTGGCCCGCGAAAAACTTAATATGGCCCGCGAAAATGGTTTTCGGCCCGAAAACAAGAAATCATACGAAAACACATGTAAACACTGAAAATGAACAGCAGTATGCGCAAAACACTAAGTTCTTCAAATCTTCAACAAATTCCAGAAACTCATAACATAATTAAAACCCATATTTTGGGTTGTTAAACATCAATCATCACACATAGCATTAAATCATACCAAAAACGAAGGTGATCCTTTCACCATAAATATAACAGCTTAAAATATCAGTTTTTGGGTTTGTAGGTTTCACCTACCTCACTTCCTAAGCAGTATTTACGCAGGTTTATTGATGAAGATTGGAAGGAGCGTTTGCCAAATTCCTTTCTCTTTCTCTTTTTTTTTTTCTCTCGCCTTCTTCTCTTTTCTCTCTTGCTGCTTTTTTTTTTTATCTCTAATGATGGTTTTTACTGCTTTTGTTCAGCAGGAACTGCTTTTGTTCAGCAGGTGATGAAGCATGGACGTGTTTTTCCTCTTAAGCTAAGAAATGGTCTTTTTTGTAATTTTCCTCTAAGGTTCTTTTTTGTAATTTTCCCCCTTTTTAAAGAAACCTCAAACGTATCTTTCTTCTTTATTGGGCTTGGGCCCAATTATTATTTGGGCTCAATTTCAAGCCTGCCCAAATTTATCTTTACCAATTTCGAAGTTTTGCGAAATCCCCGTATTAAATTTTACGGGTATTACATCCTCCCCTCCTTCAAGAAATTTCGTCCTCGAAATTTAGGCAGTCGGAAATAATTCGGGGTACTTCTGCCGCATGTCGTCTTCTCGTTCCCATGTTGCTTCCTCAATTGCCTGGTTACGCCACAAAATTTTGACCAACGGAATATTTTTATTCCGAAGTCGCCTTACTTCATACATCAAGATTTCTACCGGCTTCGCCTCGTAACTTAAGTCCGGTTTCAACCGTTGATGAAGGGTTTCATTTTGTAGCACATGGCTTGGGTCGGCGACGTATTTTCGCAAGGTTGACACGTGAAAAACATCGTGAACCTGATCTAAAGATGCCGGTAATTCAAGTTGATAGGCGACCTCGCCGATTCGTTTCAGGATTCTGAAAGGGCCTATATACCTCGGACTCAACTTCCCTTTGCGTCCGAACCGCTTCACGCCCTTCATTGGGGATATCTTCAAGAATACCCAATCGTCCTCCGCAAATTCTAACGGCCTTCGTCGTTTATCAGCGTAGCTTTTCTGACGACTTTGGGCTGTTTGCATTCTCTCTCGAATCTTTGCAACAGCTTCCGTCATTTCTCGAACCATTTCGGGACCTAGTAGCGCTCGCTCACCGATCTCGTCCCAATGAACTGGGGATCGACATTTACGCCCGTACAAAGCTTCATACGGTGCCATTCCGATCGTAGCCTGAAAGCTATTGTTGTACGAGAATTCGATCAGCGGAAGGTATTTGCTCCAATTTCCTTTAAAATCTAGCACGCATGCTCGTAACATATCTTCCAGTGTTTGGATCGTCCGTTCAGATTGTCCATCTGTCTGGGGATGATAAGCTGAACTGAAAGACAACTTGGTCCCCATAGCCTTTTGTAAACTTCCCCAGAAGTTAGACAGAAACCTCGAGTCCCGATCTGAAATGATCGAAATTGGAATTCCATGGAGTCGAACAATCTCTTGGATATATAATTCCGCATACTTCTCCATGGAATATGTTTTATTGATTGGCAGAAAATGGGCAGATTTCGTCAATCTATCGACAATTACCCAAATTGCGTCGTGGCCTTTCACTGTCTTTGGCAGTCCAACGACGAAATCCATTGTTATATGGTCCCACTTCCATTCAGGAATCGTTAACGGTTGTAACATTCCTGGCGGCCTTTGGTGTTCCCCCTTAATTTGTTGGCAAGTCAGGCATTGATTTACATAGGCGGCAACATCTTTCTTTATCCCCGGCCACCAATAGTAAATTCGTAAATCCTGATACATTTTCGTCGTACCAGGATGTACAGAGTATGGTGTAGTATGTGCCTCCGTCAATACTTTAAATCGGAGTTCTTTCTTATTTGGCACATACAGACGGCCGTTGTATCGTAAGCTCCCGTCTCCTCGGATTTCAAAATTCGTCGTAGTGCTTTTGTTTTGTTCCCCTTTAATCTTCACATAAAGATCATCTTCCTTTTGGGCCTTAGTGATTTGTTCCAACAATGTTGGTTTGAGCGTTAGTGCTTCCATTCTCGCTTCGACTTCACCGAAGTTGACTACCTCTATTCCAATCTGACATAGCTCCGCACTCACGGCTTTACGACTCAAAGCATCTGCAACTACGTTGGCTTTACCCGGATGATAATTGATCACGCATTCGTAATCGTTCACCAACTCAAGCCATCGTTGTTGCCTCATATTTAACTCCTTTTGGGTGAAGAAGTACTTCAAGCTCTTGTGATCCGTAAAAATTTCGCATCTTTCTCCGTAGAGGTAATGTCGCCAGATCTTCAGGGCGAATACCACGGCTGCTAGTTCTAGATCGTGCGTGGGGTAGTTTTTCTCGTACTCCTTTAGTTGTCGGGAGGCATAGGCAATTTACCTTCCCGTTCTGCATTAGCACGCATCCCAAGCCACTCTTCGAGGCATCCGTATACACTGAAAATCCTTCAGTTCCTGACGGTATTGCTAAAACCGGAGCGGTCGTTAGTCTCTTTTTCAGTTCTTGGAAGCTTTGCTCACACGATTCCGTCCATTTAAACGGAACATTCTTCTTCGTCAAATTGGTGAGTGTTGAGGCAATGCTGGAAAAATCTTTGATGAACTTCCGATAATATCCAGCAAGCCCGAGAAAACTTCTAATCTCCGTGGGAGTGGTTGGTCGTGGCCAATTCTTAATTGCTTCAATCTTACTAGGATCCACCGAAATTCCGTCTCCAGAAATAATGTGTCCCAGAAAGGCCACTTTCGTCAACCAAAATTCGCATTTCTTGAATTTTGCGAATAACTGCTTCTCCCGTAAAATTCCTAGAATTGTTTTTAGGTGTTCTTCATGCTCGTCTTTCGTCTTTGAATAAATAAGGATATCATCTATAAAGACGATCACGAAGCAGTCTAGGAAATTCTTGAATACCCGATTCATCAGATCCATGAAAGCAGCTGGTGCATTTGTTAACCCGAAAGGCATGACCAAAAACTCGTAATGGCCGTATCTTGTGCTGAATGCGGTTTTAGGAACGTCTGTCTCACGAATCTTTAACTGATGATACCCAGAGCGCAGGTCGATCTTAGAGAATACCGTTGCTCCTTGCAATTGGTCAAACAAGTCATCAATCCTTGGCAACGGATACTTATTCTTTATCGTGATCTTATTTAGCTCACGATAATCGATGCACAATCTCATCGACCCGTCTTTCTTTCGAACGAAAAGAACCGGTGCTCCCCATGGAGAGAAGCTCGGTTGGATGAATCCCTTCTGCAACAATTCTTCCAACTGTTCTTTCAGTTCCCGTAGCTCGTTCGGCGCTAATCGATATGGAGCTTTCGATATCGGGGCAGCCCTAGGCACAAGATCGATTTTGAATTCGATCTCTCTATTAGGAGGTAAACCTGGAAGGTCGTCGGGAAACACGTCGGGGTATTCATTCGCAATCGGAACCTCCTCGAGTCTCAAAAGAGGAGATTCTTCGGCCTTCATGGCAGAACAAAAATAGAATTCGCAACCTGAGTTAACAAGTCGTCGGGCCTTCAGGGCAGATATTTGAGGAATTCTATCTTTGCTCGCCTTTCCCCAAAAGACGAACTCTCCTCCCTCGGGTGATTGGAACCTTACAATTTTCTTAGAACAGTCAATCATGGCTCCGTATTTCGAAAGCCAATCCATCCCGAATATGATGTCGTAATCATTCATCGGGATTACAATTAGATCGACTAACAATTCTCTACCCTCCACATTTATTGGGTACTTTTCTATCACTAAATTGGTTCGGGTCGGGTTCCCATGTGGCAAACTAACTAAATAATCCTTCTTAGAATGGGTAGGATATATTCCGACCCTTGTCACAAAATCAGCCGACACAAAAGAATGTGTGGCTCCCGAGTCAATTAAAATAGAAGTCGGGACATGGTAAATATTCAACGTACCCGTTACCACATCGGGGTTTGTCTCCGCCTCCTCTTTTGTTAATGTAAAGACCCGTGCTGGTACAGGTGGAGGTCGGATCAACGGTTGGGGTTGATTCTGCATCAGGGGTTGTCTCTCTGGGCATGCCCTAGCGAAATGCCCAATCTTTCCGCATTGGTAACATTGTGGAGGTTGCCTCACTCCGTAGCAGACCCCAAAGTGATAGCGCCCGCATTGCTGGCATTGGGGCGTAACATTCTGAGTTCGATTAGAAATATTTGTCGGCCCTTGATTCGGCCTCGGACGCCAGTTTTGTTGACCCAGTCGGTTTCCTTGGCTAGACCGCCCTTTGCGAAAGAATTGGCGCTTCTTGTTTCCCCCTCCGCCTTGTTGATTCTCTCTCCATTTCCTCGCTTCTTGGGCTTCCACAACTACCTGCTCTGCTTGCTCGGCAATTAAGGCGCGTTCGGTAACTTGCATGAACTCCAGCTGTCGTGCGCCGGCTATGCTCAAATCCCGATAGATTTCGAGCTTGAGTCCCTGAATGAATCGAGTCACCTTCAGGGTGTTGGTTGCCACAAGAAACGGGGCAAAACGGGACAATTCTTCAAAACGACGGATGTATTCCGCCACTGGCATGCTTCCTTGTCGTAAATTCATGAATTGGAGCATACGCTGCTCCTATTCATGAGCGGTGAAATATTTGGTGAAGAACAACTTTTTGAACCTGTCCCACGTCATGGTGGTTGGGTCTTCCAATACTTTTACTGTGTTCCACCAATAGCGCGCATTCTCCCGTAGGAGGGAAACGGCACAAAGTACCTTCTCATTATCAGGCACTCTGCTATAGATGAACATATCCTCTATAGTGCCTATCCAGTCCTCAGCTACCGCAGGGTTGACGGCCTCAGTAAAGATGGGAGGGTTCAATTTTCGGAAGCGCTCCCCGATTATTTGTACATGATCGGGCTGTGGGGAAGGACGATGCTCCGACGAGCTCTGATGGTGTATAAGGTCACTAATTTGCTCCGACTGATGCTGAATTAGTTCGGTCAGTCTATCGATTGTATTATGTTCGTGCGTTGGAGATTCGGGCTCGCCTCTTCGGCTCGACTCCCCAACGTTTTTATGTCCCCCTCTCGGCATTTTGTAACTATTCTTCGTTCACAGATACATACAAACACATAGTCATGTACCACATACTATTGTTAAAAATTAAAACTTACAGGCGCGACTGGTTCTCCTGGCTTTTGGGTAGCAGTACATGGACAGTCTTCAGAATCTAAAACCTATGCTCTGATACCACCTTGTGGCGACCCCACTTTTTAAATATAAACAGTTGGCGGGTTTTCGCAACGAAAGCCGCGGAAAGCCCATTTTACAAAAACAACATAGTATATTATACAATATATAAAAGAGTTGTTTTACAAAAGCCGTGCTAGTCTTTACAACGGGCCGAAGCCCCAAAATATCAAAACAATCCTACGCCTCCACAGGTCGCGTCCCATGTACTGCATCCGCCCCCAAAAGCCCGTGGAGTCACCGCCACCAGCCGCTACTCACCCGTACCTATAAAACATGTAACCCTGAGCAAAATTGCCCAGTAGGTGAACATCAAAGTGATGCGATGCATGCGTGCACATGTCCCCAATTCCCAATATCTCACATGACAAATGCACGCTCATTTTTCTCATATCTCAATACTCAGGGCCCTAGGTTAGACTCGGCACCTCGCGCGCAACATCACATCAATCATCCGGTCACACAGACTCGGAAATCACATCTCATGGCGGTGGGCACCCCGAGTCGCGTTTTCACACTGTACCCGGGTAGATAGATCGATCACGTCTATCTCCCGCCTAATCTCATCTCATGACGGTGGGCACCCCGAGTCGCGCTCTCACGCTGTACCCGGGTAGATAGAACGATCACGTCTATCTCCCGTCAAGTCGAGCAATCCTACGACGGTGGGCACCTCAGGTTGCTCAAGCCTGAGTAGACAGAGCGATCACGTCTGTCTCCCGTCAGGTGCACCTACGAGTCTTAACCCCACAAATCTCTGCCAAAGAAAGGCATACACTCTCCCATCGCACAAATGCGATCCATACTCTCGTTATGACATGCCGTGGATGCATGAACAATTAATCGCAGGACATATCAAGTATATCCGAAAAACCCTCAAAAATCATTAGAATATATAAAACGTACTTAAAATCCCGAGAACAGTAAATTATTTAAGACCCAATACTCCTTTATCAGTTGACCCGAGAAATTGGGTCCAAGCTTGAAAATATTTTATAAAAACTTAGTTCAACAAAAATTAAAAGATTTGGCTTTGCGAAAAAGTTGGCGAAAACTTTAACTGGCGAAAAGCTTGGTTCGCGAAACCTCACAAAAAGTGGCGAAAAACTTGGTTCGCGAAACTCAATGAAAAGTGGCGAAAAGCTTTGGTTTGCGAAACTCAATGAAAAGTGGTGAAAAGCTTTGGTTCGCGAAACTCAATAAAAAGTGGTGAAAAGCTTTGGTTCGCGAAACTCAATAAAAAGTGGCGAAAAGCTTTGGTTCGAAAACCTTGTTTATTTTGAACAGTGACTAGCGAAAAGCTCAATTCGCGAACTGTCAGTGACGAAAAGCTTTGGTTCGCGAAATCTAATAAAAAGTGGCGAAAAGCTCAGTTCGCAAAAACTGGCTTTCGGCCCGCGAAAACTGGTTTTCGGCCCGTGATGTCTCACAGTTCGCGAAATACCTCAGCCCGCGAAAACTGGTTTGCGGCCCGCGAAAACTTTTTCCTCTCACATACCGAAAATCTTAGGCCCGCGAAAACTGATTTCTCAGCCCGCGAAAACTTTTTCCTCTCACATACCGAAAATCTTAGGCCCGCGAAAACTGATTTCTCAGCCCGCGAAAACTTTTTCCTCTCACATACCGAAAATCTTAGGCCCGCGAAAACTGATTTTTCGGCCCGCGAAAACTTTTTCCTCTCACAGTTCGCAAAATAACTGGCCCGCGAAAAACTTAATATGGCCCGCGAAAATGGTTTTCGGCCCGAAAACAAGAAATCATACGAAAACACATGTAAACACTGAAAATGAACAGCAGTATGCGCAAAACACTAAGTTCTTCAAATCTTCAACAAATTCCAGAAACTCATAACATAATTAAAACCCATATTTTGGGTTGTTAAACATCAATCATCACACATAGCATTAAATCATACCAAAAACGAAGGTGATCCTTTCACCATAAATATAACAGCTTAAAATATCAGTTTTTGGGTTTGTAGGTTTCACCTACCTCACTTCCTAAGCAGTATTTACGCAGGTTTGTTGATGAAGATTGGAAGGAGCGTTTGCCAAATTCCTTTCTCTTTCTCTTTTTTTTTTCTCTCGCCTTCTTCTCTTTTCTCTCTTGCTGCTTTTTTTTTTATCTCTAATGATGGTTTTTACTGCTTTTGTTCAGCAGGAACTGCTTTTGTTCAGCAGGTGATGAAGCATGGACGTGTTTTTCCTCTTAAGCTAAGAAAGGGTCTTTTTTGTAATTTTCCTCTAAGGTTCTTTTTTTGTAATTTTCCCCCTTTTTAAAGAAACCTCAAACGTATCTTTCTTCTTTATTGGGCTTGGGCCCAATTATTATTTGGGCTCAATTTCAAGCCTGCCCAAATTTATCTTTACCAATTTCGAAGTTTTGCGAAATCCCCGTATTAAACTTTACGGGTATTACAAAAGTGATGATCAGAATTAGAAGATATTGTACCTTGAGGACTGGGAGACTGAGTCGAAGCGATGGACTGATCAGTGTTAGATCCTGAAACGAAATGTTGCGGCAATGTTGGTTGGTTATTGGCATGAGGAGAGTTGGGATTTCTATATGGAATGATCAGGTCTTGAACTAAAGAATTATCATCAGGGATCAAAGACATGTCACAGCTAACTGGTTCGGAAATGGAAAAAGGGAAGATGTCGATATAGATACATGATCTGTTCCTAATTCAAGCACTTTGTATCCTTTTTGAGTGATAGAGTATCCTACAAAAACAGACATCTTAGATCTTGATGAAAACTTATCCTCATGTGGAAGTACCTTAGAGTAACGTAGGCAACCAAAGGTTCTGAGATGAGCTATGGAAGGAGGGGTCGACCATGAAGCATTTCAAATGGCGTTTTCCCATGTAAAAGAGGTGTTGGAGTACGGTTGATAAGGTATGTAGCTGTAGTAACACATTCTCCCCAAAATCTTATTGGCAAGTGTGACTGACTGAAACATTAGTGCCCGAGCCACATTGAGTATGTGTCTATGCTTGCGTTCCACTACCCCGTTTTGTTGCGGCGTATATGGAACTGAACTTTGGTGGATGATACCCTTGGTTTTAAGGTACTGTGAGCAGGAAGTCTTGAAAAAATCCCACGCATTATCGGTCCTTATAATCTTAATGGAGGTTTGGAACTGATTTTCAACATAAGCTGAGAAATCTGTGAGTAATTGAAGTACCTCTGTTTTATGCTTCATAAAAAAAGTCCACGCACCTCTCGAATTATCATCAACTATGGTGAGGAAGTATCTCGCATTTGAAATGGATGGAGTTTTGTAGGGACCTCATATGTCAAGGTGCAACAACTCAAAATTCTTCCTTACGGTCACCGCCCTTCTTTGAAAAGCCATCCTTGATTGTTTAGCTAATGGACATATCGGACAGTGAGGTAAGGATTCGAGTTGTGACATGTCCTTACTTTTCATCAAATGCTTAATCCTATCAACGGAAGTATGCCCGAAACGCTTGTGCCAAAGATTCAACTTAGAAGCAGAATCAATATCAATCTTGTAAGAATCAGTCTTATTCATCATATCACGTGTCTTACATACGACGTAGTCATGGCATTGAAGAGCTTAAGGAAGTGAAAAAGAAGAAATTGGTACTGTTTTTGAGTAAATATCAGGTGATAGGTTGGATATTGAAGAGAGCGTTGAATCAAACACATACAGTCCATCTTGAACTCTACCAGTCCCCTTGATCCGTCCAGTCCAAAGATCCTGAAATATGCAAAATTTTGGGAAGAATGTAAGGGAACAATTATTATCTTTGGTAAATTTGGATGTAGATAGCAGATTAAAATGAAATTGAGGGAGGGACAAAAAGGACGTTGTTTAAGGTAAGTTGATTTGTGAGTTTTGTTGTCCCAACATCTTCAACTGATACTACCTGACCATTTGGCAGATTAATAGATAAAGGCGGGGCAGCTTTGTTTGAAAAGATGTCAACTGATTGGCTCCACTATCTATCACCCAACCCAATCAGTCTCAGTCAAAAATACCACTCATACCAGATGGAGAATGAGAATTTATAAGATATTCACCTGATTGTGCTGTAACAGATGCATTTACCACATTATTATTCTGTTGTGTAACATGAATTCCTATTTCATTCAACATCTTGACAACTTGGTTGTACTGCTGCAAAGTCAGATTACGTACAATTTTGGTCCCAATCTCAGGTTCTGAAACATTCTCACTCAGCTGATCAGTTTCAGCATGTCTGATTAACTAACATTGAATGATCTGCCTCCTGGAGAATTTCGACATCTTCCTCTTCCTCTGCTGAAATTAGGCTTAAAATTATGAGGATAACCAATAATCTTGTAACACCGATCCTTACACTGTGACCTTGCATGCCACAATGATTGCATATTAAGTCACTTCTCCTTCCTCTTTGCACAGCAGTGAATGTTGTTGATAATCCTATGGGATTATCAGTGTTTACTGTGATCTGAATATTCCTATGAATTTCCTCATTACAGAGCATACTATATGCTTGTTGATGTGAAGGCAATGGCTTCATCATTAAGATGTGAGACTCGAAAGAGCTGAATGACTCAATCAATCCAACCAAAAACTGCATCAACTTATGGTCCTTCACATACTGCTGATTTTGATGAGCAGCAGCACAAGTACAATGCTGGAGACTCTACTTCAGTGATTGAAGAAAAAATTGGGCTCTGATACCATGTACACTCAGATAATCTGAGAGAGAATGATTGTAAATCAACAACAAAGAAGAAGTCCCATTGATACCGATGAACGGAAAGGAGATTTTCTGATGTATATTGAAAAATGATAATTAATGATTACAGAGTTGTTCGCACTATATATATACGGCGATATGGTAAGTAGCCAGCTAAGTATCTATGTACAACTCAACATTGACAGCTAAGCAACTATCTACACATCAGCTTAATATAGATGTCGGCCGGCTGATGAGGGAGTGAATGAATAATATTCAGCGCTCATCTTTCGATCCATGCTCATTTATTCGAGTTTTTGTATGGATTTTTATCGAAAGAAAAGGATAAAAAGACTCATTTACTAAGGCTGTGTTTGGAATGAAGAAAATACTAGGGAAAAGAAAATGGGAGAAAAAATGATTTCCATAAGTTTTTCTTTTATTTTCCTCACCATTTGGTGAAGAAATTAGTTTTCCTTAGTTTTAAGTGTAAACTTAATTAGATTTGCTTTTCTTTTCTTTTCCTTCTCTATTTCTTCAATCAACCAAACATAAAAGTTAATTTTCCTTTTCCATTTCATTTTCCTTTCCCTACTAATTTCCACAAACCAAACACACCCTAAGCTGCCGCTGACATTTTGTTTTCTTGTTCAGTCGATAGATCGAAATCAATGGCGTCAAAGGGAGATAATGTTGAGCTTCGTCGGGACACCGATGAGGAGGTGGGTATAATCATTGTATCTTTCCGTGTGGTTCTTATTATTTAATCTTTTCTTCGGGGGGTTGGATCTGATTTTTGAAGCAGCGTATATTTGCGCTTTGAAACTAAATATTTCAATCGGCGCAAGAGGGATCGAGCAGCGGGTTTTATTTTCCTTTCTTCGGCGCATTGAGCAAATGTTCCGAAGCATAGAAAACCCGAGGAACCTCCTTTGCTTACTATTATGTAAATCGTTCGCTAACTGCATTGCCCTCGAAATGCAGATGAAGTCCACGGGGCACGTAGAAGACCCTCTCGTCGCCTGTGATGAATGTATAATATATATATATATATATATATATTTGGTTTGCGTTTTTTAAGGATTATTTTTATGATATTTTTTTATATAAATTCGTTGCCTTTTAATCTTTCAGGCAGCCCGAGAGTCGGAAGTGTCGGCTGGAACGAAAGGGTCGACGGGTGGAAGTCGGCGCAGAAGCAAACCACATGCTTCAAACAACCGCTCACCACAGTGAAGGCACTGCATCGGATGAGCAACTACCAATTTAAGTTGATATATTTTCTTTAGTGTAAGTAATTGTGAAATTTAATATATTTTCTTTAGCGCATCTAATTAGAATAGCGCGCGGTCTCTTTGGAAAATCACTAACAGTCTTCATTTAATGGCAGCATGGATGATCTCGCCAGCATCTTTTTTATTTTTGATCAGAAAGGATATTTATTTATTTATATCCGAAAGTAGGCGGTGATACATAGCTTCGGTCGGAGGCGACCGACCCTCACCAACATAACCTAGATGTTTTGCTAAGTAGTGAGCAACGCTATTGCCTTGCCGCTTAACAAATGAAAAACTAATAGACCGAAAAAACGCAGCAAGCTTCAGACATTCGTCAATGAGGCCTCCACAAAGAGCTGATTCGCTAGAACTCTTCCGTAGGTTTGTAATGATTGAGAGACAATCACCTTCTATAATGATAAACTCCCAGTTGTGTTCCCTAGCCATCATCAAGGCCATACGAGCAGCCATGGCCTCGATGACTTCCGGTTCAAAAGCTCCCAGAAAGAACCTTGTCAACCATCTCAAACATCTTCCATTCGAATCGCGAGCATCTGAGCAGCCCACCGATCTATTTCCTTACCGGGTTGCAATAATACTGCGGCTGATCATTGTCGGGTTTTTCCTGAAATATCGCAGTACTCATCCCGTGAAAGATGCCTCCTATCCACTGTGGCTGACTTCGGTCATTTGTGAGATATGGTTCGCCTTCTCCTGGCTGCTCGGTCAGCTCCCTAAATGGCGCCCCGTCAACCGCAAGACGTATCTCGATAGACTTCCGATTAGGTCAGCGATTCTTTTTTACGGTAATCATCGATCCTTTGCATGGGCTTCTTTCTACATAGTCTGATACTATATTTCTTGCGCCTTCTCTGCTGCTCTCAGGCATGATAGGAAGGGTGAGCCTTCCCAGTTAGCACCTTTGGATGTGTTTGTGACTACGGTTGTGGATCCCGCGAAAACGCCTCCTCTTATTACAGCCAACACCGTGATGTCCATTCTCGCTGTCAACTACCCTCCGAACAAAGTCTCGTGCTACATCTCCGACGACGGCGGGTCCATGTTGACCTTCGAGGCTATGTCGTGCACTGCTGAGTTCGTCCGAAGGTGGGTCCCATTCTGCAAGAAGCACAGCGTCGAGCCTCGGGCTCCCGAGTTTTATTTCTCGCAGAAGATCGACTACGTCAGCGATAAGACCAACCCTTCCTTCGTGAAAGAACGCAGAGCGATGAAGGTGAAATACGACGAACATTCTTATTTTCTTCGTCAGATGGCAACAAATGGGCCTGATTTGTTATTTTAATATTTTTTTGTTTGTTTTACTTCCTGCAGAGAGAGTATGAAGAGTTTAAGGTCATGGTCAATGCACTAGTCAAGAGGGCTCAAAGAAAAC
Source organism: Lindernia subracemosa (assembly GCA_028392965.1). Classification (NCBI taxonomy): domain Eukaryota; kingdom Viridiplantae; phylum Streptophyta; class Magnoliopsida; order Lamiales; family Linderniaceae; genus Vandellia; species Vandellia subracemosa. Next base: position 964,881 of record JAQPCC010000030.1, read on the forward strand.
CTGAAGATGGGTGGATAATGCGCGATGGGAGTTTGTGGCCCGGGAATAACCCTCGGGATCATCCCGGGATGATTCAGGTTTTACTTGCATTTAGGGAGCACTGGCGTTCATGATATAAACGGAAATGCTTATCCAACCTTATATTTCGGCCAAAAGGTCCATTTAGGGAGCACTGGCGTTCATGATATAAACGGAAATGAGCGACCTCGACTGGTCTATGTATCCTGCAAGAAGCGTTCGACATTCGAACATCATAGGAAGGCCGGAGCTATGAATGCGCTGGTAAGTAAGGGCGCAGTATATACTTTTCCCCGAATGCGCTGAAATGTAAGGGTGCAGTATATACTTTTCCGCGACTATTGCAGCATTGGTTTAATATCCGTACTAAACGGCAACTAATTTCGTTTTTTTTTTTGGGGGTTTTCTCAGCTCCGTGTCTCGGCGATCCTCACGAACGGAGGCTACATTCTGAACCTCGACTGCGATAACTACGTAAACAACTCGAAAGCTCTTAAAGAAACCACGCGCGTCATGATGGATCCCGCTTATGGTAAGAAGACTTGCTTAGTTTAATTTCCATCAGCGTTTCAACGGCGTCGACTTGCACCACGACAAATATTTTAATCGCAATACTGTCTTCTTCGACGCAGGCCCCTTTTTCCCTCTATCGCAGCCTTTCGGCAGATATATATTTCGATGATTCTAAGATTTTCATACTCTCCAGAGGTCGACTTGAAAGGTCTCGACGGGCTTCAGGGACCTGTCTGCGTCGGGACTGGCTGCTGCTTTAGCAGGAAAGCTCTGTATGGGTACGATCCCCTCCTAATTAGCGCAGAAGATCTATCAATGGCGCCGAACTTTAACATGGAGGACATAGAAGAAGACGAAGCCGAATGTAGGATATTAGGCTCGTTACCTCATTAATTCAATTGGCATGATTACGTAATAATTGTAACAATTTCATTACATGTTATTCAAAAGAATACGACGACGAGCAGTCTCTTCTTCCCTCTTACGAGAGCCTGGCGAAGCATTTCGGCCACTCCCTCTTCTTCATTGCCTCCACCTTCATGGAGAATGGAGGCACGCCGCCGACAGCCCATCCCGAAGCTCCATTGAAAGAAGCAATCTATATATGTCATTAGCTGTGCCTATGAAGATAGGACTCCGTGGGGCAAAGAGGTAATAAAGTATCGTAATTTTCATTTCGTCAAATTGTTTCTAATACTGCATGTGATGATATTCGACAGTGCAGATTGGATATGGATTTACGGCTCCATTGCGGCAGATATATTGACGGGATTCAAGATGCACGCACAAGGGTGGGTTTCGGCCTATTGCATGCCTCATCGCCCGGCGTTCAAGGGCTCGGCCCTGGCCAACCTTTTGGACCGTCTGAAACCAAGTGCTGAGGAGGGCCTTGGGCTCCATTGAGATTCTACTTAGCCGGTGCTGCCCTAGGTGTGAAAAAGTTGTAAACCCTTCTTTCCGTTTGAATAGAAAAGGCTTTGCTGGTCCGTGAACGTAGGACAAAGTCGAGGCCGAACAACGTAAACACTGTGTTCAATTTCTGTTCTTTAACTACTGTTTTCGCATTTGTTCGTCATCAAGATTGTAGTTTTTGGATCGATCTTCACACTCACGTTAAAGAACATCAACTTGCGAATTGAGGGGTACCGGGTTTTCAACAATTGGTGCGGCGAGGCGGTGGAATGACGCGTGACAAGAAGATGGTGGCAACTCGGTTCAAAATGGAAGTCTTCAATGGCCAAGGAGATTTTGGCATGTGGAAGAAGAAGATGAAGGCCCTGCTCACCGAGAAGGGTCTTGAGGAGGCTCTCAAGCCTGAGGCCGAGATGGAACCAAATGACATGACAACTGCGGCAAAGAAGAAGATAAGAGAAATGACGTACTCAACCTTGGTTCTATGCTTATCAGACCAAGTGATGCGTAAGGTGGCTGAAGAAGACACGGCAGAGGAGGTATGGAAGAAGCTAGACGCTCTTTACTTGACCAAGTCTCTTGCCAAGAGACTCTATCTGAAGCATGCACTTTAGCGATATCAAATGCATGATGATCAATCGTTGGAAGCGCAGATCGACAATTTCTCAAAGATGATCTAGGACTTAGAGAATGTGGGCGATGAATTGAAGGACGAGGACCAAGCATTGTTGTTGCTATGTGCCTTGCCACCTAGCTATGATCACTTCAAAGAGGCCCTGCTATATGAGAAAAGTTGAAGCTTGAGGATGTTTTGTCAGCCCTAAACTCAAAGCAGCTGAGCACAAAACAGAGCCAAGAAAAGAGGGTTGTTGCGGAGCTCTTTTATGCGCAGAGAAAGGAACTTTGGCCCAAAAACTATACATTATTTTTAAAATAATTCAGCCCAAGTAAAAATAATTTTTCAGCCCAAGTTCATATTGCTACAAGCTTTAAGTTCATCTATATCCACCTCTTTCCTTCATTGCTAAGTCTACGTTAGTGAAGAAGAAACACAACAAAACCTTCTAGCTTGATTCTGCACGTTCTTGCTCTGATCTGAGCTTTAGTAAGGTAACACGTCTTAATATCATGACAATCATCTTATAAATCTCTTTCATGTGATCATATTTTCAGAAACGAAACTGGTTGAGCAGTTGCTGTATTATTCAGTTTTGACCTATCTATACTGTTCCGATTGTTTTGAAATTTGTCTGTGTTGAAAGCAAACTTTTCTTAGCTTTTCATAGCCGCTGGAAACAAATCAATCCGATTTTACTACGAATTGCTATGATTTTTCGAACATTCAGCTGCAAAACTGAAACTGTTCAGTGACAAAGCTGCTGTATTTCGTGACATTCCTCTAGCTATACTGCTCTGAATCTTATAAAACTAGTCTCGTTGAAAGCTTGCTTCCTGAGCTTTTCACAGCCACTTGAATCATTTAAATCTGATATTCCTACGATTCGTTACAAAGTTTTGAACAGTCGGCTACGAAACTGAATTTATTCGCCGATGAAGCTGCTGTATTTTTCTGTTTTTACCTAGCTATGCTGCTCTGATTCTTATAAAATTGATACATGTTCAAAAACAACTTTCTCATCTTTTCAGAGCCGCTGGAATCGTTGTAAACCGATATCTGTACATTTTTTTTTTTTGTGTATTAATGAATTTAAATCACAATTATCTTTTTAGGCAAAGGATCATCGACCGGAGACACGAGGGCAGTTTCAGACTTTGGAGAACGATAGTTTTTCGCTGTGAGTTGATAGTACGGGGACACCTTCCCTTCGCGGGATGTGTGAACCTCGCGATGGGTTATTTTATGTCGTTTTTCACGAGATTATGTGTTATTGTTGGATTATGCATTAGTGGGCCTCGCCGGCCTTAGGATTTTCATATTCGCTATGTTGATGAGAACTTGGGCATTTATGTTGCTTCGTGAATGGTGCTAATAAGTATTTGAACGTCTATGTGCTTTGGTGAATTGCGTTCATGTGCAGGGATGTGACGTGACGGTATGTAACTATTCCACGTTGTTGATTTGATTTGTGGATTTATGGCTGTGATGCCGATGATTTGCTGTTGTTGTATATACTCGGTACCGAGGTAGTAGTAGCCCGAATGGCCACGTTCGGGTGAGTGAGAGTGGCATATCGAGTAGTAGCCCGTGGCTTGGCAAACCCGGGTGAGTGAGGCCCAACGAGTCGCCCGTCCATTTGCCATGTATTGATTATCGTTGGAGGGTGATCGTTGGGGAGGTAACAAAGTCGATTGTGAGACTCGGCCAACGTCACCGGTGTGGGACATGCATTTCACATATATTTGATATGATTTTTCATGGTCTAGTCGATACGATTGTTCATTGGCATTGTGTTTAGAGTACGGTGACGGACTCGTCTGACTCTCGACGGGGAGTTCAGTTCGAGGAGGATACGGCTACCCACGCGTCGTTTATATGATGACGTGTACTTTCTCGATGTTCTTGATATGTTTTATGATTTATTTTTATTGTCGTATTTTCCTCGTACGAGCGGTGGATACTGTTTACCTTGTAAATGTGAAGTAGTCGATATATTTGGTTTGTTATGGTATGATCGTTGAGAACACACCTTCTGTGCACGGAAGGTGTGTCTGTATTATCATCTCACTGAGCTAGTGGTTTGCTCATCCCATTTATATATATTTATTTCTAGGTTCTTGCCATCACTTTTGACCGGAGGTTGCCTTTCTTCGATCATCGATTCCGCTGCTCCTTTCTTCCACTTTGGTATTATATCTTTCTTTTATGTTGGATGATTCATTGGCATGGATATCTTCTGGAGGGAGATTTTGTTTGTACATTTATTCCTTCGTTGATCGATGTGTCGATATAGTTCGTACCTTGTAAAACCTTCTTTTGAAATCGAATATTTATATCTCATCGAGTTTCGTTATATTTTCTTTCGTGTGATTCATTTTGCGATTTTGAGTTGACATCGAGCCTTGCGTTTATTGAGAAACGCGGCGACTGTCGCGCCATCGACCCGGGTCGGGGCGTGACAGTTTCGAAAGGAAAGAAGAACTCTGAGCCTAGAAGTCCTGTGAAGTGCTGACACTGTCAAGGTGAGGGCCACATTCGAAGAAATTGCCCCAAGATATCAAGAACCAACTCGAGCCAAGGTATGTCCAATACTGCAGCAGATTTTGTGAAAGAAGATGATGAATTTGCAGAAATTTTGAATGTTTTTGGGCAAGAAGATAGAAGGAGTGGATCCATGACTCAGGGTGTAGCTTCCATGTAACGTGCAACAAGGGCTGGTTGCAAGATTTCCAAGAAACGAACCAAGAAAGTGTGAAGCTTGGAAATGGAGAATTCTGTCAGATTTTAGGCGTCGGATCTGTGCGTATAAGGCTGGAGTCAGGGAACTTAGGTGTTCTAAGAGATGTTAGATATGTTCCTGAGTTGAGAAGGAACCTAATATCGATCAGAGCATTGGATGAAAGGGGTTTCATCACGAAAACAGCAGGTGGACAGATCGAAATTCTGAAGCAGGAAAAGCTGGTCCTGAGCGGGTTTAAAAGGCACGGTATCTTCGTGCTCAAAGGCTGTATTGTCGAGGCAAGCAAGGTTAGAGATACTAGGAAGTGTGGAGACTTGAACGATGTCCAAGAAGACCCACATAAACCTCATCTTGAGGTGGAGAATCAGGCTGCAATAGCTAAGGTTGGAGCTGAAATATCAGATTCTGAAAATGCAGAATTTGCTGAGATGAAGCCTGATGAATCTGGCTCTGATTCTGCACATTCCGAGGATGAAATGGAGATGGTTTCAACCATGGAAGGAAGTAGTATCAGGCCATGTTCGGAGATAGCATCCACAAAAGAAGAAAGTATAGAAGAAGTGGATGAAACATCACACAATGGCTCGATGAGGATGATGAGTGAAGTTGAGTCTTCACAGGTGAAAGTTGAGGTCTTGGCTGCAGGGAAGACCAAGAAGCTTGGATCATGTTGCTGTAAATGGGTCTATAAGAATACTCATGAAGCTAGGAAAGTGAGGGATTCATCGAGAAGGATGAAGAGAAACTCGAAAAGCCATATTGGCTCCAAGTGGGAACTTTCAATCGTGCTTGGAGCTGATAAGGCTTCATTCGAGGTTCGAAATTGCTAAATGCAAGGTAGACCAACAAAGCAGATAAAGGGGCGTCGAATCAAGGTGGAGCCTTGGCTTAAAAGTACAGAGAAATCGAAGGATGGCGGCAGGGTTCCGACAAGGACTTGTCTGTGAAGTTTCTGCAGGTTTGAGCTATGTGTTTCAAGCTAGTTTAGTCAGTTTGGTTGGACTGAAGAGGTGAAGATCAGCGAGTGCTTTGAGATTTCTAGGCTCAAGGTGGACATTGTTGAGTAAAATGAGCCTAAAACCTCATGATCAAAGCTTGGAATGATTGATCAAAAGCTGGAATGACCACAGCTTCAAGAACAGTTTGAAAAATGTTTAAATCTGCAGATTAAATGTAAGCCATCAGATCTGTTGTGCCTGATCGAAGGGTTCAGATTTAAACTTTGGAGATTAAATAAGGAACGTCGGAGGTGGCGGGTGAGAGATCGAATGGCTAAGATTGTATCACGCCATGACTTAAAGAGTCGCTGCAATGTTTTTATGAGTAAGTTGAGCGCGTGGTACAAGTCAGGAAGCTCAAACTACTACCCGTCAAAGCATAGTAGCAGAAACAGTTATTTTATACTGTTATAAATATCAGAACATCAGGTTTCGAGTAGGTATGTTATTGAGTTCGTAACTTTCTGTAGAGTGCGATTTAGCGAGAGGTGTAAACACAAAAGTTGTAAAGGGTGTGGCAAAGTTGTAAACACTTATTTCCATTTGAATAGAAAAGGCTTTGTTGGTTCGTCGACGAAGGCCGAACCACGTAAACACTGTGTTCAATTTCTGTTCTTTAGCTGTTATTTTCGCATTCATTCGTCGTCAAGAACGTAGTTCTTGGATTGATCTTCACACTCACGTTAAAGAACATCAACTTGCGAATCGAGGGGCGCTGTGTTTTCAACAGTCTGAATATACCCCATTTTCTATTTTATTCTTTCTATAGGTCAGTAGTAACTATGGTAGCATGTCGTTCATCCTTGTCTTCATCTCCATCTTCACCGCCGGCGCACTCGAGGCCAAGTAGGGCGGCGTTAGTGTGGCGGAGTGGTGGAGGGACGATCAGTTCTGGGTGGTCAGGGGACAACCGCCCACCTCGCCGCGGTGTTCCAAGGCCTACTCAGCGCCGGCATAGACACCACCTTCGCTGTGAGTACCTCAAAGGACGTCGGCGAGGGAGAGTTTGAGGAGGAGGTCCACGTGCTCAGGTAGATGTCGTTGCTAATCGAGCCGCTGACCACCGTCGTGATTCTGAACTTGGTTGGGATTGGGAGTGTCGCACACCGTCAACCAGGGTTGGTCGTTGGGCATGCTGTCGGGGAAGCTGTTCTTTGCGATGTGGGTGGTCAGTCTCTTGCATCCCTTCCTCAGGGGGTTGTTCGGCCGGACTAACTGCACGCCGGCGGTTGTTATCGTGTGGGCAATTCTGCTGTCTTCGGTCTTGTCGTTGCTTTGGGTTAGGATCGATCATTTTGCTTCGGATCTTCTCAAGGCGACGACAGTGGCGGGGCGGTGCGGTGTCAACTGTTGATCTTCTTTTTTTTTCTTTTTTCCGACCCAACTGGTTATGGGCTTAGGCCATATAGTCCGAGATGGAACTAATTCCCGAGGTTAGGTAGTTTGGTCCCACTCTCCATCTAACACGATAATTCAAAGTCACAACATTTTTTCTCAACGCAGTTTTCTGATCCATATTCAGTCCTTAACATTATCAACTTTATTAAGGAAAAGTAGTCAATCATCAAAATTGTTGGTTAAAGATTATATCAAACACTCTTCAATTGTAGCATATGCTCCGTGGTCGGATTTAATAGTGAACTGTTGAGAATCAGACTGAAATCTACCAAGTTCTTGATGATTTCTGTGTTTAATTTCGGGTGTAAAAGAATAACACAAACAAAGAGATTTATGTGGTTCGATCTTACGAACTACATCCACGGGGCCAACGAAAAATTTCTGTTTCTTGAGGAGAATCTGTTTACAATAATATCTATCAAAACTACAAAGATGAAAATAGAAACTCATAGCTTTTCTGTGGCAGTCACTTGAAGAAGATGATCGTATGAATGAGCTGTTGTGTTGCCTCCTTTTATTATTCTGTTGCTCAAAATGTTAACGCTTTCTCATAACCGCCTCTAACGAATTCTAAACAGTAAAGGAGAAATCGTCACTACAATCAGCAGCTTTATGAGTTGGCAGCTTCCAGAGATTTCTCCTTCAGACCCATCGACGATTCTTATGACTTAATACACGAGCTTGCTTGCGTTGTTTCGTTCCTTTTTACCAGCAAGTGATCAGACAGAAGCTACTAGATTTGAGTTTGCTCCCACATGAACTAATTAGGAATCTTGATTGAACATTTCTAGTTATGCATCTCTCTCCTTGGATTTTCTCGTCCTTTTTATTGCAGATAAAGAACCTCGCTGCTGAAATATGCCTAGACAGAACCGTGGTCCAAAACATTCTACGAGACCCTCCCACAGAACTCGTCATGTTGAGTGCTGCTTTGCCCGATAAACCCGTCGAGACAATCTTAGATCATGTGTGGAGGAGAACCCGACTGAAGTTGACACCGTGGAGACGAGGTTGGAAGCAACAAAGTCCTGAAGTAGAGGTCAAACTGCCTGTTCATGCCATGCAAAGCAACTGGTCTGCTAATAAGAGGCTGAAGAAAGTACAAGTGGAGACCCTCGAAGAAGTCTATCGCCGAACAAAGCGACCAACTGTAAGTTTTCTTGCATCATATCCAACAATAATGTTTCTTAATTGTCCAACAGTATTAACTGATTCTTATTTTCGTGACTTATCATATGTTAGAATACGATGATCAGCAGCATCTCGTGCACGTGACGAATCTGCCCCGGAAAAGGGTCGTGAAATGGTTTGAAGATAAATGCGCTGAGGATGGAGTGGCCGAACAGCGCAGCCCGTATCATCATTCTTCGTCAGATTCCCTTTTCACTAACTAAAACGCAAGTCGGGCTTTGTATTAATTCGCGCCCCGCCCCGTCCTAATAAGTTAGGATATTACATGATTTTTATAGACGTAAATTTGCATATTTGGTCGTTATCTATTTAAATATTGTCGAATATCTTATGTTTGCATGTTATTTCTTATTTGATAGATATTGGAGCAAAAACGAGAAAAAACGGGGAGTTATGACCATTTTGGAAGTCTTGGGGATCCTTTCGCAATTTTCAGGAGTATTGAAGCAGCTTTGTAATTTATCAATTAGTGAAATATGGAAAGACTTTAAAAATGGAAATGGAGGATGATGGAATAAAGTGGAGGATTCTTATTTCTTTAAATCAAAAAGAGAATAGTTTCCATATCAAGGTTCAAGGCTTACAAACATGAAAAGAAGGATCAACTTAACCCACAAGAAACCACTTCCATAAAAAGGGCAGCCGTCACACTCTGAAAAATTCCGCTCAACACACGAGAAACCCTCTCTGAGGGCACCTCTCGCAGCCCACACAGCTACCTCACCAAGCACACACCTCTCGCAGCCCTCCAAGCAGCCACCTCTCGAAGCTCCTGACGGCTGCCACCTCAAGCACCCTCTCCTCACGCTTCCTCACCTAAGCAGCCACCTTCCATAGCAGCCAAGCAGCCACCTTCCAGCCAGCATCACGCACATCTCCAAGCAGCCACCTTCCACCACACACGGCTGGGAGAAAAACGGATTGGGGGCAGCATCATAGACGGCTTCTACGGCAGAAAGCTGCGATACAAAGATAAATGAACGTTGCGATTCAATAGGGGAGGGCAGCGAACATCCACACGCGACGACTCGAGCACCGTGAAGGGACGTATTCTATATCTTTAATATTTCGTTTTCAACAATGTTTTCTTTTGATTCGTTGTTGATTTCGTTTATTAATATGCTAGACTAAGTTCTTTTGTGATTAAGGCCATATTAGGCCGGATTATGAGTTCGTATTAATGTTCTTCGTATTTTATTTAATCGTATGACTTGAGTTATGTGTTCTATGTTTGAATTTAATGCTTGCTATGCTTGATCACCATATGCATGATTATTAATTGATCTATGAGACTGAAGAAGTGATTAGATCGGTTATAACAATAAACATAGGGCACCACTACGTAAAACCGATCAGAGATGAAATTCGGTTTCGAATGTGTGGTTTTCGAGACCTTATGCACCGAAAGTGTCTAAACTCGGGGATATTCATAAAGCCGAATGCGTGCGGAGTAACTACAGTCATATAGAAATATAGGGATTGGTTCACTATTGCATAGGGTTGCTAGTTACGTGAATAACGGGTAGCACGTATGTTAGGAATTTCTACCTTGACTTGACTCATGTTGATTAGATAGAATTGATTGCATGAAGACGTAGGATTAATCCGTGCCGAGTATGTGCTTTAATCACGTTTGTCGCTTATTGTTTCAAACCATTATCTTTATTTGCTTTTGTTTTCTTATTTGCGTTCTCTTTTAATTCATCAAATCTTTATAAAAATCATAGAAAAATATATTTAATCTAAATTAGGATTCGGAATATTTTCTTAGAATTAATCGAGTTGTCTTCGTGGATCGATACTCGGACTTTGCCCGTTTTACTACTACGCAAGTCGGGCTTTTTATTAATTCGCGCCCGCCTCGTCCCTTCAATCTATCGGGTGGGATAGCGTAGAGCTGTAGTAAGAAATTCTATTGCCTTTCATCTTGACCAAACTATTAAGATTATTTTTCTTAATGTTTCAAGCTGTATGGTACATGATTACTAGAGGAAAAAAAGAAAGGATATTAATCTTATCTAATGGTCAACTTACCTTGCTTAAGCGATATTACATGATTGCAGAATCATCTAAATAGAATAGTATTGTAGCACCTTTGACTTTTTATGACTTTGTATTAAAAATAAAATATAGATTTTGATTACTTAATGAATATTGCCTTGTAATCCAAATGTGCAATGAAGAAACTTGTATAAATAGTGGGGGACAGAAGACAGATGTACGCCCTTGTCTTCCAACACACACTGTCTAGAGCGGTTCATCAAGCAAAAGGTGATGAGTGGTCTCCCAATATATATATATATATTATATATATATATATACATGAGCCATACATATTAATGTAATAAAGCTTTACGTAGAGATGAATGGCCGACTGATGAGGGCGTGAATGAATAATATTCAGCACTCATCTTTTGATCCATGCTCTTTTATTAAAGTTTTGTTATGAATTTTTATCGTAAGAAAATGATAAAAAGACTCATTACTAAGCTGCCTGCTGACATTTCGTTTTCTTGTGCAGTCGATAGATCAAAATCAATGGCGTCAAAGGGAGCTAACGTTGAGCTTCGTTGGGACGCCGATGAGGAGGTGGGTATACCGTTATATCTTTTCATGTGGTTCGTATTATTTAGTCTCTTCTTGGAGCTGATTTTTCCAGCTGCCTATATTTGCGCTTTGAAACTATATTTTTTAACTGGCGCCTGAATGATCGAGCCACAGGTTTTATTTTCCTTTCTTCGGCTCATTGAGCAAATGTTCCGAAGCAAAGAAAACCCGAGGAATCCCCTTTCCTTACTATTATGTAAATCGTTCGCTAACTGCATTGCCCTCGAAATGCAGATGAAGTCCACGGGGCATTTAGAAGACCCTCTCGTCGTCTGTGATGAATGTATAATATATATATATATATATATTTGTCATAGACTATTTTTTCTCTAAATGTAAATTATATTATTTCTCAAATATATATAAGTTACAAGTGAGATCAATACGGAAAATATAATTACATCATGAATGAAAATCAATCACCACAAATGAAAATAAATTGGAAAGATAATTATATGATTTGATACTATACAATTTTATTGATTATCTGTATCAACAATCACCTTCGCAAGTTCGCCGTTATATTAGGTTATTAAATCTAAAAATTCAAGAGAATACCACAATTGATGGGTGAGATCTCTCATCCTGACCTAAAAATGAAATTTCTTGAAGTGCAAGAAATCGTCGAACATCTATATGAACTTTAACCGAAGTCTAGTAATTGCAATTCGTTGAGAAGCAAAATTGTTAAACCTCTTTGATATATGTTGTGGTTGGTCCATCAAATTCGTAGATGCCTTTTATCGTTACGATGAGGTGAAGAAACATTGTAATTTTCTATGTTGTTTAGAAAAGCACAAGTCATTCCATTTTTATCTGTCTTCCAATTATCAAACCCATCAACACTAAAGGTGAATTGATTTGAGCATTTTGATGGCTTGTTAACATAAAATATGGAAAGCAATATATTTTATCTTTAGTCGGTGAATACTGCAACAAAGGAAATTGTCCGTATAAAGTATATTGAAATCACTGAGGATGCTTAGTATTATTTATTTAGCAGGTATTCCTGAAAATCGATTGATATGCCTTTAGATTCAAATAAACTCGACGAATCTCTTTTTGTTGGTTAGGATTATATTTCAAAATTTTCAGCATATTTTCGGATCACATTCCAAACAATTGAGATAACCTATTTGATTTTTGTATTATTGAATCTATTATGAGGAATTGGGGATGGAAGATCACTATTATTTGATATTTGTGTTGGCGCTGAGGTCATTAAAAAAGATAAATCTTTATTTGGCTTGTTCCTTTGAATTTTTTTTTTAATTCAAATTATAATATATTTTTCCATTGAGACATAAGAAATCTATATTATAAAAAAAATCTTATTCAGTACAATTAAACAAAGAATTATTAATATAAAAAGACCACGAATATCATGTGTACACCTTGAGGAAGCTCGAACGATAACACGGCAAGATATTGAGAGAGCTAGATTTGTCTTTGTAGGATATAACAATAACATCAACGACGACGACAACAATAATAATAATAATAATAATAATAATAATAATAATAATAATAATAAAAGAGACAGAGGATGAAAGAGCATTGTTCGCGTGACGTGTGAAGATGAACTACAATAGCTATTTGAGTTCTTTGTTCGATAAGTTATTTGAGCTTTTTTTATTTTAATAAGACTCATCAAATTAAAAAATTTCAAAGGAAAAATTATTTTTCAATTAGATGTTGTGTATAGAATAGACAGACGACCTATAATAAAAAACTTAAATGAGAATAAATCTGAAGGCATAACCATTAACGTAAAAAGTCTTTGCCTTTAGACTGCAAATGCTTATTAAAATATAAGAAAACAGAAATATATATGTACGCAAAGCTATATATATACTATATACATAGGGGCGGATCTATGATTCTATAGTATGGCCCGAGGGGGCCACGACCCCCCCGAAATTTTTCGAAAAATTTAGTACTATGTATTAGTGATAGCTTTATTACGTATATAGTTTTTGTTTGTATAAGGTAGATTAGAAAAGTGTGGTTAGCTTGGTGGATCGTTAGCTAATATCTGAGTTTATGAATGCGGGTTCGATCTTCTCTGGACGTTTTTATTCTTTTTAAGTCTATAAAGATATTTAATTAATACATAATTTAACAATTGTAAATTCTTTTAACCAATACATCCTAAATCTATATTTAATGAATAAATTATTTTTTAAGTAAAAAATTAATTTTAATAATTTTAACTATTTAAGGTTACTACTAAATCAACAGTTTAGGTTTAACTAATACAACAAAATACAAGTGTGTATTCTCGTAATAAAATATATACTAAGTCTTTATTTATTATCTAATTTTTTTTTTCTTTTCACCTTTTCTAATTCTTTTCATTGTCATTTAAAATTCCCTCTTCTTCTTTCTTAATATCATATAATTGTTATATTAATGTTATATCATTCAAACAAAACTATCTCTTATCCCATATAAGTTTTGCAATACTGATATCATGACGTGTTGTCATTGTTTGAACTCCGTCAACATTATCATTGATTTATATTTTTATATCGATATTTCTTTGCGTTGATTGTACTGAACTTAAGATTTTTTTGCTATGATAGTAAATTTCAGCATATGTTTCACTGCAAAAATATATTCTAATTCATATATTTTCTAGGAAGACGTCGATGAAAATCTATCTTAGACGTTAACTTCATCAACAATGCCAGTGGACACATATCTTGTTTTCAACCTTTTTTTTTTTTGGAGAAAGAAAAATTTTCATTTCCATTTGAACTGTTTTTATACAATTTTCACACAGTAAATCACTAAGTAAGCAATCTAACACTTGGCATTTTTTTTTTCCATGTAAGTGTGTAAACTATCAATTCGTCTATGTGTGCGCTTACTACACTGTTTAATCCGAGTCTTCATCACTGTTTCTCTCCATCCAAACGTGGTATATTACAGCAAGCAGCTATGATAGGCTTGTTTTTTTTTTTTTCTCTTTCCTTTCCTTTGTGCCATTTTCACCAAAACATCATTTTGCATACGAACCTAGCCACTGAAACATGGACACTTCAGAAGCAAGTGGCCAATTAATAATCGCCCTAGCACGTCCGTCCTTTTAAACTTTGGTTAACAATAAATGTTGAAGCATGTACACACACACACACTATATTGATAAGTCGTTCGACTGTAATGATTCTGGCAAACTGTACAAAACTGATTCCAACTCTTAACATATGTCCAACTGTTTAAAATACGGTTTATTTACAACACAAACTAACTCCATGATTTTCTCCCCCACGACAAACTTGACAACAATATTGGCTGTTACTCCGCAGGTGGATGTTGATCATCTTTCCAGCCCTTCGTCAGCAGATCATAATTGATGGAAGCAAGCTGAGAAAGATTCTGTTGTTTTGCGGGAAAACAATAAAAAACACGTTAATTAAATAGTTTCGCATAATGAAATACTTCATTCATTAATCTTTTACCTTAAACGAAAAATTGCTGAACGAATAATCAATGTTGCAGCTCGAGTCGAACTCCGCCAGACCCCCACATTCATCTCCCTGTTTTTCGAAATAATTAAACCTCAGATGATATGTGTATAAATTGAAATGAAGCTGTTTGATTTGATAGGTAAGTGACCAACCAGTTCTTCGTGCCTGTTGCTTAGGCAACTGCTGTTATCACTCATACTGCCATTGTCACTCGAATCTTCGAACTCGCTGGCTGCTGCAAAGACGCGCTCGTCTGAAGGATTCCACGTGAAACGGCTCGTGAAGTAGCTTGTATCTGTTGCACCTTCCGAGGCAGGCACAAACGCAGCCTAAGAACACAAACAAAGAGCTTAATTAAGTATCACGGTAATAGAGATGATGATGATGACGACGACGAAGATGATGAACAGTGGATGAAGGTAGAACCTTTTGTCTGGCGAGCGTGTCCCAATTAATGTCTCTGAAGAATGGGTGTTGTTTCACCTGTAATGATGGATAATTGTTGAAGAGATGAGCAACAACAATATTCATATATAAAGGAGACTAAGTTCACCTCTGAGGCTCCAGCAGCTCCAAGTCTTTGGTTAGGATCTTCGGTGAGAAGACTGTATGGAGAAATCATGTATATGTTTAGTTGAAACTTTTATTTCAGATATTAGCAAACCTTTTCCTTACCGATCGATCAAATCATGAGCTTCGTAACTCATTTCATCAGGAACATGGGGCCATGGAATCTTGCGATTGAGAATGTTATCAAATATTTTCTACAAATAACATAATATCACAGCTTAAAGGAATGTTCTTGATGAAAATAATACAATCAACTGCCAAAATGATGTGAAAGCAGTCTATTATTAAGTGTTACGAAAGAAAAAAAGTGAATAATGTTAATAACCTGAGGATGCTCAGCATTGAAAGGAGGGATACCAACGATCAACTCGAACAGAATAACGCCCACTGACCACCAATCGGCAGTGAAGGCTGAAAACAAATAAAATATGAAATAAAAAGGAATATTCGAGTCAAAACATGTCGAATATTATGAATAAAAGAGCAGAACTTGCTACGTAAATTAGGTACAATAAAACTGATAAAAAATGGACAGACCATGCCCAGTTCCTAACAGAATCTCTGGTGCCAAATAGTCTGGTGTCCCAACAGCTGAGCGATTCTTACGCCTCTCTTGATGATGCTGATGGGCAGATAGTGGCGGTTCATCTTCTTCCATTAGTGAAGTTCCACTAACGGCTGGGCCCGATAGATCGTCGGTACTGTTGATAAGGCCCACTTTCGAAAGCCCAAAGTCGGTTAACTAATTAGTCACACCAAAGCAGACGGATTAGAAGACTAACATCAAAAACTGCATCGCAAGGCAAAAATAAAAAATAAAAAACCCAACAGAATGATAACCTTTATGTGGCCATCGTGTGCAATCAGCAAATTATCAGGCTTTAAATCACGATGAACCACACGAAGAGAATGCAAATATTCCAGTGCAAGAACCTGACACGTAAAGGGTAACGAGTGTAATAAGTCTTTTTTTTCCAGTATAAATGATGATTTTATCTTATCTCGCCAAAGAACTTACAACTTCAGCAATATATACGCGAGCAACTTCTTCATCAAGGCACCCAAGATTTCTAAGTAATGAATAAAGATCTCCACCATTCAAATACTCCATCACGAGATATAAATTCTCACGGCACGTGAATGAATAGAAGAATCGGACCTGTCATAAGAAACTTTGATTCAGAAAAAAAAAAGTACCGATTGAAGGTGTTTGGAGTCAATTTCCAAATACACAAGTCTCACCACAAAGGGATTGCGAACACTTATCAGTATATCACGCTCTGCCAAAATACTCTCAACTGCATTCTTTCGTATCATATCTGCCTTCTTCAGGACCTGGGGTAATATAACTTTGTACATCAATGCATATTTGAATCTTACTAAATCTTATACAACTGCATTTTAGAATACCTTTATTGCAAATAGATCCCCGGTTGTTCTCTTTTTCGCCAAAAACACCCGTCCAAATGCACCACGGCTGATAGGTTTAATAATCTCAAAGTCATCTATTGATGTCCGGTCTCTAGAAGGATGTACAGGGCTACTACGTAGACTACGGACAACATCATCTTCCATAGGAGCATCTTCCTCTATTACAGTGCTTGATATGTCAACCTTGTCATCATCTACTAGCTCACACAGTTGTAAATATTTCTCCCTATATGATGCAATAAAAATGACAACAAAGTACATTTCAATAACTAAAGCACACAGTAATAGTTAAAAAGAAAAGAAAAACATAACTAACCTGATCAATTTCTCTATGCGTGCTCCAAATGTATCAACAGTAAGAGACTCAAACTTTCGCCCGTCAATGACAACTTTTAAGTCCTCAAGACAAGAAAGCAGATACTGCAAGGCACGATCGTCATCCAAGGGTGTATTTGCAACACATCGAGCAATATCAGCAAGTTCATTCATCTGCAGTTTCCAATCGAAGAGGGAAATCCAAGTTATTGTTAGATTAAGGAGCTATCATGTTCAATCACTTGACTAAGAATAAAATATCAAGTGATGTAGAAGTTAAATGCAGTTTCAACTGCAGAAACAGAAGGTTACTTTTCAATATGAAAATCATACAAGTAATCTTGCTCAAGCATTCATGTCACGGAATTTATAAAATTATCGCAATATAGAGACCTTAGAAATTTTCACAGGAACTTAACACCACGATGAAATTAATACAAGTACTCTTACCTGAGGAACGTCACCATGTTCAGAAAAAGCTCCCTTGCCTGATAAGAAAAGATCAATAGGGTTCATCTTTGGTGTCATCAATGGAGATTTAGGGGTCATGCTACCCGCCGAAGACGTAGCCATTCCTTGATCGGACTTCGGACCAAAACGAGTTCTACAAGACATAGACGGTAAGGCTTTAATGTCATCCATTGAAATAGTACTATCCACTTCAGGTACACCATCAAGCATATCCTCTGAGCCTCTACGTGACCAATCACTATCTTTTGGCGAAATAAGCTCTGACTCTTCAGTCATGCTAGAGTTTGACACTTTGGCACCATCTGGGCTAGCAACAGAATGTTGTTGTATATCTTTATCTCCAAATGACTCCATCAACTTCTCAAGAGTTTCTGCTATCCTTACGAGTCGTTCATCAACGCTTATCCCCTTCTGATCACATCTATCAGCAATTGCGCAAATTCTAGAGTGGTCTTCCACATGCAAAGTAGGAACATCTTCTTCACATATTCGGCAGATTATCGAACTATCGTCAGTAACACTGGGCTGATCTCCCCAATATCCCCAGGAGATCTTGTGCTGGTGCTTCGAGGGGGCAGAGGATTGGCCATGAGAGTCTTTACCAAAATGAACATCAGAAACTTTAGAAATTGCAAGCTCAGCATCGCTAGCCCCTCTTCTAATTTCAGTGGGCTTCGAAGTGTCTATATCACTCTGCTGCTTTACTGCATTGCCTGAGTCTTTTGGGCTTTTACCAGAAGGAGTAGGGAACTTTTTCCAAGAAGCCATTCGATTTCTACCACCAGGAGAGTCGATGCCCTTTGTAGTTTCAACATGGGCAGGCTGAAAATTCCCATCCATTTTACTATCTTTGTTCCATCGTGATTGCTCTTGACTGTAAGATTTCCGAGTGGAGGGTGCTTTTGATGAAGTAGTGCCTTGCTTTGGAATTTGATTACCATCTGTTTCTGTGCCCAAGGGAACTTTCTGATCTGCTGTTTGTTGAAGTGATTGACGTGGCTGAAAGACATCTTCATCCTCAGCCAATCTACTCTCCTTGTGAAACTGCAACAGCCTTGTACATCGGGTGAGGATAAAGAGCATTCGAGTATGAAGCTGCTTCAACATACCGGGAGGTAGCTCTTGACGATGATCATCTAACTCTTGGACAATGCCCTCACATTGAAGCCAAAATTCACCAGGAGGTGTCATAGCACAACTACGAGTAAGAACAAGCAAGTCTTCTATTGTTTCTTGCCACTCGGGGTGAGTTTCTGCATTTTTTTCGAGGATTCCGACCAACTCCGCTGCGAATATGTGAAGGTCAGAATCTACTTCTTCCTTTGCTTTGTCGAACTTTCCCCTTATCATAGCTAAAACCTCCTATCGAAATTTTAGAGAGGATTAATATAGAGAAAGGATTACTGGTTCTAAAATCTAAACTCCACAATTTATAGTTGTGTATGCAAAAATCTGGTGTACCTCCAAGTTATTTAACCTTCGAGGCTTCCAAAATGGGTAAGGACGAACACCTTTGGAATTTAATTCGTGCGAAAAGCTTTTTATGTCGCCAGGAAATCTCTTTCTGGGCACGCTTGTGAGACGGAGTATAGCTTGGAACCGAGGAGACTCGGACTCTTTTGGATTCTCACAGTCAAATGATGTCTGCAAAATAGTTTTTTGGACTTAAAACGCCAGTCAGAACTCATTAACACATGTTAAAACTTAAAACATGGTAGATTAAGTGTTGAAATATCATCTAAGAAAACATATTTTATTTTTGACCTTCATCTCAGGCGTACATACATCTGAATTTCTGAGACCCGCAGAATCAGTGTCTGGTGAATCCAATTGTCCTGAGTCACCAAAAAACCATTTAAAAGTGAAAAATATAGTCTATCTAATAACTGCCAGCAGAATGGAGTTACGAATTTAAATTATTAGCAAGTTCTGATTATGCTCCGAAGTATATTCCAAGACGAGTTTTGGAGTTGAAAACAATGTTGATAGATGACTGATTTCATGACCATGAAGTCAATGTATTAAATAGGGATAACTATCTCAGGTCTCATGAGGTCAATAATTAGTATCTCTACCAACAAGCCAGAAGAAATTTCGATTACCATGAAATACCTAACATGCAGCACATTGCCCACCACAAAGTTAGAGTTATCCTCCTCTTCTTTTGTATGATAAACCATTAACGATTTTATTTTACAATACCACCAAGAATATAACCAAGTTTTACAATCATGGGCTCATGCCCTCGTACACAGTAACGGGCGAGGATGCAGTTAATATTTATCATCTGACTACAACAATCCCTTTAGCAAAATAAATCTACCAAAGCAGAGCATACTCAACACCCACCCACATCGGCACAGCACATACAAACACCAACAATAACAGTCATAACCAGTCAGAGTACAGCAATCTACACAAATCTAACTCGCTAACAACACAAACAGACATATACAAAAAAACTCAGACAATATGTCGCATCAAGCTACTCACATTCCCTCAAGCAATCTTTTATATAGCATCAAACACAACAAGGAATAGGGATAACTAATCAACACGACTAAACCACCCAATTAATTACACAAGGAAAGGGAATACAAGTAATCAAGAACTCACCAGCACCACTCAAAGCTTCTCCATTATTCAATCTCGAGGCAGAGAGCTTCTCTACCTGGGGGCTCTGGTCCTTCAACGCTCCACTCTCATCTGAATTACTTGCGTTATCCCCAATCCCCTTACGATTCTTACTACTTTTAACTTCACCAACACCGCCAACCTTAGACAAATTGCTAGCCCCCTTTTCCCTCCCAAAGCTAAAGAAACTCTCCTGAGGTAACGGTCCCGACCGTGTCTTGATCTTATTCAACCCCAACGACGACGCCATAAGAGTTGGGACGGCCGAGGAAGAACTCTGCAATTGTTCAGGTTTCTTCAATTTGGAGGGCGCCGACGCGGCTGCCGCTGGTGCTGGCGTTGTCGTCGTCGAGGTGGCTTTGGGCTTGAAGGAAGAGACTTTCTGCTTGTGTAGGGTTTTGGGTGTGGCTGATGAAGAAGACGGCGAACTACCCTCCTTGCCTTTGGCAGACGACGACGACAACGATTTGGGCTTCTTCTTATCGGATCCGATCGGCGAGTTCGAATTAGACCCGCTCGATCGCGGGCTGTTGGAGGATCCGTCGGGGCTGTTGGAGGCGTCTGATGATTTCTTAGACGAAAAGAACCTCCCTTTGAACACCATTTCTGAATTCTTTTTCTCTTTCGGAATCTGTTGAGCTGTGGAGCGTGGGGTGTCTCGACGGCGAGGAAGAAGATGAAATGGGGGGATGGAGATGAGATAGATGCTCTTGATAGATACTGTGAGAAGAAAGAGTCCTTTTTTGTTTCTTTATTTTACTTTAGCGGAAATGCGGATGCTAAGTTGAACGGTTTCTTTCGGTCAGACTGTGTAGATGAACTAAACGAAGCCCAGGAAAACAGGCCATTTCTTTTGACTCTACTCAAACTTCAACTTTTATTTATTTAAATTAATATTTATATTGTAACTTCATCCAAATCTTACCAGTTATTGCAGTTAACCCACTTAAGTTCTTAAATCGAATCGAATAACTCCACCCCGTGTAATGACGTCATCGAATTTCATAGCAAATGACCAAAATATCCTCAACAACAACAACAAAAAAAAAGGGCACGTATACATTAAGTGGGCCACTTTGGTGACAAACAACATTATATAAGCAATAAGCATCTTTTTGAATAAAGAAATACAGAAACTATACGTTGATCAAATAAAAATTTTCAAGGACATTCCTTTTGGTTTGCAGTAGTGTACTTACTACTTATCAAAATAACAAAAAAATTTATGCTGCTCGACTGTCCTTGCAATATTAAAATAATCATGAAAACTAATCACATGACATAATCATCCACAATGGTAATGATGTCAATAATCTCCCAACAAAATTAATAATCAAGCATTTAAGATAAAATTTCATCCTGAAGCATAAAGGTTTGCAGGCTGATTATCATGCAATTGGATCATCATGGATAACGTGATAACAAAAGTTCCTACGAATTAGTTGTCTATTGAATTAGTTGTCTAGTGATTCTTCCTAGTTAAATGCAGTGCAGCGATATTGCCATAAAAAATTGCTTTTCCGTTTTATAACATTTATTGTAAACTGCTCAGCCATTGTGAGTAATGATTTTTTTTTTTTCAATCTAAGCATATCTATACCTTTATAAAATTGGTGATCTTTATATAATTGGTGATGGTCTTTTGGTGTGACAAATTCAATTGAAATCTGGACCGTCAGTCATGGTTAATTAGACGGTTGTGATTTAACTTATTAATTCATTTATCTATATCTTCTCTCTTATCTATAACTACCATCAAATTGATTTGGTATGTCATTGCCATTTTACCCTTAATCTTCAAATTTATTCCAATTATACCCAAAAAATCATATTTTTGATTTATAAAAAATATTTTGCAATTAAAATTAATATTATAACTTCATATTATAAAAATAATTTTATATTTTATTTATATTTTAAGCACACGCATCGAGTTTGCGGGAAATACTAGTATATTTTATGTGCGGTGGTACAAGTTTTCCTATTGCGTATCACTAGAACAAGAAAAAGGCTGCAGGAATTGGTCGTCATCAGTTACTCGTAAGCTCATTTTTTTTTTTCATTTCTTATTATCAATGTTTTTATACCACATACGTTGTGAATAGGTGAACCATTTATTTTTACTTTATGGGAAAATTTTCTACAAACAAAAGCGACTAAATTAACAAATGAGGTAAAAGCTATGCCGTTTATATTGGGCATGAAGCTTTCCATCAACGCATTTCATGGTAAGTGTCAAATGTAGGTCTTGGGTCAATAAAAGGTATTAGTGGTTTTTGTTGTAGTCTGTCAATGTCTACAGCATAACTCACTTCATGTTTCAAAGACATATCATTCAGCACAACGATTAACACTTTCATCTTATTCGATCTATTGATGATACCTAAAGCGGAGCATTTACGATTATGGAACAAATTTATTAGTTTGTGTTCCTATTGTAACATTTATTGCATTTTATTGCGATTGTATATTATACAATCTATGTGCTTGTATTGATCTTGGTTGCAGGGTAATAAAGAATACATAGAGAGTGTAGTCTCCAATAGACTTTACGAGCAAGAGAGGAGGCTTGGAGTTTTGCTCCATCCCAGACTAGGAAGAACTATTTCACTCTTTAGCAGGAAAGACTCTCGCTGCATAAGCTAGCATTAAGAAAAAATGCACCCATTTCTTCCATATTAATCCAACCGAAGGTATTTGTAATAGGATATGTCTCATACATAAAAACTTTAATAGTAATGTAATTTCTGCCAAAATTTCAGTTGGAACACATATTGGGAATACTGCGTTCATTCCACGCATAACTGTATAATCACCGTAAAATAATTTTCATCAATCCATTTTAAAAGAAAACAATTTCTGGTCCATCTATATTTTTGCAATGACAATTAGTAAAGCACAATGACATATGTTAGATTTTGTTGGAATCTATATGAAAGAACATGCATTCTCTCATTAGCAACTTATGTTGCGTTATCAAGAGCTAAATCAGTTGATGAAATAAAAATATTGATTAGACCCCTATCATCACAACCACAAACCATCGTATAAAAAAATATTGATTACCATGAAATCCCCACAGCGACAGAAGTCAACTAATTTTTGCTTAAATTTACAATAATCTCGTCAAATACTCCCTAGTCGAATAATTTGGTCGCAAGGGTGTTGTTCATTGAAAAAATGCCTAATCAATTCATGCCTCTTGGTTATAGGCAACAATGGCTTGTGCTCACCGACGGTGAAACATATAACTCATGTGCTACCAATATGATGTACTAAATATGTCAATCCTATACAACCATTATCGACCCATCACGAAGTATGAGAATGCAGAGTATGGTCTACGATCAAGGCAATCAAAACTGGATACGTTGTTCAGCAAAAAAAAATGACAAGAATAATAAATCTTGGTATGTTTAGAAATCCATCATCAGTTAAGTCAGAGAACAATTAATTGCATAAAACTAAATGACAATTCTACCAAAACATCTTGCGCCCAAACAAATACATTGGCCTAGGGCTAGCCACTAGGGCTGTTCATTCGGTAAAAACCGAACCGAAAATTCGGCTACTGAAAATTTCGGTTTTCAAACTTTAAACTGAATACCGAACCGAACTTAATCGGTTCGGTTTCAGTAAAACTGAATTTTTTTTCGGTTTTTCTCGGTTACCAACCGAAAAACCGAAATTTAAATAAATAAAAACGTGTCACATAAATACCAACACTAGGAAACAACAATAACATTGCCATGCAAGCCAACCCAACGTTACTCATCTATTAACAGAATACATATACAATACCCAGCAAAATCATGAACTAATACTGACATAGTACCAAGCAGCAAGAATATTGGTGTTTTACCTCCATAATTCCAACCTAATTACATGTCAAAAGCAACCAAATAACAATATAATTTCATGCCAAAAGTATAGAAAACATCAAATTCCCAAACCAAAAAGTTGAGCATCCTGACTTCTTGAAATAGTTGCAAAACAACTCTATGCCAACACTTCGATTCTTGAAAACTCTCATAAGCCGATGATGGTGGATTCCGTGCCAATACTTGAACATAACTCTAATTAAAACCAAAACAACAACTAGTATTAAATAAATACACATAAGAATTCAATACAAAAACCAAAAGAATACTTGACAATACCTTGTTCGATTCTTTGAATTGAGTCGTAGTCTTCTTCCATTGATTTTATTGGAGTCCTACGGAGCCAATCTTGACAACAAATCAAAGACTGGGCCATTTTGGGTGTCAGAGAAGCTCGAAAGTCATCAATAACTCGACCCCTGGTGCTAAAGGTAGACTCCGAAGCAACTGTGGATACGGGCATAACAAACACATCAAGAGTCAATCTCGATAAAATATGAAATCTTACACTATGAAGCTTCCACCACCCAATGATATCAAAATCCACTGTATCATCCTCGGCTCGTTCACTTAAATACACATCCACCACTGATTGGTTTAAACTACCACTTTGTGACAACAATTCTCGATAATCCTGTCGATAACCCCTTGCCACCCTTCTTTCAATATGATATCCACTACCTGATGTAGAATCGCTTGTGTTTTTCGAAGAACATGATGATGTAGATAATGTAGATGAAATGCTTTTCCTATAATCTTCAAAAAGCTCATAAAGTGCGTTCCTTGCCATGTTTGCCATTTCTTCGCCACGGTCAACCCCATATATCTTCTTTAGAACAAATAGAAGATAATCAAATTTATGACAAGGGTTAAGCAAAACAGCCACAAAGATCAATATATTCATTTTCTCTATATTTCCCCAATACTTGTCGAACTTCGCTCTCATACCCTTTGACATGGAAGCTAATATATCATCATCGCTCTCAGCCCATCCTTTCAACAACATATCCATTTCACTAAGTTCATCTAAAAATGTGTTAGATGTCACATACAACGAACCGGAAACTCGATTAGTAAAATCATAAAAATGCTTCAACACTTTCACTAATCGTTCAACAATAGTCCAATCTTGTTTTCCGGGCAGACCAATCTTTCCATGAACTCCATCGGGCATAAAGTTGGTACGAAAATCAGAATCATAAATATTGTACCTATCAAACACTCCTTGAAATACCACAGCGGTCTCTAGCATTGTGAAGACCGAATTCCATCTGGTTGGAACGTCTAAAGACAAAAATTTCTTACTTTCAACCTTTTCTTCAATAGCAAAATCATTAAATTTCTTCATTCTAGAAGGTGATTGTCGAATATACCGAACCACCGTACGCACACGTTCCAACGATTGATTCATTTCTTTGAGTCCGTCTTTCACAACAAGATTAACAATATGCGCCACACATCTCATGTGTAGAAATTTGCCACCACAAATTGCCGTGCCCCAACTATTGAACCTTCTTCTCAAGTAGCTAACCGTAGTGTCATTAGAAGAAGCATTATCAACGATAATTGTAAAGATCTTATCAATTCCCCAATCAAGAAAACACTTCTCTAACAACAAGCCCACCTCATCACCTTTATGTGTAGGACACAGAATGAAATTAAGAATCACTTTATGCAATTTCCAGTCGTCATCCATATAATGCCCGGTCAAGCACAAATAGTTAAGCCTTTGATTCGAATTCCATGTATCCGTGGTTATTGAAATTCTCTTTCCAGTAGTTCGAAGATAACCCTTTAACTTTTCTCGCTCTTCATAGTATAGCTTGTAACAATCTCTAGTGATTGTTGATCTTGATGGGACGTAGAATTGAGGACAAATCACCGATATGAAGTAGCGAAATCCTTCATTTTCAACGAACTTAAAAGGTAATTCATCCATGATAATCATCCGAGCTAGTGCTTTTCTAATAGAGTCTTGATCAAACTTCCAGTTAGAAGGCATTTCTCTCAATTCTCCCGTCACACTTTGGCAAAAACTCTGGATCGTATGATTTTCTCCAACATTATCAGGATGTTTCTTACAAATCCTCATATGATTATTCATTCCAGATGTTCCGTTTCTCGAAGGATCAGCAGCGTACGTTTTCTCGCAATACTTGCATTTAGCTCTCGGCTTTCCATCTTTATCGGTATACGGGGTGAAGTGATCCCAAACTCGAGATCTTTTAGACATGTCCTTTCTCTTTGGCCTCTTACTTGGTTCCGCACTTTGGTCCTCCATTTCAGCATCAAACATAACATCATTGATTTCATTGTCGCGAGTTGGAGTTGCTGACGGAGGTTCCATAGAAGCCACTGAAGTTCGAGAATTTCCTTCTTCGGTGTTCATGCCTAAGAATAAGGTACATGTAAACATAAAAATCAAACACAAGTACCATTCTAAATACTCAGTTAAATAACCAAATGCCCAAAAACAGAGAAAGAAAAACTAATAAAAAGAATCAACACTAAGCAGTAAATGAATCATATTCAATATTAATTTACATGAAGTTCATTCGATACAAAATAGAAAACATATGACAGCCTACAGCTCATAATGCTAAACGGTGAAGCCCTATAAAAGAATCAACAATAATAAAAACACGCAAAAAAAATACAGGCAAAAAATACAGGCAAAAAGAGACACACAAAAGAAAAGAAATGAACCTAATGCCAGTGTATGACCAGGCAAAGCAGTGTCACAACCTCAACCTCGTATCATAACAAGCAGAGAGTGAGAACTGTGGAATCACAAGTTTATGCTAGCAGACGAGAGTTCGAACTATGAGCTCGATTTTGATATTAAATTTGGGAAAACTGTCCAAAAAAATATTTTTATAATAAAGCTGAATTCGTTCAACCCCTTGGCCCAATTACATGTATATTAATGGGCCTTTGTTGTGTGATTGATATAATAATAATAATATAAAATGATTTACTTATTAGTAATTTTTCGGTATTTCGGTTTTTATTCGGTTAACCGACTTACCGAACCGAAAAAACCGAAATTTTCGGTTTTCTATTTTTGAAAACCGAATACCGAACCGAAATTTTTCGGTCGGTATTCGGTACGTACCGAACAATCGTTTTTGGTTCGGTTCGATCGGTTAACCGACTTTTGAACACCCCTACTAGCCACAATGTGGATTTTATGTTACAACTTATTGCACGAAATTAAACTTTTAAGTATACATTCCTAACCTATGTTTTTATGACTATTTCATTCAGAATCCAAATAGCAAAGGCACCTCTCCTTCAAACATCTCCTCATGTGCGACCTCCCAATGTCGAAAGATCCAAGAAAGTAAACAATAAATGACTGCAAAAATCTCACACCTTGGACCAAAACGGCTCAACAAATAGGTAAATTCGATTGCAAACTTAAAAAAAAGGAATTTTGTTGGTAAGCATGAGTTAATAGATGGCTTTTTTAAAATAGTTTTTGCAGATATTAAAGGATAGAGGCGACATTGCTTCAAATGTATTTTTCAGCTTGGGCAGTAATGTATGATTAATATTTGTTAAACTAAACATTCATGGCGATATTTTATTTTTATATATATGTACGTGTGTATATGAGTATTTATGTTCGTACCCTAAAAGATTTATCATCACATCTTTGTATTAATTATTAGTATGTAGCTAACCACAAGCCAAATATATATGGATTGTTGTTTTTTCTATATATTAGAACAAGTTTTCCCAATACATCCAATGTCTAAGCTATGGTTGGATCAATGTCGTGCAACGCACGTCTTCACTTCCTAGTGTATATTCAAACCGAAAATAAACATGTAAACACAGTTGTTAGAGAGGTTATACAGTTATTATTAAAGATTGATTCATCCAAAAAAAATCTACTTCTCCTTCGACTCGAGCTCTATCTCTCCTCCTTATAAAATTCTCTTTCATTCTCCTCCAATCGGCACAATCAAAAGGATGATAGTGTAATGACATCCATCATAACTTTGAGAAGGACTTCCTCGGGCAATGTCCCGAGCACGTCTCCCGGTTCCCTCCCCAAGGGGTTGATATCCTCGAGTTGCGTCCGAAGGAAAAATCCCAAGGAGGCTGAGTTCTGAGTCTCCTTGGGATTTTTCCTTTCCAATGGATATTTGATGTTACTGAACCGAGGGCTACAATACAATACAAAGATGATTTAGGTTTAATAGTTTGACTGAAAATTAATAATAAATGGAAATGGATCAATTATTGGGTTGGATTTCGGAGAAAGAAAATCAATTCGTTCATAACTATCAATAAAAAATTGTTTTCATTTCCCTATATATTCTTGTAAATATTTTTCTAACACTGCACCACACTAACTTGACGAATTAAATAACAGTGTACGCAAGGTCTTTCTGACTATCACATGCTTGAAAAAACTTCGAAATCAATTGTACAATAAACTCGCTACAAGAAGGTTAATATTAGATTAATAATATTCGAGCTATAGCTTTAGTGACATATTATTCCTATATAATTTTATATCCGACTTCATCATAATAATACCTTTGCCGCCACCACTTTTTCGTTACTGAACATATTGTGGGTGGATTAAGCTTTATCATAGCTGGAATTACCCAATTGTTCTTTGTTATTTTTATTTTTATTTTCTTCTAAATCCGTATTCAACGCTGTTTTCTGATCTAATGTGGATTAAGGTTGCAAGTTTTTAAAAAAATATTAAAGTTTAAGTTCATTCTGACAAAGTAACGACTGAAAACGTAGATCTTAGAACTAAATTCAAATATGGTACGAATATTTTTATCAGATTGGTACTGTAATAAAAAAAAAAACATGAAGACTATAGACCCTTAATTTGCTACAACTTAATATAATAGAGAATCTACACGACCTTATTAATACATCTGATGATCATCACCAACTCGGTCAGTCCTATTTATTACACAAGTGAGTGAAGTTGATGCTTGGTTCGAGTCCAACGGTGTAAAACCTTACCCAAGACATTGTAGAACACAATCTTGACCCGATTGGCCTTCAGTTGAACCGACGCGAACCCTTGTCCGTCGTAGAAGAACCTAAGCCCTTGCGAGTTCGCCGTCTTCACGTCTCCTCTCCACGCCTTTGATCCAGCTCCGCTCGTCATCAATTGGATCGGACTGAACAAATAAATATAATTACCAAAAATAAATAAATATATATACCAATAAATACATGCTTAATTATTTTTTAATGATACCTAAATTAGGGGATGACGATGAGTTTCGAAATTGAAGCAATTTGGTAACACATAAATTATATGTTTAAATTTGTAAGTTTCAAAATTGAAAAAATATGAAAACAATTCTGAGGTTAATTGTTATAAAATAGCTCCAATTTTGAAACTTATTATCCTAAATTTACCATATTTAATTTAGTTGGGTTCAAATTGTTTCAATTTTGAAATTTATTTTTCTAAAACTGCAACTATTTAATTAAATTGTCCTTATCAACATCCCTTATATATATGACAAAAAGATAATTATATATATATATATATATATTGTATATCAATTCTAACATACCTCTCTTGGTCGGTAATTCTTTGAAGACAATGGTCGTGTCCATTCACGTACAAGTCAGCGTTATTGGCCTAATGTTTTTCAAGGAAAAATAAAATGTTAAACCTTATGTATATATATATTAATTAAATGAAATATATGTGTATATTATTTACCTGAAGAATAGGAAGCAACCTTTGTATAAGCTCAGGGGTGTCGCCATGGTGGCTTATGCTGCGTATGGCGTGATGACCAATCACTATCTTCCATTTGGCTTTCGATTCTTTCAAAGCTATTTTAACATCCTATTTTTATGCAATTAATTAATTAATTCAAATTCCTATTAATTAATTAATAAGAATGCAAAGATTAATGAAATAATGTTTGTAAAATGAAATCATATTTGACTTACTTTCAAGACGTTATCAGTGTAGTTATCGACAGGAACCACGTCACGCCAATCATACATGTGATCCTCAGGATTTAGGAAATAATCATGCACGAAGGGAGTAGTATCCAAAAATATTAAATCAGCTAAATCTGTCAAAATTTTAAAAAAATAAAATAAAATAAAATAATAATTAATTAATTATTTATTGAATAAAAAACCAAAAAAAAAAAAAAAATGAAATATGGGTTGAATTGAAATAGGAATGTTTAAGTAAAAATAAGCTTATTGACCACATGATATGATGCTAATATACTCAAGTAGAACCCTCTGAGTAAGGGTTAGTAATCTTTACATATTTATAGCCTATTTTTTTAAAAAAACTCCTAATGACAGCTATTAATAAAAAGCTTTTTTTTTTGTCTTGTATATTATAGGCCGTGATGTTTTACGGACACAAAAATTGAAGAGTTGTAAATGATAATAAATTTAAAAAATTGAAGCAATCTGAAAACACCTAAATTAAATATAGTAATTTAGGACATCAATTTCAAAATTGAAGCAATTTGAGGATAACTCATTGTCCTCAAACTGCTTCAATTTTGAAACTCACTGTCCTCAAACTGTAACACATTCAATTTTGGGTGTCTTCAAACAGTTTCGATTCCGAAAATTATTGTCCTAAAATATATGACTAAAAAAACATAGTTAAGACAAAAAAAAAAAAAGATTTGAAATATATTAATTAGTTACCTGTTTTAACGACATAATTACGCAAGCAAAACCATCTACTATCAATCTCCCTTAGGACGGGGCTGAGCTGAGCCACTGCATCACCCCTGTAATCGTGATTCCCTAAAACTGCACCCCAAAAATATAATATAAATAAATAATAGTAACCATATATAAGTATAGAAATTCATATTCATAATTTAAATCTTACCATTGTACCACTGCTTTTGGAGGCTCTTGGCAGTGTAAATACTGCTAAATGATTCCACGAAGTTTGGGTCATCAACGCCAACTAACCCATCGTCGTAGAAGTTGTCCCCCGTCGATACTAGGAAATCTATCTCTAACTTTTCTCCGATTCTACCCATCTAATAAGAAGGAATAATCACAGAATAAAAACAAATAAGAATTCCCTCCCATTATTTATTTTATATGATCATCAATAATAATAATATATGTTGTCAGAAAACCTGAAAAGCAACTTGTGATTGGTTGTAATCTCCCTTTCTTCCCCAATCACCTACGACCAAGAAACTGAGGCTGCTGCTTCCATCTCTTTTCGTAATGGGGTGATTTAATCTGTGAAGCTCTGCAGAAACGTTAGGAATCAATAAACCCATCATCATCATGAAAAGGCGAAGAAGATGAACGATGGTTTGCTCTTTTTCTCCTGAAAAGCGCCCCATGATTCTTTTTCTTTTCTTTTTTTTTTCTCAGGTTGTTTTTTTGTGGAGAAAGATTGAACTTTTGGGACCGTTGTAATGACGGCAAGTTGCGAGTTTGGTTTCTTCACGTTTGTATTGCCGAATATATAGGGAAAGAAGATTTCATTGGGATTTGCGTGTTCTGAGCAATGACGTTAGTTTATTATATGGTAGCTAGCAACATTTTGTGATATGCTGTAATTGATTACTTTTCTTTAAACTTGTGATTTGTTTTTATTAATAATAATTACAAAAAGAAGAAGAGAGGCAAAATTCAATGTACTAAGTCTTCCCGTTTAATTTTCTGAATATTAATTTATTAGGATACTTGGTAAAATTAATACAGATATATATAACTATACTATATATTAATTTCATGGTGGAAAATGTAAAATTTATTGTAATTTAATTCTTCTTTTTATAATTTATTTAATATGGGTAATTATTATTGTATTCCTCAATTTTTTATTTATTATAATTATATTCTTACAAAAGAAAATTTTAAATATTCTTTCATCTATTATATATTATAAATTATAAATATATCAAATATAAACTAATATTATAGATCTATATTATTTTAAATACACGCATCGAGTGTACAATGAAATACTAGTATATATTCATTGTGAAGTTTGAATTATAAATTGAACAAGTTTATTAGGCGCGTTGTTATTACTTATTAGTACATCATTTACTATATACGATGAGATATATTTTTTAATGGCAGTCAACAATAGGTAGGGCTGCTAAAAACCAACCCGATCCGCCAAATCCGACATGAACCGCACCTGAAAATAGCAGGTTTGGATTGACATTTTCGACCTGTTTAAGTAAATGAGTCAACCCGAATCCAACCCAAATATTAATTGGGTCAGTTAGGGTTCGAATTTTCAACCCGAAATCAATCCGACATCAACCCGTTTATCAATCCATTTAATTCATTTACATATTTGATTTTAAATTAATTCTATACTCGATGAATTATGCGGAGATACCATGAAGATGAGGATGGAAGATTAAATGAAAGAGAGCATGGTTGAAAGTTCGAGTCAAATATATACGGCTTCGATTGATACTTGATGAGATATGATATAACTTGATAGTTAGTTATGTTTTGTGAGAATTTTTTTATTTTGAACTTTAATTGTTTCGTAATTATGTTGATGTTTTAGGAAAAAAAACTGCTTCGTTTTTTATTATTTAGTTTAATTTGAATTTTTAATTCTGTTTATTTAATTATTTTCTTAGTGTTTTTTTTTTTACTCTAAGTGAATTTGAACTCGAGACATCCAACGTGGAATATCTCGACCCAAACCACTGGGTTACGCCCTTCAGACCTATGTGATAAATTGATATGATCTCATATTAATAACCTGAGGCAGCCTGTGTCCACGCTATATATTTATTTATTTTTAACTCTTACGGGAGGTATTCCACACAATGTTCTTATAATCTCCACACTTCGAGTAAGTTCAATTTGAATCGAATCTGAACCTAATTGTCAACTATGACAGGACCTGACTTTCAGCAGGACTTCTATTTTGCATGATGAGTCGTAAGCCACAACAAATATCGATATTAACGAGTTTGAACCCGTGACCAAGGGGATTTTAACAACTCCTCCTCAACCACTGGGATATCCAACGGTGATGTCCATCCCATAAATTTTACAATCCAATTTTTTCCTAGTAAATTTGTGAATGTGTGATTTAAGTTAGGGTATAGTATAAATGAGTCGAGCTTTATACATTTTTTATGTTCGAGCTTGAACATAAAAATTATATATTAGCATCGAGCTCAAACGTGAGTTCAACAAGTTATTTATTTTAGAACTCGAGTTTGACTTGTGCACTCATTCACTCGATAAACTGAGCTTGTGCTCGTGTTTGGAGCTCCAATTTTTTAATTTTAACGTAGTATTATTCATAAAATATTTAGGATTAAATACATATGATTTTTCATATTAGAAAGTTAAAAAAAATTACTAAAACAATCACGAGCTAGCTTCCAACCAGTCATGAGCAAAACATCATGCAAGCTGGCTTGTCGAGTCCGTCAGCCTACTCGACTAATCTTTCTTCTGTCTTAACATGAGTTCAATTGAACTGGAGCAACAATTAATAAATACTTAATATTAAAATTTAACGTTCATAATATAGTATCAAAATAAGTTTCTGTCTCACCTAGTTTTGAATAAAACAAAGTGAAAGACAATATAAAATTATTATAAATTCTTAAGAAACGTAATATAAATAATTAAGATATGGATGCTTTTGGATTATTGATGAATTATTTGATGATAAGATTAGTTGGATAATAAATGATATTAATGTTGATAAGATATGTTTCATAATTGATTAGATTATATTTAATGTAATTAGTAGAAATAGTAAATTTTTAGTAGTATAAATGGGTGATTAAAGTTGTATGGTAAATC
Organism: Lindernia subracemosa; assembly: GCA_028392965.1. NCBI lineage: Eukaryota > Viridiplantae > Streptophyta > Magnoliopsida > Lamiales > Linderniaceae > Vandellia > Vandellia subracemosa. The sequence continues at coordinate 998,459 of JAQPCC010000030.1, forward strand.
ATACCAAATATTGAAATATTTAATATCTCTCTCTCTCTCTCTCTCTCTATATCTAATATTATAAGATATATTATCATAATAATCTTAATATAAGTATAATTATAAAAAATATAATTTTAATATAATATTAATCTAATTAGTATTTTTATAACATGTTATTAACACGGTCTCTAAGTCGTCAAGATCAACCTCCGTGGAAGAACTCGTACAAGTTTAATTGAGGTACAATAATTTAATTTTTAATTTATACTAATCCTACATTAATTGTAATTAATTTAAAAAATATATATTATAAAAATATAATTTAAAAGTTTTATAACTAAACGTCAATACCCGAATGGTTTCACGGAATATCATTTACTATAAGTGACTAGATGTCCAGATTTCGATACCCCGTTGTGATGTGTGTAATTTTTTAATGTTATTTACGATAGTTTTTTTATTTATTTATGCATGTACACAACACTAAAATGTCACGAGGTCTTGAGCATTCTGGAATTAATCATTGGACTGAATGGACTTTAGATAATGAACAAATTTTATTACCATAATTATCTTACTGGAGTTGGGAGAATTAAATAGAAACAATAATTATAAAAAAACTAAATAACAAGTTTTTATGAAGCAATACATATATTTTATTATTTATTTATTTATGTTATCTGATTATTATGTTCTTTTTCATGTTATAGAATCATGTCGTGTTATAGATGGATCTTCAGCTCCTTACTTTATTTACGGTGATCCTTATTGCTATGTGGTTATTATTTTTACCAACTCTTCTAAAATATAATTATTAATTATAATTTTTCTTTAATATCATAATTACTAAAATATATTTTATTTGAAGGATGTCGCTATGTTCGATGTTTGATCTATTGCTTATGATTATTATTATGGCGGCACTAATATGAATATGGATATCATTTTTCACAAGAAAGTTTACAAAAATATATCAGAATATTTTCTGCTTCTACTTTTTCATAGTATTTGGTCGTATGGATGAAACACGGTAACTCATATAACATATGAATAATTCCCAAGCCAATATATCAAAAATCTCGAGAGCCACAAATGTTAGTTTTCTTTACCAAATATTAATATCGTAAAATATAAAAACATGTATAACAATTAAAACATTAAACTATATTAGGGAAAAAAAACCTTATAATTAATCTTCTTTGATATCTTCTTTTGAAAAAGTTGTTATAAAAAATAATATCTACATCCAGATAAGTGTCGCCATAATAATAATCATATACAATAGATAAAACATCGGACAGAGCGACATCCTTCAAATAAAATATATTTCAGTAATTATAATATTAAAGAAAAATTACAATTAATAATTATATTTTAGAAGCGTTGGTAAAAACAACATCCACATAGCAATAAGGATCACCGTAAATGTAAGAATCAGGAGATCCATTTTTATATAAAATGACATTTTCTTTTATAAAACCAAAAGTCGTAATATATTAATTTAGAAAAATAATATATCATGAAATATATTTAATATTATAAATAAAAATTATTTTAATATCTTTTTCGTAAATCACGTAAAAAAAAATTTCCACATGCCACCACCGAGAATCGAAATCTGTATCTCTAGTCACTTATAATGAACGATATTCCGCGAAAGCACTCGGGCTAAGGCGTTTAGTTATACATTTATTATATATATTAACTTCAATACAATTTGGTACGATTAGTATAGATACAAAATAAAAATTACCGAACCTCAACTAAACCTGTATAAGATCTTCGACGGAGGTTGAAATTGATGACGAAGAGTGCTCGTGCTAATAACGTGTTATAAAATATTATAACTATTAATTATTATACTAACGACGATTATATAAATATTATAGAGATAATTAGAGAGATAAATAACTTCTTTTATTCAATACTTTCTATATATTTTTACACATCCCAAATCACCTATTTATACACAAATCTCTAAAATTACATCGACAAAATAAAATATTACATCAACTACAAAAAAATCACATCTACCATTCTAATCAATAAAATAATCAAATCTAATTTTCTCAATCTCCATTCTTAACTTAACAACCAATCATTTTACTTAACAATCATTCTAAATAATATATACATCCACATCTTTATTTTAATATTTCATAATAAATATAATATATTTAAAATATTTAATATATTTTTTCAATAATAGGCGGGCCAGCCCTAGTCCCGCTTCCTGACGGGCCTAAAAAATTGAGGCCCAATCCGCCCCGTGCAGGCCCGCGGGCCTCGGACCCATTTGACAGCTCTAACTCTAGGTTTCCATAAAAGAAATATATATTTGCATTTTTCTTTTTTTAAAATTTTTTTATTTTATTTTTTTGTGATAGTCATCATCCTTCCATGTATTATTCTCCCTTACATAGGATTTCAATCTTTTCCTTATTTACTTTGGAATCGATCGTTATTTTGTTATGCATTTCCATCATTGATTAATTGACGTTTTGGGAAAATCATCGTATCGTCTGAAGCTGAGATCACTTCTTCATTTATAAGCCGAATCATGATGATCATGAATTTTCAAGCAACAAACGTTCACACCATTATTAGAATCCATTATGTACATGATAAACAAAAGCCTAGGACAGTGATTTGCCATCATAGAATAATAGAGAAAGAAAGCACTTAATTTGCAAGGCAACGATGCCTCGAATCAACATAGCTCTCCACGTCCCAGAGAAACGACCCGAAGGCCACAGCTTCGAGAACAAGCCTCCTCAGCCCGCCGATGCTAATGCTGATGACGTCATCCTTCGAAGAATCAACAGTCTCAGGCCTCCCAAACAATGCCTCTTTGTGCTTCTCGATGATACTTACAGCCTCCTTCGATCTAATGGCCGCATACCTCTGAAGGGTCTCCCCATCAAACGACATGACATACGTTCTCAATCTCGAAGGCTTTATCCCGGCAAAGGCCCCACCATCATCGCCGGGCCACGAAGAAACTTCAGGGTGTGGCTGACCATTTCTCATAGAACCATCATCAGCAGCGTAATAAGCACCTGGGCTTCTCTCTTCTGCTACCTCGATATGGCTCTCTTCGTCGTCGAGGGCTTGAGGTAGAACTTTCATCGACTTCTCCAACTTAAACCTTTGGTCAACTCTTCTCAGGAAATATCCGTACATCACTGATGCCGCATAGACCTGACCAACCCTCATTTTGCTCAGCTGGGACACGGTGTTAGAATCGCCTAGTCGGTTCCCAAGAATGAGATTGAGATGGTTCTGAACCATTTCATAAGCTTCGGGAGAGTGAAGACGCTCTAGTATTCTCGTCTTGGCCCGGCCCGATATCAACTTGACCAGACGATGATGAGGTTATTGAGGGGAGTAGGGGAACATTAGCATCCATGAATTTCTGCACCACGAGTGCGTACAATATCTCTTCCAAAGCCTTCCTCCTCTCATTGGCTTTCACCTCTGCGATTCTCCTGAATTCATAAACATCTTGAAGTTATTGACTCATACAATACAACAACAACAACCCCTTTTTATCAACTTGCCTGAATCAATGATTCTCTTACCTGTATAATACGATATCAGTGCCAGACGCAGATGGATCTTCTTTCTCTTGTTCAGCCTCACGATCGGTTTGAAGCTGCTCAAGCTGTTGATCCACAGCGGCGGGTACCAAGTGTGGATGGCTTACCAATATTTGCGTCAGAAATTGACCAACTGGAGATTCAAGCTGAAGCGGCGCAATGGGAGTGTTCGAACCATCAGAAGTTGAAGCTCTAATTGCAAAGTTCTTCCTCTTCAAATACTCGGCTTTTCGGTAGCCTAACTTCGAGCAAGAATTCGACCGTTGCTGCATAACACAATCCAAATAAGAAATGGTCGTAAGACTAACTAATTGGATCGTAAAGGCAGAGACAATCGCAAGTTGGAAAATGGGAAAACAACTAATGATGAAATATAAGAGGGCAAGTCAAGGAAAAATCAGGCAACTATCATTAAAGCCTGGAAATTTTTACACAACCCAGCTAAACATTTACGTACAAACGCATAGAAGATTCAAAGACCCTTTCAAATACCCGAATCCAAGAGATAGGCAGCATGGCCATTGATCCGACCCGCGAACTATTGAGCCTGGGTTCGGCGACCCCATCGCAGAACGGCAGTACGAAAGAAGCCCTCAAAGCAGCGACTGTTTCCATCGGACCTATGGCACAAGAACGACGCGACGGAAAACAAAAAAGAAAAAAAAAAACCACCTTTGATATCAGCCGCCACCCTCCAAATAAAGCTTTACTTTTTGAATCAGAAAGAGGTTAATAACCTTTTACCTGGATGGGCTGTTAGATGATAAAGCAGGACACCTATGATCTGCACTTGTAGATATGAAATTAAAAATCACGTGGGTTTTGCGAAACGATTTCAATTGTGGGTTTTGGCGAATGGTACTTTCTCGCTTATGGGGGGCTATGCATAGATTAGTTGTTTGATTTATACACGGCGCCCCTGATGGTTGACTCTGTCAACGAATGGAGCATCCTCCTCGATCTTTCTTTGGTTGTCTTATTTCGTTGATATTTTTCCCTCAAGGCCATTTTCGTAACAGAGTGGGATTGCTGGTCTGTACGGTAGGACAACCTACGAACTCTCTACTGGGCCCTACTTGAGCAATCTGCCATGGAAGCACATATGACGAACAATACGTGTCATTATTTTGTGGAGTTCTTTATTTACGTGTCATTACTTTATGGAGTTCTTTATTTTTATTATTCCTAAAGAAATTATTTATTTGATCTACTCCATATCTATATCTATATCTATACTACTCTAAAAGCATGAATGTGGCCAGTTTCCCATGCAGGTAACAGGTTTTGTTTTAGTTGTTGATTTCTTCTAGGCAACATGATAATAGTAAGTTGCAGGTTTTATTAATATTTTATTTTAATTTGAATGCTAAATATGTTATGGTATAAGATTGTCATATAATATATTAGTGGCGGGCCACATGCAAATGCCGCAAAGAGGACAACAAAATTTTCTATATAAGAAAATATTTGGACAAGAATATAATTTAAATTTCCTGATTAGGATACATGTAATAATTAGTTCCTTAGTGTCCGATTAATAAAACAAAGTTAGGACTTGTCCCGCTTGTGATAAGAAAATAATCAGGGAGACATCAGAAGGAAATATACAACTAATTATACTCGATATTGACAATTAATATGTTAATGTTGCGCTGTCAACATTGGCAATGTTAGGAGAACATTCTAGTCAACATTTATTGGCAGAGAATGTCTTCTCTCACTCTAGTTTTATCTTTCATACCCAAAACGTGTTTAAACCGTGTCCAGGCTATTTTTAGTGTTTTACAGGACTCAGATGTAACTTAGGACGAGTGAGGATCATGGAGATAAGCTTGAACGAGTCTAAGGATGGAACATACTAAATATAGGATGCTTGGAGCACAAGATGGAGATCAAGTCTTTGGAGCTTACCAAGTCAGTCCTTAACGGTCACTAACGGACCAAGTCTACTTAGTGGACGTTAGTGAACGTTGCAGTATGATACCAAGTCCATTTGTGGAGTGCTGCCCAAGTTGAAGAAGTATTTAAGGGCGGAGAACTTGTGACGACGGATGATGATCGTGACGACTACAGAGAGAAGAAGATTAAGAGCGATCACGAGAGTTGTCTTTTAGCCTAGTGTTTTCTGTTTTGCAAAAGTCGAAAGACTTTGTAGGTTTGCAGAATCGAAAGATTCGTAGTTTTTCTAGGCTTGTTTTTACTATCCTTTTTGATAGTTGTTTTGCCATCCATTGCTATAGTGGAATTTCGCCTTGAGGCACGCAGCAAGTTATTCTGACTTGCTGCAAAATTTACATCTCGGTGTCTTTAGTTTTCCGTCATCAGAACTAAGTTTTCCGCTGTGCGCCTGTGAGTTAGTGTGAGTGTCTGCTCAACATTTAACCCAACATTTAGTTACAACTTAGTCTTTCCATATCCATAAAGAGAGGGACCGCCTTCAGAGTGGTATCAGAGCCTTCGCTTGACGTTACTAAGCGTTTAAAATCCTTATAATGGATATAACGAGCTCAAACTACATTGGAAAAGTGCCGGTGTTAGACGGCTCCAACTATGCGTTTTGGAAAGTGCGTGTGCGCCAATGCATCAAGTCCATCGATGTGCGAGCATGGGAAGCTGTTATCGATGGATACACTCCACCTCGTAACCCTCCAGATGCTGATGGCGAAGTCGTTGACAAGCCGGTGGCAGAATGGACCGTGGCAGAAAGGAATGCGGCCGAGTTCAATGACAAAGCCTTGAATGCTATTTTCTCATCGGTTGATATTTTTATGTTCAAGATTGTTCAGAATTGCACGACAGCAAACAACGCATGGGATCTTCTTCAAAGGTACTGCGAAGGTGATGCAAGCGTGAAGGAAACCAAACTTCGGTACCTTCTCAATCAGTTTGAAAATCTCAGAATGAAGGAAGACGAAGATGTCACCACCTACTTTGGAAAGATTCTCACAATTTCAAGCGAGTGTGCTAGTCTTGGAGATCCGATATCAAATAAGGTACTTGTATCTAAAGCTTTACGTACACTTACTGAAAAATTTAATGTGAAGGTAGCTGCCGTTGAGGAAGCACACAATCTGAGTACGCTAGACTTCAATACCTTGATGAACATTATGAAGAATTACGAGACGAATCTTGAAGTTCAAAAGAAAGCATCTCGCGGAAAAAACCTAGCACTTGTCAGTCAGCCCTCCAATGCTCAAAATGAGGATGATTCGGATTTTGAGGAGGATGCGGCTTTGCTGGTGAAAAAATTCAAGAAGTTCTACAAGAAGAAGAACGTGGAGTCGAATGTTGGACAAAATGTTGGCCCAACATTCCGAAAGAACCAAAGTTCGAAAGAGCCGATGTCTGCTCCACCTTTCTTCAAACTCAAATCTGATGTAAAGAAGAAGAACTTCAACTGGGAGTCTGTCAGATGCTATGAATGTCAAGGTTGGGGTCACTTTGCCAACGAATGTGCCAACACACTTCGCAAGCATGGGAAAGCTATGTGGATCGATCTTTCCGACGATGAAGATGCAGAACCGAGTCCTAAGGAATCCAGGAAGTCTTCAGTAACTATTCAATCCTTCTCTGACAACGAAGATGAAGAAGATCTACAAATCGGCTTCACTGTGGTAACGGATGTTGAGCCAACATTGGACTCATCATCTGAGAAACATATAATTTTTGATTATGATGATTCAAACAGTTTTGATGTGTATTCTAGTTCTGACAATGCAGAATCAGAAATGAATGTTTGTGCTGAAGGTCAAATCAATGAAGCCGTCAAGAGGTTTACCGCTCTATATGAAAAGGAAAAGCTAAAGAATGCGGAACTCAAAGCTGAAATGAAAATACAGACCGAGGAGAACCTGAAGAACGTAGAAATGATTGAAAGCTTACTGGATGGAATGAACAAAATGGAGGCCGTATTAACACGAAAGGACAAGGAGATAGACAAGCTTCAAAAGCAAGTCGACGATGCTGACGTGACTTTCACAAAATTGAACAAGGGTAAATTCACCCTTGAAGAGGTATTATCGTTAAGTGTCTTTGAAAAGCAAGGTCTAGGATATAATGCTGAGTCTTCTAATGATGTGAATGAATCTGCTATGCATGAGAGACCTAAGATTGTTTTTGTTAAGGAGAAAACCGAGTATGTTGAAAGTAGTGAGCCTTTAGTTGTTAAAAAGAGTTCTAAGCATGCTGCCCCTAAATCAAAGGATAAACAGTTTAAATGTGATCACTGTATGCTGCCTGGCCATATTAAACCTTACTGTTGGAAATTGAAGGGAAAGATGTCTGTAAAGAAATCAATGTTGAGTGATATGTCCTCCAACATTCCTGTCAACATTGAGAAATCAGAGTTGAGAGAAGTGTATGGAGAACGTTCAGCTGGCTCACCTTCAAATTCTGACAGTTCAAAAGCAGTTTTACTTACTAAGAAAGTTTGGGTACAAAAATCCGTTCATAAATGCCAAGTTGTATATACCTCGTTGCTAGCTAACGTTACAGGATCTTGGTACTTCGATAGCGGGTGTTCTCGACACATGACTGGTACCAAACAGTATCTAAGTGACTACACACCATTGAAAAGTGGTTCTGTGACATTCGGAGGAGGTGCTAAAGGAAAGATTCTTGGACAAGGCAGATTGAACGTGCCCGACTTTCCAAAGCTAAGCAAAGTCCTTCACGTAGACGGTCTTGTGGCAAATCTGATTAGTATTAGTCAGCTTTGCGACGACAATCTTGAGGTAAGATTTAATAAAGAATGTTGTGAAGTTTTTAACAGAAATCGTGTTCGAGTTATGGCAGGTAAAAGATCGAGTGACAATTGCTATCTAGTCGGCGACAAATCGGGTTCGAAGGATATGTGCCAACTCTCTAAAGCCGAAGACGATGTGATACTTTGGCATTTCAAATTAGGCCATGTCAACTACAGAACCTTGGAGCAACTTATCAAACACGATGCAATCAGAGGCATTCCGAAGCTTAAGGAGTTTGGTAAGGTTGTGTGTGAGTCGTGCTTGAAGGGTAAGCAAACACATGTTAGTCATAATGTTGATCAACATTCTGCCCAACATTTTATGACTGCACATTGTTTTCAGCTTATTCATATGGATTTAATGGGTCCTATGGAAGTAGATAGCCTTGGTGGTAGGAAATATGCTTATGTGCTCGTTGATGATTATTCTAGATATGCATGGATATTTTTTCTTAGGGAAAAATCTGAATCGTTTGATTTCTTTAAAAAATACTGTGCCATGATTAAGAATAATTTTAGTGCTTCAATTTTTCGCATTAGGTCTGATCATGGTAGGGAGTTTGAAAATCAATTGTTCGATGAATTCTGTGATAAGAAAGGTATTATGCATGAGTATTCTTCTCCTAAGACACCCCAACAAAATGGGGTGGCCGAAAGAAAGAATAGGACCTTACAAGAAATGGCTCGTGTTATGTTGCAATCTAGGAGCATTTCTAAGCGTTTTTGGGCTGAAGCATTGCATACCGCATGTCATATATCTAATCGTGTGTTCTTTCGTCATGGTACTAAGAAAACGTCGTATGAGTTGTTAAATGGGAAGAAGCCTACGGTCAAGTATTTTCATGTTTTTGGATGCTATTGTTACATGTTGAATGATCGTGAATACTTGACTAAGTTTGATTCGAAGAGTGATAATGCATATTTTTAGGATATTCTTCTAATAGCCGTGCATATCGTGTGTATAATTTGCGCGTCAAATCTGTTCAAGAGTCAATTAATATTGTGTTTGATGATTCTACTGATCTTAGAAGAGTTCCTCCACAAGTCGATATTTCAGATGTTGTCCAAGCTGTTGATGAAACAGAGGAGACTGGAGAGGAAGATGTTGGGCCAACATCTGACCCAACATCACCGGATGAGCTGAATGATGAGATCGAACCGAGCGAAGTTCGAAGAGATCCCCCAGCTAAGATTCAAAAAGATCATCCTACAGACTTAATCATTGGAGACGTAAATGAAGGCAGAAAGACTAGAGACAAGCCGCGCAAGGACTACAAGTCGATGGTAAGAAACACATGCATGAACACCATATACGCCGAGGTACGCTTTAACTGTTTTGTTTCTGAGGTAGAACCCAAGAATGTCCTTGAAGCACTTAAGGATAATTTTTGGATAAATGCCATGCAAGAGGAACTCTTGCAATTTGAGAAAAACCAAGTATGGACTTTGGTTCCTCGACCGAAAGACATTAATGTCATAGGTACGAAGTGGATCTTTAAGAATAAATCTGATGAACTTGGTAGAGTTGTAAGGAACAAAGCACGTTTGGTAGCCCAAGGTTATACTCAAGTCGAGGGTGTAGATTTTGATGAGACGTTTGCTCCCGTGGCTAGGTTAGAATCGATTAGGTTATTGTTAGCTATTGCATGTTGGATTAACATTACATTACACCAAATGGATGTTAAAGGTGCATTTTTGAATGGATATATCGATAAAGAAATCTATGTTGAACAGCCTAAGGGATTTGAAGATCCGCATTATCCTAACCATGTTTATAAGTTGCAGAAAGCACTCTATGGATTGAAGCAAGCCCCTCGAGCTTGGTATGGTAGGTTGACCACGTTTTTACTTGAGTTTGGCTTCGTACGAGGTGAGGCCGATCGAACACTCTTTGTAAAAAGAGTTGGTATGAATATTTTAATTGCTCAAATTTATGTAGATGATATAGTATTTGGCTCGAGTTCTCAATCTATGTTGAATCAGTTTGTGCATGCTATGAACTCCACTTTTGAAATGAGCATGATTGGGGAACTAACCTTTTTCTTAGGACTGCAAATTAAGCAAAGCAGTAATGGCATCTTTATTTCACAGGAGAAATACGCTAAGAATACAGTGAAGAAGTTCGGGTTGGACACGGCTAAGGTAATGAAAACTCCCATGGGGTCTTCGCAAAAGGTAAGTAAAGATAATGTTGGACAGGATGTTGACCCAACATTATATCGATCCATGATAGGCAGTTTGTTATACCTTTCAGCAAGTAGACCCGACATTATGTATAGCGTTTGTGTTTGTGCTAGATATCAATCTGAGCCTAAAGTTTCCCACCTTAATGCTGTTAAACGAATTCTACGTTATGTGAGTGGTTCGTGTAGCCTAGGACTATGGTACTCCAAAGAGACTAACATGAATCTTGTAGGCTATAGCGATGCTGATTGGGCAGGCGATGAAGATGATCGCAAGAGCACAAGTGGCGGCTGTTTCTTCTTAGGTAATAATCTAGTTGCTTGGTATAGTAAAAAGCAGAATTGTGTGTCTTTATCTACTGCTGAGTCTGAATATGTTGCTGCGGGTAGTTGCTGTACGCAATTAATGTGGTTAAATAGCATGTTGTGTGACTATGGTTTAGAGTGCGAATCTGTTCTCATGTATTGTGATAACCTTAGTGCCATCAACATATCTAGGAACCCTATCCAGCATTCACGTACGAAGCATATAGATATTAGGCATCATTTTCTGAGAGATATGGTAGAGAAAGAATTAGTTTGCATTGAGCATATAGACGCGAAACATCAGTTAGCTGACATATTTACGAAAGCATTGGATTTTGAAAGGTTTTCGGACCTGAAGAAATCCATAGGTTTGCATCAGTCTGTCTGAATATTGGTCCAACATTTGGATCAACATAGCATATGTCAAACTTGATCGTTACTGCTTTACTGTTTGATTTAATATTTTCTCTCTGGTATTCTATGAAATGACTCGACCCACCTTAACCATTTTCTGAAATGACCCGATCCCATGCAAAAAGCAGGCTCATAAACCTTTTTTTTTAAGATAGGTTTTGGTAATAAGTATCCCTAGGTACACGGCATTCGCGGTGACGATGTATTCTTGGTGACAAAAAGCCAAACCTTGATGTTTAGGTAATAAGGGCAGTGCACAATAATTCAGAATCAATATCTAAGGTGAAAGGGCAGAAAATGAAAGAAAAATTGAGTTGAGGGAGTCGAGCAGAAAAGTCTAAGAATCCTGAGTTAGAATGTTGAGTCAAATGTTGGGGCAACATGTGACTGTCAGATTGATATTGCTATATTTATGTGCTTTCGTTCGATTAGTGTTTATTTTCTATACTGCATGTGGTAGTCACGTATGTCTAGTTTAGATATCTCTCAGAATTGCATTAGAATTCCTCGAAGAACAGCCTGTTACATTTGTCTCTTGTGCTCATCATCAACGCTCAAACGGTTAGTATCTCTTGTACCTTCTATGGTTTTGTCTTGGTAATTTTTGGTTGAATTATGGTCTGATTTATTCCTATATTTTCGTATGACCTATTCCTCCATTTACTTTGAATGTGCTCTATGTTGAGTTAAACAATTTATGGCATAATTCGAATTTACCCTATTATTTGCCTAAATTATTTTTTCAACGGTTATTTTTTCACTCACCCATGATTTGACATTTCGATATGTAACCGTTAAGAGAGGGGGAAAGTGGGCATATGCAGTTACTTGGCATGATCTTTATTTTTATCTCCCTCATTTATCTCCTCATTTATCTCCCTTATTCTCTCTTTCTCATTCACAAACCCTAATAGCATTTCTGAAAAGTTCCTTTCTGCTTTGAAGTGTTTCGATATAGGTTGGGTTGCATCAACTCTGTTTCTCACATCTATTTCTCAAGCTTACTTTCAGATTTCACTATGTCGAACTCTCCTAACCGTAATGAGATGCAGAATGTTGACCCAACATCTGGTGAGATCATCTATGATGCAGTTCCTCTTCAATCCATTCCGGCGATGTTTGATGCTGCAATTTCGTCACCCCCAACTCACGATGAGACACCAGTGCAACCAAGAGACCCAACTGAGGAAATGCCGAACCCTAACATCACAAATGTTGCTGTACCAGTACCTGAAGTTTCAATCGACGAGGAATTCGTTGAAGATGTTCATGCCTCGTTAAAGGAGATCGTACCTAAAAAAGTCTCTACCAGTGCTGCAAAGAAACCTCAAAGAACTTTCAAGAAAGCTTCAGTAGGGTCATCCTCAAAGGCCGACGCTGCTCCAAAAAGACGAAGGAGCAACAGGGTCAGACGAGCTATGAACCCAACCTCAAACTCTGACGACCCAATCGTTCTCTCCAGTGACTCCAACGACACAATCGAGAACTCAACAAACTTCGACAGTGTCAACTCAATGAGCTCTGACAAAGACGATCGCAATTTAGGGGGAGAGACACATCTGTCAGAGTCTACAACTCTTAGCGTCCCTGAAACCCCCAAAAGCGATGACGAAGATGATGTCGACCTCACTGAGACCCTTGCTGCTTGGAAGAATAGACTGAAGAAGAAAGCAGGGAAGAGGCCAATGCAGTCTAACGAAGCACCCTCCAAGCGTCAGCGAACAGAGGAGGCGCCAAGATCAACGGCTAGTCTCCAGTCCTCCTCCCCAGTTCAATCCAGAAGTGAAGATGCTGAGCAAGATGTTGACCCAACATCTGACTCAGAATGGGAGGATCCTTTGCCAAGGGGGAGGTTTTATGCATCTGTTAATGAAGAGATGTGGCCATATTTTGCTAACAGGATGTTACGCATAGAAAGGACAGTCGACTTGGTGAGTTTCCGCAGATACGGGGTCATGGAGTTCTTAGAATCCCGAAGCTTTGATAAGACAGTCACGATGTTTGGGACCTACTGTGACACAGTGGTCCGCGAGGTATTTGCTAACCTTACTCCTAGCCTTAATGATCCTAGCTCTAGAAAGTATGGGAAGGTTTATTTTAGGGGGAGGTTATATGATTTTTCTGCTAGAGATATTAATGAGTTTTTGGGGACGCCGAATGTGGAAATGGGGCAAGTTTATGATAATGATGAGGTTGTAAGTTTTCTGACGGGGGGTAGAATTAAGGAATGGGATGGAAATTTCTCGATCAGTTTCTTGACGTCTCTTTACTCGGTGCTATTTAAAGTCGGTGTGTTTAATTGGTGGCCTACGGCCAATGATTCACGAGTTGCGGAGAGTATGGCTCATATTCTGTACGCACTTGGGAAAAATCTCCCGCTGAATTTAGGAGAGTTAGTGCTACAGCAGTTAGCTAGAGAGGCTGGGAAAATAGGAAAGGGCATTCTGCCGTTCCCTTCTTTAATCTATGGAATGCTGGTGCGAGGAGGTTTTAGGCCAACGCGAAGGGATCAGGTGGTAACAATCAAATTCCCATATGCCATCTCTCAAATGCACCTGGCCGGACAAAACAAAGTTGTCGATCTGCCGTGGAAAGCTCAAGCTCAGGAGGCTGAGCAGAATGTTGAGCAAAATGTTGCCTCAACATCTGCTCCACAATCAAGCTTAGACCGCCAAATTCAGTGCCTCGAGGATACAATTGCGTTCCTAACTTCCCAATTGTCAACACTCAAGGACTTACATTCTTCCCAAATAGGGGGAGAAAGGACAGAAGTTGTGGAAGAAGTGGCGGAGCAAGAAGAGGAGCGTGCGGAGCAAGAGGAAGCTCGAACTGATGGAAGAGAAGGCGAGCAAGCAGGGGGAGATGCTAGGGAAGCTGGAGCTAACCAGGAAGAGGCAGATGACTCGATTGAGAGTCTACGCATTTAGACTCGCATGCGTACTTTTGTGTGCTTTTGTTGCTCATGTGCATGCGTGCCTGCCTAACTGACTGTTTGTGTTTGTTATGCTATGGACCAGTTTTATTTTTTTTGCAGATGTTTGAATTTCTGACCTCCTTGTGGCGTGTACTAATATTTAGTACTTTTGAGTAGTTTGATCGCTATTCTATATTGCGCTGTCAACATTAACATATTGCGCTGTCAACATTGGCAATGTTAGGAGAACATTCTAGTCAACATTTATTGGCAGAGAATGTCTTCTCTCACTCTAGTTTTATCTTTCATACCCAAAACGTGTTTAAACCGTGTCCAGGCTATTTTTAGTGTTTTACAGGACTCAGATGTAACTTAGGACGAGTGAGGATCATGGAGATAAGCTTGAACGAGTCTAAGGATGGAACATACTAAATATAGGATGCTTGGAGCACAAGATGGAGATCAAGTCTTTGGAGCTTACCAAGTCAGTCCTTAACGGTCACTAACGGACCAAGTCTACTTAGTGGACGTTAGTGAACGTTGCAGTATGATACCAAGTCCATTTGTGGAGTGCTGCCCAAGTTGAAGAAGTATTTAAGGGCGGAGAACTTGTGACGACGGATGATGATCGTGACGACTACAGAGAGAAGAAGATTAAGAGCGATCACGAGAGTTGTCTTTTAGCCTAGTGTTTTCTGTTTTGCAAAAGTCGAAAGACTTTGTAGGTTTGCAGAATCGAAAGATTCGTAGTTTTTCTAGGCTTGTTTTTACTATCCTTTTTTATAGTTGTTTTGCCATCCATTGCTATAGTGGAATTTCGCCTTGAGGCACGCAGCAAGTTATTCTGACTTGCTGCAAAATTTACATCTCGGTGTCTTTAGTTTTCCGTCATCAGAACTAAGTTTTCCGCTGTGCGCCTGTGAGTTAGTGTGAGTGTCTGCTCAACATTTAACCCAACATTTAGTTACAACTTAGTCTTTCCATATCCATAAAGAGAGGGACCGACTTCATAATATATAACATTAAATAATCTAAGATCCATATCAAAGATCCTATGCCGACACTTAAATAATTTCATGTTTATTTATTTTCAGCCTATAGGATAGATTTCTATTTATTCTCAATTAAATATGAAAAAACTGTATATAATCAATACCATGTCATGTAAATAATAATATTTCTGATTTACGTAATTGAATAATTGAATATATATATATATTGTAATTAAAACAAAAAAGAACAAAGCTAACCAGCTTTGACGAATCCACGAAGATGTGCTTATTCTACTCTTCAAGAAACCCTAAACGGCACCAGCAAAAGCGTTTACCTATCACGTCAACAACGTCGCTGCTACGCCTACAAGGACTAACACGCGACTCTGAACCATCTTCGTCGGAATTTCTCGAGATGATTCGCTCTTCTTGTTTCTGCTCTCTTTCGCGAGAACCTTTCCCTCCTTGCTTTACTTTGAGTGCTGTTGAGCTTCAACGAGTAGAGCAGCAGCGCCGGATGGGATGTTGATCAGAACGGCGTCATTTCTGGACCTCGAACCATCAAGGAGCCGCCGGAGCGTTGAGGTAATCTTCTGCCTTGGAAGATTTGAACGCCATGTGTAGATGTAAGAATTGAGATGAAAGGGCTTTTGCTCTTGTCTCAGAAGTTCTTGAAGTATCTGATGCTTGTGATCATCAGCCCATTTGATGTTTCTTTCACTCAAGTAAGATTATAGTATCATCATGCTCCCCGCCGTTATTACTATACTCCATGAACTTTTTGGAGGTCTCACGAGAACTCGCCACCTGTAAGCTTCCGACCTCGACCGCACACCTTATCAAAGCTCAATTCAAACCCTCGAAGAGCGAGTGGATCTTGATATCTCGGAAGCACCCATCTCGGTACCCAACCGATGCTCGTGTTCTCTGACCAAGAGCCCTCTGATAAAATCCCTAGCCTGAAAGCTCACGATTAGAAGAATCTGGGAATTTAAGGTTCTGCAGAACAACATTGGCCAATGTCTTTGTAAGATCCCGAGCTGCCTTCAGTCGATCGATCAACGGGCTGATTATGTCCTATTTTTATATTAATTTATGGGTAGTAAAGTAATACTGTTTTGAGCATTTTTGTATATATATTTAGTGAAGTAGAAAATATGCCTAAGAGGGGGTGAATTAGGCTTATAAAAATTATGCTTCTCCTTTCAAAAACTTTTTCTCTGAAAAAGGTGATAACAATGCGATCTATAAGATATATCCTAGGAACGATTATGTATCTATGCGATCACCTTAAAACCTTGAAATCGTTTCTGGAGTTATCTCCTTGGTTTTGAAAAAGGTTTTTGGCTATGTCTCACAGAAATGTAAATGACTGAAAAAGTAAAGTGAGACATAGATTTTTATAGAGGTTATATCCCCAATTGGGGTTTAATCCTCTCCTTGAGGTTTGCTCCTCAAGAGTTAAATCAATCACTATTGTGTTACCGTAGTTGGTCACCGTAGTTGGTTACAATAATGATCGACAACCCTTTACACAACCGAAACAGGAATGAATACTAGACCGCAGCTAGGTTGCCTCACGCAGAGTTTCGTTCCACGTCGTTTCCCTGGGAATCACCACTCCCCGACTGGACACAACTCGCTCCCGAAGGGCCCCCGGATACACCGATCCTTCCCTTCACGTGCAGGCACACTTCACTCTTGCCTCCTTGTGTAATCACAAGTCCGAAGACAGAATATATGATTTAAAGGTATGGAATCACTCTGGTTTCGCTCGGATTCGCAAGTGTACGCTCAATGGCAGAAGGATATCACCAGTGGAAGCTCGATAGCAGAATATATTCGCAAGTGTAGGCTCAGCTATATGAATTTCGTTTCTTCTGCACTCTCTGTCTTAAACTCGATATTCTAAGTGTTGTTCTTTATATAAGCATCGAATGGTCAACACTTCACATGGAAAGTTAGTTTCAAATAATATATCAATTCGGCACATAATCCATGCATTTATCGAGAATCAACATTATCTTAATCATGCCAAACATATAATATCACAACGGTCATAAGATCAATTAGCATGATTCATTTCCATATATATTCACAAATTTCAGCTCAGGGAATAATTTACTATACATAGGTGATTTCATCTAAAGTCAAATCGGTGCATATCTTTCCATGTAGAGAGATCTCAATCACATCAGAATATACCATATATAGTTCCCATCAAGTAACAGATTTTCCATATATAGCACAACAGATTTCCATGTATGTCACAGAATGATATTCCATATATAAAGCACACGGAATTTCCATATATAAGCACAGTGCGACATACAACTTATCAAGGACTACTTCCCATATATTCTATGTATAGCATAACGACTTTCCATATATATCACATGAGGATATTCCTATGTTACGAGCAAGATATCAATGGAATTTCAGTGATTTCAATGATATAACAGTTAAGCACATAATCACATATTCGATACCGAAAATATATACAACATTAAAGCGCATTATATCGAATATTTTCACCTACTTAAACATGTATCAACATTACATTCGAATTGCTTAAGTTATAGACCTTATTGCTTCTAATTACATGGGATCATCAAAACTCTTAATCACATAAGACCAAAAAGGTCAACATTCTCCCCCTTTTTTATGATGACAAGTAATTAATGCACCATTTAAGCACATAAGCAATTTCGAACATGCAATCATTTAAAGCGCATAACATGTTTAAGTATTATCACAAGTAGAGCATATGGTATTTCAAGTTCTCAAGTCAAAGCATGTATGCTCCCCCTGTCTAAGTGCAGATATCTCATGCAGCATGTCGCATTCCAATAATCAACGCATGCAGATATCACATGTAACATGTCACGTTCCAATAATCAAAGCACCTAGATATCACATGTAACATGTAACGTTTCACTAGTAATGTCATGCAGATATCATATGTAACATGTCACGTTTCACTAGTAATATCATGCAGATATCATATATATCACATATAGAATTCAGAAGTTACCAGGAAATATCATTTTGCTCCCCCTGCTTAAATTGCGGATATCAAAATCAAGTATCAGATAACTATCAAGATATATCATTAGCAAATAGTTAAGCATAGATAGTTATCAATCAGCAGAGCAGTGTTATAACAAGCAACCTGAGATATATATCAACATAAAGTTCCTAACAGATAACTTAGACCCATAGTGACCTAAACTAAAGCAAGCGAAATATACTAACTGACAGATCCTTAGACATTAATTACCCAATTTCTCCCCCTTCAGCATAAAAAAGGGTGGTACCGGGAGTTTCAAGGCTGAAAATGGAGGCTTAGTTGGAGAGAACTGAAAGGGAACGAGACTAAGGATGGAATAACTTGCGGAAACGTTCTGAAAGGCTGAAATCACTATCATCGAATTTGACAGATTTAGATGAGACAGATTTCTTCAACACCTTCGTGATGTTATTCCAATTCGCTTCAGTGTGATCACATCCACATCATGTTTTCCACGATCTTCCAGTATGGTGGCAGTGTGATTCCTTCCAGCTCAAACATGTAGGTTGACAGCATTCCGTATGGATGTACCTTATCAGAGCTCTCAAAGACATTGATCATATCAGCTCGCCGGGCAAATATTCCTTCACTTCTTACTTGATCCGCTTCAGCATCAGCAATTTCCACCATTTTAGGACTCTGAAGTTTTCGAAGATGGGGATTTGAGGCAGAAATAGGGTGAAGAAGATAGTGATCACTTAACATTTTTGATGTGACAAGTCGTCGCACACGAAATATCAGAAGAAATTTGAATTCTGAATTTGAAAGTGAAGTTCAAAAAGGAGTGGATATCAATTCTTATAACCGAACGATTGGAACTGACAAAGAAAGAATGATCATAAATGATATCTCAGCAAAAATCAGGCTTCGAAATGGAATAAGAATGGGATCTTCTTGATACTACTTTCCTAAATAGTTTGGGTTCCAACAAGAGCAAGATCTCAGAATAATCTTCAAAGTAAGAGCAAGATCTTCGAAATAAGAACAAGATCTCATAATAACATATTGAAGGATCTTAGCCAAAATAGTAATAGACATAGGAATCTTAAGATTTCTAGAATAACTGCTGGAAGTAGAAAGTTATCTTTCCTGGTTTAGCTCGATGATTCCCAGTCGATCACGGATACCACAGAACCTGCTTTCAATGAGAGGCTTAGTAAAGATATCAGGTAGCTGATCATTAGTTCCTACGAATTCCACGCTGATATTCCCTTTCTGGACATGATCTCGAATGAAGTGATGTTTGACCTCTATATGCTTAGTTCGAGAATGATGGACGGGATTCTTAGTGATACTAATGGCACTAGTACTATCGCAGAAGGTAGGAATTTTGTCGTAACCTAACTCATAATCACTAAGGGTTTGTTTCATCCAGAGTAACTGTTGACAACAATTTCCTAAGGCCATGTATTCAGCTTCGGTTGTGGAAAGGGTGACAACATTTTGCTTTCTATTAGACCAAGTCACAAGGGAATTCCCAAGTAATTGGCAAGTTCCACTTGTACGTTTCCTATCTTCCCTAGAACCGGCAAAGTCAGCATCTGAATAACCCATTAATGGGAATTCCTTGGTATTTGGATACCAAAGTCCTAAATTAACGGTACATTTCAAATATCTAAGTATCCGCTTGACTGCAGTCAAATGAGATTCCTTAGGATTTGATTGGTAACGAGAGCACAGACCAACATCAAACATAATATCGGGTCTACTTGCAGTTAAGTAAAGTAAGCTTCCGATCATACATCGATATTTTGTTTGATCAACCTGTGTACCTGATTCGTTGCTATCAATTTTTGTGGTCTGATGCATAGGAGTGGGAAGTGCCTTGGAATCAATCATCCCGAATTTCACCAGCAATTCATTGGTGTACTTTGTCTGGGATATGAAGGTTCCCGTATCCAGCTGCTTGATTTGCAATCCCAAAATGTAGTTAAGCTCTCCCATTAGGCTCATTTCAAATTCTTGCTGCATAGACTTAGAGAAATTCTCACAAAGACGATCGTTAGTACTTCCAAAGATTATAGCATCAACATAAATTTGTACTAACAACATGTGATCTCCATCATATTTGATAAACAATGTGTTATCGATAGTTCCAGTAGTAAATCCCATATCTATAAAAAATTTACTAAGTCTATCATACCATGTCCTAGGAGCCTGTTTCAAACCATATAAAGCTTTATTCAATTTAAAAACATGATTTGAAAACTCTTCTGTTATGAAACCGGGGGGTTGCTCGACGTAAACTTCTTCGTTTATAAAACCATTTAAAAAGGCGCTTTTCACATCCATTTGAAAAAGTTTAAATCTTTTAAAGCATGCATATGCAAGTAAGATGCGTATGGATTCTAATCTAGCAACAGGAGCAAAAGTTTCTTCATAATCTATACCTTCTTCTTGGGAATAACCTTTTGCAACTAACCTTACTTTGTTTCTGGTGATCTTACTGTTTTCGTCCAGTTTGTTGCGGAATACCCATTTCGTTCCAATTACTGACTTTCCATCTGGTCTTTCTACAAGGGTCCATACTTGACTCTTTTCGAATTATAATAGCTCTTCTTTCATAGCAATAACCCATGATTCCTCACTGAGAGCCTCATTGATAGTCCGTGGTTCCACCATGGATAACAGTGCATTAGGTGATTCCTTTGTATCTTGATTGCGTGCAGCTGCTCTGGTCTTGATTCCAGAAGTGATATTGCCTATAATTTGATCAGTTGGATGACTGGAAGCATGCTTGAATTTTCTGTGATGATTCTCATTTGGAACTTCTGGTTCCATTGCTTCAGCATTTTCTTCCTTTGGAATTTCATCCTTAGTTCCATCAGTAACCTGTAAATATGCAAGAGGCAAATCTATACCTTTCTCATTAGTAGCATCTGCGGTAGGAATCTCATCAAAAGTAACATGAATGGACTCTTGAACAGTCATCTTCCTTTTATTATATACGCGATAAGCTTTGGAATGAAGACTGTAACCTAGGAATATCCCTTCGTCCACCTTGGAATCAAACTTTCCTCTTTTATCCCTATCATTTAAAATAAAACATTTGCACCCAAACACATGGAAATAACCTATATTTAGAGTTCTACCGTTCCAAAGTTCGTAGGGAGTCTTCTTTAATATAGGCCTAAGAAAAACACGATTAGAGACATAGCATGCAGTACTAACAGCTTCAGCCCAAAAGTGTTTAGGAATATCATATTCATTCAACATGGTTCTTGTCATCTCCTGTAACACTCTATTTTTCCTCTCAACCACTCCGTTTTGTTGAGGGGTTATGGGGGCTGAGAAATTATGGATGTATCCATGCTTATCACAAAATGATGCAAATAATCTACTATCAAATTCTAGCCCGTTATCACTACGAATTTTGCATGCATTCTTCCCCCGTTCATTCTCAAGTTTCTTTAGCAATGATGCAAAGTTCTCTAGTGCTTCATTCTTATGTGCAAGAAATAATACCCATGTGTACCTAGAGTAATCATCCACAATAACAAAGGCGTATCGTTTACCTCGTAGTGACATAGTTTGAACGGGACCAAAAAGGTCAAGATGAAGTAGTTCCAAGGGTCTGGAGGTAGATACCACATTTTTTACCTTGAAGGATGACTTAGTCTGCTTACCCATTTGACATGCACGGCAAGTTTTCTCCTTGGTGAATTTCATAGTTGGAACGCCCCGTACTAATTCCTTATCGGTTATGTGAGATATCAGTTCCATGTTTGCATGTCCGAGGTGTCTGTGCCATAACCATGTGATATCCTGCGTGACTGCTAGACACTTGACATTCTGGTTAGTGATATCATCAAGAGTAATGCAATAAATGTTAGCATGTCGGGATGTACTTAAAATGACCTTGTTATCTTCCTTGACTAAGCACTTATCATTTTCAAAAGTAACTAAATAACCTTTGTCACATAATTGGCTAATACTTATCAAATTATGCTCTAGATTTTTAACTAACCAAACATCATCAATGGTGGTATTTAATAAGTTACCAACAGTGCCGACACCAATGATCTTGGCTTTGGTGTTGTCAGCGTATGAGACAAATCCACCGTCACACGCTTTCAACGACACGAACTTACTGATATCACCTGTCATATGGCGGGAACACCCGCTGTCGAGGTACCACCTGTTATTCTTGTTGGAACTTCTTCTTTGTACCTGCATGGATTAACACTTTTCTGAGGTACCCAATGTCTGTTGGGTCATAACACGTTAGTTGCAAAGTAACTCCTGTTGACATATGATATATCATTCGTCACAGAGTGTGATCTCATGGATATCTTTTGACCAGCATGTAATGGAATACTCTCATGAATCTTTTTTGGTCTCCAAACATACTTAGACTTATCAGCTCTTTTCAAGAAACAGTTGTATGAATAATGACCATTGCGACCACACGAGAAACATTTTGGAACAGCAGCTGGAACCTGTTTTTCTTCCATGGAATATCCTATCCATGTTCTCTCAGCATGTCTAGGAATATTTAATAACATATCTAGGTTCTGTTTTCCTTCAAGAAATCTACTGACAGTGCGCTCTTTTTCTTCTAAGGAAAGCCTAAGTGCAATAATATCTCTAGACATATCACTATTGTTCCTCTCAAGTTCCTCACATTTACATGCAACTTTTTTTTTCTTAGCAGAATCTATTTCAATTCTTAAGCATGCAATCTCTAGATCAGTCTGATGTTTCTCTCTTGCTAAGTCATCTCGTTGTTTTCTCAACTTTTTTGTTAGCAACTTAAGCGACTTAATCTTTTCATCCGCTACTTGAATTATTTCACACAGCTCTTCCTTACTCTCTTCTATTTCAAAAATCGAGGAAGCATTAT
Organism: Lindernia subracemosa; assembly: GCA_028392965.1. Lineage (NCBI taxonomy): Eukaryota > Viridiplantae > Streptophyta > Magnoliopsida > Lamiales > Linderniaceae > Vandellia > Vandellia subracemosa. The sequence continues at coordinate 1,021,506 of JAQPCC010000030.1, forward strand.
CATGAAGATCATCCATGTTAGCATATAAGTCATTTAAGATATTAATCTTTTTAATGGTAGACGAGGAAGGTACCTGATCGTCATCAGCCATGTAAGCAAGGTTTTCATCATCAGTCTGCTCGTTCCCGGAATCTTCCAAGTTAGTCACCATGACCTTCTATTTCTTTGCCTTCTTATCATCATCTGCTAATGGACAGTTCTGAGCAAAGTGGTCTGGCTTGTTACATCTGAAGCATTTCTGTGCGTTGTTTCCAGACGAGGATATTCCCTTGCTATTCTGCTGGAATCTATTGAAATTCCCTTTGAATTTTCTTCTTTGTCGGAACTTCTCAAATCTCTTAGTCAGCATAGCACGTTCCTTCATCATATCCTCCTCTTCTTCATCATCGCCATCGGAATCAGATTCTACTTGTTCAATGTTGAAAGCAATGGATTTTTTATTTCTGACTTGTGTCTTTTCCTCTAGAGAAGCTTGAGTCATTTCGTATGAGGTAAGAGATCCAATTAGTTCGGCGATAGACAAGTTGTCCAGATCCTTAGCTTCATAGATGGCAGTCACTTTGGCATTCCATTCTCTTGGAAGTGATCTCAGAATTTTTTTGACCTTCTCATTATCGGGAATAACCTTGCCGAGGGAGAACATTTGATTGATGATGGTCATGAATCTTGCATACATGTGGCTTATAGTTTCATCCGATTCCATTGTGAATAATTCATATTGATGAGTGAGAAGCGCTACTCTTTCTTATACGACCCGAGTGGTTCCCTCATGAGTGACTTGGAGCATTTCCCACATATATTTGGCGGAAACACATGAACTCATACGATTGTATTCTTCCTTCGTAAGTGCGCAAGCAATCATATTTTTAGCCTTTGCATTCAGTGAGATTCCACGCTTGTCCTCTGCTGAGTACTCAAGAGTTTTCTTTGAGGTTCCATCTTGCTTTAATGGTGTATAGGGACCGGTGGTGATTATCTCCCGTAGATCAAAGTTGATAGCCAAAATAAATTTATTCATACGGTTCTTCCAAACATCGTAGTTGGTCCCATCAAAGAGTGGCGGCCTAGCATGAGATTGTCCCTCTGCAAATACATCAAAACTCGAAGAAGCCATTAGATCTTTTACTCAGGCTTGTTAGGCCTGTCGTATGAGTAACCTTAGCTCTGATACACAATGAAGTACAAAATATGCCTAGGGGGGGGGGGGGGGTTGTGGGTCACAGATTCATCCAACATATGATTAAACTCGAGCATAGAATTGATATTAATTACCTTGTTTATCAATCGCGGAAGCTTCGAGGTAATCTTCAATCAATTCTCCATTAATACCAAGCTTCTCTCTACAATATACCTCACTTTCTCTCTCTACAATTAAACCCTAATTCTGCTAATGATGAGAGAGAAATCTATTCTAGAGAGAGAAACAATTACTCAAGTTGTGTGTATTTTACACACACTTGCCCTATATATACCAAAGCATACTTTGGTATATTTACACTTTAGTCCCTATATTTACATAAAATACAATTAAGTCCCTAGACAAAGATAACATGATTATTGAACACTAGAAAATATTCCTAACAATCTCCCCCTTAGTGTCCAATTGTCATTGAAGCGCCGGTTGTCTTTGTCTTTGATAATCTTCAGTCTTCATCATCATTTGAACACAACTAAAAGATTTCTAACAATCTCTCCCTTGTTCAACTTTGAATTTGACACGTCTTTGTTGCTGTTTGAAGAAAATAGCTGAGAGCATCTGGAGAATCTTCAGTCTCCCCCTATTTACATGCACCCTTTTTTTCTTCTTTGCAACTTGAATATTCGTCACCTTCTTGCATATATCAGATTCGCGTGGATCGTCAGCATTGACTTGTCGTGTATGCTCGAACCATGGAGAGAGGTCTTGTTTGTTGCGGTCCAGCACGTGCGTTGAAAGCTTGGCTTCTTTAATGAGTTCACGTGCTTGGCCTCCTTGATATACTTCTCCCCCTCATGGCGATTCTTTTGTATTGTCATGCTGTGTGATCAAGGTGAAACAGAGTGTTTGCTGAACGTGTTGGCGTTGAATTCCAGATGAAGTACCTGAAAACGGGACAGACGACCGATCATCGTGAAACATCCCTAGATGTCACTCTTGGTCGTTGATGCAAAGTCACACAGACTTGCATTTGAATGGACTACGGGGCCACATAGGCATCCCGTTGACATCATTCTAGAGTCGTGCTCCAGAAGATGGCCTGCTTACCGTTGTTTTTTTATGTTGCAATGGCAGGACTTCCTTCTGATCATAAAAGCACATCATTGAATGATGCGTCTACAGAAGTTCTGGCATGGTCACGTAGACCTGCAATATGTGTGTAAAAGAATGTATGTGTCCTAGAAAATTTTAAAAAACATTTAGGCTATAAGGACACACTAGACATTTACGTGTTCAACAAAGTCGTGGTGTGGGGCTGTGGACCACTTTGTTCAATATCTCCCGCTTCCAAATGAAACGGTGATAGCATATGCGGTTCCCCGTGAGATATTGAAACATCTGTCTTTAGGGAGACAAATGAGTAGCTAGGAAGGGTGTGCATGCGCTTTTGGACCAGATGAAGCGTCTTCTACCCGGGATCTGATAAATCAGTCATGTACCTATATGGTTATGGCCCGGATAGTTTGTGGTTGAGTTGTAAGCATGTCATCGTGATACGCTCAATACCCTCACATACACTCGGGGTTTGTTCCTGGATTAGGATCAGTTGGGTCTACTGAACCTTTGGAACAGGTATGTGAACAACTCTTTTGTGTCCATGCGCTTGTTGGCATTTAGGTAACACTCCCTCTTTAAAGCATGAAGTCTGTCTTCAAGGCATTCTCTTTTAAGCTCTAGCGCTGTCTTTAGGTAACACTCCCCCTAAATAGTTGCGCTATTTCTAATATGATGCCCTTGCTTCCCCTAAAGTTGTGCGCTCTTGTAGATTTTTGCATATTACTTTCCTTCAAGTTATGCGCCTTTTGTGATTGAAGCACACTCCCCTTTTGAACATTGCGCGCCTTTTTGATATTGCGCTTATGAGTATTACTTCCCCTAAAACATATGCGCTTTTTACAATAAACTATGGTAATACGCTCTTTTGAAACTCTTGCACCTTTTCTATCTATCCACTCCCCTCTCTTCTTTTTTTTTTTATGACCTTATTTTTCTTTTTTGTTTCTCCTTTTTTTTTATGGCCTTATTTTTCTCTTTTATTTTTTTTAATGGCCTTATTTTTCTTTTTCTCCCTTTTTTTTATGGCCTCCTTTTTTTTATGGCCTTTTTTTTTATGGCCCTTTTTTTTTGTTTTTATGAACAGAAAAATAAAACTAAAAACAATGTCAAATCAAGAACTTTGGAATAGTCTTGATTTGGTTTGTTTGCTCACGTCACATACCGATCACGTGTGTGGAGAAAACCGAATACCACACGCGTCGGGGTCTTGTGCGACTGCTCATCATCGTATATCGACCATCATGTGGAGCAATCGTCGTCTATTTACCATGTATGATCGGGACCTGCAAAATAAATTATCGGGACTTTGGTACCCATTTTTGGACGGGTCCTCCCTGATTAGCAGATAAATATTTAAGCACAAATGGTTCAAGTATGGAATTTGCATGTAAAGTAGTCTTGAACTGAGGAACCCAATGTTGTTTTGTACTACTTATTTCTATTTCTAGCTTAGGTTTCCAAACTTGTTGAACCTTATGAAAATTAAAAATTTCAGCATCGGTGAATGTGTGTCTTGCGTTAAATGAGAAAATTTTCTCTTTCGCCAGTCGTTTGAGATGCTTTTCGGATTTGAGTTTGACCGGGTACTTGAGAGGGGAATACGAGCTTATAGAATCAATGGCATTAAGAATAGAAGTGTCGTATTTCCTACCTTCTAGACTCACATCATTCACTTTGTAATGTGTATTAAATGAGCTACTTTTGTTTAGACAATTATTATTTTTAGACGTTTCAGCTTTAATAGAGAATGTATAATTATTGTTTCCTTTAGTTTTAGTAGCTTCTTTCTTTAATTTTGATTTTAGAATGACTTTGGGTATTTTTGGATTAGGAATAGAGGTAGAACCAAATTTGGTCGTGGCAATAGAAGATAATTTGTCTTCCTCTATTCTTTCTTTCTTGATAGCTTTAATCATTCTTGCGCCTTTTTGAGAGGAATTTTTGAAAATTAAATTCTCCTTTAAAAGCTTATCCATTTGAGCTCGATACCCGTTTCATTCGGAATCCAGAAGAGAGTGTAATTCATCAATTTTGCGAGCACTTTCTGGAGTGTAGCAATCCTTAGGTTCGGGTTTTATCGATAGTATAGAATGTTCCTTAGTTGGCACTGACTCAATTGTTTGAGTCGACTTATTTAGAGACAAATTTTTCTCGAGTTGATCTTTCTTTACCAGAAGAAGCTCTAGTTCTTTAATTTTAGAGTGTAATCTTGTGCATTCTTCAGAAAGATCTTTACTTTGAGCTCGATATTTTTTATTTTCTTCTTTGTAGGCAGACAAACTTTTTGTAAGTTCATGTATTTTTGTTTCTTGTGAATCTGCCTTAGTTGTTAAACTAGCTATTTTTTCATTGGCTAATTTAAGTTGTATCCCAAGATTTGCTTCTTCTAGTAAGTGCTTTCTTAGGACACGTTCATTATTTGCTAGTCTATCTTCTAGCTCTTTTATAATCTTTTGTTCGTGAGAGGTGTTAGAATTTATAGTTTCAGATTGCATTCTCTCAATTTTTGAGTTTGAAGTATTTGAGCTTGTTGAGGAAGATGAGCTAGATAATGACTTTTTCTTCTTTAATTGTTTATTAAGTTCATACATTTATTGATCATATGTATACAGCTCAGATATGGAATTTGAAAATTAGGTTCAAATAATGTTGGTAATTAAATTCTATATAGAATGTTGGTTTTTTTAAATTTTGTTCAAATAAAATTGTTGGATGTATATTGATCGTTGACGTGTTTTAGAATTGATTTAATTTTTTTTTATTTATCAATATTTTCGATTCTGTTTAAAATTTTAACTTTTGATATTAACCGCAAACTTTTGACTTCAGTTCAGTTTGCAAATTTTTCAGCACAGCAAAGTTTAGATACAAAATATTGAAGATAAAGCCGTAAACAATATTATTGCAAAGTTTCAAAATGATTTTGGGCTATAAAAGATGGATTGTATCTTAGACTTTGTATATTATTATGAGAATGTAAGTTTTGCGGTTCAGATTTGACACTATATTAGTTTACGAATGAAAGAAAAGCTGTAAACAATGTTTTTTTTTTTTTTTTTTTTTTTAGTTTGCGAGTTAAGAATGTTTACGAATAAGACGTATTCGTAAACTTTCTCTTACTGATCGACATAGATTCGTAAACCTCTTCCTAAATAAGTTTACGAATGAAGAATATTCGTAAACATTTCTTATTGATAGTTTACAAATGGGATTTATTCGTAAACAGTAGATATGTGTATGTTTACGGTCGAAATAGAATCGTAAACAGTAACAATCGTAAAGTAAAGCTTTGAAGTTTACGAATGAATGAGAGCAGTAAACAGTAAGTTCCGTAAAGTAAGTGTAAGTTTACGTTTGGCTTGAACGAAATGTTAAATGCGCGGAAGCTTAATTCAAACCTTAATCGTTTGAGAAACCGTTCGCTCTGGGCAGAGTGGATCCGAAACCTACTTGATTATCGAGCAGCAAATCCAGATGATAATCAAGAGGTCTTCAATTCATCTTCGATCGAATTTTGTTTGTGTGTTTCAGATAGAAGGTTTACGGGTCTAAGTTTGTATGAAAAGGTTTTCGTAATGATTTTTAAATTTTTTAAAATGACTGATACGAAAAAAAAATTATACTGAGAATAATTTTTGTACTAAAAAGTTTTACCGGTCAAAAAATATTTCGTTACCCAAATTTGTTTTTTAAGCCTCGGAAAACCTTTGTAAAGTAGGTACAAAAAAAAATCTCGTAGCAAAAATTTGAAAGATTTAGGACTTGCTAGCTAAAACCTTTTCAAATGTTTACAGGTCTTTTAGGTTTACGGGCAGTATTTGACCGTAAACAGTGCCTGTATAGTTTACGAATGAAATGTATTCTTAAACAGATCACTTAGATAGTTTACGAATGAGATATGTTCGTAAACCGTGCCTTGATATTTACGAATGAAAAGTATTCGTAAACAATTCTTTTTACTGGTTTATGAATGAAACTGATCCGTAAACAGTAACCCGTAAAGTAAAGTTTACGATTGGAAAAGTATTCGTAAACAGTAACTTTGTAAAGTAAAGTTTACGATTGAAAAGTATTCGTAAACCTTTACACACTGTTGAGATCGTAAACAAGGTTTACGATTGAAAATCTTTCGTAAACCTCTGGTTGACCGTAAACTTAAATGCTTTGACCGTAAACTATAAAGTTTCGATCGTAATGTTTTCTGTTCGTAAACTAGGTTTTTATTCGTAAACTTTACAAATACAGTAAAATTTAATCAAAAACATTTAGATTCTCAAATTAACCTCAGATAATTGATCGAAAACAGCAAGTAATCACGTAAAAACACTCGATTAAACCAGTTCAAGGCAAAACATATAGAATTTTTGAGTTTTTTACATGAACATTTTGAAGATCATTAGAACAAATCGATCAAAAATCAACACAATTAGTCTCAATTTAGCTTCGATCAGTCAAATTAATCAACAATTAATCATCGCAAACAGTGAATTCATCGTAAACACCTAAGCAAGCAGCTCAAAAGTTTAATCAACAGTTTACGATGAGCTTTAAATTGCGATGAACAGTGACTATCGTAAACATAATTAAGCTTAAAATCATGCATCGTAAACCTTAAATCCAGCTCAAAATCGATTCAATTCTAACACGTTTGCTCTGATACCAATTGTGGGTCACAGATTCATCCAACATATGATTAAACTTGAGCATAGAATTGATATTAATTACCTTGTTTATCAATCGCGGAAGCTTCGAGGTAATCTTCAATCAATTCTCCATTAATACCAAGCTTCTCTCTACAATATACATCACTTTCTCTCTCTACAATTAAACCTTAATTCTGCTAATGATGAGAGAGAAATCTATTCTAGAGAGAGAAACAATTACTCAAGTTGTGTGTATTTTACACACACTTGCCCTATATATACCAAAGCATACTTTGGTATATTTACACTTTAGTCCCTATATTTACATAAAATACAATTAAGTCCCTAGATAAAGATAACATGATTATTGAACACTGGAAAATATTCCTAACAGGGGTGAATTAGGCTTATAAAAATTATGATTCTTCTTTCAAAAACTTTTTCTCTGAAAAAGGTGATAACAATGCGATCTATAAGATATATCCTAGGAACGATTATGTATCTATGCGATCACCTTAAAACCTTGAAATCGTTTCTGGAGTTATCTCCTTGGTTTTGAAAAAGGTTTTTGGCTATGTCTCACAGAAATGTAAATGACTGAAAAAGTAAAGTGAGACAGAGATTTTTATAGAGGTTATATCCCCAATTGGGGTTTAATCCTCTCCTTGAGGTTTGCTCCTCAAGAGTTAAATCAATCACTATTGTGTTACCGTAGTTGGTCACCGTAGTTGGTTACAATAATGATCGACAGCCCTTTACACAACCGAAACAGGAATGAATACTAGACCGCAGCTAGGTTGCCTCGTGCCGAGTTTCGTTCGACGTCGTTTCCCTGGGAATCACCACTCTCCGACTGGACACAGCTCGCTCCCGAAGTGCCCCCGGATACACCGATCCTTCCCTTCACGTGCAGGCACACTTCACTCTTGCCTCCTTGTGTAATCACAAGTCCGAAGACAGAATATATGATTTAAAGGTATGGAATCACTCTGGTTTCGCTCGGATTCGCAAGTGTACGCTCAATGGCAGAAGGATATCACCAGTGGAAGCTCGATAGCAGAATATATTCGCAAGTGTAGGCTCAGCTATATGAATTTCGTTTCTTCTGCACTCTCTATCTTAAACTCGATATTCTAAGTATTGTTCTTTATATAAGCATCGAATGGTCAACACTTCACATGGAAAGTTAGTTTCAAATAATATACCAATTCGGCACATAATCCATGCATTTATCGAGAATCAACATTATCTTAATCATGCCAAACATATAATATCACAACGGTCATAAGATCAATTAGCATGATTCATTTCCATATATATTCACAAATTTCAGCTCAGGGAATAATTTACCATACATAGGTGATTTCAGCTAAAGTCAAATCGGTGCATATCTTTCCATGTAGAGAGATCTCAATCAGATCAGAATATACCATATATAGTTCCCATCAAGTAACAGATTTTTCATATATAGCACAACAGATTTCCATGTATGTCACAGAATGATATTCCATATATAAAGCACACGGAATTTCCATATATAAGCACAGTGCGACATACAACTTATCAAGGACTACTTCCCATATATTCCATGTATAGCATAACGACTTTCCATATATATCACATGATGATATTCCTATGTTACGAGCAAGATATCAATGGAATTTCAGTGATTTCAATGATATAACAGTTAAGCACATAATCACATATTCGATACCGAAAATATATACAACATTAAAGCGCATTATATCGAATATTTTCACCTACTTAAACATGTATCAACATTACATTCGAATTGCTTAAGTTATAGACCTTATTGCTTCTAATTACATGAGATCATCAAAACTCTTAATCACATAAGACCAAAAAGTTCAACATTTAGTGACTGTAAATAGAGTAGTAAGAGAAGAAGAAAGAAGATACGATTGAAGAAGAAGAAGAGGCTAGACGAGATGAAGAAGAATCGATGAAGAAGATGACAAGATAGATTAATTTCTGCTTAATGAAACATTTCCTCACGTAGGTGTTCTTAACATGAAATAAATGGGCTCATTATCAAATAGTCCCAATATTGGCCCATCAAAGATTAGCCCACTCCCATGCGCACCAGCCCAGCCCAGATAGTTATCCCTTTAGCTCTGTTTTCCTTTGCCTTGGTCGAACAACACCCAACTCCTCTTCTTATAGCATCGCCAAAATCTTTCACTTCACTTTGCTGAACTGATCCACTTCTTTGGGTTATGACATTACCTCCCCGTCGGTCGACGACATCCTTGTCCCCAAGGATGAATGAGGCCAAATCCCGACCTGGTAGTCCCGTATTTGGTCAAGATCTCGAAAGCATTGTGATTGGCAAGGTCTTCGAACTGTATAAGAACCTTTTTACCGTAGTTTTGCTTCACGGCAATTATGAACTCATGTAAGTCATAATATTCTTGTCGAGTTGCTCTCTTCTGTTTGAGCCCAATGTCGATTTCATCGTTCAGCAGTTTCCCTTTGTTTCCTCCGACGTCTGAATACGGTCTCACACCTACTAAAGCGGTATACAAAGCCAATTGTCTCACTGGTATTCTCTTTCCTTGACAGCCAAGGTCTCCCAGCTCAAAGGCCCTATCAACTGCTATTCCGTTCCCTTGACAGCAAAGGTCTCCCAACTCAAAGACCCTCTCACCATCATTAACAACAGTCACTTGAGTCTCTCTCTCGGGCAAGTTCTTAAGAACGTCTAGGATTTCATTCTTTTCGTTGCTTAAAGATACTCTCGTATCTTTTGTAGGCCTCGTCGAATGTCAGCGAGTAGATGATCGAGAGTAACTCTCCCACATTATCAATGAGGAGCTTGTAGAACAATCTCTCATTCCTTTCCTCAAGCTCCATCATAGTCATGTAGTTTTGCATATAGGTATAATGGAGGTGCATGCTGTCCATAAACTTCTTTTTTTGAAGCTCTTGGGCGATGATAATAGGAGGTAAGAGACCTTTTTGAGCATCATGTTCTTCCTCCGTAAAAGCAAGCTCCTTGTTGCGATGACGAACTGGCTAAGGAAGCATAGTGGGATCCTAGACTATAAGAAGATGATGTTGACCATTACCCATGAGAATGGGAGAATCACTATCAATGCTATCACAGATAGGTCTGAATTACATCTCATAGTAGCCAAAAATCTTAGCAGAATCATTAAGAAGGAATCTGATGGGACGACCTTAGGAGGGTTATACTCGATTACTCTCAATTCTATAGAGGCAGTAGAACCTTTTCCAGGAACTACTAAGCTCCTAGATGCCTACCCTGATGTGTTTGAAGAACCTAAAACCTTACCACCCCGCAGACAAATAGAACACCAAATACACCTCATTCCCAATGCCATACCAAAAAAACATTCACCCTATAGGTACAACCACATTCAAAAAGATGAAATTGAGAGGCAAGTTCAAGAAATGTTAGGAACAGGGGTAATTAGGACCAGCCACAGTCCATTCGCTTCACCTGTCATATTAGTTAAAAAGAAGGATGTGGTGGGAGGCTATGTATTGACTATAGGTATTTGAACACCCTTACAATTAAGCATAACTTCCCTATTCCAGTTATTGATGAGCCGTTAGATGAACTAAATGGGGCATGTTTCTTCTCTAAAATAGATCTTAGGTCAGGGTACTTCCAAATTAGGATGAAAGAAGACCATATACCCCTCACTAGTATAAATCAAAAGAGTCATATTTAGTATCACCAATTAGTTTTAGGATAAAATCATCATTTTAATATGATATTAGAGCACAGATCAAGAAAGATCATGAGTTCAAATTCTCACCACCACGTATTTAACAAAATTACATGTCTAAGGCTATATACCAAATATATCAGTATAGACGTGAGAGGAGATGTTGAAAATAAAGTATAAATAATTAAAATATCATATACTCCCTTAATTTTTCAAATTTTCGGTGTGTATATGCGAAAATAAATTTTCGGAGTGTTGGATGCGAAAATGATGAGTGCGAAAATAGATTTTCGAAATTTAGTGCGAAAATAGATTTCGAAGTGCGGGTTCGAAAATCGATCTTCGAAGTTAAGAGTTGCAAAAATCGATTTTCGAAGTTAAGAGTTGCGAAAAAAGATTTTCGGAGGTTAGGAGTGCGAAAATTAAAATTTTCGAAGTGTTGTTTCGAAAATAGATTTTCGAAGTTGGTTTTCGAAGTGAGTTGTTGCGAAAATTAAAATTTTTGAAGTGTGGACTGCGAAAATTTAGATTTTCGAAGTGAGCTGTTGCGAAAATAGATTTTCGAAGGTTAGGAGTGTGAAAAGATTTTCGAAGTGTTGTTTCGAAAATCTCTAATTTTCGAAATTGGTTTCGAAAATCAAAGTTTTCGAAGTGAGGCTTCGAAAATGAGATTTTCGTAGTGTGCCTTCGAAAATTTTTGACTTCGAAAAGCTCGATTCGTGAAGTGACTGCGAAAATGCCGGAATTTTCGAAGAGTTTTATTTTCGCAGTGGGTTTTCGCAGCGATTTTCGGAGCAGTTTCGAAAATTTTTACGAAAACACTGATGCAATACTTTTGATCTCCATATACAAATTTGATCAAATTAGTCATGGTTAATGATCGAAACACTTGTATTCTAACTCATAAACACTGAATCAAGCATCTAAACACCAAAGCACATCAAATTTTTCAAAAATTTTGATAAACATTCGAAGAACACCAAACATGAAAATGAAAAATTTGATCCAAAACTACACGCGTGTGGCTCTGATACCACTTGTAAGAACCAGTTAGCGTAAATCCAACTAGATATTAAAATGACTACCACGATTAGATCGGAAGAATTTGATTCTCGTGGGGTGATTGTGTTCTTGTTCTTGAGCTCGGCGGTGGGAGGCGCGCATTCTATATCTAATTAGATAATTTTCACACAATACACTATATAGTATATGTTAGTGTATGTGTATTTATATCACATCTTGGTGTATAATACTTGGTCCCCTAACAAAGGCCAATTACACTAAGCCTCTCATTTAAGAGAATTTTTTTAAATAAACTACAAAAATAATTCTAATTGTTGAACAAAATAAAATATATCTTACATTTACAAATTGACATACATATGCATTTACAAATTATTCGAAACCCGCGCATTCCATTAATTATTCGAGTCGGGAACTTTGTCTCCTCATGAATTTTTCTCTCCCTCTATGAGGAGTGACTTTCCGAAAAATAAAAGATCTTGAAGTCGAAGACCGAAAAAAGTGAAGAGTATTAAAGATCTGACTTAATTCTCATTTTGTGGCAGATTCTTTAGTACTTTATGTTTAAGACCTCAGTGTTGAAATAATTGTGCATTCTTGGGCTAATACGAGTTTGGGCCAGAAATAAGACATGTGTTAGGAAGCCCATTATCTAGAAGCTCCTCTTAATTTAAACAGGAAACCCTTGGGATTTCACACACAAGACATACACGCGGCTGCTTCATCTTCCTCCCATCGAAAAAATAAAAACCCTAGCTTTTGTTCTTCTTCTCTTAATCGATTACGGTATATTTTTATGTATTCTTGAGTTTTTAGCTAGTTATTATTAAGCAGCATCTTTATGCTTTATACATTGTGTGTAAAAGGTCAAGTGTTAGCATCAACACTCAAAGCTTCAATGCCTTGTTGCTTATTTTTTTCTGATGCTTTGAAACTGTATTTTCAGTTCATTTATCAAAGATTTTTACAGCTTTCTACAAGTTTTAGCATGGTATCAGAGCTTTAAATAATCGATATCGCATTGAACGCTATGTTAAATCCCTAATATGCAAAAATATCGTGGTTTTAGGGGTTCTACTTCTTAAATATGTGGTTTTAGGAATTCTGCCTTTTAAATCTTGTATAGATCTAGGGATGGCAATATTTTTATACCCTACCCATACCCATAGGATCCTACCAATTAATAATAGGTATGAGTAAGACCCAATTAAATTTAATGGGTATGGATCCAACCCATACCCAATCAAACTAATTATGGGTCTTAAGTGGGTATTATCCATTTACCCATTTTATCCAAATCAAGCCCTAATTATTTTATTTCTCCCACTCTATTCTCTCTCACATATATCGCCAATCACTAGTCCTTCGTCGATCCGAAGTTAGCCAATCGCCGATCGTCGTTGTCATTCGCGGATCCTAATAGTTTTTTTTCTTTCAATATTTTCGTACACTACAAAAATAGTTTAGTTAGATACAGACGAATCGATAGCAAAACGTTGTTTGCGAAATAATTTGTCCGTCACAAAGACCCTCATCGAAAAAAAAATTCATTTTGCAACTTTTACGTCGCAAACTCGACGCAAAAACGTTGTTTGCAACTTTTGTGACGGAATATCAACATAATTTTGTGACGGTTTTTGGGTCGCAAATTTTTTCGACGGTTATCCCGTTCCAAATTTTCGACGGAAAATCGATAGAAAATTTTTGTGACGGAAACATATTGTTTGCGACGAAAAATCGATAGCGAATTTTCCGTCGCAAATTTTTGCAACAGAAAAATCGTCGTACAATCCTTCGCTATTTGTGAACATTTTTGTAGTGGTAATTCTCAAACATGTGAACTAGCGGTGAAAGATGAGCCGAGCCGGCTCGAGTAAAGCTTGGCTCGAGCTCGTGACAATTGAGCTCGAGCTCACTCATGAGTGCTCGAAAGCTCACAAGGTGGCTCGTGAGCTTTTTTTTATTTTGTTTTTTTATATGTTTTTATTATTTTTCATTAAAAACTCGAGCTCGACGAGTTTCGTGATCTCGAGTTCGAGTTCGAGCTCCGTTAGCTTTACTCGGCTCGGCTCGAGCTTGACGATGAAAAGATCGATGAGCTCGAGCTAAAATGAAAGGCGAGTCCGAGTCAAAAAATGAGCTGAGTTCGGCTCGAGCATGGCTCGTTTACACTTCTAATGTGAACAATTAAAAAAATTCGTAATATTATATCTTATTTAGAGCTTTAGTGACTAAGATATCATCGTCATCGTTATATGAACTAATGCTACAAAAAGATTATCGACTTATCTAGTTAATATTCTATTAAAAATTAAATATCCGTTAAATACCCAACTAATATCCGTTTACCCGTTAGGTCCAATGAGTTTGGGCATATACCCAATTATTAAGACCCATTAAATATTGGGTAGGGTCCATACCCAATTATTTAATTGGGTTTAGGTATGGGTCTAGGTGGGTATGTCCATACCCTACTGATTGCCATCTCTATATAGATCTGAAGGTTTTTGCTCAGATTTGAAGTCTGTCTGCGTAAAACTGATACTTTTTCTTTTAAACCCTACTCTGAAAATTTTTCGAGCTCTTAGGGTTTCTTGTTGCTAAATCGTGTATAGATCTCAGATTTTCTTGTTCAGATCTGAAGTATGTGTATGAAGAGCTGTGTCTTTTTCTTGAAACCCGAGACTGAAAACATTTTCGTACACTTAGGGTTTTCTGTCCTTTAATCTTGTTCGGATCTAAAGTCTTTTCATATTTCTTGAACAGAGACATCAAGATCTTGAACTGGAAGTAGCTTTGGCCGTCTGCCTCCGTGTGGCCAATATTTCTGCTGCCATCAACGTTTGAGTCCAAGCGGACTTTTGGTGATATTCATCTAACTATACTTTATCCCTAATATTCCGCTGCATTTTATCTTAGCTCTCTGAGTGCATTAAAATATTTGTGATCTCTGTGTATCCTCTGCTTTACATTTGTGCACTTGATCTATCAGCTGCATAAATTTGTGACTTGAGCACTCTTTAAAGTCCATGAAATATGTTTGAGTCTAAACCCCCATCTAACGCTAACAAATATGTTAGTAAAGTTAATAATCCAAATCTTACATGATTGCATTGTGGTGTTAGAGGTCATTTGATTAATAAGTGTTTTAAATTGATTGGCATTCCAATTGGATTCATGCAAGTAGTGGTAACTCAGGAATGAACACTAAATTTGAACAAAGGAACAACTGGCATAGAAAACAAAACAGGTCCACTTATCAAGTGGAAATGTTTGTTCTGTTTTAAATTCTCTTCTGCCTAATTTATCTATGGAACAATACAACAAGCTGCTAAAATTGTTGGGATGTTCAGAACCTTGTGAAACCAACTCTGATATAGTAACAGGTGTTTGTGTGAACTCTGCTTCAGAAAATAATATTGCAGTTGGATAGTTGACTCTGGAGCTACAAATCATGTAGTGTGTTCCTTTGATAACCTGGAAAATGTGGTTCAAATTGTGGATAGAAACTTGAAAATTAAGCTTCTAAATGGACTTAAAATTCATGTTAAACATGTTGGTGAGATGACAATGATTAAAACTTTAGGAAATTTTGGTAGTTCCTGATTTTATTGCAATCTGATATCTGTTTCTAGACTTGTGTATGATAATAACTGTACAGTTTCATTTAAAGACTCTATATGTTCAATACAAGACCCACAAACCTCGAAGCTTGTGGAGACTGGTAGATTGATTGAAGGTCTTTACTGTATTCAAAAAAATCAAACAAAAAGATGTACAATTTTTAATATTGTAGATAACACATCCTGCTCTGCTCTGTGGCATAAACGGTTAGGACACCCTGCTGATAGTATTTTGAGGCTGCTTTCTGATGATGTAAAGTATTTTGCTTTTAAGATTTCTGAACCATGTGATACATGCCATAGAGCTAAACAAACAAGAAATACATTTCCATCAAGTGATACAAAAACTGATTTTGTGTTTGATTTAGTTCATCTTGATATTTGGGGACCTTTTAGAGTTGAGAATGGTGAGAAAAAATATTTGTTAACTATTATAGACGATTTTTCAAGAGGATGTTGGGTATATTTTCAAAATTCCAAGTCTGAAACTTTCTGCAATTTTCAAAATTTCTTCAAGTTAGTCAAAAATCAGTTTTTAAAAAGAATAAAGAAAATCAGAACTGATAATGGTTCTGAATTTCTTAATTCAGATTTTCAAAATTTTGTCAATAAAAAGGGGTTTAAAACATCAAACAATTTGTGCTTATACCCCACAACAAAATGGTATAGTAGAAAGAAAGCATAGACATCTATTAAATGTTGCTCGATCTTTATATTTTCAGTCTGGCGTACCTTTAAGGTTTTGAAAAGAGTGTGTTATGACATCTGTATACTTGATAAACAGATTGCCTTCATCTGTTTTAAATTGGAAAACTCCTTTTGAAGTATTGTTTAACTGTAAACCAGTTTATGGTCATTTAAAGGCTTTTGGTTGTCTTGTTATGCCACAAATTGGACTAAAGAAAATAAGTTTTATCAAAGAGCTGTGAAGTTTGTGATGTTAGGATATTTTGAAAATAAAAAAGCTTATAAGCTTTATGATTTAGAAACCAATAAAATTTTTTCTTCTCGTGAAGTCAAGTTTTACGAGACTGATTTTCCTTTTTTGTTAGAAAATAAAGATTCTGTTGAAGATATTTTTCAAGACCAGTTTACTTTTATTCCTTCTGATACTAACATTCCCTATCATGAAGTCAATAATGATACATGTACCTTCCCAAGTAATCCTGATTCTGCTGGTACTCAATCTGATCTTTTGAGTACAAACAGCGGATCTGAGACCTCAAATGACGTATTAATTCCTAGTCAAGATGCAGGTAATTCAGATCTTGATTTTCAGAATATTGATAAATCGGACCATGATTTTCAGAAAGCTGATGAATCGGGGTGGTGAAATTACACTTGGTAGACCCAAGAGATTGGTAAATGTTCCTTCTTACCTTAAAGATTATATTTGTGACATTAGTATGTGTTGCACTAAACATCCAATTCATAAATCTGTAAACTAGTCTGCTTTAAGTTCAGATTATATGACTTTTGTATGTAATATTGATAGTGTGTGTGATATTGTTCGTGATTCAATTGAGGCTGCCCTGAAAAATAGTGACTAGAAATCTGCCATGGATAGGGAAATGCGTGCGTTATGTGAAAATGATACGTGGGAAATTGTCAATTTGCCTAGTAATAGTAAACCGGTAGGATGTAAGTGGATATTCAAGATAAAATACAATTCGGATGAAACTTTGGATAGGTATAAAGCACGTTTAGTTGCTGAAGGTTATAGTCAACGGGATGGCATTGATTTTCAAGAAACCTTTGCACCCGTTGTTAGGATGGCAACGATACGTGTATTATTGTCTATGGCTGTGAATAATGACTGGGATGTGTTTCAATTAGATGTTAACAATGCATTCCTACATGGTGATTTATCTGAAGAGGTCTTTATGTGTCTTCCTGAGGGATATTATGATAAATCTGATACTCGGGTCTGTCGTTTAAAAAAATCATTATATGGATTAAAACAGGCCCCAAGAAAATGGAATGAAAAATTAACGATTTTTTTGAAGGAAAATTTGTTTCAACAAAGTTTGCATGATTATTCTATGTTTTATAAGGTTGATGGAGATAAATGTGTTTATCTACTTGTATATGTTGATTAGTGGTAATGACCAATACGAAATTGATAGGGTAAAGAATCAGCTTAATAGGACTTTTGGTAAAAGACTTAGGTCTTTTAAAATATTTTTTGGGTATTGAAGTTGTTCGAACTGCAAAATCTTTTATTTTACATCAACGAAAATATGTTCTTGAATTACTTGGTGAATTTGGCATGTTAGGTTGTAAACCGAAATACACGCCAATGCAACATAATTTGAATTTAAGGACTGTTAAGGATGATAATGCGTTTGAAAATATTACTAGTTTTCAAAGATTGCCTGGTAGACTAATATATTTGTGTAACACTACAGTTGATATTTCTTATGCAGTACAATGTCTTAGTCAGTTCATGCATGCGCCAAAAGAATCACATTTTTTTGCTGCTTGTCGAATATTGAAATATTTAAAACTCAGACCAGGTTATGATTTTTCAATTTCCAAAACTGAAATTTTGAAAATTAATGCGTTTTGTGATTCTGATTGGGCTGCTTGCCCGATTACCCAGAAATCTGTTACAGGTTATTGCATTTTTGTTGTCGTGGAAAAGTAAGAAACAAAAAATTGTGTCTCGATCTTCAGTCGAGGCTGAGTAAAGATCAATGGCACAAACGTGCTGTGAAATAATATGGATACTTGGTATTTTTAATGATTTTCAGATTACTAATATTACGCCTATGAATTTATATTATGATAATAAAGCGGCTTTGCAGATAGCCAATAATCTCGTCTTTCACGAGAGGACGAAGCACATTGAGATAGACTGCCATCTGGTTCGGCAGTTTATTATTGACAAAGTTATTTCAACTCATTATATATCTACTAATGATCAATTAGCATATGTATTAACCAAGGCCCTTGGTAAAGAGGCGCATAATCGTTTTTGCAGAAAGCTTGAAATGCTCGACGTATTCGCTCCAAGAAGTGAAGGAAGGTGTTGAAATAATTATGCATTCTTGGGCTAATACGAGTTTGGGCCTGAAATAAGACGTGTTAGGAAGCTCCTCTTGATATAAAAAGGAAACCCTTGGGATTTCACACACAACACATACATGCGGCTGCTTCATCTTCCTCCAATCAAAAAATAAAAACCCTAGCTTTTGTGCTTATTCTCTTAATCGATTACAATATATTTTTATGTGTTCTTGAGTTTTTAGCTAGTTATTATTAAGCAGCATTTTTATGCTTTATACATCGTGTGTAAAGGTCAAGTGTTAGCATCAACACTCAAGGCTTCAATGCCTTGATGCTTATTTTTTTCTGATGCTTTGAAACTGTATTTTCAGTTCATTTATCAAAGATTTTTACGGCTTTCTACAAGTTTTAGCACTCAGTTCTTTTATTTTTTTTTCGGCTTTTTTTCCTCATTCTTTGCTTGTTCTTGGTTATTACTCATATGTGAGCTTTTGTTCCCTACCGGATTTTGATGTTATCGGAGAGACCTCATTGGGCTATTTAGCCTATGTATATATTTTTTTTGTGAAATACCTATTATGACCTTTTTAAAACAAAAGAACTTAGCCTATTATATTAATAAATGAAGAGTGCAACGAGTCAAAGGAAAACATTGTTGAAACCGAAATATTAAAGATATAAAATTTGTCCCTTCACGATACTCGAGTTATCTCGTTCTTGCCCGTCAAGATTGATATATTTCGTACGTGAGGACCTTGAGCGTGAGAGAATTCTCCTTGGAGATGGGTGTGTGGCTCTCTTCACCCCGTGCGTGGGTGTAAGTTGATGGTGATGGCAGCCTTCATGTGGTTTCTTGTTTGACATGCGTCCGGTGCTTTAGTGGATCGGAGGTGCTTATATAGAACTAGTATTTTATTGCATGAGCTTATATAATATTAGTTTATATTTGAAATATTTATAATTGTAATATATAATAGGTGGAAGAATATTTAAAATTTTTCGTAGGAGTATAATTATAATAAATAAAATAGTAATTACCAATGTTAAATAAATTATAAAAAGAATGATTGAATTACAATAAATTTTTGACAGTTTTAATCAATCCCAGACAATTAATATATAAATTTTTGACAGTTTTAATCAATCCCAGACAATTAATATATAGTATAGATTCATGACACCCCATGAGGCAAGAAAGTCTCCTTTTGAGTTTGACTTTTCCTTCCCACGTGTATTGCTCTTACTTGTAGGCTAATAAATCTTCAATCTTGATATCTTCAAGTTTAAAAATCTGGAAAATTGCGAACTTGCCTAAAACATTTCTGAAAATTGCAAAGAGATCCCCAATATTAAAAAAAATGTCCACAAAGTGACCGCATAATACCGGTTTTGATCTCTCTCGCTCCATTATCTATCAAATAAGAATTACAAAATCAACGTAGGATATTCGAAGCATTTCAGGTAACTAACGATCGAATTGCAAGTTTACAGGTATAGAAACTACGTAAAACCCTAACTTATCACCCACCCCCAACATCACCATCGTGTCAATTGCCGCCACGTCAGCCTCCTCGGCGTCTCTTCAAAGTCAGAATCATTATAGCGCTTGTGAAGTACTCATTCCTCAGGCCTAAAACCACCGTTAGGCCCACCACAACTGCCCGTTCCTCAGCCATAGGGGATCCCTCAAGCACATCACGGACCGGGGATACAACAGAAACCCTTGCCAATGGATCGCTAATATGAGTCACTGCATTGTTTGTAGTTTTGGTACTGTAACTATATTAAAGTAACATTTTGTTTTCTATTATAGTATTACATCAAAGCATATAACAGTTACTGCTTCTTTTTGTCTTAGATTAATTGTTTAATATCACAGTTCACATTACTTTCGATGTCTAATCATATTAGTATTTAAATTATATATATATATATATTCCAGTTCAAATTCCTATTGAGGTACTATGATGGTAAGCATATTGAGGTACTATATGATTAAAGCGTCAAAATACATTGAAGTACGACGTGTGGTTATATATTTTGATAATTTATTGTGTCTGTTAGAATCGGTTACTGTGTTTAGAGGGGTGAATAAACACTGGCTAATTTTTCGGTTTCTGGATTTCTGGTGTGGCTGGTTGCTGGTTGTTTGTGAGTGGTAACCGGTTTGTTAAGTGCAGTGTTTGTGCATTGAACGCGCGAAATTGTTTCTGGAAGTTCGGAGCAAAGTCTCCTACGTCTCCTCTTCTTCCCTTCAAGGAAGGATATCACTAGCAACTGATTTTATAAGTTACACTGAGCACTCTACTCACTAACTGTAACCTACCAAAGCTAATGCAACAAAGGCAGTTGTATAAAGACAATCCACCTAAAACTTCAACAGCTTTTTAAAGTCCGTTGAGTACAAATCTCTCACTTATCTAATCGCTCGTGATGAACTTGTGAGAGAGAACTTCTGAGATTGAATGATTGTGCTTGAGTTGTGTTTTCAAGAGTTCAAAATTTGTCTTCAGTCTTCATGCTCTTAGGTATTTATACTTGTGTAGATTTGAGCCATTGTGTGAAGACTGACCAGCTTCCAGACATTATTAAATGTCGTTTCCTGAAATGAGCTGGTTTCAGAACCTGATTCAGCTTCTCTGCAGTCTACGCCTTTCACCAAAATGGGCATGCATCAGGCCAACGTCTCTTTGGTCGCAGCCTTGACTTAAATGCCTTTGTACTGCATTGTTCTCCTTAATCGATGCATATTTGAATTTGACTTCTGGCTCCTGGTTTGATCTTGAGTTCCTGACTCTTAAGTATAAGTCACCAGTCGCCATTGCCTTGATCTTCGGGTGCCCGACTTGAGAACTGGTTTCTGATTCCTTAAGCGTTCTTGATCAGATACTCTGTCAGTTCCTTAAATTATCGGGCGCTTGTTTTAAGTTTTGGTCACCGAAACCATTTACTTTATGAGTTCTGGATTCCTTAACAGTGTCATACAACGTACAACAATATTAAATGTAATGATGTTGCATCCTTTTAGTTTTTTGAGAAATTTTAGTTTTTATGTTATGGTACGAAATGGAAGCAAATTAAGATGCTTATCATATCAAGACATCATCATTTTATGTTATTATATTGCATAGTAAGTAAATGGGTAGCATAACAACATAGATTTTGGTACTACAAACAACGAATCATAAATAGGATGAGTCCAATAACAAATCCAACCTAAAAATACATACAATGTTTAACAATACACAAACCATAAATTCTCCGAATAACAACCAACAAATAAAATCAGAAATGAAGTGTAAAAAACAACCAATCAAGTTCAAAATACAAATGTTTTTGTCGGTAAAGGCGATACGTCTCGTAGACCCATCTGTAAAAATAAAGTATTAAAATGATAATTTAAATAACTATTTGAAAATTTACAATAAAAGTAAAAAGAATAACATTCGATACGTCGATCCTCAAGCTACTCGTGTATGCTTCTTTCATCTTTCTCAATGTCAATTAATGAATGACCTCTCTGTTAGTTTTGTGATCTAAAAGCCAATATTTGGATTATTGCGCTTTAAATGTTATTTCATGAATTGAATGATTTATATCATTTTGTTCCTTGAGTATATTAATTATTTATGAATCATTTAAGTCGATGACTTAAATTGTAAAATTTCATATTGTAATATATAATATTTACTCAAAACTATCCTTAATCTTGATTTTAGCATGAAACACTAATTATCATGTTTAAGATTAATGTGTGGATTAAATGATAGTTATATTCTACAAACTATTTGATAAAGAGTTATCAATTTAATCGCACAGATATATGATGGAGATTATGATATCGGATAGACCCGAAAGTGAAACAGATTATGGACTGTGTTTGTGTCATTAATGTTTCATACGTGTCTTGAATTCTATAATATGAGATGTTCAGTTTCCAACACTAGACATGCATGTTTGTTGGTATTGCCCAACGTTAGCCGTAAAAGGTAACTATACGGGTATTGCTGCAATAGGCGTGGCTAATGTAGTGGATTTGGTTCATCAAGAATATTTTGTCCCTCATATTTTGTGAGTGATAATATCCATGGGCCCCTTGATAAAAGTGAGATCGTAATGCATGCAATGTGATCAGGGGCGGATCTATGTTGTGGCCCGAGGGGGCCACGTCCCCCCCGAAAATTTTCGAACTCTTTAGTAGTATATATATAGTATATTGCTTTAGTAAGCTTATATAAAGGTTTTATTATAAAATTTAGACGAATTGCAAGTGGCGTAGTGGTCTAGGTGGTTGACATTATGTAGGAGGTTCAGGTTCAATTACCCCTCTCGTAATCTTTTACTCATTTTATTTCCTTTCCTTTCCTTTCCTTGCCTTTTTACTCTTTTTTTTTTTGTTCTTTTCTTTTTACGTATTATTATAAGTAATGTTCTTTTCTTTCTACGATTTTTATGATTCCTTTTTTTTTACTTATTTTGACTAATACGTTCCTTTTTTTCTTTTAACTAATACATTAATATATATATATATATTAGTTAAAAATATTTATTTAATATTTTTTCTTTTTTCACCTTTTCAATTCCACTTCATAAAACGCTTTTTTTTGTTAGTTAAATTTCATTGCCAATACTAATATATAATAGTTAATTATATCTTTATATGTAACTTAATTTTTTTTTCACATTTTCTAATTCCTTTTCATAAAACATTTTTTTGGTTTTTTCTAATTATTTAATGATAATAAAACCAAATCAATTAATGTATACATAATTTTATACATCTCCAAATATATATAATATAATATTGCGAACACAATAGAAATGTCTATAATGGTGTCGTTGTTGAGCTTGTCAAGGTTATCAATAATTTGTCTTTTTTATATTGATATTTTTTTTATTCGTAGATTAAATTTACGGTTTTTTATGATCATAAATTCATATGTTGAAATGTGAAAATTTATTCAAATTAATAAGTTTTTTCAGAGGAACGGGGAAAATGAAAATCTAATTTTTTTTAGGTTGACCTCATCATCAACGTAAATATACAAGTTTATATTACAGCCCCCCCGGTTAGATTATCCTGGATCCGCCCCTGAATGTGATTAAGGAGTTAATCATATTTACGATAAACTTTTGGAATCAAGAAAATAAATAAGTTTGCAAGGATGACACATTCCTACCTTGAACTTATTTAAGATATTATGCGACAAGGAATTGACACGGGCAATTACTGCTTAAGGATGATGATACGTATTCGAGATATTTATTATCTATGTCGCTTGGGTAATCTTAATGTATTTGCTAGGTACTAATTATGATTTATAGAATTAGAATGAGTTCTATTTCTATTGCCAACGTGGCATGGATCCTACTGGGTCACACCAAAAGAAAAGATCAAAAAAAGTAATTTTTGTATTTTACATGGTGATGTAAATATGATGACAAATTAATTATAAGATAATTTATTTGTTCATCATATAATACGAAAATATTAATAATACTCAAAATACCATATAAGATATGAACATGCGATATATATGAGATATATATTTAGAATCTTAATGCCTTTTATGTATGGAGTAGAGATAAAGAAAATCGGCTATTTTGGGATATGATTATGCAATCTTTATGTTTAATATGATTAAAAGTAATTGATTGTAAATCTTGTTCAATAATGATCGCGATGATGAGTCGTGGCTTTTAAGAGTAAGAAAATAAATAAGATAATATATTTATCTCTCCTTTACATAAGTATATACGATATACATATATACCATATATGGCTTGATACTGCATGAGTATTATAAAAGGAGCAGAAAACGAGTTTTCTGTTTAAGTGAATAAAAAGAAAAGTTCAGTCATTCGAGTATCTCCTAGCTAGAGAAAGGTGATTTTTTGATCAAGTTCTGGGTGGATATCAGTAGAGATACCATACGTTTGGAATTTAAATACGCATTCATCTCAAAGGTAATATCAGGTATAATTTCTATGAATCGGTTAAGTTAATTCGCATGGATCTTGGTGGAATCGGTTTGATATGTTGATATAAAATTTTAAATTTCTGTTGCGTCTAATACATGATTACGTGTACCGATTCCTAACACTCTCATCAATCATAATCCCCTATCATTCAAGTTATGTGAGTCAAAATATATTATACGAATCTGTAATTATATTCCGGCATTTGGTAGAAAAAAAGAGAAACTTAGTTTACCATAGTCATATATATATATATATATATATATATATATATATAGTACCAATTTATACTACCACGTAATACCAAAATGCTAATAACTAATAAATCGAACCAATTAACAGAGACTATAACAGATAATTTCAAATTGATAGAATTACCATAATCTAGAAAAAAAATTAGAATAACCCTAATCGAGTCTAAAAAGCCTCAATCGACGAAATACATCCAATTAACACACACCAGTTTTACCACAATCAAACAAATCGGCTAAAGAAGAAATCATAATTTACTATTAAAAAACCCTAATTGAATTCTTAAATGACAGAATAAACCAAAATTTAACATACCATTACACTCACAATGAAATAAATCGTTGAAAAGATAAATCCATGTGCAACAAAATCAACGAATGCATAAATTGGTGTGAAGAAATTGTTGAAACAAGGAAAAACACATACCAATGAAAGGAAGTGACTTGCGAATATAAAATCGGGGTAAAAACGAATACCATAAAACATATACGAGAAAAAGCATACCCAAAAAAAAATGGGGAGCAGATAAAGGATAATTGTGTTCCATGACATGAGTGAGAGATAAGTTCGAACTTGGGTTTGGTGCGAGAGAGATTAAAGCTTTTGCATTGAGCTTGGGTAATTAATTCTTTTTACGATCGCGTGTGTTTTGCTAGCTATTTTCTATTTTTATTTAAATGTTATATTTGGATATATGTTGTAAATATATAATGTTTTAGGATTATTTTGTCCAAAAGATAGCTAAGAGTAAAAAATATTTCAATTGGGTACCGCATAGAAAAATTATTCCGACGCCTAAAATTCTTTAGGTATTAGATATTTATGTTTAATTATTCCTAACCTTTGCTTGCTGCATTCTTCAACTGAATTTTGTTCTGCATGCACAATAAAGTTAGAGAATAATAATAATAATAATAATATCGGAATGCCATTAACAAACTCCCTAACCTAAATCCAATCGTAGTCAATGAAGGTTAGTCTAGTGGTCTAATTGAGATACTCAAAGTATTTGGAGGTAGGTCAAGGGTTAGAATCTCTATGACTACCAAATACTTTGGATGAGCCTGTCAAGGACATGGAATTGTCCTATTGTGGTTTGCAAGCTGCTGTCCGGGATTTACTTGGTTCATATGCCAAGGTTATTAAAAAAACAAAAAAAAATTCATCGTCATCTAATGCAATAATAAAAATACACGACGCGCTGTCAAGCTGACATAGGCAGCAATAACGACGACTTTATGCAATGAAGAATAAGTCAAAAGTCAACCATCAATTTAATTTTTATTTTTTATTTTCTCAACTTATCATCCCTTCTTCAGGCTAATCACCACTCTCTCTCTGTCTCCTTGTGCTATGCTCCATTATTGGTATTCATTCCCATAGACGATAATAGGGAAGGAAAAAACAATGGGGAAAGTCAACATCCAAAGCCAGCCATCATCTTCATCATCACCGCTCAGTCACTTCAGCCACCCTCACCCCTTATACCCCGCGCCCATCTACAACCCCCAAGCCACCCCATGTTCTGCGTGCGGGCTGCAGACACAATCCCCATCGTACACCTGCCACACCTGCAGCTTCACCCTCCACCAATCCTGCGCCCACCTCCCCAAGCTCATCACCCACGCCGCACACGGCGGATGCACCATGGCACTTCTCACCAAGCCCATCTACGAAGGGGCAGCATTCAGCTGCGACGCTTGCGCCGACAAGGGCTTCGCTTGGAGCTACCATTGCGAGCGATGTAACTTTGATCTCCACGTCACTTGCGCAGGTAGTTCAAAGTTATCTTCTTCTACATAACATTATTAGCTAGTAGCTTCCTTTTTTTTCAGTTAATAATAATAATAATTGGGTTTTTGTTCCTTTTGTGTGTGTAGTGAAACCTCTCAAGATGAGGCACCAAGCACACGCCTCTTGCGAGCTCCATCTAACGTTCAAGAGCCCATACTTTGGAACTGAGGGGTTCAGGTGCGATATGTGCCGGAGAATCGAAACCAAACAGTGGTTCTATAGGTGCAACTCTTGTGGGTTCGATGCTCATATGGAGTGTAGCAGCAGCAGCGGCAGTGCTCATCAAAGTGCCCATCTGATACACAGTGCGAGCGCTGGCTCCATTAACTATCAACCTCATCAGCAGCAGTCGCAGCATATGTTGATGCACAGTGCTAGTACGGGCGCCGTGGCTCACCCTCAAATGCATCAGCCCTATAATACGATGATGCCTGGTATGGTATTGGGGAGTCGACCAGTGATGAATCAGTACGGGCAGCCTCAGGCCGTGAATCAAAGCCGGCCGGCTAATAATCTGGGAAGTAACATGCTGATGAGTGCGCTTAACGGCGTGTTTCAAGGGATAGGCCAGACTATGGCGCAGGATATTATGGGCGGCGGTGGAGGCGGCGGCAGCTGACGTTGGTTATGGAAGCTGTGGAGATGGCATCTGCATACTGATTTCGTAAATTTTGTTGCTTTTTTTTTTTTTTTTTTCTGTCTTAATTGTCAACTGTTTCCGTGGACTTTTTAATCTGTGTGTATTTTGTATTACGCAAAATAATGTGCCAAGTTGTGTATCTTGAAAATGAGTTAACAGCAGTGATGATGCAACGTAAGATTAAAAAAAAAAAAAAAAAATCTCTGCTTATTTTTTTCCATCAAGATGCTCAAATTTCCATATTTTTAGAATACTCTCTTTTGATACTTATTTCATTTTACATTATGTGTATTTAGCTATATTGTTTAGTGAATAACTTTCGAATTAATTACTTTTTTACTCTTGTGATTTAAGGGATGTGACATTATAGTTATAGAGGCTTGAGGGAGTGACATTATACGGACAATAACTTTAAAAATTAAGCAATTTGACATTATACGCCGAAATTCTATATTTTGTCTCAAAATTACTTAATTTTGAAAATTATTGTCCGTAAATGTCACCCCTTAAATTCACCGGAACCCTATAATTTGAGGCATAATATAGGTTCTGGCATATAATTTCCAAAATTGCTTAATTTTGAAAGTTATTATCATATAATGTTGTTATTCCCTAAATTCATTGTCCCTATAATGCCATACTCTCTAAATTACATGACAAAAAAAAAAAATTTAATCTATAACTTTCTTGACTATTTTTGAGATTATATATGCATTATATATAGCAATATTAAGGGTGAAAGATTAGTTGAATCAGTTCAATTAAAGCTAAATTCAAATCATGACTGGCGAGCTCGAGCTTTCCACAATGAGTCGATCTCAAGTAAAATGAGCTCATATAAAATTACGAAAATATTTTAAAAACAATTCATTTCAAGCTTGAACATGAATATATAACTCGTGGAATTCTAGAGTCTGATATATATATATATAAACTTTGGGTTAGAGTTGAGTCTAGAAAATCAACCGAATTCGACTGGTTTAAACCCCTAAATATAATTTCAACATTTTAACATGTCAAATCATCACCTATTATCTGTCATAAAAGTGTTTCCTATATATGCGTTATATGTTCAATATAATTCCAACCTTCCAACATGTATGAATCTAATAATCAACATCTATTTTGGTACGGTAAGTAGCGTGAGCGTGATATACAAGAAAATCTAATATTTATAGTAATCAAGAAATTTCCCACTCATCAATCAAGTCACTGTCACTTACATATTAATTAATTAATCCATTAGTAAACCTTGTGGCAAGCAAGCAAGATCATCCTATATTTAAAATTCCAGCAAGTGCTCAAAAGGATAACGACGTTATTATTGCTAAATTGTATTAGGATTAGGATTATTGTAAGCTGTAAGTGAAAGAGACAACACGACGGTCGACGACCCTATTCTATGGCTATAAGTTTCTTTGAACTATTTAGGAGTTTTCGTATGAACTATATTAATAATATGACCTTTATTGATGAACTCTTTGTTAAATCCCAAAACAAAATAAATATTGTCTTTTGACATCTATCTATCTTTGTGAAGGTGATATCTTAGTCGTTAAAGCTCTAAATAAGATATTATGAAATTTTTTAATTGTTCACATTAGAAGTGTAAACGAGCCGAGCTCGAGCCAAACTCGGCTCATTTTTTGGCTTGGACTCGCCTTTCATTTTAGCTCGAGCTCATCGATCTTTTCATCGTCAAGTTCGAGCCGAGCCGATTAAAGCTAATAGAGCCCGAGCTCGAGCTCGAGATCACGAAAGTCGTCGAGCTCGAGTAAATAATAAAAACATATAAAAAAACAAAATAAAAAAAAAGCTCACGAGCCACCTCGTGAGCTTTCGAGCACTCATGAGTGAGCTCGAGCTCAATTGTCACGAGCTCGAGCCAAGCTTTACTCGAGCCGGCTCGGCTCATCTTTCACCCCTAGTTCACATGTTTGAGAATTACCACTACAAAAATGTTCACAAATAGCGATGGATTGTACGACGATATTTTTGTTGCAAAAATTTGCGACGGAAAATTCGCTACCGATTTTCCGTCACAAAAATTTTCTACCGATTTTTCGTCGAAAACATTTGCGGCCCAAAAATCGTCACAAAATTGTGTCTGATATTCCGTCATAAAAGTTGCAAACAACGTTTTTGCATCGAGTTTGCGACGTAAAAGTTGCAAAACGAATTTTTTTTTCGATGAGGGTCTTTGTGACGGACAAATTCTTTCGCAAACAACGTTTTGCAATCGATTCGTCTGTCTCTAAATAAACTATTTTTGTAGTGTACGAAAATATCGAAAGAAAAAAATAACTATTAGGATTCGCGAATGAAGACGACGATCGGCGATTAGCTAACTTCGGATCGACGAAGGACGAGTGATTGGCTACAAATGTGATAGAGAATAAAGTGGGAGAAATAAAATAATTAGGGCTTGATTTGGGTAAATGGGTAAATAGATAATACCCACTTAAGACCCATAATTAATTTGATTGGATATGGGTTGGATTCATACCCATTAAATTTAATTGGGTCTTACCCATATCCATTATTAATGGGTATGGTCCTATGGGTATGGGTAGGGTACACAAATTTTGCCATCTCTACACGTGATCCTTTTTTGCACGCGAGAAGAAAAGGTTTTTGTCCGTATCCTTGAGAACTTGTCTATAAATAGACATCGACGAAGGAAGGGATATAACATACCACAACACAGATCTTCAGTCTTCTCGATCATTTCTTTGTAGTTTTCTCCATGAATAGATTCGATAAAATATTGGTCGATCTATTTATCATTCGTAATTAGTAGAGATGTTACTTCCGATAAGTCATCTATGTTGCATCCTATAAAAGAGTCTCCTAATCCTTGTAATCAAGAAAAGAAGGATATTGTATAGAACGAGGTGGAGCTCGAGATCAACAGTAAAGATTCTTCAGATAACCCTCCTACGAGTTCAGCAGATCAAGATGATGAGTTAGAACCAGAAGAACCCGATTCAGATCTCGTTGAAGATGAAAGCATCGAGCAGGAATATTCTATAGCCAGAGATAGACAAAGACGAGAGATTCGACTACCACAACGATCGTGAATTTAGTTTCATATGCTTTATCAGTGGCACAAGAAACTGGTAGAAGCGGTGAACCTTCTACCTATTTGGAGGCAATCCAATATATCAATTCTGATAAGTGGCTTTTAGCGATGAATGAAAAAAAATGGAGTCTCTGCACAAGAATGGTACTTGAATTCTTGTGCTGCCTCCGAAGAAGAAGAAAATAGTCGGATGCAAGTGGGTCTTCAAGAAAAAAGAAGATTTATATGGGTCGGACGATGCAAGGTATAATGCACGATTAGTCGTGAAAGGCTATAGTCGAGTACAAGGTGTTGACTTTAATGGTATTTTCTCACTTGTCATTAGACGTAGCTCTATTCGTATATTACTTGCATTCGTTGCCATGTATGATTTGGAATTAGAACAGCTTGACGTCAAGACATCGTTCTTACATGGCGATTTAGATGAACATATCTATATGAAGCAACCTGAAGGTTTCATAGTTGAATGAAAAGAAGACTAAGTTTGTTTGTTGAAGAAATCCTTGTATGGATTAAATCAGTCTCCAAGACAGTGGTACATATGGTTTGATTCTTTTAGTTGGATCATGGTTTCTCCAAGAGCAAGTATGATAGTTGTGTTTACTTTCGGAAGTTGAATGATAATTCGTTCATTTATCTGTTATTATATGTTGATGACCTCATTACAGCTAAGAATCTTGCAGAAATTTACCAGTTAAAGGCCTTATTGAACAGTGAACTTGATATGCAGGATTTGAGACCAGCTAAGAAGATTCTTGGTATGGAGATTTGTGATAGATGAGTTGGTAAGTTACACCTGACCCAGAAAAGTTACATCAAGAAGGTTTTAGAGAGATTTGACATGCACGATGCTAAACCAGTCAGTACTCCTCTCGCCAGCTATTTTAGGCTACCTACTGCTAAGTCACCATCATCAGAAGATGAAGAAGAGTATATGACACGAGTTCCGTACTCGATTGCAGTCGGCAATATTATGTATGCAATGGTTTGTACACGTCATGATATTTCACAAGTTGTTAGTGTTGTTAGCATGTATATGACTATTCCAGGAAAAGAGCACTAGCAAGCAGTGAAGTAGATCCTCAGATACTTGTAAGGTACTTTATTCTCTTGTTTGGAGTTTGGCAGAAATAATGATACTCTCGTTGGCTTCGTTGATTCAGACTATGCTGGTGATCTCTTACAGGTTTTGTATTCTCTATTGGAGGTTGTGTAGTTAGCTGGAAAGCTACTTTACAACATGTAGTGGCTTTATCTACTACTGAAGTAGAATATATGGCTATTATGGATGCGATCAAAGAAGCTTTATTGTTGAAGTGGTTATTCAACGAATTAACTCAACAACATGGAGTTATTACTATTTACTATGATAGTCAAAGTGCAATTCATTTGACTAAGGATCAGATGTATCGTGAAAAGACTAAGCATATTGATGTTAAGTATCATTTTATCCGTGATATCATTGCAGATAAGAAGGTGTTTATCCAGAAGATTAACACAAAGGATAATTTTATCGATATGTTTACAAAGGCTCTTCCAGTTTCCAAGTTCGCTTGGACTTGATCAGTGTTTCAGAAATGGTGAATTAGCCCGTCGGGGCTAATGCCGGAGGAAGACCAAGGTAGTATTAAATTAGGGTGGAGTAATTGTGTTTCAACATGTACAGTATACAAGCTGGAGGCCAACAAAATTATCCGGATACATTGTGGGTGGAGGTGAAGATTGTTAGATCCAACCACAATGCCCAAGATAGGACCATATCAAATGAATCTGGACCACACTATTTAATATTGGATTTTGAAAATCTGAAGTTTGATATGCGCGATCTATCTTTGATGTGCGTGATCCTTTTTTGCACGCGAGAAGAAAATTTTTTTGTACGTATCCTTGAGAACTTGCCTATAAATAGGCATCGACGAAGGCAGAGATATAACACCTCACAACACAGATCTCCAGTCTTCTCGGTCATTTCTTTGTAGTTTTCTCCATGAATAGATTCGATAAAATATTGATCGATATATTTACCATTTGGTTCTTCCTTCTAGTTGTTAAGCTGCTTTTGTGTATCACGTTCTTACGAGGTGAACGTGTCTGCAATCATCTCCACGTAGTAAAGAAGTTCTACCCTCCAGCCCGTGGACGTAGGTCATTTTGATCAAACCACGTAAATTCATATGTTCACTGTCCAACTTATTTTTCTTCCTTTATTTATTATCTTCATTTTTCCGATAATAATATATTCGGGATTCAAGATAGCCTAACATATAATATTTTCAAATATGTTAACAATCATATCCTAATAGACTCAGCTGCAGAAAATGAAATAATCAACAACAATAATGAAATAAATAACAATATATGTACATGTAAATCACCTGCAAATAATGTCTAGTAAATAATTTGTACACTTGACGACAGTACCCTTGCCAGATGGCTGGGAAAACAAGCAACAAAGGGGATGCTTCTGTGAGTGTCTTTGCTCTTTTTGTGTTAGGCTATTTCTAATTTAACTTGCTTATTTTTTGTTGACACTGTTTGTTAGTGAATTTTCTTTATGTAAAGTCTGATGAACTTCATCAAATTTCATTGTTATATCACCAATACAACTATACACCAAAAGAAACTGATATACATACACATCCATCAGTTGCAGACATTATTCTGCCATAACACTCTAAAAGCTGTGTCTCAATCTCAAAGACTAATTTAATAATGCCAAGAAAAAATAATGATGACAATAATAAAGACTACAAATTTCCTGTTTACAAAAAAGCAAAGGAGAACATATTTGGAACTAAAACAAAACATCATAGAGAATAAGCATATGTAATGTGTGTGTATGTACGTACGTTTGTTTAATCCATCTTAACTCTGTTTTGTTCTTTTCTCCTCTAGCTGCTGTTGCTTGCTGGGCTCAGCAGGAAAGTACTTGATGCCTACCATATCACCCACTGTGCTGATAACCTGGTGAATTTTCAAATACATAATGAACAGTGTGTGTTGATTGGCTATATGATTACACATGTTGGAATATCAAGAGTCCAAACCTCTAAAGCTTTAACAAGGTCTTCCCTTGAATGAGCAGCAGAAATGCAGATACGTGCACGTGCCAACAGCAACGGTGTGGCTGGAAAAGCAACTGTCACGACAGCCACCTGTAATTCGATTGGTTCATGAAGAGAGAGAGAGAGAGAGAGAGAGAGAGAGAGAGAGAGAGATTGCTTACATTTCTTTTGAGGCACTCTCTTGAAAATGCAGGTATTTTTGCAGGATTGTAGAGCATTATGGGCATCACAGGAGAATCATTGTCACCAAGAACCTCGAAGCCCATCTTCTGCAGCTCCGACCTGAAAAAGTTGCTGTTTTCGCGTATTGCAGCTAGTTTCTGAGCCCCTGAATACCGAAAAGTTGGCGCTTTTATAAAATAGGCAAAAAAAAATTGGAAACTAAACGGAAGTAGCAAAATGACAGATAATGATTCCCCAATCCCACCTCTGCTGGAACCATCTTCCCCAAGAAGAACTTTAATAGACGAAATGATTTGCTGCGCAGCTGGTGGAGATATCGATGTTGCGTAAAGATGAGCAGGACATGTGTACTTCAGGTATTGGATAAGTTCCTAAAAAGAGTACCATAATGAAAATTTGTTGGTCGTAACAAAGAGATCCATAGAAAAGGCTGAATCATGAATTAAAAAGATGATGTTTCTTGTTTGAATCATAACCTTAGATCCTGCAATGTAACCACCGCACGATCCAAATGATTTAGTAAACGTTCCCATCATAATATCCACATCAGCAGTATCAACTCCTAATAGCTCACAAACACCCCTCCCAGATTTGCCAACAGCTCCTATGCTGTGAGCTTCATCTAAATAAACATATGCCTGATTTCAAATAAAAACAAAGGAACGGATCAGGTAAAGAGGGAGTGAAATAATGGAACTAGCTGTCCTTAGAAGAAATCATAGAATCTGATTTATTTACATTCTCCAGGCCATGAAAGAATTAAGTATTTAACTGTAGCAAGAAGGTACATTGATCAAAATACCTTGTATTTCTTGCATATGGTGACAATTTCAGGGAGTTTACACAATTCGCCTTCCATGCTATAGATCCCCTCCACCACCACGATTATCTTCTTCCATGGTCTGTGCGTTCTTGGCTGTCCCAGAGCAATTTGTTCCCTCAAAACATGCTCCAAATGAGAAGGCGCTGTAGAAAAAATTAATAGTTCAATTCAAGTAATGTCACTGTTGCCCTGGATAGCTCATGGCTATATGGTCGAAAGAAGAACAAGTATACAAAATAAACAAATAATCATGTCTCACTGTTATGCTGGAAAACTCGAACAGTTGCTCCAGATCCTCGAGCACCATTTACGATAGAGTTGTGGTTTAAAGAATCACTGATGATCAAGCCCCCCTGCAAAAGTTCACATAAGGTGAGCTCAAGAGACAATGCGATAATGCAATGCAATATGTCAAAGTTCAGTATATAATAGTCCAAGAAAATGCCTTTTATACCTTTCCAACTAATACAGGAATAATGGCAGCATTTGTTACATAACCCATGCCAAAAACTATGGCAGAAGGCTTTCCGACAAAATCGGCAACACATTCTTCCAACTCAGCGTGCAATGAGGTCGTTCCTGATCATATCAATAGATGAATACCTTCCAAGAAAACAAATAGAAAATTTCCACCAATCAGAAAGCAAATATGGTTTTACCTCCATCAACACGAGGACTGCAAGTGCTTGGAGAGAATCTCTTCAATGTCTCAATGACACGAGGTGTGCAGTATTCATCTGCGGCAGCAAATCCCAGATAATTGTACGATCCCAAGTTCAGGCACCTATTGACCTTCGTAGTCCGCCTGCACATATCATTAGGCTGTCATGGCGTTTGAAACTAAAAGCACATTCCCTGTTCTTATGTTGGTGCGGCGTTTGACGTATTTCTGTACTTTCTGGTAAACGAAACGATGATCATTGCTGATAACTCGAAGCACACGCCATTTAATCTTGCAGTCTTAGGTAGCTGAAGATGATTAGTAAACTAGCATTGTTTGTCGAGCTAGATGCTTACTTCAATGTCTTGTTACTATCGTTGGAGACACGCTCCACAACATCGAACCAGGCATCGGGTGAGCTAGATATCGGTCTATTAAAGCAGTCCTGCAAAAGATGAAAAACTCAGCTTCCTTTCGGAAGAAAATGAATGTAATGAATCCCCTGTATTATTCGAAGAACCGATCCTATTTTTTTTTTTTCTTCATCCTCTTACATTCTGTTGACGTTATTCCAAAATTACAAAAAAACAAGCATCTAAAGGGCATGAAAGTTCAAACGACACATATCCAAAGGACAAAGTACTCCACCAATGAGCTGCACCAACCGACACACCCACAAAAGAAAAGAAAGAGAGCAAGTTAACAAAGAAAAAAGGGAAACCTGAATCCTCAAGTATAATCTTCGAATGTAGAAATCCTCCAATCCCAAACAGATCGGCGCATAGCCCTTCCACAGACAAAAGAAAGGGATCGAAAACGAAAATCCCACATCAGAAAGTTATGGAGGAGGAAAAAAAAATCAATGAAATTGAATTCGAGGAAAATCGACATCAAATATAATACCTGAAGAGTGCTCTTCGACCACCAATCAATTATCTTCCTGAAAAAATCACGCATCTGGCCAAATGCAAAGAGGAGGCCATAGCTGAAGTAAGTGGTCAAGGCGGTGAGATATGGGATCGTGATCATCTCGGAAACGTACGGATGAGATCTATCGGTGAGATTTCAGTATGCCGCTAATCAAGAACAGCACAGTATGATCAAATATTAGGATCGGAAGAGAGAAAGATTGGGCAATAGGTTTGAGTTTTCACCCGTTAACCTCTCTCTCACACGCTTTACGATATGAACTATGAATCTTTTTGGCAAATTTCTTTCCTTTTTCCTTCGATAACAAACCATTCCTGACCATGCAAATACTGCTAATACTTATATTTACTATTATTAATTCAATAAAAGTGTAGGATGAAAATATGAATAATAGCCCCTAATTAAGTATCCTATTATTCCTATGATTTTTCAACCTATCGCACTCAGTCGCCTTACCTTGCATTGGTCTATCTGGGACTTTTTTATTATTATTATTTTTCCCCTTATTTTTGTAATTTTATTCCTATGACGTGCATTTAACTCAAAATGTACTATGTTTATTATATGGATAAATTTATTTATGTTGTTTCGCATTAAATTCAAAATGATCTTCAAGCGCATACGAGATTTTCATTAAAATTAACGCTAATTGTGACGAAATAATCAGATTGGTTCGAAATCGACATCGGAGATTAAATTGGTTCAGACAAAATATCGGGAACTAAATTGTTCCACTTGATAAACATTGGAGACCATTTTAAAATTTCTCCCGTCGTACATACATAGAGATGATATAATCTTGGATTTAACCCTTCATGGTTATAGAAAAATGGGACAATGGTAAAATCATGAATTGGTGCCGCGTGGTAGAGATGGCAATGGGTAGGGTCTTGACAGACCCACCTAGACCTAGATCCAAACTCAAATAAATAATTTGGTATGGACCAGACTCAATATTTGATGGGTCTAAAATAATTGAATAGAGACTCAGATCGATTGGATCTAACTGGTAAACGAGTCTTAATTAGATATTAAATGGATCTTTAATTTTTATAGAAAATTAACTATGTAAGTCGATAAATCTTTTTGGAGTATCAATTCATGTAATGATAACGATGATAACAATAAGGTGAAATTATAAAGTTTATTAATTGTTTACATGTTTTAGAATTACGAAAATGTAGAAAGAAAAAAAAAACTATTCTTTTAAATCGCAAATCCATGCTCCAAGTTCAAGTCTAATCTTCAAATATCATCTTCGAATTGAGAGGATTGCACATCATCATCGAGATCCTTAAAATTTAAACAAAACAATTTAAAGAATGCAGAAATTAAAGTATGTTTTAATTTTTTCTGAAATGATAAACATATTTTTATCAAATATCTCAATTTTTTCGACTTCTTGTTCATATCCATCAAAATCTCCAATAACCAAGTCAAGCGCAAATGTGTCTACCATTGTGGTGCATTCAAAATTCACCCAAATTCACAGCACAGAAGCATATCCGATAAAACCAACACATATCCATTAAAAAAGAAAATATAAGTAAACATTTTCAACAGAAGATACAAAACTGGGAATCATTCAATATTGTTTATTAACGTAAAAATCAATGAAGAAGAAACAACAAAGAGAACTGGAAACAATCAAGAGCTCAAATTAGATAGATATACACACGAATTACTACATATTATTACAACGTGAACACATTCTGCTCATGAAAATGTAACTATCAAAACTTATGAATGCGATTCAAGGAAATGAAGATTATCAAGTAACAGTAACACACTTTACTTTGTCTCCCCACAAAAGTAATACTAATATATAACCATTGCAGTGGATTAGCTGATAAGAGACAAATGATGAAGTTGCGAGAAGGGTAAAGATGTAAGAGTAAAGTCGATTCTCAATCATAATATGAAGTCGGCAAAACAACAAATTAAACTATCTGAATACGAAACAAATAACAAAGCACAGCAAACAACGGCCAATCATAGAGCAACAAACAAACACTTAATCTTGAAAATCAGAACAACAAACCAAGCTAAGCTGTTAGTGTTCTCATCTTCCTTGCCTCTTCGATTGGTTCGGACGGCGATGGGCTGACGTTGGAATCTGCAGAGGACGTGTGAGTGGCTGTGAAAAAGGGAGGGACGAGTGATTGACGAGATGTGCGAGAAAGAATTAGAGAGTGAGAAATAAAATAATTAGGGTTTTGGCTTAATTTTGGTAAAAAGAGTAAATAGAAAATACTCATTCGAGGCCCATAATTAATTTGATTGGGTCTGTATCTGATCCATAAATTTAATTTTTAAGGATCAATGTCCGTTATTAATGGGTATGATCTTATGAATATGAGTAAGGTCTTTAAATTTTGCCATCCTATCGCATGTTAAGAATATAAGGAAAATAATGCGCTGCCTTGGAGTTTCGACTGCCACATCAGCCACCAACAACAAAAAAAAACGGAATTCAGAACGTATTGAAGTAATTATGAGAATTTTTGAATCATAGTTATTGCAAATCAGCAAAAATTCGGCATTTACACCCTTTTGATTCTTCAGGTTGACAGTATGTTGCTAATTGCCTCAGTAAAATCTTGTAAGGTAAAGTGATTGAGGTCCTTGTACATCGTCAATGCTTCGGTCTCAGATGAAGTTCTTGACTATCGTAGTTTGTGTTTAATTGAGACATTATACACATACTAGTGGGATTAGTACGCGACATGTTAGTATAAAAGAGATGTGCATATCGAAAAAGAATGGTTTACAAAAGCACCTTATAAATACTAAACATTTATAGCTGAATAAAGTAGGACAGAAAAGCTCAATTGCAAGACTCCCTTAGAACTCAGACCAGCAAACTCTAATAACCTTCTGGGAAGAGAAGGCCAGACAATTGGACAAAGGGCACTCGGGCTTTTTCCGCATGCATCACACGCATTTGTGTAATCACATACTCCGAAAAAATATTTTGTGAGGAATAAAAAAGGGAATGATCTTCCGATTTTCCCTTGTCAAACGTAAAAACCCTAACCGCAATGTTCTGCGAAAATGGAGACCTCTGTCTGTTAGTCACTGCACTTCACGACATGCGGCGCACTAAACGGCCTGAGAAAGAACATACAAAGTGATATAGGCTACAAAAAAAACAAGACACCAAGTCCTAGCTAGCTCTTCTTTGTAGGATAATTAATGCCTGCATCATATTCTTGTCATTGGATGTTTTTGGTAATCTGTGATGGTCGTAAGATGTTGGTAATCTACGATATTTGATCCGATTTCAGCCTTTTCACACAGTAATCTTTTATCTAACAGGTCAAAATTCAATATCATAACTCAACCATACAATACAAAATCAATATTTATAATTTATATAAACTAATCCTCCATATCAATCTAATCAATCACAAGTGAAAACCCTAATTTTTCTTGATACCTATATATGATAATTCAGCTACGAAATCAATCTTTGATGGTGTACCGTAGACCATGAAAAATTAAAAAAAAAAATTAACTTGCTTATTTTCCTTGTTAAATTATATGCATCCATTTTGTAGTCAAATAAGCATCATTTGCAAATATTAGAAGAAATCAATATTTGTAGCGAGGAAATAATAAGTGAGAGACTAACACTTTTGCACTATTTCTTCTTATTGAAGTTTTAGGGTGTGTTTGGAATGAAGAAAGTAGTAGGAAAAAGAAAATGGGAGAGAAAATGATTTTCATAAGTTTTTCTTTTATTTTCCTCACCATTTGGTGAAGAAATTAGTTTTCTTTAGTTTTAAGTGTAAACTTAATTAGATTTGCTTTTCTTTTCTTTTCTTTCTCTATTTCTTCAATCAACCAAACATAAAAGCTAATTTTCCTTTTCCATTTCATTTTTCTTTCCCTACTAATTTCCACAAACCAAACACACCCTTAAGGTCTCCAAAAAAAAGTTCTAAGGTGTGTTTTTTCATTTCACCCCTTATTTTCCACTAGATCGGCCATCTGTTTTTTCCTTTAAATGGTATCAACCTCCAACTGCATTTCCATTAATTAGTTGGCGCTATAATATATTATGACTATTAAGTATAATTTAGAGGGAAAAAAACTTCGTTTATTCAATTTCTTCTATATAATTTTATAGAACACATTTTGACAAATTTCTTAAATTACAACCACAAATAAAATATTAAATATATCATCAACCTTCCCAAACTTTAAGATAAACTAATCTTTATATAAATATTATTCTAAATAATATGCTTCCTTATAATTTATTTCACTATAGTGCGTATACTAGTACATTAATATATATAATATTAAAAAATGAAGGCATTGAAAGAGAAATAAAAACAACATGGATATCCTTCCATGTTGCTGAGAATTGCGGGACTGAATTAAAATATATATATATATATATATATATATATATATATATTGTGTGTTTCAAATTTGTGGTTGTCAGTAATTCGATATTATTGCTGAAGTGTCAGGAACCGAAATCGAAACCCGATTTCATAAGTTCATGCATTTATATGACTGCATGTGTGATGCATATGTATTATAAGACTTGGTTAAGGTAATAGACTATTTTGTGTATTATAGAAGAAAAATCAGAAACTAAATAAGAGTTACCGAAAAGTACAAGGTATCGAAAAAGATAAGGTACCGAAAACATTAGGTTCCGAAAACTATCTATGAGCAGATACCGAAAAGCTAGATACCGAAAAGTATTAATATAAAGATACCGAAAAGATTGGAGCCCGAAAAATTTTAAAGTTCGAATTTAAGCCCGATAATAAACAGAACGACGAAAGTATAAAGACCCGAAAAGTTTTAAGTCCCGGGGTTGAGCCGAGAAATAAAACGGCGAAAATATGTACCCGAAAATATTTAAGGCGAAAATTTTACCCGAAAATTTATAAAGATTGAATAACAGTTATCATTCGAAAATTTTTACATGGACTCGAAAATATTATTAAATCAAAGAAATACTTAAAAGAAGCGAAAACGTAAATAAAAAGCAAAGTAGGAAAAATTGACACCTCCTACTTCATATATACTTAATAAATACCAAACAAACGAAATATAAATGAATAAAATTACTTCATAAGAAAGGAGACGAAAGCTTTCAGAAGAAAAACAGGAGAAAAGAAACTAACGGGTGAAGAACGCGAGGTAAATTATGGTTTGATATTCATGAATAAAGCTATCTTTCATAGGAAAAATTGGAACATATATATATATATATATATATATATAATATATATATATATATATATATGCATGATTCATATTCATATAAATATATAATTGTTTTCGGGTATAAGATAGGAGAAAAACTCATATAGAAGATGTGTAGGTAGGAAGGCATGAAGAAAGATTGAAGATATGATGGTATCGAAATGAATCAGAATAATTAGTACCCGAAAATTTAGAGTTGTTCGAATAAATAGACTGCCCGAAAATTTAGTTTAGGTATGCATCCGAAAAATTTAAGTTACTGAAATAGATATTCAAAAATTTAAAGATTATTCGAATAGATATGTTCCTGAAATTTTAAAGCCATTCGAATAGAAATGTTACCCGAAAAATGGAATACTGGAATTTATCCGAATAAACATTTTATTCGAAAATTATTCGAATAAACATGTCATCCGAAAATAATAAGGTATAAAAAATATAAGTTTCGAAAATATTGAATATTGTTCAAAGAAACATGGCACCCGGAAACTTAAAGTTATTCGAATAGGAATGGTACCCGAAATTCATATGCGACCGAAAGTAATTATCCGAAAGTAAATGTAATAATCGAAAGTACCTGAATAAGAATGGTACCCGAATGAGTATATTACTGAAAACATAAGTCCCCGAATAATAAGTGCGTTACCCAAAGTATGAGTTCTGAAAAGATTGAGTACCCGAAAATATTTAAATCAATATGGTACCCGAAACTGTGAGATAACGAAAAATACTAAGTATCGGAAATTAATGATCTCAGTATAATGATAAGGGATTAAAGAAGAAAAACAGTCAGATTCATGTCATTTATAGAATGCATATAGAATATTCATATAGACTGCATATTATTATAGGTCGGGATTACGAAAAAGGCATGGACAAGGTCGACTGAAAAGAAAAGGGTTATAAGCGTAAACCTGTGAGTATGATCAGCAACGTGTACTTATGTGCTATATGTGAATTTCTTGATTAATGCTTCTATCTATATTATGTGAATCGACGTGATACGTTATGTGATATGTGAATAAATTGACTAATGAGTATGTGATATACATGATTCGGAAATTGGCTTGTTACGCAATGCTTTGTATTATATGCCATATACATTTACATGTAAAGAAAAGGGAGAAACCGTTATGACTGCTACGGCTTCGGATGATGCGAGATATTATGCCACGGTTACGTCCCTACAAATCGGGGGATGACAGAGTCCTGTATAGGAACCAAAAGAAAGAAATGCCTACAGAGTCCCATGCATGGGCACACATATATTCGATAGTTCGAGTCGAGCCGGTTCATAACGGGAGTATCATCATATAGAATTGCATATGTTATAGGAATCACATGAACGATGGTTACGTGATGGAATATCTGATGGAATGGTTATGTGAACGATGATTCAAAGGAATTATATGAACAATGATTACATGGTTTCTTATTTGATGGAATGATTATACGACGGAATGATGGTTATATGAATTCGATAGATTAAATGCTATTTGTTTACAGTTTTATAGTTATGAATTTACATGTTGCGATCATACTCTGAATAGTTGTCTTCACAGTTGTTGTAGATAACGAACGAACGGTTTTAAAGTAAAGCTTCCGCGTACAGACATGGATTCAAGGTCGGCCGGCTACGCTCTCATCCTGCTTCCCTCTGTTCATCGTTTGCATGTAGTTTAATGAAATATTATAGCCCGTTAGGTTTTGCTGAAATAAGCATGATATGTATATTATGTGTGGAAGTGAATACGTCTAGATGTGCGCCCCGTTTGTATGTTA
The DNA here is from genome assembly GCA_028392965.1 of Lindernia subracemosa. Taxonomy (NCBI): domain Eukaryota; kingdom Viridiplantae; phylum Streptophyta; class Magnoliopsida; order Lamiales; family Linderniaceae; genus Vandellia; species Vandellia subracemosa. The sequence continues at coordinate 1,064,197 of JAQPCC010000030.1, forward strand.
CCTGAATGTTTATGAAAGGCGAAAAATTTTATGCGACTGTTATATAGATGCATGAATTATGTGCACAATAAGGAATATGAACGAGGACGTTACATGAAGGGCCTGTTTAGTTTGTTGGATTAGACAAGATAAAGCCCATTTTATTCGAATTTAAGTTCTAAAATTTTCCATTTGTATATAGCCCGATATATAACACCAGCTCCCTACTATAAACAAATAAACTTAGTATATTTCATTTAATGAGTTTTGGCAAAATAAATTATCCAACCCACCCTACTTATTGCAAAAAGACTAAACTACCCCCGATTCTTAAAACCCTAGGTGAGCCCACTTTGCGTTTCATTTGCACGATTTGGACACTGCACAATTTGGGCACTTCGTTTCATTTGTTCGATTCTGAGCCGTGACACCAAGTAATTTTCCTTTTTCATTGCCAAGATTTAGACATTATACCATATTTTGGTTGTCTAACCTCGCGAGTTCCACAGTATCACGTCTCGCACAACCCAACGTAATTTGGGCATGACAGTGGTTTAAATATTTCAAACAGAAAACAAAAAATCTACTTGGTAATTTACATTTTCGACTTTGATTTATGTCATATAAGATATTTTGGGTTGTCCTTGACATGTAAATTTTCTTGATGCTCAAATTTCAAAATATACCATTGTTATTTTTTTATTTTCAGCCATTTCGTGACTTTATTTCAAATATGTGATTGTATTTAAGATAATTTTATACGGTCAATATATATATTTTTATTATCAAGATACTGCTCTGTATATGGGCATTTGTATAGCACGAAGATAGGTCATTTCATGTAGATAAGGCATTTGACGAGGGATACTTCCATTTTTAGATGCGTCTAATTATTGTGATGAATTTGATATGTATCGCTATATCGTCGTTATTTGCATTAACATAAGAATATCATTATTCTTTCAGTTTTAATCTTCTTTATTTTGAATTTAAAATTGTTGCGTGAAAAAATAAAGTAATGTTCATTACAGAATTAGGAAGGATATTAACATGAGAAGGGAAGTGATAATGTTTGTAATTTTACAAACATTGCAGCAAAATACTATGTCGTTCTTCTTACATTCCATCTATTTAAGAAGCCGACAGAATAGAAGTCTTCGAAAGCAGAAAAGAACTCCAGCAAAATACTGTTTGGTCGAGAAGATATCCAAACAGATGACTAACCTAATTGAATTAGTCTCGATGTCCGTCGTAACGTGCCGCAAGCACTTTAGAATGAATCCACATTTGGAACACTTGTCTTTCTTTTCGAAAGTGTTAGTGGTCTTAGACAGTCTAAATTTACCACATTGAGGGACAAAGTAACAATATTTTTTATTATTCTATCTCATAATACGAAATAGTTGGTAGTGCAAAAAAGCTTTAGTAAATATGTGGCAACTATTTCAAAATACTTCCACGAGTTTTACGTGATGCGGTTTCTAGAAGATATGGCCTTAAGGTCCCAAGAGGTACGTTTCTAATATTAAGTAATATATGATTGAAGACTAGTTTATAGCTTCTCCTCTTTACATGAAACTATTACTTGTGTGATAGTTGTATTATGAATGCCGAAAGTTTTTTGTCACCGTACAGGGCAATGATATATCATTTAGACGACTTCGAGGAAGGAAGAAATTAACCACAAAATCCGAAGGAATACTTCAACAAGATACATAGCAGAGCCAGAAATGTGATTTAACGTTGCTTCGGGTTGTTGAAAAAAAGTTGGGCGATACTACGATCACCTTCGTATTACCTAGTTGTAACAAAAAATAGGATTGCGATGGCATGCAGTATTCTTCACAAATTTAATCGTAAGGAGATGCCTGGAGATCCTTTTGAACAACAAGCCTTGTCGAAGATGATTGATGTTTTCGAAGATCAGTGCTGGGATGAATATGTTAAGGTTTGTACCTCGAATGATTACTATACTTCATGTTACAAAAATAAGCATTTATCTTACTTGAGCTTTTGTTTCTTTCGAACATAAAGACACATTTGCTAAGTTAGTGCACCACAAATCTTGGTCATACTATAATGATTGGATTGAGATCTTTAGGAAGGACTGTGACACAGGTGAACACATTGAGGACATCAGGACGTATTAAATAGCACTTTTAGGTTTAAACAGAGTTGATTTATCTTCCTTCGAACATGAGAATACTTCTTTGAATCATGATTTCGCCCAAGGCTCTACGAATGACGAGGCAGTAAGCAGGTCTACTGAAGCTGGAAACAACATAAGGTAGTGTCATGGTCGTAAACGGAAAATCAACGAAGTTGATAAAGAATTGACTGACATAATTGGTAAGTATTGTTCCGTAACAAATGTTGCACTGTAACGTTTCATTTTGATTATCGAAGTAGAGAGCGATATCATCCCGAAAAATATCATGTCTTTGAACAATTCAATGCATATAGACGGTCTAACCCCAAACCAAAAACTACTTATTTGCAAGTTCCTCGTCAATCATTCGAACGAACTTCGATTATTTTTGACGGATGACATGAAATCAACGAAGTTTATGATTTTTGAAAGGTTAATTATTGTTAGTATTGGTGACCCAAGACTAAGAGAATTCAGCATCAGAAATCGATCGGAACGAGACAAACTAAAGATTGCGGGTTCAAAAAAATGTCACGACATAGTGTAGTGGTTGTCACGGCCGTGAAGGCCCTGAACAAAACGCACACTCAAGTCAGGCCCGACATCGTCCACTTACGAGAGGTCATGAAGCACCGCCAGAATATGATCTGAGGCGCACTAAAACTTGGTCTGAAATCGAACGATGTCACGACCGTGACAGAAATTGCTAGAAGACATGACAAAGGAGTAGAGCATTGCGAGATTGGTTGTTTCTTGAGTAGCGGTTGTATTTTGCTAGCACTCTATTTTTCTTATCCGAGACTTCTCTTTTTCGTTTTTTTACCTTGGTGCGTCGAAAATACGAAAAGTAACTTAAAAAAAATACAATCAAGGTTAATTGGATAGATAACGATCGAAAATGACAAGTTTATGTGTATAAAAACTACGTAAAATCCTAACTTATCACAAATTTCCGTGGTGATGGGGACGAAGATAAAAATTCCCAGTTTGCTTAGTGGGGACGAGGCAGGATTTTCCGACATGTGTTGGGACGGGGATGTGGTTAACTCCCCTTCTCGGCCCTGCCCCATTGCAAAGCCTACTATGATCGTTTCCAAGGTCCACATCACGGTAAGTCACGAACATGGTAAGATCCATTGATTACCAGATGAAATTAAAAAGAAGTTTTGTAATAGCACATAAAACTGAAAATGAAATTAATGATACACAAACTACAGAAAAAGGAAGATTACAATCGACTAACATCGTTTGTTAATACCGTAATACAAAATATTTGATAATGATACATTATAACACATACATTAGACACGTGCATATGAATATTACACAATATTCTTACTAGGGTGTTCATATAACCTACTTGAAAAGTACAATATATATTTGGAGCAAAAATAGAATGACAGCCAACTTCTTCATGCCGTCAATGCTTCTACGCACCTCTTTCAAATTGCCCCAATCATTCATGGTTGTGACTTAGAAATACCAACATCTATGTCGTGACCCTTCCATTTTCAATTACTTCATGCTTCAACATGATCAATTCCTCGTATATGGCAGTACCGTCAATACTTAACTCATTTGATTGATCATAATTGTTGTCGTTGTCCGAAAGATGAGATGATATTTGCTTATGATACTTCGAGTATGTTACACTTTGTGGGTTGAACCATTTCCAATATTGGCAAGCATGATTTCAACAAATGATATACAACTTACCGACACTAGCCTTATTCGGACCAACCATTCAGTGGAGGCTTGTGTTGTGTACCGACAATAAAAATTCTCTACGTTATAGCCTAGTTCCATTATTTGACCGTGCCAAAATCCATATTCGGAAGACATCCTATAATGCCATTTATTCATGATTAACTCACAATATTAGAGAAATTTAACATATCAACAATCAGTAAAATTGGTAGACTAAGATTATTCTAGACACATTACAGAGTAACCGTAAACGATTCATAACTGATGAGCAAGTAATAAAATATATATAAAACGAATAACTACGAACTACTCTACGCTCAATAGGCAAGTGCACCTATCGATAGTAGCATAGAAGCGGTGAATATTCGAGTATCGAACCCAAGAGAACTATGCAATTAAGAAAACTATCATCTAAATATCCTAGTGAAAAAGGTAGATTTATCGTATGGAAACGCAAATAACGAACTAAATTAAATTCACGAAATAAACAATAAAGATGACTTTATGAAAACAAGCGTATTTGAGACTTCGAATCCCCCTAGCTCGATCAAAATTACGAAGCACGCCTTACGAAGATTTTACTAAATATTAGACCGTGAGAATTCCTAAATCATGCGTATGAATTCATGTAACTGGACGTAACTTTCCTAATCACATAAACACGCAAACAACTAATCCTACGAAAGTAATAGCTGGGCAAGCTTCCCTAACTATACTTCATAGAATCGCATTAATACACAATGAATTCTGCTATTAGATTTGACTCTAATCCGACGGGGTAGTTCAACCTATTTCTAATGCTGAATTTTATTCCGTTCGTTTACGAGTGGTCTAATCGTTCGTCCCTCTTTCGAGCGTAACTCGCGATTTTTCAGAAATTATCTTAATCACATAGACATAATCAAGACAAATAAACAATTTCAATCACATAGACATAATCGAAACTGAACATAATTCGTAAATGAATTAAATATTAATAAAACCGACGATAAGGTAGTCAAAACATAGGTTTGATCTCGCTAGGGTTCATCTAATCTCAAACACAAGGGAATTAGCTACTCATAGATGGAGAGGAAACAAGGAAAAACAACGATAAAGATAGAGAAAACATGATATCTTCCCTATGATTTGGCTCCGGGTTAATCCCCACGTTTTTCACTTGATTCGTCTCTAATGTGCTCGCTGCCCTTTTTTCGTTCCCAACCGTGTATGTAACTGCCTACTTGGACGGTGATAGGTGGCTGCTTGGGGAGGTGGTTGCTTGAGAGATGTGTGCTTGGTGAGGTGAGGATGGGGCTGCCGTGGGGTGAGGGGTTTGGAGAGGTGGCTGGTTTGGTGAGAGGTTGAGGCAGCGTCACTTCTTGTTTTCGGTTCAGCCGTCGTTGAGATGAGGACGTGAGGTAGGGTTTTTATGATGGTGAGAGGTGGTTGCTTCTCAAGTCAAGAATATCTCTTTTGATTTTTCTTTCCTTCTCATGTGTCTTAGCCCCTTTAAAGAAAATATTTCCCTTTTGATTCTTTCTCCACTCAATTGCAAAGCTGCTCCAATACTCCTAAAAATTGCGAAAAGATCCCCAAGCCTCTCAAATTGATCGCAACTCCCCGTTTTTTTATCGCTTTGATATCTATCAAATAAGAAATAACACTTAAACATAAGATATTCGAGAATATTTAGATAGATAACGACCAAATATGCAAACTTAGGGTATTAAAAATCACGTAATATTCTAACTTATCAATAACACTAAAGTGAACATACCCACAATTAAACCCAACGAATAACAATGAATAAGCTTATCTCGAGACATACCAACGATCAAATAATCATACCCTTATGCCCTAATACAAATTGGTTATATGCAAAATCCCAATCGAAACAAACGTCACACTACACATAACATAAGGCTCTCCAAATTTTACAAATTACCTGGAAATTAGTTCGACGAAGCTCATCATTAACTGGGTAACGCGACGCAATTGACGTTAGTTGGATTGGGCGATGGAGAATGGTGCTATCTCGGCGTGAAGGTGTGGCCAAAGTGTTTTGAGTTTTTTTAATTTAAAGGAGTTAGAATAGTAAATTGATCAATGCTGCTAGATAATATTATTTAAGCAAAACAAGATAATAATCCAAATTCAATACAAAGTTAAATGGAAACTGAATACGTTACGTAGTATAAATGATAAAAACCCACATTACTATTCTATCGATAAAAATATTGCTCCTTTTCTTATCTTACAAATTAAACGGACCCGAAGAAAATAGGCAAAGAAAGAAGGGGCGGCGGAAAAATGCCGAAGCGAACTACGCATACGTACTCGAGCGAGGACGCATTGCCGGAGGGCCCAGATTCCGATCTCTTCGTCTATTACTGCAAGCATTGCGCGTCTCATGTCCTTATCACTGGTCCGTGTTTGTTTTTTGCTTTTAGTTCGCTTCTTGTTATTTGCCTTGTTTACTGTTACGGTAATAACCCTAATCGTAACTTGTTCCTATCTCATTGATTTGATTTGATTTCTCAATAAATAAGAATTCTGAGGCGATTGAGCTTATGGGGTGAGTTGAATTGTAATTGTTTGAACCAATTTACCTTTGCTACCGCAGCCTCTCTGATCGTGTATCCACTGTTGGGAAAAATGATATTTCTTTAGCTTTTGTTAAGTTGGAAGTATTTTGAATAAATAAATGCTTGTATATACTAAACAGTATCTGTAGATACACAATTGCAGAAAATGCCCAAGAGAAAGACTGACAAAGCATATGTGTTGGATCGGAAGAAGCATCTTGCTAGGGTGAATACTAGCGAAGCTGGAAAGGTTCTCTTGAAGCGGTAATTTTCCGCCTTTTATGTGCTGCTGATGTTTTCATATAATCTTAAGAACCCTGGAATCTGCTTTCGATGTTACAAGACGGGCTCGCTCGAAATCAAATACGAGAGCGATGTGCTTTTACATCAGCTCCTTGCATAATATTAGAGAGACGTTGTCTAAAATAATATTAATTTGGATACATTCTCATGATTTTCTAAACATTTTCTGTTAAATGTGTTTCTGTTAAATGTGGTAGATGGTTATCATTCTTTTACCTTTTTATTCATAATTAGTAGACAGTTCGATTAAGTGAGAAGCTTGTGAAGCCTTTGGTAAAAGTTACAGAGGAATCTCATAGTCATATTTTTTTATGTAACGAAACATCCAGGGGTGAAGGGAGGTTGGAGAGGCAATATCGTATGAACTGTGTTGGTTGTGAGCTCTTAGTTTGCTATCGTGCCGAGGAAGACATGGAAACTGCTTCTTTCATCTATGTTGTTGATGGTGCCCTCAGTACAATCGCTGCCGAGTCCAATCCACGGGTACAACAACTTGTTCATCTTATTGGAGAAGTTATTGTTTTACTTTTTCTAATTTCCATTCCCCGTGGCAAAGCTCAACTGACGCGAAATTTGAAGATTTTAATGTTGATTTTAATCTTTACAATGTTTACGATATGTTTTCTCCAGTATAGTGTTATGTGCTTCGTAGATCATCTCTCTCTCTCTCTATATGTATATATATAATGTATGAACCTATGATTCTAGCTATCAATTCTCACCGTGGCAGCATTATGTAGGATACTCCAGTTCCACCCTGCATATCACAGCTTGAAGGAGGACTTGTTCAAGTGGCCATAGAAGTGGAAGATCGTTCACACCGCTCAGCTATCACACGTAATCTAATGATGATTGTATTTCTTTTTCCTTTTATCCCAATATGCTCCAGGCAATATCTGCTTCATTCATGGGTAGTAGACTAGACATATCGGCCTCATCAAAATATCATGATGAGTTCTCTGTACTTTGTTGACGCATATCCAGGAGTAAATGCAGATGATGTTAGAGTCACCGTAGCTGCACCTGCAGCCCGAGGAGAAGCTAATAACGAACTTTTAGAGTTAATGGGAAGGGTAAGAATCACTATACATATTCATTCATCGTTTAGTTGGATCATATTTTCAATATCAGAAGCAATATTAAGTCTTGATATCCAAATAGGTACTCGGTTTGAAATTGAGCCAGATGACCCTACAAAGGGGGTGGAATAATAAATCAAAGCTCCTTGTGGTAATGTCCGTAAATTACTTTTCGAATAAGTCTCTTCCCTTAAATTATTTTCCATCGTACGTCCATTTGCCGGCGCAGGTGGAGGATTTAACAGCCCGACAGGTGTACGAGAAACTTATTGAGGCTGCTCAACCCTGATTAATGTGAGTCAAAGCATGCTCTCTCCTTCTAGGCTAAACGCCGTCGTCTTCTCTGGCTCTCTTGATGTTGTTATCTATTATTGGTCACGCTTAAGTCGGGATTTTCTTGCAAAGGATGTGGCGTAATTGCAGTAGATTGATGGTAATTTACTATTTTTCGGACATTAGGATCTGTATTCAACTTTAAACTTAGGTGGGCTCACTTTATTACTCGATGGGAACTTTAATAGCAAGTGCAATGTATGAGTTCGAGGGCTCCAAATGCAGCTTGTTACTATCAAATATGCCTAACTAAGTTTACCACATTGGGTGGGAAATGGGATGTGATAGTAATCCCTATCTAAATACATTTTGTACGATGTGAAAAAGATAAGCAACGAAGCCAATCCATGTTGGTAATAATTTCCAGGTAAAGACAACACAGAAGATACACACTGACTGACGACCACACTACTACACAGCAATAACAATGTTTATTCAGGTTTCTACAAGCCATTACAGTTGAGATCAACCACTCTTGAGATTAATCCCATATTGCAGGTTAACGAATTCCCAGGTAAAATCGACTAGTTCGTTTTTTTTTCCCCTTCGTTTCAGTCGTTCCAATCCCACAATTTAATCTGCAAAAACAGACGACGGAGGTTAAAATTCTACAACAAACATAAGGACAGTGACAATAGCTACAAGCATGTTGTGATGCATAACAGTCTTCTCAATAACACACACTGTACCAAAAAAAATGTGGTCGGCCAAATAACTGATATAAGAAAAGGAAGGGAGGGAGATAAGGTAACAATTTCAAGTCAAACCCAACAATTTGGGAGCATATATTCGAGCACGGTTAGATGTTTTCTGCCCCGTGTTACCGTTCCAATGGCCTCTCGAGTGGGAAAGTATACATTGTTTAAGGAAGGATATCTCATTCACTAACTTAAAAGCCCATCGGTTTAACACTATTATCCAACAATGTCAGCTATACAAGCAAGAACTAATAGAATTTTAAGCATGATACCGAACTAAACTGATGGGTAAAAATGTTCCACCCTGAGAGCACCAAACAGAAACAATAGCAGAAAATAGAAGCTGAAATGTCAAAACTTAAAAGAACCTTTTTTTTTTTAATCAATAAGCTAATATGAAATCTTGAAATTGTCTTTCATGATGGCATTATTTCGTCCCCTAAAATACGAGTGGTAAAGACAGAATTTTGCTGCAATGACTTTATCTCTATGTACGATAACCTTCTATCATAGAATTACTTGCCACCAACAATGCCTTTTATGTTTTCACACATCATCCAGATACCCCAATGATTCGTCACCAACCGTCCAAGAACAAAATATAACGAATGAACAACAAAATGCAAAGAACACAAATACATAAACACGGACTTACGATCACGATGAACACAAAAAGCATGCACATAAAAGAAAAGAAATTCAAGCAAAATCTTGACATAAGCCTAAATTTGCCTAATCTTGACATAAGCAGATACAATACAACATAGCTACCCACAAAGTCCTAATCTTTCAAGCAGTCAAGAAAGAACAAGCATTGTTACCAAAAAAGAGAAAATAAACAAGTAAAAACCAATGGAAAGAGTTACCACTGCCCATCAAGTCCGCCTTGTTGGCCAGCACCACCACTGGGCCCACCACCGTACCCACCATCTTCCGGCCCAGTTTGCCACACAGACTGCCACGCCTGAGACGGAGGCGGAACGTACACGCCCGGATTTCCCATCACCGGCTGCCCCACCGTCGGCGCCCCAGCGGCCGGGTAATAGTACGGAATACCGGTGACACCACCGCCTCCGACCCCAACCACACCCCCGACGCCAATCCCCAACCCAGCCTCGTCTTTCACCTCCTCTCGCGGCACAATATCAACCAGAAAATCGAAAATGTCCGTCCTCGTAATCGCTGCGGCAATATCGTTCTTCTGAAGGGTCCTGCGCTTGTTCTCCTCCGCATGAAGCCAGGATCTGATGGTGAGCTCCAATATGAAGAGCTCGCAAGCCTTGGCGAAGAGGATGGGCGCCTCGGCCGAGATCATCCGCACATCCTCGTCGGCTTTCATGATCTTCTTGATGCGCGCGAGGGGCAGCTGGTGATTTTTGAAGTCGTTGACTTGCTCGATTTCTTGGCGCTGGTAGGTCCAGAACATCTGCAGCTGCTGCTGCTGCTGTTGGAGGAGGTGGTGGTAGGGCGGTGGGTAGGGGGCGGGGAGGGCAGGCGGTGCAGGTATGGGGGTGGTGGTGGCGGCGGCGTTCTGCTGCTGCTGCGTGTTGTTTTGGTCCATTCGGATTTGCGTCTTTCTCTTGGGAGAATGAAAGAGAAGGTTGTTTTCTTGTGCTACTTTTTGGGGAAATTTAATCTTGGGGCACAGCAAAACAGAAGGTGGATCAATTGAGAGGATAAAGTTAGATGTAGAATTACATTTCAACCCTTCTTAAGTAACATATTTATCTCTTTAGCCCTCCCAGGTTTAAATAATTTCAATCTACGGTCAAGTTCAAATTTTGAAAATTAGATTTCATAGGCGAAACATTTTTGCGTATTCCATCCGAGACCATGGGTGATAATAATATTGTGTCCGAATGTAAAATATTTAAAAACTAATGTAGAATCAAGTCATGGAATATATGAAATTATATTCAATATATGTGGTCGAGTTCTTAATATCTTCTATTAAGGTTAAGGAGTAGTTGATTATCGTAGTCCGCACTTGGAATTAGGGGTGAAAGTTGAGTGGAGTCGGCTTTTCGAGCTCGATGAGCCAGCTCGAGTAAAGCTCGGCTCGAGCTCGTGACAATTAAGTTCGAGCTCAAGCTCACTCATTAGCACTCGAAAGTTCGCGAGCCGTAAGCTTTTTTTTTTAATTTATTAATATTTTTAATTTTTTTTTTATATTTTTTCATAAAAAGTTCGACCTCTAGCTGAGCTCGACGAGCTTTGTGAGCTTGAGCTCGAGACCGAGCTCTATTAGCTTGAATCGATCTTGAGCTCGGAGCTGAAAAGCTCGATGAGCTCGAGCTCAAATGTAACGGCTCGAGCTCGACCCCAAAAAATGAGCGATCAAGCTCAACTCATTTACCACTCGTATTTAGAATGATACATACTGACAATGAGAATTAGCCACTGAAAATCGGGATTATCTCACAGCCTTGTCGTTTCGAAATTAATTTAGTAGAAATAAGGGAAAAAAAGAAATAAATTATATGTATATATATATATTATTATATTCTAATAAAAAGAAACAAATATTTAGTAGATTTTGTTTGAAGGTCTTTCTTTTAATTTGTTGAAAGTTAAGTGTTTCTGACTTTTTTTACCTTGAGACAGCTTTCGAGCAAATCACAACATACACGATCGTTAAAAAGGCAATTCAGTCAAAGGGGCTGCAATAAAAAATAAACATAAAAATAAAAAATGTGTATCTTTCCATTCGCCAATGATGATATTTTTGTGTAATAATAATACTGGCCAACCATTCTCAAAGTCAAGCCATATATAAAATATATAAAAAAAAATAGGTTAAAATAGAAAAAACGCTATCCACTCACTATATCCGTCATTCAAATGATTCCCAATAAAATTTCAAAAAAAAAAAAAAAAACAAAAAAAAATTAATAAATAAAAAATTACAATAATAATAATAATAATAATTAAAGATAAATAAATAATTAAAACGAAGGAATATAAAAGCTTGAATGTATTTTTGATAAACAATTCTCTCGCAGTTCATTTTTAAGTCGTAGGACTGTCCTAATTAGAGCAGAGAATAACAAAAATAGTGTTATTTTTAACATTCAATTACAAAACTAGTTAACTTTCTACAACAATTACAAAACTAATCAAGTTTTTTAATTTCAGTTATTATTATTTTCATTTTCACCATAAAAATATTTAAATTATAATTTTTTACTCTCATTATTTCAAATAAATAAATTAACTATCAATAATTATATTTTCAACCACAATTTATTTTTAAACATTTTTATCCAAAAATACTTTTAAATTATTTATTATAAGTTCCCACGTCATTCTTTATTATTATTATTATTATTATTAGGGCAAATTTCTTATGAACCCCGATCGAAGTTTCAAATTCCTCTTAAATACCACTTCAATTATTTCTTCCTGTCCAATACCGATTTGCGAATTTCTTCCTGTTCAGTACATAAAACGGTATTTTCAATGTTGAAAAGTTAAAAATAACCTTACTTTACATGTTTAGTACCAACAAACTGAACATCATACCAACTGTTGTCTCTATTATACCAACTATTAACACTATTATACCAATAAAATTGAATATTATACCAACTGTTATCGCTATTATACCAATTGTTAACACTATTATATCAATAAATAACGTTATTCTAATTTTATATCAACAAAACTGAATATTATACCAACTGCTATCGTTATTATACCGACTGTTATCACCATTATACCAATAAATAACGTTATTCTAATTTTTTTCAAATACAACTAGACATTATACCAACTGTTGTCGCTGTTATACCAACTGTTATTGTTATTATACCAATAAATAATGTTATTATAATTTTATACAAACAAAACTGAATATTATACCAACTGTTGTCGTTATTATACCAACAGAATTGAATATTATACCAACTGTTACCATTATGTCCAGTTTTGTTGTGAAGAAATGTTATTTTCGTCCTTTTACTGTTTGGGGGTATTAAACACACAACTTTTCACAGATGGATATTGAACAGGAAAAAATAAATCAATGGGTACAAAACAGGAAGTTTAAACTTCGAATGGTAATGAAAGGAAATTATTATTATTATTATTATTATTATTATTATTATTATTATTATTATTATTATTATTATTATTATTATTATTATTATTATTATTATTATTATTATTATTATTATTATTTTCTGCTCAAGTGAGGATCACTGATGAGCTCGGTCTTGAAGTTTTTTTAGTTTTAAATATTATGAATTATGCTGAAATGCTTTTCTTTTTTGTTCGTATGATTTTGTTGACTTTGATTATGATTGAGAAGATTAATCGTGCTTTCAGTTTCATCTGTTTTATTCATCAAATTCACTATCCTGAGTTTCTTGTGATATATTTCTATTAATATAAAAGAAAAAAATATTTTGAAAGAAAGATTTACTACATAATATATAAATTTCAATAATCAACATCATACAAAAGTGAAGAATAGTTAAAAATAATTGTGGTTGAAAATATAATTATTAATAGTTAATTTACTTATTTGAAATAAGGAGAGTAAAAAATTATAATTTTAAACAATTTTGTGGTGAAAATGAAAATAATAATAACTGAAATTAAAAAACTTAGATTAGTTTTGTAAGTATTGTTGAAAATTAACTAGTTTTGTAATTGGATGTTAAAAATAACACTATTTTTTATATTCTCTCCTAATTAGAGCAGAGAAACTCAATAAAGAGACCATTTCTTAACAGATTATTCTTTGCGTTTAAAACCTGGCCAGTCTGCTTCGAAGAGCTATTTTGTCCCGATTTTGATTTGACTATCGGTTCCCCGGCTATTAATTTGTTTGTTTTTTCTATAGTGAGTGGATTGATCATCGTTGTGAATTGTATGGCGACGAGTCAAGGCGGATCTTCTCGAAGAAGCGTATCCTTGAGCCGAAGATCCTTATCTAGGGCGGGGTTGAAGGATGATGGTGGTAGCGTTGAGGACGCTTCGTCAAATCGCCACCGCAAATCGATATCCGTTTCCCGTTCGATGTATGCTTTTTTTATTAACGGCCGTCTGATGATTCTGTGCTCGTTCTGTGCGTTTGATCGTTAGGCTCTAGATTTGAATTCCTTGTTCGTGTGGCAGCTTCGTCTTTTTTAGAGGCTGGTGAAATTATTTTGACCTCCTTCAACTTCCTTTTGGCAATAGTTCTGTAGTAGGTGCAGTTCAGTTTGGTATTTGATGAAATGTGTGATAGATTCAATTTGCAAGGATAAAACCTAAAAGTTATTGGATGCTACAATTTAAACTTGGTGCTGAAGACAGATGATACGCATAAGAGGATATAATCACAAATTTGTGTATTTGATTGACTTGTATTAATTTTTATGTTGCCATCACACAGGGGTTTGAGTGGAGAACGAACAGTGAAGCGGTTGCTTTTGTCGAAGGCCTTGACTTTACCCGACACCACAACTGTTCTCGAGGCTTGTAGAAGGATGGCAGCACGAAGGGTTGATGCTTTATTGCTCACTGATTCGAATGCATTACTATGTGGGATTCTGACTGACAAGGTATCGGAAGTGGGCAAATTGGGATAAATGTATTTGTGTTGTAGCAAAAAAAGTGCTTTTATTATTGATTGTTCAAGTTCGTCATTTGTCATTTACATTTTTGAAAGAGAGAAAATATCATGACATGTAGTCAATGTAGGACATAGCTACAAGAGTCATTGCAAGCGAGCTTAATCCTGAAGAAACTCCTGTTTCCAAGGTAATGACTAGAAATCCAGTTTTTGTACTCGCGAGCACACTTGCTGTTGAAGCACTGCAAAAGATGGTTCAAGGTTAGTCCACTCGACAGACATGCTTTTGTGCCTATTTGTTTTGAGGGGCTTTCTGATTGGGACTCGTTTCGCAGGAAAGTTTAGACATTTACCGGTTGTTGAAAATGGGGAGGTGATTGCTTTGCTTGACATAGCAAAATGCTTATATGATGCTATTGCTCGAATGGAGAGAGCTGCTGAGAAAGGAAAGGCCATAGCTGCTGCTGTTGAAGGCGTTGAGAAACAGTGGGGTTCAACAGTGTCTGGTTGGTAAATTTGAGCTTTCTGATTTTCTTTTTTGTTATCATACATAATGACGATTGCTTCAATGCTTTTCATGCACTTCTAAGATTATGTTTTGCAGAGAAATGATTAATATTCAGCTTTTCTTGATGTGCAGGTCCTACCACATTAATCGAGACACTTCGGGAGCGAATGTTTAGTCCGTCCTTGTCCACCATATTACCTGATAATGCAAAGTAGGTAATATCTTCAACATGTGCTTTATTCCCCTGACAAATTATTGGAATTATATTCTTCCTATTGTTAGGATGGTCACAGTGGATCCAGGTGACACGGTGCTAACGGCTGCAAAGAAGATGCTGGAAGTTCGGACGAGCTGTGCAGTTGTAACAGTAGAAAATAAACCACGTGGAATACTAACGTGAGCTTCTTTCATATTATTATTAACTTTAAACTGTACAAATGCTCTACATTGACTCCTAAATGTTGGACTTATTCATATGTTAACTTTATATATTTCCATCTCAAAATTTATAATTTTAGTTTGAGAATCGACTAATATTTTTCCATGTTTGTAGCTCAAGAGATATATTGATGAGAGTAATAGCACAAGATTTCCCTCCTGAATCGACTCTGGTGGAGAAGGTAACCTCTCGTCTCATCTTTTTCTGTAAAAACAGAGCCCTATTGCAGATTCATTGGCATCATTTTCAGAACTGATTATATTGAAGCCTTTCTGATGTTCTCATTTGCCTTCAATGAATCTGGTAAATATGTAGACCTCTTCTTTGGCTGGGTGGATCAATTTGATGTTCTTTTCTCTTAGGTGATGACTCCAAATCCAGAACGTGTAACTGTTGATACACGGATTGTGGATGCCCTTCATACAATGCATGACGGAAAATTTTTGCACCTTCCAGTGGTTGATAGCGGTAGGCATATTGTTTTCAGCATTAACTATTATGGATTCGAAGAATGCCCTAATGTTCTTATCTCAACAACAATATCATTACAGATGGAGTGGTTGTATCTGTCGTTGACGTGCTTCACATAATGCATGCTGCTGTGGCTACTGTAAGTGGTATCCTATCTTTTTCTGTGCATATATAGGCGATAGAGACAATGATGGTTAAACCAAAAGTCTCTTACACATAAGCTCTTTCCTGCGAAAAAACTATGTTTTGATTTTTTAAAATGCCTGTCCGTATCAATAAACAATAAAGAAATATAATATAATTTGTTCGTAACTCGGACCCTTATGGTTCTTGCTTGTTATTTGTATTAGGAAAATGGTGGATTCAACCTTGCTTTTGGTTTATAAACCCGTTTTGTTAGGCTGAATGAAAATTTTATGCTGCTGTTTCAACTTTCAAGGTTGGTACCACTTCTGCTGCTGGTGTAAATAATGAGGCGACAAACACCTTGATGCAAAGGTTCTGGGATTCTGCAATGGAATTGCCTTCATATGAAGATGAAGAGACCCGAAGGTTGTATACTTTTTTCTTTTCGCTTACGTTTTGTATATTATCCTTTATTTTTTGCTGTTTTCTTATTGGTGTATTATTTTTCAGCAATAATTCCTTGAAATTAGCTTCTGATGGAGGAGAAACTGGTAGATCATCTCTTCCTTTCCCTTCTTCTTCCACAACATCGAGTAGTTTTGCATTCAAGATTGAAGACAGAAAAGGAAGAATGCATAGGTTCATATGTGGTACGTCCCGTGCCATCTTCGATTCACTAAAGCTTATGTTACCTTCTAAAGCACAGCATATGATAAACTTGAGACTTGAATGGTGTTATTAATATTGAACTCGATCAATCATCAGTTGACCTAAAGCTTAGTCTTTATTTTACATATACGCTTGAAATCTGTAGTAGTCATTCGAGCTCATATTATCCACGAATTGAGGAAAAGGAATAGAACTCTACGAGATCTAATCTCCCTTTTATTAACATGATAATATGATATTCGATGAACCAGGCACACAGAATTTAACGGAGCTTATAACAGCTATACTTCAGAGATTTGGAGATGAGATTGACCTTAACAACGTCCCGCAAATTCTAGTAGACTCTGGCCTTGACTCAAAATTTCTATTTTTTTTTTCTCTCTGGTTAATGTCCTAGCTTAGAAATCTTACGCTTCTTCACGCTCGCTCTTATGCAGTACGAAGACGAAGATCGTGACAAAGTTGTACTTGCATCTGATAGCGATCTTCAGGCAGCAGTGGACCATGCAAGGCAAGCTGGTTGGAAGGTATTCCTTATTTCCTTTTATCATTATTTTAGGCATCAATTTCGGACATGGTGATAATACTTTCTTTCTTAGTTGCATGAAAGCTTAGATGGTTGAACTAACTCTGATCACAGGGATTAAGGTTGCACCTAGACTACTTGGGAAAACCCGCCCGTCAAAGAGGATCAGATTCGAAAACCGTGGGTTATGCCCAACCCGATGCTTGGGCCTCAGCGTACAGTGCTGTCGCAGCGGGGGCGGCTTTAGTCGCCGGTTTAGGCGTGTTGGCATTCTTAAAACGATCTGCAAATTGAAAATAACAAACAAGCAACAGCTGTTGTGTTGGCATTCTTAAAACGTGGCATTACAGACTACAGTAGTATATTGTAAGCTCTTCATATCTAATTTCTGCAAAAGTAATTGAGTGGCGCCGAACCTATTTATTGCAACAGTTGGAAAAATATGAAGTGGGCACCGATTTTCATGTGGGCAACGAACTGATCTGTATTATTGTTTTTAGGCTAAATAGCATAAACCCCCCTGTGGTTTTAAAAAAATGCACGCAAACCCCTATGGTTTAGAAACTGCATGAAATACCCTCGTGGTTTGTTTAATTTTGCACACGCTCCCTCTTCGGTCAAATTAAGTCTAAGGGGCAGACAAAACGTAGAATTTCCATTATACCCTTGTTAATTTAACACAATCAAATCACATTTGACAAATAACACAACTCATTCTTCGTCACAACTCGAACCCTAGTTCCAAACCCAAATTCCTTATTCTGACAGTAATCTATACATATTCTCAGCTGGTGTGTCCTCAGCGACTTCGTCAAAGGTGCCGAAATCTATAGAGTGAAGGTCGTTTCCAGGAGTGGGTGGTTCTTAGGGAAAAATGACGGATTCGTACTGCAACATCTTTTTATGGGTCGAAGGTAGGATTGAATGGCTTCCTACAGTGAGGTATTTTGGGGGATTGAAGGTATTATTTAGGGGTGTCGATAAGGATAGATTTTTTCTGGGGACTTTGTACGATTTTTACACACACGCAGGGGGTAAAAGTAGTAATATCCAGTTTTATTATTGCTTGCCTGGTGAGAGTATGGATACTGGTCTTAGGGTGATAAAATCCGACAAGGATATTAGGGATGCGATCAATGAACATAGAAATGAGAGTGTCATTCATATTTATGTTGAAGAGTTGAGTGGTTTTCTTGAAGCTACTGACAGTTATGGTAGGAGATTATCTAATTCGAATGAGGAGGTGCCCCTCCTAACTTATACCTTACCCGATGGTGTTTCTGGTGAAGAGGTTAGATCGAAAAATGAGGGTGTGGCTGAGGGTCAACCAAGTGAAAACGATGGTGATTCAAATAGTTTTTGGGATTCTGTTAACCTTGAAGCGTTTGAGCAGAACGCAGTTAATGGAAATGAGGCAGCGGCTGAAAATGTTGCAGATGGCTCTCATGAGGCTGAGGGTGAGCCTGAAAATGAGGTTGCAGATGGTGATTGTGAGGTTGAGGGTGAGCCTGAAAATGAGGTTGCAAATGGTGATTGTGAGCCTGAGGGTGAGCCTGAAAATGAGGTTAAGGCTGAAAATAATGATGCAGAAGCTGAGAGTGATAATGAGGATGATGATTTTGTATCTGAGGAAGGTCTGTCTACTGCAACTGATTCTGAAGATGAAGACTTTGTGTTTGAGGAAAGCATGAAAGAAGATGAATCTGAAGATGAAGTCCAGATTAGACAAAAAAGACAGCAACAAAGTACAAATAAGGAAGGAAATATCCGCAACCAAGAAGATTGGTACACTGACAATGATGAAGGTGCTTATGAAGAGTTGGAGAGGGAGATGGTAGAATCAGATGGTGAATATGGTCCAACTCATCCAGAATGGGATGAGACAACAGATATGGGTGAGAATGAGTTGACTGTTGGGCTTCGTTTTCCAAATAGAGAATCATTTAAGGCAGCCTTGAAGGATTGGGCAGTTAAGAGAGGGTTGGACTTAAAATTTATGAAGAATGAAAAGATGAAGGTGACTGTAATTTGCAAATATGGGTGTGACTGGAGGTTTCATGCTTCACCAGTATTGAGGGGAACTGAATGGATGGTTAAATCACACAGAGGAGCTCACAACTGTTCACATCGTACCATTAATTCCATGGCAGACTACAAGTATCTTGGGAAGAGGATTATGAATTATGTGCGGGACAATCCCAATGAGGACTTACTGTCACTGAAGAGGAAGATTAGGAGGGATGTGAAGGTTGATGTGAGTACATTCAAAGTGTATAGGGCAAAAAAATATGCTATTGGGTTGATTAAGGGAGATGTGAGGGTGCAATACACAAGACTCTATGACTATTGTGCTACTGTAGTTAAGTACAATAGTGGTAGTTCTTGTATTCTTCACCTGGTGAGGGAGGAGGATCCACCAGTTCTGCAAAGATTTTACTATTGTTTGAAGCCTTTGATTGATGGCTTTAAAGCTGGTTGTAGGCCGATGATTGGGTTGGATGGATGCTTTTTAAAGGGGTATTCAAAGGACAGTTACTAAGTGATGTGGCTATGGATGGAAATAATAATATTTATCCACTAGCTTGGGCCTTTGTTGAGATTGAAAAAGGGGAAACTTGGGAATGGTTTCTGCACTTGCTGTTGAGAGATATAGGTGATGCTTCTGTGGCTAATCTTGCCTTTATAAGTGATAGGCAAAAGGGTTTGATTGATGCAATTGCAAGGCTTGCTCTATATTCTGAGCATAGATTTTGCTTACGACATATGTACAACAATTTCAAAGCTAAGTTTAAAGGGCTGGAATTGAAGAAACTTTTTTGGAATGCAACATCTACTTACAATTTGAATGATCACAAGAATATCATGCTTGATATTAGGAACAGATACCCCCCCCCCCCCCCCCCCAAGGCAGATGATGATAAATCAGCTTATGAATGGCTGTCTGATATACCAACACATCAGTGGGCAAAAAGCTATTTTCCAACCACAACTAAGTGTGATGTGCTTGTGAACAATATCAGTGAGTGCTTCAATAATTACATTCTGTCTGCAAGGGATTTGCCTATTATTGAGATGATGGAATGGATTAGGAGGAAGTGCATGTCCAGAATTCAGAGTAAGAGAGAAGGGATGCTGAAGTGGGACAAAGAAGTTTGTCCTAACGTTCTTAAGAAAGTTGAGATTGAAAGGAAGAAGAGTGGGAATTGTTTTGCTACATGGGCAGGTGATGAAGAGTTTGAGGTTATGCATTGGGATCAGAATCATGTGGTACATTTAAATGAAAGGAGGTGTACGTGTGGAATGTGGCAAATAGTTGGGTACCCATGTTGTCATGCTATTGCATGTTTAGACCTCCATCGCTGCGAGTATGAGCCTTACATTGATCTAATTTTCAGCAAAGAGGCATATATGAAGGTCTATGATCATCACATCTCACCAGTCCCTGGGATGCATGAGTTTGAAGTGTCTCCATTAGGTGCAGTGACCCCACCAAATGTGAAAATCAGAACAGGAAGACCCAAAAAGAAAAGAAGACCGGATGGAAATGACCAAAATCCACAAGCAGCATCAACTAGAAAAGGTTTGAAGGTGACTTGTGCAATATGTTTGCAACAAGGACATAACAGAAGGAAATGTAAAAGTCAGCCACATCCCAATTCAAAATACTACAAGGTAATGTCTTCAGCTTTTTTGTATAATTACTCATTTCTATAACTCATGATGTCATATCAAGTGATGCTCCAAGAGCTCCACCAAATGCTTCAGAATTAGCTCCAAATGCACCTGAATCTGCTCCAGTTGAAACTGCTCCATTTACTGCATCTGCTCCAGTTGAACATGCACCAGAATCTGCTCCAAATGCTCCAGAAACTGCTCCCTTTGCTGCTTCACAATCTTCTCCAGTTGAAACTGCTCCATTTGCTGCTTCACAATCTGCTCCAGTTGAAACTGCTCAATTTGCTGCTCCAGAACAAGTTATTCCAACACAGGTATATCATATAAGCAGCACTTTAATCTAAAATTAACATATTTACTCACATTTCAATTTATGGCACAGGATTCCAGCACCAATCCAGATGTTTGTCCAAAGGCCCCAAGAAAGCATAAGACATCAGCTTCGACTTCTTCAAACATGTCAAAAAGAAAGGGAGAATCTGCAACTGGTAGTACAAGGGCATTCAAAAGATTGTGCAAACTAACAACCTCAAGTTTGTTAAGAAGTGTTCAAGTGTCGTGCAAGCTAAGAACTAAACCTACAAAACTACCAAAGACAAGGCAAATTAGGTGGCTGTTTTGGAATGTTCAGTTTGGAAGTATCTGTTATGGTGTTGGCTGTTTTGTTTGACATATTTTGTTGGTTTGATATGTTGGATCAATTGGTGTTTGGTCTATCTAAGACAAGTTATTAATGACTGATGTTTTGAATGTCGTTTTGACATGTTCTATTTTGGATCAAATTAATGTTCTATTTTGGATCAAATACATGTTCTGTTATGCCTGCATTTGGTTTTTGACATATATTGTTCTGGTGACATAAGCGAACATAATTTATAAGAGCACAAAACAACAGTCTTTTTGTTTGACATAATGATTCAAATACATAAGGATCAAATACACACACGACAAAGCAATCACACAAACTTGCTATTTGAAAAGTATCACAAAAATCAGCATCACAAATACAACAAAGCTGTACTTGAACATTCTTGCATTGCTTTCTAGCACTCCAACTCTTTTCGTCAACTCGTCACACATATCAATTAGGTCGCC
This sequence comes from Lindernia subracemosa, assembly GCA_028392965.1. Taxonomy (NCBI): domain Eukaryota; kingdom Viridiplantae; phylum Streptophyta; class Magnoliopsida; order Lamiales; family Linderniaceae; genus Vandellia; species Vandellia subracemosa. The sequence goes on from JAQPCC010000030.1 coordinate 1,086,081, forward strand.
AATATGCTCTGTGTTAAGATTGCAGCTTCTCGATTGCACTTCGTCAGTGTCGAACGCATCATCTTCAATGTTGTTATCTATCGGGCTCAACCACATGAAAAAATCACAATCTCCATTCCTGCAGTTGCAAAATAATCTACCTTTCGTGGCTTTCGTCGAACCAACAACTCTAACTGCAGCCACTATACCGCATTTGCACAAGTGATTTTTGTATCTTAAGTCCCTTTGGACGGGATTTTTCGAAGTAGAATACATTCTACAAACGCACAATTACGAGATATGAATTATAAAGTGCAGCTTAAAGGCCAAACCAAAACATTAATCGCATAATTAAAAAAATCCAAATCGCTCAAGCCATAATTTATCTTTTTCACTGTTACAACATACAAAAGGACGATAGGAATGTAAGCCCAACTCAATTTAAGGCAGCTAAACTGTGTTGTCTCGAGCTCAAACTTCAGTTTCCTAACTCAAAGCATCAATCGCGAAAGCCCTAATTTTCCTTGTGTTCGATATGTCTGAAGATGGCTTCTAATGTGTCGAGGGTTCGTGTTGAGAAGATGAGTAATTGAGGTTATTTTGGTCATTGAACACCAAAAAATGTGTCCAGAGTCTATCCTACCCTCATTACGAGCGCGTGTACTGCAATCTCGGGCAGAATTTGCTGCCCGGGGAGTAAGGTGCTAAGTTTTCAAAACCATAAGGGAGTTTCGTGTAATAAAAAAAACCATAGGGTACTATCGTGCATTTCGGTATAACCACATGGGGGTATAACGTACTTTAGCCTTGTTTTTATTATTAGGCTGCCATGCCATCATGCCTCATTAACAATAATGATGATAATATAACTAATAGTAAAATATACTCAATTGGTAATGCCATTATTGAGGTTTTGGCTACATTGTCCTCAGAGTGTTCGGGGATAGTGGTGTTCGTACGGTTTGAATAATTGGAATGGAATCGGAGGTCTAACAGTTCATTTTATTATTGAAACTGTTGGAAATTATTCTGTTGTGTTCAACTGATGATGAAGACTGAAGATTCGAGAGACAAAGACAACCGAAGCTTCAATTATAATTGAACACTAAGGGGGAGATTGTTGGAAGTATTTTATAGTGTTCAATAATCAAGTTATCTTTGTCTAGGGACTTAATTGTGATATATGTATAGTTAGGGACTAGAATGCAAATATACCAATATTGATTGATATATAGGGCAAGTGTGTAAAATACACACAACTTGAGTTTAGCTTTCTCTCACTAGAAACACTCTCTCTAATCACTATCTAAGTTAGGGTTAATTGTAGAGAGAGAAAGAGGATAATTGTAGAGAAAGTGTGTGATTAATGAAAATTTGATTGATTTAATCCTAAAGCTTCCGCTCGCATTATCATCGAGGTAAATCTATCGAATCTATGCTCAAGTTCATATGTTGGATGTTAAAAACGGACCTAACAATTGGTATCAGAGCCAATTCTACTTGATTTGTGGATCGAAAATTGAAAAGAAATCGATTTTGGTTGTGCGCGAAAAGTTTTCGCACCATTCGATTGGTTTTCGCATCGAGCAATCTTCTGTTTATGTGTTGAAATTCATGCTTGATATTGATCTGAAAGGTGTTCGAATATCATTGTCGCATGCTAATTGCTAGCTGTTTTCAATTAATTGATCAAAATCAAAGATTGTCAAAATTATGCTTCGAAAATATTTTTTCCAATCGTGAAAGTGTTATTGCAAATTCTCGAAAATTGCTATACAATTTGCTCTAAATTGTGTTAATCGAGTGTTTTTGCATTATTACCCAGCATATTTCGTTCAAAATTCATTGTTAAAGGTGCTAATTGAAGCTATTTGTGAACTTGACATTCGACAGTTTGATGTTTTCGAACCGTGCTTGAAAGATTTTTTTTATACCAAGTTTTTCGTTTGCATTGACCAAGATTTCGTATCTCTCACATTCTCCGAATTTTTCGCATTGACTTTACAGTTTCGTATTCTGTAGCATACGAAAAAAAAAAAAACTTTGGATACGAAAAACTTTGAATCCGAAAACCATTGTTTTTCGCATACTATTGACCCGAAAAAGTTTTTCGCATACTTCTCACCCGAAAAAGTTTTTTTCGCATACTCCTCATCCGAAAAAAAGTTTTTTTTGCACACTCTATTCTTTCGAAAAAAAAAATCTTTGATACGAAAATCAATTTTATTCTCGTACGAAAAAGGTTTGTGTCTACAAAAATATTTTTTTTTCGTACGACAAATATTTGATATAAAAAAAATAATTTTTCTCTCGAACGAAAAAGGACCGATACGAAAACTTTTAGCCTTGACTTTCGTACGAAAAATATTTGATACGAAAAACAATTATATTTGTTCCAATACTTAAAAGTTTAGGCACGAAAAACTCATTAGATACGAAAAATAATTTTTTTCATACGAAAAAGTCCCCGTACGAAAAATAATTTTTGCTACAATACGAAAAAGTTCGTGTATACGAAAAATATTTTTTCGTACGAAAAATATTTGTGATACGAAAACACTGTTCCATACGAAAACCTTTGCTAAAAATTTTCGTATGAATATTTTATTATTTCTTTAAAGTTTTCGTATCCCCTCTCATACCAAAAACTCTTATGATACGAAAAAATATTATATACACATACGAAAACTTATGATGGGAAAAAGATTTTCGATACCGCAAAGCTTTCGATAGTTTTAGTTAGCTTTCGATATACACAAGTCCTAAAATTTTAAATTTTTAGCTACGAGATTTTTTGCGTACCTGCTTCAAAAAGGTTCCCGGTTCATACGGAAAAAAAATTTTTTGGGTAACAAAATTTTGTTGGACTGGTAAAATTTTTCGGTACAAAAATTATTCTCGGTATAAGTTTTTTTTCTTTTCTAATCATTTCAAAAGTTTTGTTTGATACCTAAACTTCTGAAAACTTAATCATTCGAAAATCTATTCGAACACATTGATCCAAAATTTAATATCAATTCAAAAACACGATAACGATAAAAAACATCCAACCCAGAAAGTAAATATGGAAGCCAACTACTTAATAAAAATCAAAGAATTAGAAGCAAGGCTAGAAAATAATTACAACTGCTTAGTTAAGAGTTTAGAAGAAAAATATATTCTTAAAAATAAACTAACAATAGAACAAGAAAGGCTGACGAGCTTAAAGACAAGGGTCGCACAACAAGAATCAACTATAAGCGAACTTACAAAAGAATTATCTACATGTAGGGACGAAAAAATAAATAGTGCAGCCCAAAACAAAAGTCTCATTGAACAAAGAAATCAATTATATTCAAAAATTCAAAAATTAGAAGATGTTCTAGCTAAACGAGGACAAACTGAGCAACGCCAAATAAAAGAAACTATATTGTGTCTAAATAAGTCGACTCAAACAATTGAGTCCGTGCCAAACAAGGAACATTCTATAAAACCCAAATCTAAGAATTGCTCTATTCCAGAAAATACTTGCAAAATTGCTGAATTAAATTCTCTTCTGGAATCAGAACGTAAAGAGTTTCGAGCAAAAATGGATAAGCTTTTAAAGGAGAATTCATTTCTCAAATATTCCTTAGAAAATGGCACAACTACAACCATTCATCCTGTAAAACCTGAACCTTTAAACGATATATCTTCTAAACAGGATCAGAAAACTCAAATGACTAAACCTATAAAGCAGGAAAGAATAGAGCAAGACAATTCATTTTCTATTACAATAAACAAAATTGTTCCTAACTCTATTCTTCCTCCGAAAATTCCTAAAGTCATTCCAAAGATAAAGCAAGAAGCTACTAAAGCTAAAACAGACAATAAGTATACATTCTCTAATCAAGCTGAAATATCTAAAAATAACTATTGTCTGAAGAACAAAGGTAGCTCATCTAATACACATTACAAAGTGAATGATGTGAGTCTAGAAGGTAGGAAATACGACACTTCTATACTTAATGCTATTGATTCTATAAGCTCGTATTCCTCTCTCAAGTACCCGGTCAAAGTCAAATCCGAGTTACATCTTAAGCGACTGGCGAAAGAGAAAATTTTCTCTTCTACAAAAAGACACACATTCACCGATGCTGAAAAGTTAAATTTCAAAAAGGTACAACAAATTTGGAAACCTAAGCTACAAATGGAAATAAGTAGTCCTCGACAAATGTGGATTCCTATTATTTTAATTAAATAAATATTTTTTTAGTTTTTATTTATAAAATAAATGAAAAATAATAATTATTAATAAAATAAGTATTTTCGTACTTATTAGATACGAGTTATAACTCGTATCTCAAAGATACGAGTTATGGCCCTTTTTTAAAAAAATGGACCCCACATAAAAATAATATTTTATTATATATTCCACCAAATCATTAAATCATCGTTACTTTATGAGATTTATGTTATAAAAATAAATAAGCACATCTAATTTATTCATTTTTTCATGACGGTCAAATTGATATCCATATCTTATATTTTTCGATATTCATAAGAATGATATTTTTTGATAAATTGTGAAATATGGAACATGGAGTGAACATCGTTGTATAATATCTGATTAAATTTAAATTAGGTTGCAAATGCCAACCCAAACCTGCTATTTTCGTGTGCGGTTCGTGTCAGGTTGGCGGGTCGGGTTAGATTTTAGCAGCCCTATATACAATAACTGGGCGTGGATAATTGCTATTTTCGTGTGCGGTTCGTGTCAGGTTGGCGGGTCGGGTTAGATTTTAGCAGCCCTATATACAATAACTGGGCGTGGATAATGCAGAACGATACAATACAAGCTTAACATAGATCTCAGCGGTACAATAACGAGGCGTGACTACTGCATAAGGATACAATACAAGCTTAACATGTTCAAATTTAAATTTAATCAGATATTATACAACAATTTTCATTCCAAGTTCCATATTTCACAATTTATCAAAAAATACTATTCTTATGAATATCGAAAAATATAAGATATGGATATCAATTTGATCGTCATGAAAAAATGAATAAATTAGATGTGCTTATTTATTTTTATAACATAAATCTCATAAAGTAACGATGATTTAATGATTTGGTGGAATATATAATAAAATATTATTTTTATATGGGCATTTTTTTTAAAAAGGGCCATAACTCGTATCTTTGAGATACACTCGTATCTAACAACTACGAAAATACTTATTTTATTAATAATTATTATTTTTCATTTATTTTATAAATAAAAACTAAAAAAATATTTATTTAATTAAAAAAGCCGTTGATTGCTATATTTAGCTACCAACTGCCCAGAGCATTGATGTATTTATTCATTTAATGGCAACTCTCCCTACACACGACATAATTTAATTTTAATTTTATCAATATTTATTCAATCACTGCAACGTATCCATTTCGTGACAGCCATCATCTCTTTTTGGTAAATAAATAAAATAAATTCAGCACACGCATCACCTTAGAAAAGTGTAACCTTAGCCATAAATGTTAAATCAGTTTTTAAATCATCGCTGGGCTTTTCCTTGTTTACTATTCTATCTATGAATGAGGCAATTTTACCGTTAGCACGGAACGAACATATTTTGTATCTTTGTTCGTTTTTTACGATGCGTTTTAGCTCTTGAAATGGGCATTATATATATATTGTTGAAGAGTGCCTCGCAATATCTTACCGTACCTCCTATAGCATATTTTGGTAGATGTGATACAAGAAGAGTAGTACAAATGAAATTTAATAAAATCAAAATAAAATTTACTGGATTTGATCTTTATATATTTACCTGATTCTTCAATTCGATGATTTTTGAAGAGCTAAAAACTTTTTGATCTTGATTTTTCTTGAAGATGACTTTGACATTCTATAACGTTTCTTCGTTGACTTTTGAGCTTGATCAAGAATCTAACAATTAAATTCGAAGAACGCCTTTGAGATTTGATGAAAGTGCCTTTTTAAACGTTTCTTCGTAGGTTTTTTCGCTAATCACGAATCTAACGATTGAACTTGATGAACTTGAGGATCCAAAGGCTTAATCTCTTAGCTCCTCGATGAACGTGATCGAGTGTTTACTTTGATCTTCTCCAGCAGGAACTTGAGAGCAATCTTGACGTTAATCCACGTGCTTCCGAGTTTTTTCGAGATTCCGATGCCTTAATTCTCAGCTCTCTCGACAAACGTCTTCAAGTATCAACTTCGATCTTGAGGAACTTGAGTAACTTTAACATTAATCCATGTGCTTTCGAGCTTTTTTCGATGGTCGAACTCTTTAATTTCTTAGTTCCCTCACAAACATCTTTAAGTGATGACTTTGATCTTTTCTAACATGAACTCGACTAATCTTAATGTTAATCTACGTGCTTTGAAGTTTGTTGAGGATCCTATGCCTTAATCTCTTATCCCCTTCAATGAACGTAGTGTTGACTTCAGTCTTCTCCAACGAGATATTGAGTAATATTGACGTTTATCCAAGTATTAACTTCGAGCTTTCTCGATGATCTAACGCCTTAAGCTCTTAGCTCTTTCGATGAACATATTCAAGTATTAACTTCGATCTACTCTACCAAAAACTTGAGTAATGTTGACGTTAATCCACATGCTTCTGAGCTTTCTCGAGGATCCAAGTCTTATCTTAGCTCCCACGATGAACGTTTTCATGTGCCGACTTGAATATGAAGATCTTCACCGAGAGTGAATTTCATAATGTTCAAAAGTCTTATATCAAATTCTCTCGAAGCTTTCTATTCTCCGTTTTTGAATCTCTAGTGCCTCTTACTTATAGGCCTATAGAATGAACCATGATGAAAAATATCCTCTCTGTTATAAAAATATTAATTGTGATTAATATTATATTAAGATTATTTTATTATAATTATACTTATATTAAGATTATAATGATAATATAGCTTATAATAATAAAGAGAGAGATTAGAGACAGATTAAGTATTTCAATACTTGGTGTGATTTACAATGATCTCTAATCACCTATTTATACTACTAATAATTCACTATTACAACTAATCACATTAATTACAATTATACACCTCACACTAAAATACAAACTTTTCAATTAAACACCTCATCTTATCATCTTATCACATTATCATCATTTAATACAATACTTCCAAATCATTAATAATTTCTTTAATATTATTATTTAAAACATTCACATTAATATTATTTCATAATACTCCCCCTTGGATGTTTTCAAAGAATATGCCTCGTTAAAACCTTATTAGGAAAAATCCAATGGGATAAAAACCTAATGAAGGAAAAAGAGTACATGATTCTTTTAGATACGCTTTCAATTGTTGCCTCATTAAAAACCTTATTGGGAAAACCACATGGGAAAAACCTCAGTGAAGGGAAAAAGAGTGCAACGCGTATTTACTTCCCCTGATGATGACATCATTTAAGATCTCGAAGTTTTCGAACTCCAATTGAATATACCAATCTTTTGAAAATTATTGGGGGAAGTGCTTTCGTGAATAAATCTGCAAGATTTTCACTTGATCGCACTTGTTGTACAACAATATCACCATTTTTCTCTAAATCATGAGTAAAGAAAAAATTTGGTGAAATATGTTTTGTTCTATCTCCCTTAATATATCCTTCCTTTAATTGGGCAATGCATGCATCATTATCTTCATATAAAATCGTAGGAAGTAACTTTTTCGATAATAGCCCACTAGTTTGTTGTATATGTTCAATTATCGATCGCAACCAAACACATTCTCGGCTAGCTTCATGAATAGCTAGAATTTCCGCATGATTAGATGAAGTAGTCGTTAAACTTTGTTTAACTGACCGCCATGAAATAGCGGTTCCGCCATTCGTAAATAAATAGCCCGGGTCAGATAGAAAACCAGCATCTTCATACCCCATCAAATCTGCTTTTGATTCATTTGGATCCCATATCAGTTGTTCCTTGAAGGTATTGAAATATCCGTTTAAATCCATTCCAATGTCTACGAGTCGGTGATGAACTGTATCTTGCCAATAGATTTACAGCAAACGCTATATCATGTAGCGTATGACTCGTCAAATACATTAGTGCTCCAATAGCACTGAGATATGGAACTTCAGGACCAAGTAGTTCTTCATTATTATCGCAAGGTCTAAACGGATCTTTATTCACATCTAAAGATCGAACAATCATTGGAGTATCCAATGGATGAGCTTTATCCATATAAAATCTTTTCAATACCTTTTTCGTATAAGTCTCTTGATGTACGAATATCTCATTCTTTAAATATTCGATTTGCAGTCCAAGATAAAATTTCGTTTTACCGAGATCTTTCATTTCAAACTCCTTTTTCAAATAATTAACGGTTTTTGATAACTCTTCAAGAGTTCCAATTATGTTAATATCATCAACATAAACTGAAATGATGACAAATTCATTTCCAGATCTTTTCATAAATATGCACATGCAAGTTTGATCTTTTTTATACCCCTCTTTCGATAAATATTCACTTAGGTGATTATACCACATACACTCAGATTGCTTTAATCCATAAAACGATTTATTTAGCTTGATTGAATACTCATTTCGGGGCCCTGAATTTTCAGGCAACTGAAATCCCTCGGGAAGTCGCATATATATGCCAGTATCAAGTGATCCATATAAATAAGCGGTGACAACATCCATTAGACGCATATAGAGTCCTTCACGTACTGCCAGACTAATTAAATAACGAAAAGTAGTTGCATCCACCACAGGAGAATACGTCTCCTCATAATCAATACCAGGTCGTTTTGAAAAGCCTTGTGCAACAAGCCGTGCTTTGTATCTCACAATTTCACCGGTTTTATTTCTCTTTCTGATGAAAACTCATTTATATCCAACCGGCTTTATATTTTCTGGTATGCGGACTACAGGTCCGAAAACTTTTCGTTTCTCAAGTGAATTTAATTCTGCCTCGATTGCATCTTTCCATTTCGGCCAATCATTTCTTTGTATGCATTCTTTAACAGACATTGGTTCATAATCCTCATTCTCATTTATCTCATTCATTTCATGTAGCGCTACGTTAAATGAGAATTTATCGTCAACGTTGATTTTTTCTCGGTTCCATCTCCATTTTGGGCATAATTTATCGAGAGTCGATAAATCCTCGACTGGACCATTCTTATTATTTGCTCCTTTTCTTTTTCAAGGATTTTTATCTTTGGAACCCGATGACCTACCACGTTTTAGTTGTGGCTTAGGCTCGATCATTATATGTTCTCCAGGAACATCAATTTTTGCAGGAGCATTAACAGCTGGTATATGTGACTTAGTCACTCTGTTAAGGTCAGTAAAACTATCTGGCAGTTGATTAGCTAATCCTTGTAAATGAAATATCTTTTGAACTTCTAGTTCACATTCTTTCGTTCGAGGATCATAATGATTTAGCGATAATTCATTCCAACTAATACTCATTTCCAGCTGTTTCTTTTATCCCCCTGATGTCGGAAAATTCAATTCATCGAAATGACAATCGGAAATCTAGCCGTAAATAAATCTCCAGTTAGAGGTTCTAAATATTTTATTATCGATGGAGATTCAAATCCGACATATATTCCCAACCTCCTTTGAGGTCCCATCGTAGTGCATTGTGGTGGAGCAATTGGAACATATACCGCACATCCAAAAATTCTCAGATGGTAAATATTTGGTTCCTGGCCATAAACCATTTGTATTGGGGAGATATCATTATAACTTGTTGGCCTAATGCGGATTAGTGTCGTGCATGTAATATAGCATGTCCCCAACAAGATGAGGGAAATTTTGACTTCATTAATAATGGTCTTGCAATTAATTGCAACCTTTTAATCAACGATTATGCAAGACCGTTTTGCATATGAACATGTGGCACGGGGTGCTCAACATCAATTTCAATAGACATGCAATATTCATTAAATGCCTTGGAAGTAAATTCACCAGCATTATCAAGGGGTATTTTCTTTATTGGATAATCCGGAAAATGTGCTCTTAATCGAATCAACTGAGCAAGCAATCTCGCAAAAGCTACATTCCGTGTTGATACAAACACACATGAGACCATCTAGTTGATGCATCAATCAATACCATGAAATATCTAAATGGTCCACACGATGGATGTATCGGTCCACAAATATCACATTGTATACATTCCAAAAACCTTATAGATTCATTCCTTATTTTTATTGGTGATGGCCGAATAATCAACTTCCCATTAGAGCAAGCAGCACATGATAATTCATTCGATTGAAGAATCTTCTGGTTCTTCATTAAATGTCCATGTGAATTTTGAATTATTCTCCGCATCATAATTGAACCGGAATGGCCCAACCGGTTATGCCAAACAACAAATGTATTATCATTAGTAAACTTCTGCTTTATGATAGCATGTGATTCAATTGTTTTAATATACGTGTAATACAATCCAGAGTCAAAAGAATGTAATATTTCAACAACTCTTTTATCATTCGAAATCACTTTTGTAATGTGCAAATATTCAATATTTCTCTTTTCTGCAGTCTCAATGTGATATCCATTATGTCGAATAGCTTTAAAGCTCAATAAATTTCTTTGAGACTTAGGAGAATATAAGACATTTTCAATTATCAGCCTTGTCTATCTGGGCAGTATAACATTGGCTCTTCCGGAGCCCTCAATTATATTTGTGCTACCCGATATAGTGATAACACTTGTTTCTTTTATTTCAAGATGGGAGAAATATTTCTTATTTCTTAGAATTGTATTAGTCGTCGCACAATCTGCACGACATAACTCCCTATTGCCCATGCTTATATCCATTGTATTGATAAATATATAATAACTAGTATTATTAAATAAATAAGCGTAAAAATAAAATTATATATATAAAGATAAAATAATAAATAAATAATGCTTAAATATAAATTTATAACGATGTATCAGTTTTCTTAATCTGCATCTTTAATAAAAATCACAATATTCAAATGAGCATAGGATCTAGCACCAATTTTCTGAAGTATCGTAATCTTGAGCAAAGTTTAATTTCATCGACACTTCACTTTTAATTGCTCTTTATAAAGATCAATGGGATCATTGGGTGCGAATAATAACCTTTATATTGCTCAATACATCTTTCTCAATCATTTACTAGTTTTCCACTTCGGGGGAAATATTAATAATACACACGGTAAATATAATGTTCACGACCACTTTTATTATTTGCGAATACATTCACTTCAGGGAATGCATCATAGTCGGACTTATGCTTTTCATTCATCCATTATAATATTTTCTGATCATTTTCTCACGATATTTATTCGTATTATATCCGATGGATTGAACGTGGTGAATGCTTTATAATATACCGAAGTAATTGTGTAAATTACTAGGAAGTATAAAATCGAGAGTGATAAATCAAAGTTTGCCAAATTCAATATATTGATATCATAAAAATAAACTCATCATTTAAACATTAAAAGAAAAATTATAATTAATCTTCTTTTATATCTTCTTTTGTAAAAGTTCTTATGAAAAACGATATCCACATCCAAATAACTGTTGCCGTAATAATAATCATAAGTAATAGATCAAACAACGGACAAATCGTCATCCTTCAAAATAAATATATTTCAGTAATTATAATATTAAAGAAAAATTATAATTAATAATTATATTTTAAAAACATTGCTAAAAACAATATCCACATAGCCGTAAGGATTACCGTAAATAAAGTAAGCAACAGAAGATCCATCTTTGTATAAAACGACATGATTCTATAACATGAAAAAGAACATAATAATCAGATAACATATAAATCAATGATAAAATATATGAATTGTTTCATAAAACTCGTTTTTTATTATTTCATAATTATTGTCCAAGTTCCGATAAGGTTGCGGTAACAAAATTTATCCATCGTCCAAAACTATTCGGTCCAATAATTACTTAAAGATTGTTCAACCAAAAAATAAATAATATGCCGCTACTGAGGTGGGGATAACCGCAAGACCTCGTGGGCTTTTGGTGTTGTGTACGTGTATATAAATAAAAATAAATAAATCGTAAATAAAAATTCCACACACCACCACGGGGTATCGAAATCTGGACCTCTCGTCACTTATAGTGAACGATATTCCGCAAAACCACTCGGGTATTGGCGTTTAGTTATAAAACTTTTAAAATATACTTTTATAATATATATTTTTAAATTAATCACAATTAATATATGTTTAGTATAAATTAAATATTAAATTACCGTACATCGACTAAACTCGTACGAGATCTTCGACGGAGGTTGATCTTGACGACGGAGAGCGGTCGTGCTGATAACGTGTTATAAAAATATTAATTGTGATTAATATTATATTAAGATTATTTTATTATAATTATACTTATATTAAGATTATAATGATAATATAGCTTATAATAATAAAGAGAGAGAGATTAGAGAGTGATTAAGTATTTCAATACTTGGTGTAATTTACAATGATATCTAATCACCTATTTATACTACTAATAATTCACTATTACAACTAATCACATTAATTACAATTATACACCTCACACTAAAATACAAACTTTTCAATTAAACACCTCATCTTATCATCTTATCACATTATCATCATTTAATACAATACTTCCAAATCATTAATAATTTCTTTAATATTATTATTTAAAACATCCACATTAATATTATTTCATAATACTCTCCGATTTATTTGTCCAGATTTAATTTGATTGTGTCCATATTTGATTTGATTGAGTATATATTTGATTTGATTCCATTTACATATTTAACGAATATATATATATATATATAGGGATGAAATCTTTTAATATCGAACATATTTTTTATAAAAGCAAACGTTTTATTTATTTGAAATTAATTTTATATATAAAAAATATCAAAATTAATTGGATTTTATATAATTTTTGGACTTAATTTAGTAAATCCCCCATCAAATGTTAGTACCTTTGCAAAACCACCGTGTGTATGAAATAATGCTGTAAAGACAGTTTTGACGACTTGCAGTTTTCACTTGCCTCATTCACTCCTGGAGCACACAAGCCAACGAGACCTTGGTCTAGTGGTAAAAAAGGAGGCCTTAAGGATTTGTGGGTTAGATCGTGGGATTGAATTTCCCTTCCACAATTCCTCGAGTAGTCCCCATGTAATTTATTTCTCATGAGGGTTTGGGACGTATTCATCTGACTTCGGGGATTAGTCCCACCACTGTAGTGTGTGGCGCAATTAAGCCTCCGCCAAGTCTGTATGGCGCAAAGCCCATGCCGATATTTAGAGGTTAGCCCATAGCCAGATCGAGTGGAATACATCATGACAGAAAAAAAAAAAAAAAAAGCACCGACAAGTATGTGTATGTATACATACATAGATTTCACTTCTACTCTTTGCTCCATTTATATCTCTGCTCTTAACAAACAACCTCTCCAAGTCTAACCACTACATATCTCTGTATCTCGCAAACGTTAATAACATGGTGTCCAGCGACTTAATCTACGACCTAAAACTATCCTCGGTGGTGCCCTCCAAAATAAGGGGCGACGAGGGGGAAAATCACGAGCTGAGCAACAAGGACTTGGCGATGAAGCTTCACTACATAACGACGCTGCACTTCTTCGAGAGGGAAGCCGTGGAAGGTCTGAACATTCACGATTTCAAGAAGCCCATGTTCGAATGGCTCGACCTTTACTACCCTATATGCGGGAGAATAAGGATCAGGCACGACGATGAAGGCCGCCAAGGTAGGTTTTTTGTCAAGTGTAATGATAGTGGCGTACGCATCGTGGAGGCTAAGTGTGTCAAGACACTCGATGACTGGCTTTCGAATCATGCCAGAGATGGTGGTGATGAGAGTAATGACGACGACTTTCTTGTGTATAATCAGCAGATGTCGGCCCATGATCTTTGCTTCACACCACTTGTGTTTCTGCAGGTAACTAACTGAAAATCTCCATTAATGGCTTTTATATGCTTATGTATAAGAGGAATGAAATGACATCGTGCGTATGTATGATTTTGTCTAACTAATTTATAGTATATATATTCTTACATAAATAAATCCTCAGTTGACAGAGTTCAAATGTGGAGGATTGTGCCTGGGAATGAAGTGGGCTCATATTCTTGGAGATGCATTCACCGCCGTAAACTGCATCAACACTTACGGAGAGTTCATGAACAACCAACGCACAGCACCAAAGACAACAACGCTAAATAACTCAATCCATCAAAACCTCTCAGCAGCAAAAACATCTCACTGCAAGTGCCTAAAACTTTTAGATCCTCTGGGAGACAGCTGGATAATCCCGAACCAGCGTAGAATGCAAGCGCGCACTTTTCGGATCAAAGAAAGAAGTCATCTCTTATCTGTATCAGAAGAACATACGAAAAGGGTGGTGAAGAAGAAGCCATTTGAATCCATCTGTGGGACCATATGGAAATCTCTGGCTAAAGTTAGGGCCAATGATGCTAACAGTTCCGAGCCGAAGATAGTAACTGTTGTGCGTAGAAAAGGGTCTGTTGAAAGAGCAGAAAAGGAGATCCTTGGAAACTCGAATACGATGATTGGTACCGTAGAAGCCCGAGATCGGACTAGTATTGTTGATTCTGATCCACTCGAACTAGCTAATCTAATTGCTGAGAAGCTCGTCGATGAGACAGGCATGGTTGAGAAGCTAATGGAAGAACACGACTTTGTAATGTACGGAGCGAATCTTACTTTTGTTGACTTGGAAGATGCAGATATGTATGAGCTAAGTATTGGAAGAAACCGGCCGGTATATGCGGAGTTGAGTATCAAAGGGATTGGAGATGAAGGGGTTGTCCTAGTGATGCCATTAGGCCATGAAGATGCTGCTGATCATGGTGAAAGTGGGAGGACCATTCATGTGATTTTGCCACAAGATGAACTTCAACAACTGGCAAATGAGCTAAAAGTCGAATGGGACATAATTTAACATATATATATATATATATCGTATGTATCTTGCACCAGCAGAAATCGCTGCAGATATAGTGATATCTTGTGTTGTTCTTGATAGGCTTTCTTGGATGAAATGGAGACATCTGTATGAAATTGTAGCTATATGACTGAGACTGACCATCAAGACGATGATGTTTACATACGCCTCCCCTCCCATCGTTGAATCCTTTTTTGCTTGAACAGTGATTAATTGAAATGAAAGGTCCACATAAAGAAACGGTTATGTATGTATGTATGAACCAATAAATATGATATCTTGAGCTGATCATATCCTCATATGACGGTGACATTATGTAATGACTAATGCATCGACACAATCGATTTGAAGGACCCGAATATTTTATTTGATTGGGCCATTCCGTAGTCCAACATCATAATTTCATTTTCCGCTAGATAGCACTGTGACACTCGGCTAAGGGAAGCTCTGCCGAACAACCGAGATTTTCGGACAGTGCGTTTGGCCACAGCTGTTGAATCTCTCGACAATACCGTTTTGTTTTGGTATATATTGTAACAAAATCCGTTGAACTCTTTTGAACAAAACTCAAGGCCTTTTCCCAGTTTGTAGCTCCGCTATTTTCTTCCAAACTTTATACTTTCCGAAAGCATCGTCTTTGATTTTGAGCATATAAGTACACATCTTCATCGATACTGAACATAAAATACGCACCTTCCTCCTCCATGTGATGTAACATTTGCAGGTCCTCATAGATAACTATTTGCATTGTCAAGAGGCCTTCGATCAACACCTTTGCCAAACATAACTCTAGGAGCTTCCGAGAACACAAACTCTCGCAGAATTCTAAGTTTTTGATCTGTTTCTTGCTCAAAAAACACCTTGCTTTGATAGTTCAGCAAGTCATTTTTCGCTCACATGGCCTAACCTTCAATGTCATCAGACCCCTTTATTGCATAGCCCAAATAATCTAGAACTCCTATTGAAATCAGGTTTCTCATTAGTTCAGGACTACACCTTTACATTTCTTAACACGCTTTCCCGTCTCTAATGAAGTTTCAATCTAATCGAACCCATACCAATAATAATCTTTCAAAGCCTTTAATTTCCTAACAATAATTTCCTAACAATACAGATCCACAGTTGATTAGGTGGATTCCATCCAAGATTGCAGATTGTACATCTTCAAACTTTAGATCTTGCCTCCCAAACATCATTGTCTTGATGTAACTTTTAGGTAGTGCACATAGAAGCATCAAAGTCTGACCCTCATCCGTTACCTTCACATCAATATTCTCCATATCTAATATGATTTGTTGAACTTATCAATATGCTCTTCAATCAATTTTTCCTCGATCATCTTGAATGAATAGAAAGCCTGTTTCAGATACAATTTATTAGCAAGAGACTTCATCACATACAATGACTCAAGCTTCTTTCATACATCCCTCACCGACTTATTCTGAGAGACTTTTCTCTGAACTTGATCTCCCAAACTCAATATGGTCGTACTATGTGCTCGACTAAGAAGACTCTTCTTATCTGCATCGGTCATTCTTTTTAGAAGTTTCTTTGCTTCGTCTAAAACTTCCACAAGCCCTTGTTGTACAAGAAGTACCCTCATCTTCTGTTGAAAGTTTAAACTTGATTTGGGCTTAGAAAACTAATTTATGAATTTAGCATTTGAGCTTCGGAGAAATATAATCCCAATATCTAGAAACTCGTGGATATTCTAGAGATATCCATAGAATCTTGTAGACCATTATGAAACTAGATATTTATCTAATTCTAGATTAGATGTTGTGGCTAAAATTAGCAACACGTTAAGGAGGTGAAATTAGTATAAATAGGGGCGAGGTCTTAGCATTTGTATCAAGCATCAAGCCATATCAAATTAAAGTTGTAAAAAGTGCCTTCTAATATAAAAGTTTCTTCCTCTAAAAACTAGTTTTCCATATCAAGTTTCTCCCTTCCTATAGAAGTTCTATTTTCCAACAAAGTGGTATCAGACCTAGAAGATTCCCGAGCAATGAAGAGCGGCATGGTTCCCTTTCATGTTCTGACACTCAACAAGAGCAACTACGACAACTGGAGTATCAAGATGAAGACTCTCCTCGGATCACAAGAAGCATGAGAGATCATTGAGAAAGGCTATGCCGAACCGGAGAATGAAGAAGCTATGACTCAAACTCAAAAGCATAGTTTGAGAGATTCAAGAAAGAGAGACAAGAAAGCTCTTTATCTAATCTATCAAGGATTAGACGATGATGCTTTGAAAATATTTCAGAAGCAAATACTGCTAAAGAAGCATGCAAGATGGTTCAAACCTCATATAAGGAGGCGGATCCGGTAAAGAAGGTACATATTCAAACTTTAAGAGCCGAGTTTGAAACATTGCATATGAGACATGATGAAGTTGTGTCGGACTATTTTTCGAGAGTATTGGTAATACTAAACCATTAAAGAGAAATGACGAGAAACTTGATGATGTTAGAATAATGGAGAAAATCCTTCGCTCGTTAGATCCTAAATTCGAGCATATAGTAGCTATCATAGAAGAAACTAAGAACTTAGAGGAAATGACAATGGAGCAACTGTTAGCTCATTACAAGCCCATGAAGAAAAGAAAAAGAAGAAAGGGATCGTAGAACAATTTTTAAAGCTACAAGTTGATCCAACTAAAGATAAAGGTAATGAGGAAAATTATCCAGTACGAGGTCAAAGAGGAGAACGAGGAGGAGGTTGCGGACAAAGACAAGATTGGAGGCCCAAAGATGATGCCAACAATAATTTTCAAAGGAGAGATAACTCAACAAGAGGTCGTGGGAGAGGCTACTCAAACATAAGGTATGACAAGTCACACATTAAGAGTGTTAATTTTGAAAGATTTGGGCACTATGCTTCCGAGTGTAAAGTTCCCAAAATTAACAAAGTAGAGGAGAAAACCAACTACGTCGAAGATAAAAAAGAAGAAGATATTTTATTGCTAGCCCATAAGGTTCTTGAGAGAGACAAATGCAATAAATGATACCTAGACAATGGTGCGAGCAATCACTGTACGTAAAAGGAAACATGTCTGATGAGCTTAATGAGTCGTTGAGTGGAAACGTTGCTTTTGGTGGTGAGCTTAAGATCACTGGGAGAGATAAAGCTAACATTCTTAGTCAATATGTGATATTCGACAAAGAAGCAGAACCGGATGTGAGCTCATGCAATAAAGAGCACAATCTCACTCCTTACTTTGAAGAAAACAACATATAACAACTATAATAGAGCAAACAAGAGAAGAGCTCGAAGCTCCACTAGCTTCACCCCCTGCGATATCGGAAGAAGATGAAAGCTCAATTGAGAGAACCCCACACTTCAAGAGCCTGCATAAGCACACCGGGTAACAGAAAATAAAGACAATTTAATTCTCCTTTGTCGCTTTACGGATAATGAGCCTATGCGTTTTCAAGAATATAAGAATTGGAAAAATGCCATGGATGACAAAATCAAGGTTATCGATAAAATTAACACACGGGAGCCAACGACACTTCGAGAGGGGCATAACAGAATCTACAAAGAAAAGAAAAATGCCAAAGAAGAAGCTAGAAGATATAAGCCAAGACTGGTGTCTAAAGGCAACATTCAAAGAGCAGAGATCGACTATCATGAGAATAATTGGAGAATACACCAAATGGATACCAAGTCTGCCTTTCTAAATGGAGTTCTTGAAAGGAAAATATGCATAGAGCAACCGCAAGGATATGAAGTGGCAAAAGAAAATGAAAAAATTCTAAGATCAAAGAATGAGATCTACAGGTTGAAGCAAGCACCAAGAGCCTGGAACTCAAGGATCGACAAGTACATTCAAGAGAGAAATTTTATCAAGTGTCCGCACGAGCATGCACTCTACATCAAAGTATAAGGTGATGATATCTTGATCGTATGCTTGTATGTGGACGACTTGATCTTCACAGGTAACAATCCAAGAATGTACGAGGACTTCAAGAGATAGATGACTAGAGAATTCGAAATGACTGGCATTAGGCTCATGGAATATTATCTTGGAATCGAAGTGAAGCAAGGTGACAATGTGATTCTCATAACTCAAGAAGGTTATGCTAAGGAAATACTTAAGAAGTTCAAGATGGACGACTCGAATTCCGTTGACACACCAATGGAATGCGGTACTAAGTTGACTAAGCATGAAGAAGGAGAAAAAGTCGATCCCATATTCTTTAAGAGCTTGGTTGGAAGTTTGAGGTACACAACAAAACAATTGTTTCCTACCGACTACAATATGTAGTCGCTAGGAAGCTTAAATTAGTCGGTAGAGCTTCTACCGACTAAATTCCGACTAAGTTTTTGTAGTCGGTAAATCTTTAGTCGATAGGAATATATAGTCGGTACGTAGTCGGTATTTCCGACTAATTACCGACTAAGTTTTAGTAGTCGGTAATTAGCGACTAATGTTTCGTAGTCGGTAGTTACCGACTACATAGCGACTCAATTTTGTAGTCGCTAATATTCCGACTGTGATGTTAGTCGGTAAAGTGGTCGGAAATTTGCATACTATCCTATCGACTACAAAGCGTAGTCGGTAGATATTTCCGAATTAATTATTTATTTTTATTTTATTTTAATTAATAATTCAATTAATTTATTAAAACTTAATAATAAATAAATAACAGAAAAAAATATATAATTCATTCGGGAATATTATAATAAACATAATAAAGTCGTCCGAAGAAAATAAATAAGTCTTCAAATGCATGAAAATGAAAAAGTCGTTTCAACATAAATAAAGAAGTCCAATAACATAAAAAAAAAAAGAACTATGCTAGACCGTGCCCCGAGCTACCATCATCCGGAAAGTCATCGCGGCGACGAACATTTCTGTTCATTGATGCCGCAACAGCACATGTCTGAGTGTCGTCTACGGGATCTCGATCGCCCGTGTATGAAGTACGCGATTCTCTACCATGGTCAAACCGGCAGAAGAAGTCATCGAACTTCCTCTTTAGCTCTGCGACAACTGCCTCTGTGGCATGCAACCGCTCTTTTGTGTCATGCAACTCCTCTCGTGTGTTATGCAACTCCTCTTGTAGCTGAATATTCTGAGAAGGCACATACCCGCTGGAAATCGATTGTGATGACTGTGAAGGTGTCTGGTAGTACATCTCCGATGCATTACCCATACCGGGTATGTTTTGGAACCTTGTCCAACCTCCGACAGTCTCAAAGAATGCTTCGGTCTCTGAAAGAGATGGATTAGATGTCCTCCGAGCCTCAAAATCCTCCTATGAACGACGAATAAAATAAGTTAGAAAAAATTTCGGTAGAACCTCCCCTATAAAATGATCATCCCAAAATATTTAAATAATGCAAAACCTGTATTACAATAATTCTCACATCTCCACAACACAATCTTAATAAATAATACGACAAATCAACCTCGATTACAATACCAACACGTCACTCTTATACCAATACAACGATTATAAACCAACGATATATACATACCATCCTTTTGCGAGCCTTGTCGTCGACGTATGACTTATCCTTCTTCGTGTGATTCTGCAAATAAATCTCGTGTGGCAGAGGAAGGATTCCATTGTTCTTCGCAGCCTGTCAAAAAATAAAAATTAAATTATATAATATGAATGAAGGACGTATATAAAAATAAAGTTAGAATCGGATAAAAAAAACCTTACCATTTTCTTTGCAAGGTGACTTGTGGCGCACGATCCTTGTGTGGACTTCGCCGCATTACGGTCCCGACCTTGTCGATTACCCTTAAGGCGATTGGATCTCGTCATGAACGCAGGGGATCCCCGTTTCTCTCTAAGTTGTTGAGCGACAATATCGCTCAAGAACTTAGACTTGTACGTCGGGTCTCTCTCCAATCTGATCCCTTCTTGCGACATATTATCTTTGAGCCGACGACCAAGCACATCCAAAAACGTAGACTTCACTAACTCCGCATGAGAGGGGTCCCAGGAATATTTTCCCTACAAAATTCAAGTCAGTGTAATATGTAGTAAAAGTATAAAATACAGTATCAAAGCCACTAACCCGAAAATGGCACCACCACCGATGACGTGTCTCATTAGGGACCTCGGTAATACCCGTCCATGGTTCAACCATGTATGACTGGAAGGCGCGGGTCACCGAATTAACCACAGACTTCTTGTCGAACCTAATTCAAGCAAAATGATATATATTGATCATATCATTTAACAATAATACATTTAAAATAATACACATACCATTCCATGGAGTCTGGCCTCAATACAGGCTTCCCTGGCGCTCCGTGTAAGTCTGTGACCGAGATCGTGGAGGAAGTAGAGGACAATGGCTCAGCAGTCGCTGTGGATCCCGGCTGTGGAGTAGGTGGTGGTGGTTGGGTCTCTGCAACATCTGCATCGTTCGGTAACGTTATGCGAGGGCCAACGAACCTACCCAAACGTCTAGTCGACCTTCCCGTCATGTCTTAACAATCTGAAAGGGCAGAAAATACATAAAATATGAGTAACTAACATATATAATAATAATCTCAACTGTAACATAATAGTCGATAAAACATCATACAAGATAACCTATAATGACTCCGATGATGAGTGTGATGCATCAGAACTGTCATCGTCACTTTGATATTCCTCACTCTCACCCTCGCTAAGTTCTAGATTAACTTCGTTCTCATGTACAAATGTTTCGTCTTCTTCCCCAATATCAGCATCATTGTGTTGGATAATTTCGTTTGGGTCGGATAATAATGGAGGATCATTGATGACATCTTCTTGAAAAGCGGTCCGTTCTTCATTAATTCCATTACTATATTGTGGTCGAGGATTAGAATCGAAAACTGCCCACCAGTTGTCTTCGGTACTTGCCATAGATGGATACGGGGCGAAGTAAACTTGATCAGCTTGATAGGACATGATGAAAGGCTAATATGTCGGGTATGCTCTTGTGTGATCTACGTCGACCAATTTATAAGAATCATGGACAACAGTACCTCTGGTTGGGTCAAACCACTCACACCGAAATAAAACACATTTAAGCGCTCTGTTAGACCCATAGTAAACCAACTCAACGATTTCTTGAAGAATGCCGTAGTACGAACTATTTTCATCGCTTCGAACAGTTACTCCATAATTCGAAGTAGTCTTGTGTTTACCATATTCGAACGTGTGGAAATTGAAACCATTTATGTAATAATGATTCCAGCATCGAACATTTTTGTCAGGGCCGGCGGCGAGAGCCTTGATATATTCATCTGTTATATCTGTGTTGGAACCGACCTATATAACAAACTTTCACTTGTTAAAAATGCGAACCATTGCACCTATTAAATTTGACTAAAAAGACTTACATGTATCCTCAACCATTCTGGAAAATTCGTTGAAAATTTACGAATAACTTGGTCCATAGTAAGCCGAGGATGACGACCATGTACTTCCTCACGGTAAGTACTACAATAAAATGACATGGGATGAGTTGTTAACGCAAAATGTTATATTTCTTCTGAATGAGATGAGTTGTACCTTTCGTAATCATCAAACATGGATGAGTTAAGCAATACACAATAATGTGCAGCTATGTATTCCTTATCAGAAAGATATCTATATGTGCCTTCCGATGGTGAATAACCAACACATGCCGAGAAAACCTCAGGAGCATCAGTCGGGATACCTTCCGTTTGAAGTTGGTATACATTACGAGGCAAGTCTGTAGCCTTTGTGTCTACATCATCATCGAAGTAGTGAGAACAGAAGTTCGAAATCTCTTCCGTCAAATATGCTTCACATATAGAGCCTTCCACGCGTGCTTTATTTCCTATTTTCTTTTTCAAGGGAAACAAAAATCTGAAGACAACGATGTGTTTATTAGTATCTACAATAATGTAAATAACATCTAAAATTATTCGAAAGTATCATACCGTTCAAATGGATACATCCATCTAAATTGAACGGGACCGCCAACTTTTGCCTCGAAAGGTAGATGCACGGGCAAATGCTCCATTACATTGAACCATGACGGAGGGAATATCATTTCCAGCTTAAATATAATTTCTGCAATATTGCCCTCAAGCCTGGATGCTTCATCGACGGACAACGATTTTGCGCATAAGTTACGGAAGAATTGACTTAATTCGGTCAATGCTTTCCACACATGCGAAGGTAACAAATGTCGAAAGACAACAGGCATCAATCTCTCCATGAATACATGACAATCGTGACTTTTCCATCCAAATATATTGCCAGATTCTACATTCACACAACGACTCCAACTGCTCGCAAATGCATCGGGAAATTTCAAGTCCTTAAGCCATTTGCAAATACAAATCCTTTCTTGCTTATTAAGTACAAAACTGGCCTTAGGCATTTTCAATCTTACTGAACCATCACGTCCTCGAACTTCTGATAAATTCAATGACGGACGATTACAATACATTTCAACATCTTTACGTGACGTAGGATTGTCCTTCGACTTACCCGGAATTCCCAAAACGGTCCAAATTATTTGTTCGAACACATTTTTTTCAATATGCATTACGTCCAAGTTATGTCTAATCTTCAAGTTCTTCCAGTATGGAAGTTCCCAAAACAAACTTTGTTTAACCCAGTTAAGATGGTAAACTCGTCCATCATATTCTTCATCTTCTGTTTTCGGAATTGTCGACACAATCTCTGATAAAATATGACCGTCGACTCTCTCTGCCGGTCCATTTCTCTCTACAGTATTTCTCTTGAAGTTGTTTCTATTTCTCCTAAAAACGTGATCATGTGGCAAAAAACGTCTGTGACAGTCGAACCATGAGAACTTCTTACCATGATGTAATAAGAAAGAGTGTGTATCATCCATACATATCAGACATGCATACTGTCTTGGAGGTGCCGTTCTCCACCCAGATAGCATACCGTATGCTGGAAAGTCGTTAATTGTCCACAAAAGAGCAGCACGCATATTGAAATTTTGTTTTCGAAAGCTATCATAAGTCACTTCGCCGAATTCCCATAGATGTTTGAGTTCGTCAATTAAGGGACGCAAATATATATCCAAATTCCCCTTCGGGCTGCGAGGTCCGGGAATTAACATATTCAAAAACATAAATAATCTTTTCATACACATCCATGGAGGAAGATTATACGGAGTTATAATGATTGGCCAGCAAGAGTATTGACTACCACTCTTACCGTGTGGTGCAAATCCATCGGTGCAAAGCCCTAATCGTACGTTTCGTGGCTCACTTGCAAAGTCCGGATACATGCCATTAAAATCCAACCATTCTGATCCATGACAAGGATGACTCATCACTCCATCATCTCGACGATTATCATGATGCCACAACATGTTTTTCGACACTCTTTTTGTGGCATACAACCGCTGCAATCTTGGAGTTAAGGGAAAATAAATCAATCTTTTTTTAGGAACCCTACGTCCACGGCGCGTATTACGAAATCTAGACTCTTGACAACGCCCACATGAATCGTCATTCTCGCAATCCTTCCAGTATAACATGCATCCATTAGTGCATACATCAATGTACTGACATGACATTCGAAGACCTTTCACTAATTTTTTGGTCCTATAGAATGTGTCAACCATAATATTTTCTGTTGGTAGCACATCCTTCATCAATGAGGTCCACGCATCAACAGCTCTAAGAGGGATGTTATACTCGCATTTTATGTTGATAACTCTAGAAGCAACAGCTAATAGAGTCATTTTACAACCATCATAGATGGGTCGTTCGGCAGATCTCAGCATCTCAAAAAAATCTCGCGTAATCGCTGTAGGTTCTTCTTCATATGATTCATTGTCCAAACCATCACTATCCATAAGTCGATTTGTGTCATCTGAGTGGCCATAAAAGTAACCCTGGTGATTTCCACCAAATCCATCTACTATCATTTCAGAAAATCGATTATTATCCACTTGTCCTGATGAGCTACCAACGACATAATTTTCACCATGTGTATCCCAACTATAATAATTTGGAAGGAACCCATATTTATAGAGATGTAGTTTGACATCATCTGGGGTTTTAAATCGGTTGTTCCAGCATTTATTACAGGGACACCGTATTTTCCCCCCCGATATGAAATGACTTTGATTAACAGCCCACTCTACGAATTGTTTGACCCCATCTACATATTCTGGTTTTAAAAAATTTCCGTCCCATTGATCGTACATCCATTGTCTGTACGAATTCATTAGAACAACTGCATAACAAAATCAATAATCGCACATTTATCAGACGTATACGGGAAAGATTTCAAATTTGAAGAAATGCATCTAACACGCGTTTATGAGACACAAACCATATATCATTTTAAACTAAATAAATTAACACAACCACAAATATACTCAAAACAAACCACAATGGAGACATAAGAGGGATTGTGAATTACCGAGCAACAACGATAGAGAACAACGACCGGGCAGCAAGCGTTTCTCGGGCTTCGGGATCTGGAATCAGCGAGCTCCGGGACGGGATTGGGAGTTAGTGTTTCTTGAGCTCCGGGAATCAACAAGAAACGGGAGCAGGCAGCGAGCTCCGAGCAGCGATATGGCAGTGAAAGGGTACGAAAAGGCACGCAATCTATCAGCGAAAAACGACTCAACAATATCCGGGAAGCAAAAACCGACATAAACGAAACAAATCTCAATAAGCGAACCAATATACTTTACCTTACCTTCGCTTGCGTGGAAGTGACGAACGGCGTCGGCGGCGGAGCAGCGGGGACGGTGAAAGCGTGGCGGAGAAGCGTGGATGATGAAAGCGTGGCGGAGCAGCGTGGACGGTGAAAGCGGACGGGGCGGCGCTGGAGGCGAGTGACCTAGACGGAGCCGAGATTTGAACGAGGTGGGGCTTTGAGCGAGGGGGTCGGCGCGGGATGGGAGACGAACGAACGGCGACGGCGAACGGCGGGAATCAACACGGACGGACGATGAGATGGATCAGACGATTTTCATTTTAGGGTTGGGTCTGTGTAATGAGGGAAGGGAAGAAATTGATCGTGATTTTAGGGATGTTACCGACTACATATTTGTAGTCGGTAGGGTTACTTATATTAGTCGGTACCTTCCAAAATTTTCCGACTACAACTTTGTTAGTCGATAGTGTTACCAAAATTAGTCGATATAGTATATTTACCGACTACAGTATAGTAGTCGGTAGAAGTTGAATTTTCCGACTAGTTTTTCTGTAGTCGGTATTGGTAGTCGGAAGGAGTTGTTTTTTTTGTAGTGGTACTTGACATGCACAAGACCCGATATTCTATATGCGGTTGGAGTCGTTAGCCAATATATGAAAAATCCAACAACGACTCACTAGAAGGCGGCTAAGAGAATTCTCCGCTACATCAAAGATACGACTAACTATGGCTTGCACTATAGGACTTCTAATGATTTCAAGCTTGTTGGATATAGTGATAGCGAATGGGTTGGAGATGTCGATTATCGTAAAAGTACAAGTGGTTTCGTATTCTACATGGGAGACACTGCATTCACATGGATGTCAAAGAATCAACCAATTGTTACTCTCTCCACATGTGAAGAGGAGTATGTGGCTGCTACCTCATGCGTATGTCATGCAATTTGGCTTCGAAATCTGTTAAAGGAGTTGTGAATTCCATAAGACGAGCCGGCCAAGATTCTTGTGGGCAATAAGTCGGCAATAGCACTAGCCAAGAATCCAGTCTTTCACAATCGAAGCAAGCATATTGACACATGTTACCAATATGTAAGAGAATGCATTGCAAAGAAGGATGTGGAATTGGAACCGTGAAGACTAAAGATCAAGTTGCCGATATTTTTACAAAGCCACTTGAGAAGGAAGACTTTGTTTGACTACAAAGTATACTCGGGATGACAAATCAAGTTTAGAGGGGGTGTTGACAGTTTAAACTTGATTTGGGATTAGAAACTAAGGTATGAATTTAGCATTTGGGCTTAGGAGAAATAATAGTCCAATATCTAGAAACTCATGAATATTCTAGAGATATTCATAGAATCTTGAGGAACATTATGAAACTAGATATTTATCTAAAATAATTTTAGATTAAATGATGTGGCTAAAATTAGCCACATGATAAGGAGATGAAATTAGTATAAATAGGAGTGAGGTTTTAGTAAATGTATCAAGCATCAAGCAAGATCAAATTAAAGTTGGAACAAGTGACTTGTAATCTTCCTCTAAACACTAGTCTTCCGTATCAAGTTTCTCCCTTCCTATAGAAGTTCTATTTTCCAACATCTCCATCCACGATAGTGAGAAACCATTCAAAACCAGTGAACTTTTCAACATCGAACCGTGTACAATTCATTTGCGTGTTCGATCCACGCTCGGCGCACCAATTGTTGGGATTTAATTTTTATTAATCCAACAAAATTATTTAGTTAATGCTCATGTTTGAAATATGATGTCTGAACTCACACACTCGATTGATATGGAGCTTAAATTACAGCAGAATTGAAAACAAACTCGGGATTTTACGTGGTTCTGTACAGAATAAACCTACTCCACGGCCATGGATACATCTTTTTTGTATTGATTTTTCGGGTATAGATCTCGTAAGAGTTACATGTCTCTGTTCTCTCATGTTATAAACTTCTTAAGGTAGAAAACTTATCTAAACTCCTACTGATGATGCCATCAACTGCTGATTAACAACCTCTTGAACTCTCAATACACAAATAGCGTAATATGAAATAAAACACTTCTTTGAGTCACTCCTCGTTGTTGAGACTTCAGCAGGCTAATATTTGCAGGTTTTCAGCTTCAAGTTGCTTCATGTTTATACTTAACTTTCACAATATTCTTCTCAATACGACTCAGAGTATATTCAGTTATAGACTTTATAATACAAACATCAAAACAAACTTGTCATGTAATAAACTAGCAAATTGAAGGATCATTATAAACCATACATGAAAATACTTGATATTATGAAATAGTTTTATGGATGATCGATCAAGTACAATATTCTTTATATTTAGTTATATTTTGATCGTGCCATCAACCATATGTAAAGCTAGTTTAAGTGCATGTGCCATCGTCTTGGTTTCACAAATATTTTTTGAGACACTTGATACTTTTACGAATAATAATTGATATTTACTAATGACGCAATTATGAATAAAGTAGGGCACACATTAAATAACGATAATAACCGAGTTACTTTCATAAAGTAAAACATCGCAATATTACAACATCACACGATTGGTCTACGAGGCATGGCTATCATCAAGCATGCATGATTGATCATGGCGTGAGAAACCCGTAGGATCCACGACCTTTCGCCAAATCATGAGTACTTCTACTCGTACGCCTCAAAGGATGATAATGAAAGGGGCTACAAGGTGACTTGTACCCAAACGACAGTAATCGATCATTCGACTCATCGTCGAAGCAGTCTTTATTACCATTTGATGTGCTCGTAATCTCAGCCAAGACATCATGGAAAAGTTCAAGCTCGCAAGGAAGGCACAAAGGGCCATTGTTTTGGAACCCATATTCCATTTCAGCATCTCTTCAAGCAACCTCTTGAACGAAGGATGATTCGCATGCTTAGCCTTTATTACGAACCTTTCCTTGTCCGGTCCAACGTAGACGGAGAAACAACCCGTCGGAGTGCGTGGCGGCGACTTCTTTTCATTTGCTTCACGTTTTCTTGAAGTCTTGGTATTGAGTGATAGATAGCTCTCGAGTTTCTTGAATATGGAAAATTTCTTCTCCTTGTGCTCTATTTCGGCCATCAGCCTGTTTATAGCCTTCTGGGCTTATACTACAACTAATAAACCAAAACAAAAGGGGGATTTTCGATATCTTATGTATATGTATAATAGCTTGATCAGCCTCCATCATAAGCCAAATTGAACGTAGAAATCATTCGAGGCCTCAGTGTGTTCAACATCGAGATTCTTTGAAACAAAAGAGAATTGACTTTAACTAGCTCTTTAGAAGGGTCTCCACGGAGAGAATAGAGATTATTCGTTGAGGATTAGTTACATATATTAATGAACAGTCTATGAACTTGGCAGGTGACATTATTAATATATATATATATATATATATATATATATAGGAGAGAGAGCGAAGAATCAAATAGATTATCATAATAATTAGGGTATTTTGTCAACGCACACGTAGGTCGAATTTTAATAATCAGTGGATGTGAATATTCAACGCCTCAGGAGAAAACAAGTGCACGAACTTAGAGACCTTGGATAATATTATTTATAGTCTCAGCTAATCAGTCCCAATCAATCACATTGCTCTCTAAAATAATTTGACAAAAGTTCAAAAATAATTAAAAAAATCCGACTTTCCTTGTGTTTGATGGTTGTCAATCCATTACAGGACTTTCCATTGGCCCGGTGATTGAGAGGAATTATTAAATCTTGATCACGATTTTAAACCATGTGGGTGTCGATGTTTGTGTGGCTAGGGCAGGTCACATAGATAAAAGGATTTGTCCAATTGCAAACATAGGTCATCTCGTAATCGACAATGAAGAGTTACGATCTCTCGAAGAGGTATGATCATACTAGGAGATAGGACCTCCCACTAAGAGCCGTGGTCGAGAAATGATATGATCTCAAGAAATGACACGATCGTTTTGCGAGAACATCTGAATTTTTTCATAAAGCTATAACCTTCTGCAAGGAAATATGATCTTTCACGAAAAGGTGCGACCTTTCGTAGTAAGATACAAGCCTTTCATGAAGGGGTATAACTTTTGACAAAAATCTGTGATTATTCGGAGACGTCCGATGTATTGCAAAAAGCTCAACTTGTCGTCAAGAGGTATGGTCTTTCGAGAAAAGACACGATCTTTCACGAAGATTTACAACGTTTGCGAACACATCAATATTTATAGAAATACTTAGAAGTGTGGGGGTACTTCGTAAAAATTGAAATGCCAATAACAGTAGTGCATATTGATTTATGTATATCAAAAGCACATATGAATGATATCAAGAAATGCATCATTTATTATAGAACGGGTATTGTGATGCAAACTGAATCGATGATACAAAAGAATCCAAACCAAATTATGATATGTGCTCACAATTGGTGGAGAATAGTGTATTTGAATCCATCAGACTATTTGGGTCATATCATATCGGCGAGCGGTGTCTCTAGGGTTCCGCATAAAGTTGTAGCAATTCTCAAATGGCCAAGACCACACTCAGTAAAAGCAATACGGAGGTTTCTTGGACTAACTGGATATTATCGACGATTTAAGAATTATAGTTGCATCGCACAATCGTTAGACGATTTACTTAAGAAGCACAATTGGGAAATTTTGTTGCTCTTCAGCAGCCTAGAAGGCTTTCACCACACTGCAAAAATCGCTGATGTCCGCACGTATTCCAGCCATGCCAGATTTTACCAAAGAATTTGTGTTTGAATGTGATGCATCAGGGACTGGTTTAGGATCTATCTTGATGAAGGAAAAGCGCCTCATTGGGTGCTTCAATAAGCCTTTATCACCACGCCCAACAGCTAAGTCAACTTACGAGAAAGAATTAGTGGCCCTAGTCTTAGCCGTGCAACATTGGAGATCTTACTTGTTTGGGCGCGTGTTCAGTGTACACACTGACCATCGAAGTTTGGGGTCTTTGTTGCATCAGAAAATCGTCACCCCAATGCAACAAGTATAAGTTGAAAAACTATTCGATTACACTTTCGACGTTGAATATAACCATACTGATCGACTTGGTTGTATCGAATACGTCGGTAATGGAACCCGAAGAAATACTAGGATGAGCTTCACTATGATAGCACGGTCACCCCAAGTATTGGTAAAATGGAAAGACCTTATTAAATTCCGAATGGCTTTCTACGACCTATCCTCCTTTATTTGTAATATTCAATCGACGGTGTCACTTGCTTATATGTGTCCGACTTACAGGATCAATTTCCACAGCCTTGAGAAAATTTAGATGGGGTGAATATTATTAGAAACATGTAACAGGCGGGTTTGGATCAGTTCGATTAGGTTTGCGGGTCGACTCGATTGTTGAACTGACAGGATGAGTAAAATCTAACGGGTTGGCGTGATGGGCGGGTTTTGCGACATATTTTCTATGCGAGGTAAGCCATATGAGAGGCTAAACCCTATCCACCACCATCGTATAGTTGCATTCCGTGACACATTTTCTTTCGGTATAGGTTAGTTATCAATCGACCAAAGCACTCACGCAACTATATGTTTCTTACGTGATCGTAATTGCAATATTTATTTGAGTAATCTATAGGGATTATATATTATTAAATAATCTAGGAACATGCATTTCTTACTGTAGTGTTAACATACGAGATAAGACTGTCTATCACGCTAGGCAAGGTTACTCTTTATATCCAAAAAGCTTTAAAATAGATAAAGAAGATATGGAAGAAATCGTGCGTTGTCTTTCGACTTTAGAATGATGCATTGATTGTGCAAATAATAAATACTGATTTATATGTTCAAAATTATGGTTTTTACCAGCGCCAAGTGGAGGGCTTACATGGTCAAAGAAAGACAATAATTGTAGTGACGTCATGTCTACTTTTGTATTCGCCATGTAATGAAGATTGTGATAAAGGCAAATAATGGATATGCTAATATTGGTAAATGATTTCAACAATTATTACAGACGTCACATAAGCATCTGATAATGGGATCTTTTTTTGTTTAAATAAAATTATTGGTAACACGTAATATTTAATACTGTAAAGTTTATGTTTGCACGATTTCACGTGGCAAAGATCAGAAAATGACGAAATCTTAATAAAAACCGTTAAACGCATTAAAATCTTAATATTTCGGATGAAATAATGCGAGCCACATTATATTTTCTTATAAATATATATATATATATATATAATTACGAGGAATCATAATACATGCTCACGCAATTATAAAAGGTCGTTCACAAACGACCGTTAAACTTGTTCCACCATATTAATTTTGACACCATAGTCAACAATAGTAATCTCTCCTTTAGATTCTTCATCCTCCTCCAAAACAGTAGATCCATTACCGGCCTTTTGTACTTGACCAAGTTTGCCTTCTTTGTTGTTTCTGTACTTTGCATAAAGCAACATCTGAAGCACACCGAAACAAAAGCCCACCACATTTGGAATCTGTAAATACATTTAATTAAATCGTTGAGATACCTTTCGTAATTTCAACATTAGTTATATAGTTTTGTAGGAAGATGGGATATATTTATCGATGTACTCACGGCAATATTGTAGTCTTTGATAAGAAAGCCGTAGAAGAACCACATGATTGCGCTTAGTGTAAGAAATAAAGATAGAGGAAAAGGCATATACTCGACGCTCTTCGTTCGTATCACTTGTCTCTGAAGATAAAACCAAACCCACAAATTATAAGCGAAAAGACAAGCTTCAATGTTTGTACCTGCCATGTTACGTGTCAAATAAAACATATGTAAAAGACGGCCTTGTCCTAAGTACATAACATAGGATTCTAAGAAAATGAGGTTACCCTTGCTTTCTTAGTGGCGTAGAAGAGATAGAAACCTATGTATACGGTCTCGATAAAGGTCCCTATTACATTTATGGTGATGATAAGTGCAGTGTTTGATTTGAGTAGTGCGTAGTAAATCCATAGAATGGCACTGCAGAGAGCAACCACGTATGGTAATGACTGAAAACCATCGCTTGCTTTCTTCTTGTAGATTTGATAAAACGTTGGTCTGCGTTTACAAGCAATCAATGATTTTATGTTAGGGTTTGTTTTATAATATTATTAGGTTTAGTGAGATAGATCATAGGATAGAGCACTTGCATGGGTGAAAGGTAGACCAAGAACGATACGATGTTGCCTGCATAAAAAGGGTTTTCTCATCAAATGCAATAATTTCAAATATTATTTATATCATACCATTAATATATTTATAAATTTAAGACACAAAGCCACCTGAACCAAAGCAACAGAAATTACATGAACGCTTCAATAATTTTATTTATAATTCTATTGAGTAATAAAAAGTATACGTAAACAAGAGGAATATATGTAGAATATTCAAATAATTTACCAAGAAGCCCGAATACAAAAGCCAAGCTCCACGACCCCGAGAAACCTGCCATATGTATTTTAATCAATAAACTATTTAAATTATTTGATTATTTGCAAAGTGTTATGGAATCTCACATACTATAATTATGAATGATTATGCTACCTATTTATATCAAAATAAAGAGGGCACCTGGGTTGCAATGTACTGTTAATAGGCGTGTACACGTTGTTCATTTGTAATTATAGATAACTGATTAGCCACTAAAGCAGAAGATAAATATATTAAAATAAATTACAAAAGAAAGATCGCTATTTTATTTTATATATTATATTTTTATCTTCAGGAGTGATACATGGGACGTGACATTATATTGTGGCACAAGTCATGCAAAAGTTTCAGGAAACAGTAAGTACATACATACACACCGATATTTTTCCAAGGAAAAGCTGTGTCCAATATGTTCTCCGAATAATATATTGTTAAATCAAATTGATTATGGGAAAAAAGCTGGTTATAATTATCTGCCACTCAGCATATAATATTATTGGAGCTCCTTTTGCTTCTAAATAATTTCAAGATTAGATGAGTGCTGTACTGCCCGTAATTGAACTATATCTGTTCGAAGATAAGGTTTTCTGTATTATCCTTTTGTTTGATTAGTTCTCTTGTGTCAAGAGGCCTGAATATACTCTTTAGCTCTTTTTCCCCTCTTTAGTTTTGCTCGATCATAGAAGCTTGAATTGATTTTGAGATGTTTATATTTTTACTGTTTGTTACGAGTGGTATATAAACCATCATGTTTTATGTTAAAATTATAATTTGGAATAACTATATCGATATTTGGTTTAGGATCATTGCATTTCACAATTTGCAAAAATATATCACTAACTTTAATATGTGATATCAAGTTCAAGTCTCAAATCTTTTCTCTCATAAAATAAGTAGGAAGATCTATGGGTTATATTAGAGATGGGAACCGGTTCAACCGGTTCCGGTTCCACCGGTTCCGGCACGGTAATTACCGGACCGGTTCCGGGTCCAAAATCCCGGAACCAATTCGGAACCGGTATGGACCTTACCGGTTCCGGACCGGTTCACCCGATACCAAAAAATCTAATTTTTAAATTCGAAAAATACCCACATTATTTTTATTATACACAGACGAGAAATGCACAAATTTTATTAAATTCGAATTGAAAAAATTCCAAATTTTTATACTAAGTTTTAATTTTTTATACCAATTTCCAATTTTTTATTAAACTCAATAGTCAATACTTAAAAAAAAATTCCAAAATTTTATTATAACTCAATATTTAAAATAAAAATTTCTATAAAAAATACATAAAATAAAATACCTAAATTACATAAAAAATAAAATTACATAAAAAGAAAAAAAAAACTATATTACATCTTCATTAATTAAAACTCTACACGATCTAGCCTCTTCGTCGTCGTCGGAACTCGAGGCTTGGAACTCATCGATTGCGTTGTCCGTCCGGTTCTTGGATTCAGCGGCGAACCAATCTTTTAAACACACGAGCATCGCAAGAGAACTCGCTTTAAGATTGGTCCGTCGATCTCCAATAATTCGACCGGACGTAGAAAACGCGGATTCAGAAGCGACACTTGACCCTTGCACCGCTAGAACGTCTCGAGCGATAGCCGCTAGCGTCGGGTAAAGCGTTGCATTCGACTTCCACCACTGGAGAACGTCGAATCCTTCCGGTGTTTGGAAGTTGAGACTCAAATAGAGTTGAATCGCATTTGAGTTCGTAGGTGCGGCCGTCTTTCCTTTCGACTTTTGCATCCTCAACCGCTTTAGGACATCCAATGGGCCGCCTTGACTACTACCGGACCCCGTCACTCCCTCGGTCACATGCTCTGTCGAACCGCCCTGTACTTGTTGATGACTATAAAAACGGAAAAGTTCTTGGAGAGAAAGCGTAATTGACGTCTTTTGATCGTCAACATTCTTTCCAAGAAATCTCTCGTAATACTCAAAAAAAATATCAAAAGTGTCACTACCACAGCTCGGGTCGAGTAAAGCCGCCAAGCCGTGGACAATTGGAATTGTTTCCCAATATTTTTTAAATTTTGCTTCCATATGCTCCACGAAACCCGTCAAGTATGGATTATTACGGTATTCAATAAATTTATAACACATGCTAAAAAGCAACGGAATAAATAATGGCGATGTCGGATAATGAACACCGGAAAATTTTTCCGTTGCTTCCTTGAATACCTCAAGTAAAGAGACGCACATCCCGCAAATGTCCCAATCGAACTCGGTCAAATGATGCGTCGAATCAGGGCCGAGTGCGTTGTTGTTCCAAAAATGGGTGACCAAATCTTTATAGCGCATAAATGTGCTAAGAAGGTGATATAAAGAGTTCCACCTAGTCGGAACCGGTAGGGGAAACTTCTTATACCTAAGGCCGGTCGCCTCGACCGTTTGTCTCCACTAGCGTTCGAGGCGGCGTTCCCGTAATTGTTTTCCTGCGGCTTTAAACTTGTCTATCACCTGCCCCAAAATCTCGTCGAATGCACATTTGACACATAAATTAATTACGTGACAAGCGCACCTAACATGAAGCAATCGACCGTTAAGAGGCAAATTAAGTTGAGATCTAATTTTTTCCATAGCATTATTATTAGCGCTAGCATTATCTAACGTGATAGACATAATTTTTTCCTCAATCCCGTATATTTTCGCCACATTCAAGACATACATCGCAATTTTGTGTCCCGTATGTAGCGAATCAAGGGGATCAAGGGACAAAATTCTTTTTTGCATCGTCCATGTCTCGTCTATCCAATGGCATGTCACCACGAGATAAGACTGCGACGTGACGTTCGTCCAAATATCGATAGTTAAACTCACCCTGCAAGAAATGTTAGACAAATGTGTAATCAAACTCTTCCTATAGTCGTTAAACGTTTCTAACACGTACTTCCTAAGTGTTTTACGACTTACTTGATGGAATCCGGGTTGTATCGAACTAGTGAAGTTGATAAACCCTTCATTTTCCGCAATACAAAACGGCTCTTCACAAGTGACGACAAATTTGACAAGAGCCATTTGCGAAATTTCCCTCGTGATAACAAAATTCCTACCGATGTGTGCGCTAATTTGTTGTTGTGTACGCTCACTACCTATCGGTTGTAACGTCATCTCGTCGAATTTATGAAAATCCACTAAGTGTTTTTTCATAGATCCCGTACCGCCGGAGTTACCACCGCTCCTATATTGATATTTAGCACGACAAATTTTACAAAAAGCGTTACCCATGGCCGAATTTCCGGCGTCAAGCACGAGGTCGAAATGTTCCCAAATTTTGGAGCGCTTCTTCCGGGTGCGAGACGGTCCCGATGCCGTGGATGCTTCTTGGCTCGGTCCGGTTCCGGTTCTAACATCACCGCCATCGCCGTCGTGATCTTCGTCGACACGCTCCATATCATCAAAACCTGTACGAATATAACCGAAAATATCATCGTTCGGGTTCGAACTCGATGCCAAGTTAGTAAAAAAAATATAGAATTTTTCGTGAGTGTGTGTGTATTTTTCGTGTGTGTATAATAAAAATAATGTGGGTATTTTTTTTAATAATAAAATGAGAGAGTGGGAGTGATTGAGATTGTTGGGAGTATTAGAGAATTTAATTTTAAGAGTTTGAGAGAGAATGAGAGTAAGAATGTGAAAAATGAAGGTAAATAGGGGTATTTATAGATTTTTTAATATGGTATAAAAAATAAAATAAAAATAAAAAAAATAAAAAAAAAGATCCGTTGGCAACGGCTAGAAAACTAGCCGTTACCGGTTCCGGTTCTACCGGTTCCGGCTAGGTTTCTAGCCCGTTGGGTTGTTACCGGTTCCGAACCGGAACCAGAACCGGTCCCAACTATCGGAACCGGTCCGGTACCGGTAAAACCGGACCGGTTCCGGTTCTTGAACCGGTAAGACCGGTTTCGGTTCTGAACCGGAACCGGTGACCGGTTCCGGGCCAAACCGGCCCGTTAGCCATCTCTAGGTTATATATTCCAATTCAGTAATCAAGTGGGTTGAAAATTTTACGAATCAACAACTAAGTAGGAATTCTGACTTATTTTGTCAAACAAAGTATGATTTAAATTTTGATATACGAAGCTAGTGATATAATTTTTCAAGTATCAAATATATTGAATCAAAACTGAAATAAAATATAATTAGAGACCAAATTTATCATTTTGAGTTTTTACATCACTGGTGAATCCAGTAAAAAAAGGTTATTATTTGAGCGTACAAAATTTTAGTCTAACAGCTAGCTATCGTCACAAAGATGATGAATAAGAAGTTCTTTAAGAAAAAATTTTCAAATGGACAAAGAACTTCAAGCTCAAAAAGAGTAAAGCCCGAAGCCTCTGAAGTTAGAGCACCAACTGAAATTGCTGGGTGCTTTAACTGCGGCAAGCCAGGACAATGGCGAAGGAGTGTCGTCAGCCGAAAAAGAAAAACACGACGTACTACCCTAAAAAGCTGCAGCTGTCAAAGCAAAAGGAAGCTTGGCATAGCTCTCATGGCCGAACAAGACCATTGGCTGGACGACACAATGGAGAGTGAATCTGAGAACCTCGCCTTGATGGATAACATGGAGGAAAAGGACGATACAAACTCATCGCCGGAAGAGGTAAACACGAATAAACTTGACTTACTACTAAAGTTTTAGAATTAATCACAGTTTTCTTCCTTGAGACAGGAAAAGAAAACTATAAAAGAATTAGAAAGAACATTAGCTAATGATGAACAAGTCCTAAGAAAACACCTATTAGAAGAAGCTAATCTAGGACTTCGTTTAGAGAATTCCAATGAGAAAATAACTGATTTTGAATTAAAATTAGAAATATCAAATAAAAAGGTAGGTGAGCTACATGATAACCTAAAAGCTAGTGAAGCTGAAAACAATTACTATAAAAGTCAACTTGCGGCTATATTTGCTGAAAGAAAGAAGCTCTACTCTAAGGGTTAAGAGTCTTGAAGACATCTTAACCAAACGAGGACAAACTGACCAAACGATATTCTTGAACCAGCCTAAGGATACAAATATTTACCACCATGTTAAAGGCTTAGGATATCAGAACCCATGTCACTTGAAAAAGATACGCTCTAAGTAGTGGTATGATATTAAGTACATGTGTCAAGGTCTAACCAAGCTTATGTCTTTCCCGAGCGCTTCCGAGATTGTTGCCCTCGAAAAGGAAAAGAGGGAAAAGAACGACAAAGCTGAAATCTGTACGATTACACAGAATTAAATGCAAGTTACAAAATAAGGACTATTCCTCTAATTAGTGACTATGCATCGTTTTATCCGTCCTCAGAGGGAACCTGACAAAATGCTAAGTTCGGCTAAGGGGCTCCAAACAAATTTCGGTAATATTTTGCGAAAGGCAGTTGGAAGTAGTCGCTCTATAAAACGTAAAAGTCATGAAACTTCATAAACTGTAACTTGCAATTTTCCATGTCGACACACCTACTTATATTATAGGTGAAGCCAGATAGAAAACGAACAGTTTTTATCCATTCGTTGACCTTAAGTTTCTTTTCCTTACTTAATATATAAACGACCATCGCTTTGGTCCCGACAAATGTTAAGGAATTTTGAGTTCAGGGTGATCGCAATAAAGACCAATGTCCTTACGAGCATTTACGTTGTCTTTCGATTTATTCTTAAAATCCATCATCGTATTAAATATATTTTTAAACACATTCTTCTCTATATGCACAACATCAAGATTGTCTCGAATCACGAGCGATGGCCAATACGCTAAATCCCAAAATATACTCCTCTTCGACTAGTGGTGAGTGTCATCATATCCATCGGGCTTTACTTGGGAATCGTCCATTACAGTTTGTAAATATTTCACGTGATTCCAAATATTTGAACCCGATAACCGATTTGGTTTAGACCTTCTCCTTCACCCTTGCAGAAATCAATAGTATTTCTTCTAAATGCATGATTTTTGTGTAAAAAACGACGATGACAATCAAAATAACAAGGCTTTCTGCCAATTTTCAAGTAAATGTCGAAGTATCTTCCATGCAAATCGGACAACCAATTTTTCCGATATACCCCAATCGGAAACATTGTGTATGCTGGAAAATCACACACAGTCCAAAGTACCACAACTCGTAGCGTAAATCCTTCCTCACGTAATGCATCATAGGTCGGAACTCCTACAGTCCACAACATCTTGAACTCTTCGATCAGTGGTGGAGGTAGACATCTAACCTATTCTTCCGATTTTTCGAACCAGGGATCATAAGGGATAAGAACATAAACTTTTTACTCAGACACTCACCTGGTGGAAGATTGTAGGGAGTTTTAATTACCGACCAACATGAATATTGTTTGCGAAACTGTCCATGGACACCGGTGCATAAGCCAAATCGAACATTTCGTAGATCTCTGGCAAAGTCAGGATATTGAATATCAAAATGCTTCTAAGTTGCACCATCGGAAGGGTGAGACATGACGCCTTCATCAGGTACGTGTGTAGCATGACAAATCATCATCTCTACAGCCGTCTTAGATGCGTACAATCTTTGAAGCCTTGGATCAAGTGGCAAATACCGTAATACTGTAATGGAAGGCTTAGATCTATCAGCATATTTATATCGTGCTTACCACATAATTTGCAGCGGTACAAATCAGAATCTTCCTTCAAAAATAACATGCATTCCATCTGAAAACAATCTATATGTTCCATCGGTAGTGACAAATCCATCATCACCTTCTTCGTCTCATAATAGCTTTGTAGAAATTTATACTTGCTACAAAAATCCTGTGAAGAAAATCAGATACGGTGTCAAATGAAGATACAGACATATTGATTTCGGAATTAATACTCGACCATTCTGCAGTCGCAGCCTGTTGAGAGTAACCGGAGCCCTCGTACAGCAGAGTGTCGATGGTCCGCAATTTCTCCACAAAGCGATTACAAAATATAGTATCCTCAGTTGGCATCGTCGAACTACTTCCCGCAACATCATAATTAGTAGGTGTTGTATAATTTTATTCATAATTGAATTCTTGATGACTTGTACCCGTCATTTTCAACATTAGGACCCATGCCAACAATAATCGTTTGCTCAATATTATAACTTGAACTAATAGCTCTTTCTGTCGATTGAAACGACAAGTATGAATCTTCCCCGAGTGCTAGCCAATTGTAATAATTTGGCATAAAAAACCCTTCTTCAACAAATGAACATTGACATCCATAGGAGGTTGAAATTTGCGATTCGAACACTTCTTGCAAGGACAACGTATCTGATTCTCCGAATTCTAAGAAGTTGCAAAGTCGATAAAATCGCTAACTCCTCGTGAAAATAAATCGGTGTCTTTCCTTCCATACATCCATTGACGGTTGTTGACTAACTACTCGTACCTCTAATAATTCATTGTTCTTGTGCATGTAAAATAATATATATTGCAATTGTATGTGTGCAGGGGCGGATCCAGGAATTTTAAATCGGGGGGGCCGTAATATAAATGTGTATATCTGCGCTGATGATGAAGACAACGTAAAATATAGATTTTCATTTGTTCTCTCCCTTTGAAAAAACTTATGAATTGTAATAAATTTTCCCAATCTAACATATAAAATTCATAATCATAAAAAAATATTGAATTCATTACAATCAATACTCCGAAATATCAATATAAAAAAACTAATTAATAACAAACAAAATTATATAAATTATGTATATATTGATTTATTTTGTTTTATTATTAAATTATTTGATAAAATAATTAGAAAAAGCAAAAAACAAATGTTATAAAAATGAATTAGAAATGTGAAAAAGAATTAACTAAATATTAAATAAACATTTAATTAAATAATATATAATTAGTATTGAATGTAATTAACTAAAAAAGAAAATATATTATGAAAAGGAATAGAAAAGGTGAAAAAAGAAAATATATTAAATATTAAATAAATATTTTTCTATTAATATATATTACTTTATTAGTCACAAGAACTAAAAAGTAAAAAACTGAAAGAATTATTAGTTAAAACTTATATTAACTAAAAGAAACAAAAAAAAAAGTAAAACGAAAAGACAAAAAATAAGTAAAAAAAAATGATTAAAAACCCATTGAGGCCTATTCGAACCCAGGACCTTCCACATAATTAACCTTCTGAACCACTACACCAATAGATTTTTATAGATTTTCTCTATAAAATCAATATATATGTTTAGTAAATCAATATACTATATATAGTACTAAAAACATCGAAAATTTTCGCGGGGGCCGTGGCCCCCCCGGGCCACAACGTAGATCCGCCCCTGTATGTGTGTATATATAATGTGTACATGTATAATTTTTGTAATATCAGGTTGGTATTGTTGAGAACCAATTTATCAAATGGCTGGTGTTATATAGGGACGTTTCCGACGGTTATTCCGTCGCAAAACAAGCAAGTTGTGAATAAGGGCTTTAACTTTGCGATGAAAAAACCATCACAATATAAAGACAACATCGACGGAATTTCCGCTGCTAAACAAAGGGTGTCAGAAATCAGTGTCACCTTATGTTATCCGTCGCTTAATAAGGCGACGGAAAAACCATCGCTAAACTTGATCTTATCTGAATCACAACTTGTCATCCTTAGCGACGGTTTAGCAACAGTATTCATTGCAACGGTTTGATTAGGTTGCGATGGATAATATGCCGCTTACTTGAATTTTTTTTCTGGTTGAATGATGCTACAGATATTCCGTCGCAAATATTTAACAACGGAAAAACCGTCGCTAAATGTAATCGCAAACTTTGCGATGGTTAATTTGTCGGACTTTCCGTGGCTTTTCTCAAACATTTGTAGTGCAAAGGCCCTGATAATATATCTTTTTAAGACATTACGGCTACATCGACAACAACATTTCATCCAACACAACTTAATTACTGCATGGGC
Source organism: Lindernia subracemosa (assembly GCA_028392965.1). Lineage (NCBI taxonomy): Eukaryota > Viridiplantae > Streptophyta > Magnoliopsida > Lamiales > Linderniaceae > Vandellia > Vandellia subracemosa. The sequence goes on from JAQPCC010000030.1 coordinate 1,127,978, forward strand.
ATACAAAACAAGAGCACTCCGACGTCAAGACACAAACATTACACACTGCATATGAAAGTAAACTACATCATCGTCATCATCATCATAACTTTAACTGATCAAGAGATCAATTAGTTAGCTGATCCTTCTTTATTCAAGAGATTCGAAGAAGCTTTCTCCTTCTCCTCACTCAGCATAGTGCTGAGCTTAACTATGTCGACGATCTGTTCGTTCACTTCAGGCGTTTTCCCATCTTCCACGATAACGATAGGCTTTGGTGGTATCTGATCCTCAGGAATCTTTTCTTCACCTGAATTTTTATACATCATGTATAACGCCATTTGTAGAATGCCGAAGATGAAACCTAAGACATTCGGAATCTGCCAAGACAAAAAACAAATGTATCAAGTAAGTTTATTATCGAGATATCTTTTGAAGAAATAGCTATAAGATCATATTGCAAACTCACTGCAACATTGTAATCTTTGATGAGAAGGCCATAGAAGAACCACATGACCGCACTAAGCGTGAGAAACAATGATAGTAAGAACGGCATGTATTCCACACTCTTGGTACGTATCACTTTCCTCTGCATATAAAAAAGTTACAAAATTTTATATGAAAAGAAATCATAACTCAGTTGGAATTTGCGTCCATGCATGCAATGCTTACCACGATGCACAAAGGGGCGACGAAAACGCACAAGGAGAAAACTAGACAGATCCATCCAACAACCATCGCACGCTGCGATGCCTTCACAAGGAAATGAGTCGAAAGGACGATAAATCCAAACCCGCAGATTATGAGAGACACGATAAGCTTCATAGCTTGCACCTGCGCCAGTTGCAACATTACGTTTGAAGTGCGAATTTATCGACGTTTTTGTTATATAATGGTAATGATTTTTGATATACCTTTCCTCTCTTTGTTGCATAGAAGAGATAGAAAGCAATGTATATGGTCTCAATGAAGCATCCAACCGAGTTTATGGTGATGAGAAGCGTGGTGTTTGATTTGAGAAGTGCGTAGTAAATCCATAGCATGGCGCTGAAGAGAGCGACTACGTATGGAACTGATTGAAAACCTTCGCTTGTCTTTTTCTTGTAGATTTGGTAAAAGGTCGGTCTGCAATGCAATAATTAGAACATCGTAAATAAAATAACCTCGGAATATAAGTATTTTTTTTTTTTTTTTGTAATGGTGTATATGTTATTGAGAAGTAAATATATAAAATAAGCCCACGTACATTGGAGAAAGAAAGACGATGAATGAGACGATATTACCTGCAAATCAAGAAAGAAAATTAAATGAAGAATGCAAATTTGCATCTTTTTCATACATATAAATCCATAAAAAAAAAATATTCTCGTAATTAACTATAATTTACCAAGAAGTCCAAAAGCAAGAGCCATCATGTGAACGTTCATAGCTGCCATCTTTACTTGCAAAATTAATATATTTTTGTTTTTTATAGTTTAATTTAACTATATGTCTACGATTGGTGTTGCGTTTATGAATGATCATGCAACCTATTTATAAAGATCGACTTCATGCATGTAAAATGTAACACTTGCGCGACAGCCTAAAGCACGACCATTATTTCCGAAAAGGATTAAAAGGTGACATCAGAGATAAATTTCTGTAAAAAGAAATATAAAGAAAATAACTTTTTTTCTGAAGATATTATATTATATTTTTTTGCGATGAGGATAAAATAGTAACTTCGACCTCGAACACATCCTTAGCAATAATAGTTCCGAGAATAAATAAATAGGATGAATCTATTTTTCAATGGTATCCATGACCAATGTGTTCTCCAATTCAGCAATAATTCAATCTCTTACGGAAAAGTCGACCAATAATTGCGCGCCACCTGGCACCAATTATAGCAGTACGACGTCGTGCGTGGCTATATTTGGAGATGAAGGTGCCAAATGGTGATCAGAAAGAACACTATTGGAGATATGGGTTTCGTAAGCTTATCTTGTCTTGGCTGCTTTATGTCGTGTTGAGGCAAATCATTTCCCAAATCGAAGAGATTATTTATATTTTAATTACGTAGTGATTATTATTACATTTTTCACTTACGGTCTATTTAAATTTTCTTAATGAGGAGTCCCCAAGATATTTTTTCTCAGCCTACATACGTAACAAGTTGTGATTTATGAAAACTGACACCATACAATAATAAAGATAGAATTATTTCTCATTAATGAATTAGTTTTTATTAATTAATTTATTTTGTAAATTTGCTGGTTGTTAATTATAAAGATAAAATTTCATTTATTTATAATCAATTTCTTTGTATTATCTTGGACGTGCAATCATAAAGTTTAATTTGTTTATAAATTTTGTACCAGAGGTATTTCAGTATTTTCTTGTTTTTCTTTGATGTTTAAAATTAATTCAAGGTTGTGACTGTTAACCAACCTTGATATATAGATAAAAGTAAAAAAAGTTATCATAACTTCAAATCCAGTTAATACCGTGAAATCAGGAGAAGAAAAGACATATGTAATGTCAAAATGTGTAATTGCTAATGAACAAAATCCCCACCACAAAAAATACGAAATATTGATTATAGACAAACATATATACATACTTCAAAATTTCGTTACATAATTTCATAAATCAAGTAAGGTCTCCTCGCAACAAACTGATCTACTCGGTGTATAAGAACAATTAAAGAAATTCGAACTTTTTATTTTTGTTCATTTTTCATGATCGAGATCATAAGGCGGCGGCTTACCATCTACTTTGATATCGTTATGTATAGAAATTGTCGACATGAACGATTCGTTAGTAATATTTAGCAAACTGCTATACGATTTTGGCCATTATAAAAGTTGATTACTTCCTTTCTCGGAGACTCTATATCAATAATTTTAATTTCAATTCTTATTGATTCTTTGCAATTTTTATAATATATGCTCGTTACGTGGAAAGTATGTATATATATATATATATATATATATTCTTGCGTGACCTAAAGATTAAAAAAATAATCAATTAAAATTGAAAGCAAAAAGCCAATTCTTGAGGAATTTAATTAATTAATTAAGCAATACACGAGAACGATATCATTCCACGACGCTGCATGCATGTAGAGAAAATGATCAATCAATCCTTTCACGTTTTATGATTGTTTCCACTTGTTGCCTGAAAAAACAAAAGACGTGTAAGAGATAAGCCATTACAGATGATAACACAGTGATATATATAAAAAGGAAATGCACAATAACACACAAATATTTTTAATTGATTCTATTTTCGAAAGTTTTTTGAAGGCTAATGTGTACGATCATGTGTGGATTGGATTGTGTTCATTTGTGCCCTACGCCAGCTATTCAAATCTGCCCTTTATTTTATCATTGTGAAGGAGAGAGAGAGACCCTAAAAAGTGTAAATTAAATGTGGGCTGAAGACGCCTAATTATATGCACAGTGGGGAGATGGCTTTCAATTCGTTTTTTACTTGTCATTTCATTTTGTCAAATATAATAATTGACAAATATCATTCTAAACTGCCCTTTATTTTATCATATTTCGTTTTTTTAGGTTGCTCAATTGTGGCTTTTTGAATGTCCTAGTACTTTTCATTAAAAGCCACAAACGAAATATAATTGACAAAAGATGTCCTAGTAAGTACTTCATTCGAAAACTCCGTTGGTAAACTTATCTAATTATTAGGATTAGTTCCTGATCCATATTTTGTGCATCATAAATTATATTCAGACAAAAAATTTGAAAATAATTTATCGAAGTTGTTACGTGGCGAGGAGGCGGTCATAGACTCATACGACACAAACTCAAAACCCTAGAACCCTAAAACTTCCAGATTCAATATATATATATATATATATATATATATATGTAAAATCAGTATTTTTTTGTTGTATTATCAGAACCTGCTGAAGATAAGCACTAACACATTAATATGAAGCTTATGCATTCCACCTACAACCGAATCAAGAACGATTAATTAGAGATGTCACAAATGACTATAATATGAACCAGAGAGAGAAATTGAAATTGCTCCCATCTGTACTTTCTAACGTTATCAATTAGATATATTCCGAAAATATAAGAAAACCAATTGTGACATTGACTATGAAACCCAAAATAAGACCTCTTCATATGTACACACAAGAGAACACCATGTATGCATCATGAATTAGTTTCCTCGAATTCTACTATTTCATCGATCTAGTTTTTGGATATTTGGACCTTGAGCCCACTTTGTTATAAAAACCTAATTATGATTCATAATCCAGAAGCCAGCTTTAGATGAAATTTGAAATTGATTATATATATCTACATTTTAAGTATATATTTGTAGACTATTAATTTGCTCAAAACCGTTGTGAGATAAATGTGAAATCAAATTAATGAAGTTTGATTTAATATTACATGAAAAATGTGATGTCTTATTACCAAGCAAATATAAAATAATTTATGGGGTTGAAAATGGACATATATTTATCATGTTACCTCAACTTGTACTTCTCACATTATCTCAATTGTATTATCTATGAGATGATCTATGGAAATTGCAAATTACCGCAAAAGCTTTCAACTCATAATCTATTAGGAAAAGGAAAAGTATTGACACGATTCAGTAATGAACATCGGCTACAAAAGAAGCAAAATCGTGAAGAATCATCACCAATATTCTAGAATAGTCTAAATAATTCTCCATACACTTGAAGCTTCCACCGACATACAATAGATATTCGCAGAGTATTTTCTAGATATATTTCCACCGACTTAAAGCATCTATAAATAATGGATGATGCATGTTAGTTATTGTGTAAGCAACTATAAGCAAGTGAGTGTAAGTAAGAGTGAAGAGTGAGCTAGAGTGTTGAGTGCGTGAGTGTTAGGAATCTTTCTGTTGTGTTCAAATAATGATGAAGACTGAAGATTATCAAAGACAAAGACAACCGGCGCTTCAATGACAATTGAACACTAAGGGGGAGATTGTTGGAAATATTTTATAGTGTTCAATAATCATGTTATCTTTGTCTAGGGACTTAATTGTATTTTATGTAAATATAGGGACTAAAGTGTAAATATACCAAAGTATGCTTTGGTATATATAGGGCAAGTGTGTGTAAAATACACACGACTTGAGTTTAGCTTTCTCTCACTAGAAAATCTCTCTCACCATTATCTTAATTAGGGTTGAATTGTAGAGAGAGAAAGAGGTAATTGGAGAGAAAGTTTGTGATTAATGAAGATTTGATTGATTTAATCCTAAAGCTTCCGCTCGCATTATCATCGAGGTAAATCTATCGAATCTATGCTCGAGTTCTTCGTTGGATGATAAAAACGGACCTAACAATTGGTATCAGAGCCAAAATCGTTGTTGAATTGATCGATTTGTGTTGCTGAATTTGTTTTCGTATGAATGTTCTTCGCGCTAAAAACTTTTTCGCATGATCTCAAATGATATTTGGTTGCTGATTTCGCACGATATTGAACGAAATCTATTTGCGCATTGATTGATATATGTTAATTGCGATTATCTTCGATTAATTGAGCTTAATTTTGTCTGAGATTGAATTTGCGATCGAAACAATTTTTTTTCATCTTCAAAGTGTTCTTCGCTGAAATTGCTAAATTGGAGTATATTTTGGATTTGATCGTGTTAATCGAGTGTTTTCTATGCTTACCCAATCAATTTCGATCGATTAACTGTGCTTAAAGTGAAATTCGATTGTTATTTGAAGTTTTCGCATGATAATTTTCACGTTTTCGTACCATACTTATTAAAGTTTTTCGCACCATTCAAAAGAAAATTTTCGTATCTGATTTTCGCATTGACTAGGATTTCGTATCACCCACATTCACTGAGTTTTTCGCTTTGACTTTATATTTTCGTATACTAATAGCATACGCAAAATATATAATTTTGTCGTATGAATCTATTTACGCTTTGACTTTCAATACGAAAATAATACACGTGCGAAAAATATTTTGCTTGTGATACGAAAATTCTGTTACGAAAACTATTTTCTCGTACGAAAAAGACTTTGAATACGAAAAATATTTCTATACGAAAATATTTTACTTCTCTCTCGTACGAAAAAGAATTCATACGAAAAACTTTTAAGTTTTGACTCTCGAACGAAAACGTTCCATACGAAAAACTATTATTCTTCTCGTACGAAAAATATTGCATACGAAAAAACTTCTAAGTTTTGACTGTCGTACGAAAAGATTCCATACGAAAAACATTTGTTAAAAGTTTTCGAATGCTACAGTGAACACGAAAAAGTTTCTTACAATACGAAAAAGTTAGCATCCGAAAAAAAAAAAAAAAACTTTGGATACGACAAATAGAAGTTTTTCGCACCTACTCTTCATCCGAAAAAGTTTTTCGCACATACTATTCATTCGAAAAATCCTTTGGTACGAAAAACTTTTATATACGAAAATTAATATTTTTCTCATACGAAAAAGTCTCCGTACGAAAAACAATTTTTGGTTCCATACGAAAAACATTTGTCAAAGTTTTCGAACGCTACAGTGACTAAGAAAACATTTATCATACGAAAACCTATACGAAAACTTGCACAAATGAGTAAAAGATTTCCGGAACACAAAATTTTCGATAGTTTTAAGTAAGCAGAAAAAAAAAAAAAAAAAAAAATCTATTAATATCTAAAATTTCAAATTTTTTTGCTACGAGATTTTTTTTGTACCTGCTTTAAAAAGGTTCCCGGTTCATACGAAAAAGTTTTGGGTAACAAAATTTTTTGACTGGTAAAATTTTTCGGTACAAAAATTATTCTCGGTACAATTATTTTCTTTTCTAATCATTTCAAAAGTCTTTTTGATACCTAAACTTCTGAAAACTTAATCATTCGAAAATCTATTCGAACACAATGATCCAAAATTTAATATCAATTCAAACAGACGATAACGATCAATAAGCATCCAACATAATTGAAATTAAAATCCAACATTCTATACACCACGACTTTATTTACAAATTAAAATTTTCAAACTTAAATTGGTCTGAACTGAAACGTCAAAAATGGATTCTTATATAAACGCTCAAAGAAAAACTATTAAAGAGTTAGAAGATAGGTTAGCTAATAATGAGCGTGTTCTTAGACAATATCTTGATAAAGCATCTAGTCTACAATATATTTTAGCTACTGCACAAGCCAAAATCACAGACCTTGAATTAAAATTAGGAAGTTCTGAAATAAAAATCTGTGAACTTACAAAAGAACTGTTTGATTGTAAAAATGACAATAAAACTTCTTTAGCTACATATAATTGTCTCTTTGAAGAACGCAAGTCACTATATTCAAAAATTAAAGAACTAGAAGATACTCTTGCGAAGAAAAGACAAGCTAAAAAGCCTATGTTTAGCAATATGTCAACTCAGACAGATGAGCAAGTGCCAAACACAACTGAAAATGAACATTCTTTACAAACTATAAAACCCGAACCTAAGGATTGCTACACTCAAGAAAGTAATCGCAAAATTGCTGAATTACATTCTCTTCTAGATTCCGAACGAATCGGGTTTCGAGCTCAAATGGATAAGCTTTTAAAGGAGAATTCAATTCTCAAATATTCCTTAGAAAAAGGCACAACCTCAGCTTCTTATTCTATTAAAAACGAACCATTAAAAGACATGTCTCCAAAACAGAATAAGAACACACCACAAATGACTAAAGCTATCAAGGAAGAAAGAATAGAGGAAGATAAACCATTCTATATTAAGATGAGCAAAAATGTATCTACCTCTATTCCTACAAAGAAAATTACAAAAGTCATTCCTAAACTTCCAAAGTTAGAAAAAGAAACTACAAATATTTCTAAAAACAATTTTTATACATTCTCTGACAAAACTGAATCGTCGAAAATTAATAGTTGTGCTAATAATAATGTGAATGCTACAGAACAAAATGTGAATTATGTGATTTTCCACAATAGGAAATACGATCCCTCTATCAAAAATACAATTCATAGTATAAGATCGTACTCCTGTCTCAAGTACCCAGTCCAAATTAAATCCGAAAAACATCTTCATAGACTGGCGAAAGAGAAAATATTCTCTAAAAGGCACATGTTCACCAACGCTACAACGTATGCATCACATCAAACTACACAAGTATGGACTCACAAACTACGAATGCTAATAAGTAGTCCAGAACAACAATGGGTACCTAAGTCCAAGACTACTTTACTTGCTTATTCCATACTTGAACCATCTGTGCATAAATATTTTACTGCTAATCAGGGAGGACCCGTCCAAAAATGAGTACCAAAGTCCCGATAATTTATTTTGCAGGCTTCCGATCATGCATGGTAAATAGACGACGATTGCTCCACATGTATGGTCGGTATACGATGATGAGCAGTCGCACAAGACCCCGACACGTGTGGTATTCGGTTTGCTCCACACACGTGATCGGCATGTGACGTGAGCAAACACACCAAATCAAGACTATTCCAAAGCTCTTGATTTGACATTGTTTTTATTTTTATTTTTTCGTCAAAAAAAAAAAGGCCATAAAAAAAATAAAAAAAAAAGAAGAAAGAAAAGGACCAATAAAAAAAAAGGGAAAAAGAAAAGAAAAGGCCAAAAATAAAAAAAATAAAAAAAAAATTGAGCTACAATGTTTAAAGAAGTCCGAGCCGATTACAAAATTCAAAAAGCGCTTGGATTTCAGGGAGTCAAACTCTATATATTAAGTTTTTGATTTTCATAGGGAGTTCGACTTATTATAAATAGCGTTTACCTTTACAGAATATTAGGTCTTCATATTCTATATTCTTTTTGGGGGAGTGGATAATAGATAGGCAAGGTGCATGAATTTCAGAAGAGCATATTACCATAGTTCTAATATAAAAAGCGTATATGTTCGAGGGGGAGTGATACTTATAAGTGCAAAAGGGCACATTTATTGGGGAGTGTCACTTCAAATACAAAAGGCGCTTGATTTCTTCGTAATATGCAATTTCTCAAAAAGCGCATCTATTTAGGGGGAGCACGGGCATCACATTAGAATTAGCGCAAGTATTTAGGGGGAGTGTTACCTAAAAACAACGCTAGAGCTTAAAAGGGAATGCCCTGAAGACAACCTTCATGCTTTGAAGAGGGAGTGCTACCTAAATGCCAACAAGCGCATGGACACAAAAGAGTTGTTCACATACCTGTTCCAAAGTTTCAGTAGACCCAACTGATCCTAACCCAGGAACAAACCCCGAGTGTATATGAGGGTATTGAGCGTATCACGATGACATCCTTACAACTCAACCACAAACTATCCGGGCCATAACCATATAGGTACAAGACTGATTTATCAGGTCCCGGGTAGAAGACGCTTCATCTGGTCCAAAAGCGCATGCACACCCTTCCTTAGCTACTCATTTGTCTCCCTAAAGACAGATGTTTCAATATCTCACGGGGAACCGCATATGCTATCACCGTTTCATTTGGAAGCGGGAGATATTGAACAAAGTGGTCCACAGCCCCACACCACGACTGTCTTGAACACGTAAATGTCTAGTGTGTCCTCATAGCCTAAATATTTTTTCAATTTTTCTAGGACACATACATTCTTTTACACACATATTGCAGGTCTACGTGACCATGCCAGAACTTCTGTAGACGCATCATTAAATGATGTGCTTCTATGATCAGAAGGAAGTCCTGCCGTTGCAACATAAAAACAACAACGGTAGCAGGCCATCTTCTGGAGCACGACTCTAGAATGATGTCAACGGGTTGCCTATGTGGCCCCGTAGTCCCTTCAAATGCAAGTCTGTGTGACTTTGCATCAACGACCAAGAGTGACATCTAGGGATGTTTCACGATGATCGGTCGTCGGTCCCATTTTCAGGAACTTCATCCGGAAATCAACGCCAACACGCTCCGCATACACTCTGGTTCACCTTGATCACACATCATGTAACACTCGGGGCCGATGAGGGCGGGGAGTGATCGCCGGTGCCAAAAGAGGAGCACGGACAAGGAGCGGCTCCCGACGAGGCTTCCAGGCGGAGGGATACATGAATGAACCGATTTCACATCTGAATGAGAGGGATTCTGAGACTGGCAATGTATGGGCGTGTCAAGTCAAAAAGAATGATATAAGAGAATTGATTGTGCTACTCATATCACCAAGGTGCACCTTCCTTTTCGGGAGCTCATCCATAAGAACTTCAAAGTTAAGCGTGCTTGACTTGAAGTAACACTGGGATGGGTGACCCCCTGGGAAGTAGCTCAGGGTGTGTGCGAGTGAGGACAAAGCACGCTGGAAGGCTAGTGGTGATACAGTGGGGCCAGACAAATCAATGAAGTGCAGTGGGCCCAACCCCACAGGTCCCGTGAGCGGGCTGTTACAAATGGTATCAGAGCACAACCTCTTCCAGTACGATGTGGTTCGGGGACGAACCAAGCGGAAGCTGGTGGGCATGTAACACCCGGGGCCGATGAGGGCGGGGAGTGATCGCCGGTGCCAAAAGAGGAGCACGGACAAGGAGTGGCTCCCGACGAGGCTTCCAGGCGGAGGGATACATGAATGAACCGATTTCACATCTGAATGAGAGGGATTCTGAGACTGGCAATGTATGGGCGTGTCAAGTCAAAAAGAATGATATAAGAGAATTGATTGTGCTACTCATATCACCAAGGTGCACCTTCCTTTTCGAGAGCTCATCCATAAGAACTTCAAAGTTAAGCGTGTTTGACTTGAAGTAACACTGGGATGGGTGACCCCCTGGGAAGTAGCTCAGGGTGTGTGCGAGTGAAGACAAAGCACGCTGGAAGGCTAGTGGTGATACAGTGGGGCCAGACAAATCAATGAAGTGCAGTGGGCCCAACCCCACAGGTCCCGTGAGCGGGCTGTTACAAATGGTATCAGAGCACAACCTCTTCCAGTACGATGTGGTTCGGGGACGAACCAAGCGGAAGCTGGTGGGCATGTAACACCCGGGGCCGATGAGGGCGGGGAGTGATCGCCGGTGCCAAAAGAGGAGCACGGACAAGGAGCGGCTCCCGACGAGGCTTTCAGGCGGAGGGATACATGAATGAACCGATTCCACATCTGAATGAGAGGGATTCTGAGACTGGCAATGTATGGGCGTGTCAAGTCAAAAAGAATGATATAAGAGAATTGATTGTGCTACTCATATCACCAAGGTGCACCTTCCTTTTCGGGAGCTCATCCATAAGAACTTCGAAGTTAAGCGTGCTTGACTTGAAGTAACACTGGGATGGGTGACCCCCTGGGAAGTAGCTCAGGGTGTGTGCGAGTGAGGACAAAGCACGCTGGAAGGCTAGTGGTGATACAGTGGGGCCAGACAAATCAATGAAATGCAGTGGGCCTAACCCCACAGGTCCCGTGAGCGGGCTGTTACACATCATGACGATACAAATGAATCGCCATGAGGGGGAGAAGTATATCAAGGATGCCAAGCACGTGAACTCATTAAAGAAGCCAAGCTTTCAACGCACGTGCTGAACCACAACAAACAAGACCTCTCTCCATGGTTCGAGCATACACGACAAGTCAATGCTGATGATCCACGCGACTCTGATATATGCAAGAAGATGACGAATATTCAAGTTGCAAAGAAGAAAAAGAGGGTGCATGTAAATAGGGGGAGACCGAAGATTCTCCAGACGCTCTCAGATATTTCTTCAAACAGCAACAAAGAACGTGTCAAATTCAAAGTTGAACACAAAGGGGAAGATTGTTAGGAATCTTTCTGTTGTGTTCAAATAATGATGAAGACTGAAGATTATCAAAGACAAAGAGAACCGGCACTTCAATGACAATTGAACACTAAGGGGGAGATTGTTGGAAATATTTTATAGTGTTCAATAATCATGTTATCTTTGTCTAGGGAGTTAATTGTATTTTATGTAAATATATGGACTAAAGTGTAAATATACCAAAGTATGCTTTGGTATATATAGGGCAAGTGTGTGTAAAATACACACGACTTGAGTTTAGCTTTCTCTCACTAGAAAATCTCTCCACCATTATCTTAATTAGGGTTGAATTGTAGAGAGAGAAAGAGGTAATTGGAGAGAAAGTTTGTGATTAATGAAGATTTGATTGATTTAATCCTAAAGCTTCCGCTCGCATTATCATCGAGGTAAATATATCGAATCTATGCTCGAGTTCTTCGTTGGATGATAAAAACGGACCTAACAATGAGTTGTAGTGACAATTATAATAATAATAAATTTTATAATAAATAACTCTTGTGTCCTTTGACTCTATAATATTTAACAAGTGGTATCAGAGCCAGGTCAGGAAAGTTCGAGATACGAGTGGACATATTGCGGTTCATTCGTTGTCGACAAATTGAGTTAAGAGGCATCGTGCACGAATAAAATTGTGAAGCGTGTGAGGCTTGCTTGGTTACGAGGAGGTAATCCAAGTCACGATGGCGGACCTACAGTCGGTAGGTGGAATGGAAAAACTCAACAATCAAAACTACGCAACGTGGCAAACATGCATGGAGTCGTATCTTCAAGGGCAAGATATATGGGAAGTAGTTGGTGGAGATGAGGTCACACAACCACAAGAAGCCGGAGCCTTACGAAAATGGAAGATTAAGGCGGGAAAGGCCATGTACGCACTCAAGACGACTATCAACAAAGAGTTGTTGGAGCATATACGAGATGCAAGCACTCCAAAAGAGGCATGGGACACCCTAGCAACGCTGTTTTCGAAGAAGAATGAGTTCAAGTTACAGCTTCTCGAGAACGAGCTCTTGTCACTCAGACAAGGGGAGATGTTGGTGCGCGAATACTTTAACAAGGTACGATCCCTTTGTCGTGAAATCTCTTAGTTGGACCCAAATGATAAAGTTTCAGAAGCTAAAATGAGAAGAATTATCATTCATGGCCTAAGACCTGAATTTAGAGGAATTATAGCCGCCATACAAGGATGGTCTGAGCAACCTTCTTTCGTTAATCTTGAAAATATACTAACCGACCAAGAAGCGCTGACCAGACAAATGACGGAAGTCTCATTAAAGAAAGACGAAGAAGCTTTATTAAGTTATAAAAATAAGGGGAGACCTCACCAACAAAAGAAAAGAGATAAGAAAGAGTTTATTAAAAGGGAAGAAATAAGCTCTGAAACAAGGGGATTCCAACAAGATCGTTATAAGAAAAATCAGAAGTCCAAGGGAAGCAAAAAAGGCCCATGCTACATTTGCGGCAAACCAAATCATTATGCCAGAGAATGTTGGCATAGGAAACAGACTGCTGAAGGGAATACAGTCGTTTCCAACAGCTACGAGCCTACCAATAGCGAAGAAGAATGGGACGTAGAGGCATTTGAGGCGATAGTCGAGGAGATATCTCAAATGACATTTGAAGAGGCTCATAGAGAAGAAGAACAATTAGGCTTAAGTGAAGAATCAGCTTTGGCAGTCATCATTCCTGGACAAATAAACTATGAAAATGATTGGATCGTGGACTCAGGCTGCTCCAATCATATGACGGGAGATAAGGCGAAGCTCCATTGCACAACTGAATACAAGGGAGGTCGAATGGTGGTCACTGCTAATAACTCTAAGTTGCCAATAGCTCATATTGGTAAAACGATCATCACCCCAAGATTCAGTACTGGGCAAGTGCAACTACAAGATATCTATCACGTTCCAGGTATGAAGAAAAATCTTTTATCCGTGTCACAACTTACAACTTCGGGAAATTATGTTATTTTCGGACCCAATAACGTCAAGGTATATCGAAATCTCAAAATTACCGGTACACCGATCATGGAGGGTCGAAAACTCGAGTCCATATACGTAATGTCAGCAGAGTCTGCTTACGTAGATAAGACTCGAAAGAGTGAAACAGCTGAGTTGTGGCACGCAAGGTTGGGACATGTGAGCTATCACAAGCTTAAAGTGATGATGAAGAAATCGATGTTGAAGGGTCTCCCTCAACTAGAGATAAAAGATAACGCAATATGTTCTGGCTGTCAATATGGTAAAGCACATCAATTGCCATTTGAGAACTCGAGTTATAGAGCAAAGAAGCCTCTGGAAACAATTCACTCTGATGTATTTGGGCCAGTCAAACAACCTTCAATCAGCGGTATGCGTTATATGGTGACATTTATTGACGACTTCTCAAGGTATGTTTGGGTTTTCTTCATAAAGGAAAAATCAGAAGTATTCTCAAGATTCAAAGAGTTTAAAGAAAACATTGAAAGAGAAGTCGGAGATAAAATTCAATGTCTTCGCACAGATAACGGGGGAGAATACACATCAAGGGAATTCTCTCAGTTTTTGAAAGAGCAGAAGATTCACCATAAGCTAACGTGTCCAAAAACACCTCAACAGAATGGCGTGGCAGAGAGGAAAAATAGACACTTAGCTGAAACGTGTCGAAGCATGATACATGCAAAGAATGTATCATCAAAGTTCTGGGTAGAATGTATGGCGACAGCGGCCCATGTGATAAATAGGTTACCCCAAGCAAAGCACGGATTCATGTCACCATTTGAGAAGTTGTGGAAAATCAAACCAACTGTTGGCCATTTTAGAGTCTTCGGATGCGTCTGCTATGTATTCGTACTGAGTCACTTACGAAACAAATTTGACAGAAAGGCTATCAGATGCATATTTGTGGGATATGACAGCCAAAGGAAATGGTGGAGATGTTGCGATCCAACTACCGGTCGTTGTTATACATCTCGCAACGTAGTATTTGATGAAGCATAATCTTGGTGGACACCACAAAAATCAGAACTATCTGAATCAAAAGAAATCAAGGAACCGTTCGAGAAATTGGTGAAACTTCCACAAGAAAATCAAACATTACAAGAATCAGAAGAGGATGAAGGGTCTCCAAGAACAACTCCAAGCCCTTGGCAGACAGGTGTGCACCATACAACTCCAGAAGTGATGGGGCCAAGTCAACCTGAGGAGATTGAGCCATCGGGAGAGGAACATGATGAAGTATCACCAAGTCCACCACAATTACGAAGATCTTCCAAGCAAAGAAGGCCAAATCCCAGGTACGCCAATATAGCTTTAGAAGAAGATGCAAGCCTAAAAGAACCAGAAGTTTTTGAAGAAGCAATAAAACATAGCGAATGGAGAAAAGCAATGAAAGAGGAAATCATGGCTCTAAAACAAAATGAAACATGGGAATTAGTACCAAAACCAGACGGAGTTAAACCCATATCTTGTAAATGGGTATATAAAATTAAAAGGCGGCCCGACGGATCAATTGAAAGACATAAGGCTCGACTAGTAGCACGAGGATTTTCACAACAGTACGGGATAGACTATGACGAGACATTTAGTCCAGTGGCTAAAATTACAACTGTTCGGGTACTAATCGCACTGGCAGCAAGCAAGTCCTGGAAGTTGTGGCAGATGTAATAATCTGCCTTTGTATTGTTTGTTATGCTAATATCGACAATAAACAAACAATAATAATTTCATTATCAAATAATTCAATTACAAATGTTAAACACATCAAAATTACACTAATGCCCTCGTACTATCTAATCCTCGTACGGCATCTAGGGCATAAACCTCAACAATCTCCCACTTGCACTAATGCCACGCGCTATAGTATCTCAACCACATTTTATCGAGGTGACGATCTAGCACTGCCTGAGACAGTGGCTTCGTGAACGGGTCCGCCACATTTTCTGCTGAGGCGATCTTCTGCACGGCTATAGAGCCATTCTCAACGAACCCACGTAACACGTGGTATTTTCTCTCTATGTGCTTGGACTTACTGTGAGCACGGGGTTCCTTAGCTTGTGCGATCGCTCCGCTATTGTCGCACCACAATGGTAACGGGCAATCCACTATGCTAGGTATCACCTGCAGTTCTTCTAAGAACTTGCGTATCCAAACACCCTCCTTGGCAGCTTCTGAAGCCGCTATATACTCCGCCTCAGTGGTGGAATCAGCAGTCGTGCTTTGCTTGGAACTCTTCCAAGTTACTGCGCCACTATTGAGCGTATATACAAAACCCGAAGTAGACTTTCGGTCATCCACATCTGATTGGAAGTCCGAATCCGTATAACCATCTACCTCTAATTCTCCTGGGCCGTTAATCAGTATCAAGTCCTTAGTCCGTCTAAGGTACTTCAGGACTGTCTTTACCGCCGCCCAGTGTTCCTTACCAGGGTTGGCCTGAAACCTACTCACTACGCTCACAGCGTACGCTATGTCTGGTTGCGTGCAAAGCATCGCGTACATCAGGCTACCCACAACTGAAGCATAGGGGACTCCAATCATCTCTTGTCTTTGTACCTCGTTGCGAGGAGACATAGCCTTTGAGAGATGAATCTCATGCCTCATAGGTAAGAACCCTTTCTTAGAGTCGTCCATCTTAAACCTTTTAAGGACTTTATCTAAGTAAAGGGCCTGAGATAAGCCAATTGGTCGTTTCGCCCTATCTCTAAATAGGCGTATTCCTAGAATATAGGTCGCTTCTCCCAGGTCTTTCATAGAGAATTCGGTCGAAAGCCAAGCTTTGACCTCTGAAAGCATCCCAATATCGTTTCCTATCAAAAGGATATCATCTACGTACAATACTAGAAACGACACCTTGCTCCCACTGGCCTTCTTGTAAACCCACGGCTCATCTTCGTTCTTTATGAATCCGTAGTTCTTAACTACTTCATCGAATCGAAGATTCCAACTCCTTGAAGCTTGTTTCAGTCCATAAATGGACCGATTCAGCTTGCATACCTTCTGAGCATCTGCGTCTGACGCAAAACCTTTGGGTTGTTCCATATAGATCTCCTCCTGGAGGAATCCATTCAGGAACGCGGTCTTTACGTCCATCTGCCAGATCTCGTAGTCATAGTATGCTGCTATCGCAAGCATAATGCGAATGGACTTAATCATCGCGACTGGTGAAAAGGTCTCCTCATAGTCAATACCCTCTTTTTGACTATACACATTCGCTACAAGCCTAGCTTTGTACGTTTCCACCTGTCCGTCAGATCCAATCTTCTTCTTGTAGATCCATTTGTTCCCGATCGGTCTAAAACCATTGGGTAGGTCTACAAGTGTCCAAACCTGGTTTGAATACATAGAGTCCATTTCGGCCTGCATAGCCTCAAGCCACCTGAGGGAGTCTGTACCGGTAATTGCCTGGTCATAGGTGACGGGATCGTCCCCGACGCATCCCTCCATCGCAGCATTCCCATGCTCGACGTGTACCATACCATATCTCTCAGGCATTTGAGATATCCTACTAGACCTGCGCAATTGCGGCTGAGCCGGGTTTTTTGGAACGTCGTCTAACGACTCTGTAGCAACTGGAGTTGATTCGTCGCTTAACTCACCAAGAGTTATTTCACGTCCTTTACCGCCTTCGCTAATGAACTCTTCTTCCATGAAGGTTGCGCGTAAAGCGACAAACACCCTGTGTTCGTCTGGAACGTAAAAGTAGTACCCCATTGAGTCCTCGGGGTATCCGACGAATCTGGCCATAATCGACCTTGATTCTAACTTGTCTGCCTGTTACTTTTTCACAAAGGCGGGGCAACCCCAAATCCTAGTGTGATTCAGGCTTGCCTTACGATTATGCCAAGCTTCGTAAGAGATCCTGTCGGCAGAACGGGTAGGTATCCTGTTAAGGATATAGGCTGCTGTCTCTAAAGCATAACCCCATAACGAAATGGGGAGATCTGTGTAACTCATCATCGACCGAACCATATCCAAAAGTGTTCGGTTTCTTCGCTCGGCTACGCCATTTAATTGTGGCGTACCGGGAGGTGAGAACTGTATAACGATGCCATTTTCTCTGAGAAATGCATCGAACTCAAGGCTCATGTATTCGCCGCCTCGATCTGATCGAACGGCTTTAATGACCTTGCCAGTTTGCTTCTCCACTAACGCCTTATACTCTTTGAACATTTCAAGAGCTTCGGACTTTTGTCTCATCAAATAGACAGTCCCGTAGCGGGACTGATCGTCCGTAAACGTAATGAAGTAGCGGCAATTACCTCGAGCCGTCACCCTGAACGGTCCACATACATCAGTGTGGATCAAACCCAACACTTCTGCGGCCCTAGTAAAAGTCCCTGTGAAGGGTGATTTGGTCATTTTGCCTAGGATGCAAGAATGACAAGTTGGGATCGGGCCTGACTTAGCTATGCGAATCAGGCCGTCCTTTTCCATCTTGTCAATCTTTGCTTCCCCAGCGTGACCTAGTCGAAGGTGCCATATGTATCGTTCGTTCGACCCAGTCGACGAGTTGGTAATTGTATTTACAGTTTCCACCTTATCTCTTAGGTTGACGTAATATAAACCATTTATTAACGTCGCATTTCCAACGTTTTTATTTCTAAAATAAATATGGCAAACATTATCAATAAATCGAAATTCATAACCAAGTCTGCTCAAAACAGGAATCGAAATAATGTTCTTAAGCCCCTTGGGCAAAACCAAAACATCAGAAAGTACTAAACTATGCAAAGATGATAAAAGCAAAGTCTTCGATCCAATGTGCGTCGCTGCAACACTATGTCCGCTGCCAACGTTGATCGAGACCTCACTAGCTCGAAGCTTCCTACTTCGTTCCAGACCCTGGTTCAAAACACAAATATGGGAGCTAGCCCCTGAGTCAAGTATCCATGAAGTAGAATACACAAAACAATTAGCTTCGAAATCTAATTGCTTACCTGAGCGTCAGAAGACGCCTTCAGCTTAGGACAATCGCGCTTCCAGTGACCCAGCTGCTGGCAATGGAGGCACTTGTCAGTGGGCTTCGCGCCCGACTTCACAGCCTTCTTGGATTTCGCCTTCTTGGCGATTCTACCCTTTGGCCCGCTGTGCTTGCTCGGCTTCTTCTTCGACCCCTTGGACCGAGTAGTCGCAACAAGCGCCACCTCCTTTCCCTTACCGTTATCGCTGCGATACTGAGTACTGGCTGCAACCAACTGATTGATCAGGTCAGGTATCGAATACTCCCGATTGTTCAGGTTGCAGTTCACCACGAACTGGTGGAAGGACGGTGGGAGGGACTGTAGTATGACGTCAATCTTTACCTCGTGAGGTAAACCAAATGCCAGCGCATCCAATCGCTCCATATGCTCATTCAGCTTAAGTAAATGAGCATGGACATCACCACCCTCTGCGAGCTTGGTGTTGAAGAGAGTATGCGTGATGGCGTAGCGAGCGCTCCTAGACGACTCACCATAAAGCCCAGCTAAATGCACCTGTATCTCTTTAACACTCATGAACTCATGCTGACGCTGCAGCTCTGGGCTCATAGCCGATAGCATGTAGGAGTGGACCTTGCCAGCATCGTCAATCCACTTATCGTGGAACTGCATGTCTTGCTCTGTCGAATCAGCATTGGGAGTCAAATGCTCCTCGATGTCCAAGACATACTCCAATTTTTCCAATCTGAGGACGATCCTCAGATTTCTTAGCCAATCAACATAGTTTGGTCCCACCAAACAATGTTTTTCCAAAAGTACGGATAATGGGTTTGTCATCGTATAAATAGAGAAGAAAATAAACTGCAGAAAGAAAACAGATAGTTAGGATTTGAAGTGTTTAATCAGACTAAAATAGGACTTTAATTTTTCGTCTGACTCCCACTATTTTTCTCGAAATCCTGTCTCCCGTTAGGAATTTCGGAAACCTCGTTGAGTAGTTTCATAGTGGCGTTGATTTACCCGCACTGAATCAAACTAGCCTCAACTTAACAGTTTATTGGTATATTCGATCAGCCAGGCTCGTGTCCCACACGATTCTGTCACACAGAAGGTTCAACGAATTTGTCTTAGTCAGGGTCCCTCGGCCTGTAACTTAGACGTCTTGGGAATGACTGTACAAGTGCTACATATCAACGTCCTGCTAACCTTCCACTTTTGAGTGAACTTCGCCTCCGTAGGATAACACTTTGCGGGAGGACGAAGAGTGGTCGGTGAGCGGCACTATCAAAAATGCATCCAAATACGTTCACATCAAAGGCGAGGGTTTTAGCGCCGTAACTCGGTCAACCGAAACCGTACCCCTAAGTCGTAACATTTTTGGACTTGATAGAAGACAGGAGCCCCGCCCTTTACTCACTTGATATTTTAAAGTCTAACTTCGGGAGAATCCTCACAGATAAGAACGAGCACATTATGCACGATATCACGTTCGAAACCAACACGCACATAATAGACTTTAATAGTAAACCTAGTTTCAACCTATTAAAGTAAATGTGAAAGATCGGGGATATTTCTAGTTCTATCCTATTTGTACAATAAGTAAAACTCCAAGTCTTCGGGCTTGTCTCGAACGGACACCTCGGCCACCGTCTTGTTCGTTCGTCTCGTCTCGATCGTCTTTCGTTCGGCCATCATTCCTGTACTACTATAGCCTATGACGGGGGGATCTTTCCCTAAAACAACAAAGCCCGTCTTTCTAAAAAAACTGTAAAGTACAACCCGGGGGGGACCTTGTCACCCTTAACATATCACCCGGTAAAAACAGAACTTAATCCCCAATCAATCACTACGTAATTCAAATATTACATGCATCACGACAATTTTACACAGATCCGAGCCTAAATCCACATTTGGGCTTTTATCAGATTTGGGCCAAGCCCATTGGGCTTCGAGGCTTAACCACGCAACCCTAGTTGCGACTGAGCCGGCACCGCCCACGCAGCCCGACCAAGTGCCGCGCGCGGCCAGCCAAGTGCGCCGCGCGCTCTGTGCGCGCGGCCAGGCCTGTGTGCCGCACGCCTGCGCGCGCGGCCTGCCTCGCATGCCGCACGCTGAGCGCGCGGCCAGCCAGCGCCGCACGCTTCGCGCGGCCCTGCCCAAGGTGCCGCGCTCTGCGCGCGTGGCTGTGCCCATGATGCCGCGCGCGCCCGTGCGTGCGGCCTGCCCTGTGCGCCGCGCGCCTATGCGCGCGGCCAGGCCTGGCCCAACCAACGCCTACGCGTGGCCGGCCAGCGCCGCGCGCCCCTGCGCGCGGCCAAGGCAGCATGCCGCGCGCCTACGCGCAAGGCCCGCCTAGGGCGCCGTGCGCTCCACGCGCGCGGCCAGCTCTTCTGAAAGCTTTTCGTTCGGGCTTCGTGGTCATAGTCCCGTGACTTAACCGAGCCTAAGGATCTGATACCACTGTTGGGAATCCCCAAAGTGGCCCGAGGCCCTCGTTCCTTGAACGGCGGAATTTTAAAACTTTAAGGGATTCCCGCCTTCCCTTGGACCGCTCGGTAATAACACGAGAACGTAAGAACACGAAAGAAAGGGTTTTAGCCATTATACCTTGACGAAGACAAGAAGATGGCGAGCTTCGAACCCTTCAAATCCCCGGGATGTAGTATCCCTCTCCTAGCACCAAAACGCGCACGAACGGGGCAAGAGCGTCACGCCGGCATCTTTACAACGTCACGACCGAACCTTGCTTGAGACGGCTAGGCCAAGGCTCGGGCAGCAGGGTCTCCTCTTCACACGCGGCAGCGCGCGCCTCGAGAGAGAGAGAGGGAGAGAGTGCGCGAGAGAGATGAGAGACGAGAGAGATTTGACGGCTTTAGGGTTTTCTCTTTTTCCAAAAATGACTTAGTTTTGATTTCAAAAATCAAAAACCTATTTATACCCACTAGGGTTGGCCGAAAATAGTAAGTTGGGTGGAGAAAAATTCTCACCCACTTTTCATACAAATTCAAAATTCAAATTCAAATTAAATATTAAATAAATTAATATCTATTCTATATTTAGTATATTTAAATATATTATATCCAATATAAATATTTAAATAATTTTCGAAATTATTCTTATATAAAATCGAAAAACTATATATATATCTAATATATATATTCTATTTAATTCCAAATTAAATATTATTATTTTTCTAAAACAATAATAAAGATTTAAATCATATTTAAATCATATACTAAATATTAAATATCCAATATAATATTTCCAAAATATTTCGTGAGGTGAAAAGACCATTTTGCCCCTCACGCGATTTTACCAAGTTTTCGGCCATTTAGGGTTTCGGCCAAGCCCTAAACCCTAATCTCTCAATCCAGGCCCCAGCCTGCTCTATTCTCATATTGACGTTGTGTCGGTTGCCCTTTTTAAGCCCGACCCTCTTGGTTCGTCTCAACCGGCTCTGGGAGGAATTCAGGAGTTCGGTATTCACCTAGCCAGCCCCGTGGTACCGAACCGATCCTGAGTTGAGTACGAATAGGTATTATTCACGAACCGACTATAGATTATCGTACTACGTATAAACCATTTACGTTTGTCCCGGTCGAGTGAAAGTCACGCGTAGTCGAACTTACAGGACTCGACGCTATGATGTTCGTGTCGGTGACATTTACCAAAACTGCCCTCCACGACACTCGTGAGTCAGTTATATGCTCTGGCCAGAGGCTTAGGTAAATTTCCGCACATCGAAACTGCATAGGACGTTAACCCTGAATTTAATCAAGGCCGTAAATTCCGCTCAGCGGTATAACCGGCAATCACGTCGAAAAGTCAAGACCGCATTTCGCCGCTGACCCTTGCTTCATGCAATTTGGGCCTAGCAAACTAGTGACAAATCAAGACCTTAAGACCAACCCCGAGTTAAACCCTTTCGGTCTAAGGATCACGTAGACTACTATAGTCAATCGATCGATCAACGACTTTACCAGCGTGTGATCGTTCGATTACGAGTCAGTGTCCAAATACAGACAATCCCCTGATTCGTCTTGTATCAATGTCACGAGCTCCCACTTCCCAAGTGAATGGTTGGCACAACCATTTTGGACTCATCGACAAACAAGTCGTACTCGTCAATCCAGTCACCCTACTGGAGACTAAGACTTGTGGACTTAGTTTAATATCACAGTATGTCAGCTTACTGGTGCCCCCTCTCTGTCCCCACAGAATCAGTAACTGAACTGTAAATATTGGGGTTTTATTAATTCGTCTTATTACCCGACTGCAAGGTTAATTTATTTAGACGAAATAATAATCTGCCTTTGTATTGTTTGTTATGCTAATATCGACAATAAACAAACAAAAATAATTTCATTATCAAATAATTCAATTACAAATGTTAAACACATCAAAATTACACTAATGCCCTCGTACTATCTAATCCTCGTACGGCATCTAGGGCATAAACCTCAACAAGATGGACGTGAAGAACGCATTCCTACATGGAGAACTCGACAAAGAGATATACATGGTGCAACCTGCGGGGTTTGAAGAAAAGGAAAATCCAAACTACGTGTGCAAATTAAAGAAGGCTCTATACGGGTTAAAGCATGCGCCACGAGCATGGTATGGTAAGATCGCTGAATTCTTAGTTCAATGTGGCTACTCGGTGACACCATCAGACTCCAGTCTCTTCGTCAAGGCACGAAAAGGAAAACTAGCAATAGTGCTAGTATATGTAGGTGATATCATTATCACTGGAGATGATAAAGAAGAAATCCAGCAAAGCAGGAAGAACTTATTGGTAAGATTCCAAATGAAAGAACTTGGAGAACTCAAACATTTTCTTGGGCTCGAGTTAAAAGAAACAGATGATGGATTATTATTGTGCCAGCTAAAATATGCTAAAGATCTACTTCGAAAATTTGGTATGCTTGACTGCAAGGCAATATCAACTCCAATAGATGCAAACGCAAAGATATGCGCCGAAGATGGCAAGGACCTAGAGAATGCAACTATGTATAGGCAGCTAGTCGGGAGTCTAATTTATTTGACGCTGACACGGCCAGACATCTCATATGCAGTAGGGATTGCTAGTCGATTTATGGAAAAGCCAAAGAAGACACATCTTGAGTTAGCTCGACGCATACTAAGGTACGTAAAAGGAACAATCAGTTATGGAATTCTCTATGAAAAGAATAAAGATTCCAAAATTATTGGTTATTGCGATGCCGACTATGCCGAATGTCGTGATACAAGAAGGTCCACTACTGGGTATGTGTTCAAATTTGGGTCAGCCGCAATATCATGGTGTAGCAAGAGACAACCGACAGTATCTCTGTCAACGGCAGAAGCCGAGTATCGAGCAGCAGCGATGGCAGCTCAAGAAAGCACATGGCTTATGCAGCTACTGAAAGATCTTCATCAACCATTTAACTATGTGGTGCAGCTATATTGCGACAATCAATTTGCTATACGCATAGCAGAGAATCCCGTATGCCATGCGAGGACAAAACATGTTGAAGTACACTACCATTTTGTACGTGAAAAGGTACTCAAATGGGAGATTGAGATGAAATACATCAATACGGAAGATCAATTAGCCGACGTGTTCACCAAAGGACTCAACTTCTCAAAATTCGAGGAATTTCGAACATGTTTAGGAATGGCTAAAGCGGAAAATACAACCCGAGAGAATGTCGTTGCTGAAGGGGAGAATTGAAGAATCATCACCAACATTCTAGAATAGTCTAAATAATTCTCCATACACTTGAAGCTTCCACCGACATACAATAGATATTTGCAGAGTATTTTCTAGATATATTTCCACCGACTTAAAGCATCTATAAATAAGGGATGATGCATGTTAGTTATTGTGTAAGCAACTATAAGCAAGTGAGTGTAAGTAAGAGTGAAGAGTGAGCTAGAGTGTTGAGTGCGTGAGTTTGTAGTGACAATTATAATAATAATAAATTTTATAATAAATAACTCTTGTGTCCTTTGACTCTATAATATTTAACAAATCGAACATTTATTAATGTGTCGGCTTAGAAACTGCACAATTATTCAGCACTTCTCATCTTCCCAATTCGCCCTCCAAAGCAAAATGACGCCTCTTACACGAGGGTAATAAGGACCCTTGCACCATGTAATGGAGAAAACCCTAGTTCTTTGTCTAATACGAGTCTTCAGTAGGATCTCTATTTCCTCAGGGAAATACAAGACGCAGATGAGAACAACTTGTACCCATTTATCAACTTCAAACCCGACCATGACCTATTCATCTTCGCAAACACGAAGGCAAGTCGACTTGTATTATGCAGCTGCTGTAAGAGAATTTTCACCTATCCTAGTTCAAGATGATCAATTCTAGCTTCCTATTGATGAAAACAGCGACGTGATATGCAGTAGGGTCGTTTTGAGACTATCGGTGATGGAGCTGCTGCGGAGAATAGTGTTAGGCATAATAGCGTATTATCTTTTACGTTTTACACCAAGGGAAATCCTGGGACATCCTTTGTTTTGGTTCGGAACGTCGTTGCACCATTCTTTTTCCGCAATCGGAGAATGGTGGTGTTGAAGGTGACACCTCGGATTAAAATTTACAAGGTTGAGGTTTTCGCCATGATCGCACCGCAGGGGCGTGGATTAAAATTAAATGAGGTGTTTGCGCTACAAAAGAAAAATAAGAAAATAAAATGAAAAAAAAAAACAAAAAAAAACAAGCCCGGGTCGTATAATTAGGGGAACATAGAAATAGAAAACAACAGTCGACGGTGACAACCATAAATATATAAAGAAAGATCACTCGCAGACAACCTATGCTGTATAATCATCTCAAACCTTTGGTGGAACCCACTTTCCCGACTTAAAATCTTTGTAGAAGCTGCTTGATTTTCTCGAAACAACGAAGAACACTGCAAAATAATGAACTGAATAAGTGCGCGTGAAAATTAAGGAAACCATGAATCAATAGTCAAAACGTTTTCTCAACAAACCAGGAATTCCCGGGACAATGAGATCCGAGTTTTTAAGAGTATCATGAAGTGTCTTCTTCTCGTTTACCCTAACCCATTTTATATCATTGCCTGCTGGAAATTGATCGAACGAAAATATAAAGTTCGCTCACACAGTATATATGAAGTTGCTGGGCATAGTTATTACATACCATTATATACGTTACTTCGAGCTTTATCAATGTCTGCATCATTGAACTTTTCCACATGAGAAGCTGTTGTTCCTTGCAAAAGATGTCTGTAAATATCTTTTTTGGATAGAGGGACTCCACAATTTGCCTGTTGAACAGTACCAATGGTTAATATCTTTTGATTCGACCAAACTACTAACAAATTTAGTAGTATCAATATATAATTGTTTACCTCATAGTATAACTCGATGGCATCACGAGTATATGCATTCTCGGTATCCCATGGCAATGGTGGACTAGTCTCTGAAAACATGTTTGATAGCTAAGGACTGAAATTTTTTGAAACAATATCACTTAGACCTTCCATAACCCAAGATTTTTAAGTATTCGAATAAATAAACAAAAAAAGGAAGATTTTCAAGGATATCATATCAAGATGAAGTGAGAACATATCGGTCTCGCAAAAATCCTCAATGATGTCACTGGACATAACCTTGACATACAAAAGAACAACCGGCCAGTGGAGAATATTGGACTTATCTAGGATTGGTTTTTTAACGCCGGTTAGTTCCTGATACATTGGTTTTCCAAATGTAATCTGCCTATCCTCAAATGCAGAGATAAGGTCCTGAATGATTTTAAACTCAGACAATCAACAATAGTCACATAGAAAGAAAGAAAGAAAAAAAGTGATAGTTCCACCTTAGCTGCTGCAATGGCTTTGGAGATTTCGATTTCGCGCTGTTCAATCTCTGATTTTTTCACGCTTATCTGCTTCAACAGCTTCTTTAGCTCTTCGTTATCTGGAGATTTCTCTAGGCCCTTCTCACAATATAATTTTGCTTCATCCAATAGATTGAGAGCCAAGGAAGCTTTCACAGCTCTGTAAAAGGCCTAACCTTAATAAAAATACAATTAATCAGTGATCCATCAGAAAAGTTACTAAAATAAGATGATACTTGAGTTTAAAAAAACACACAAACCTTAACGTTTGACGGGTTATGTTTAACAGCTTCCTCAGCATCTTGTAAAGCTCGCCTGTAGTTTCCGAGAAGTAGATTAACGTGCGCCCGGTTAGAATAAAGTATAGAAGTCTCTGTATCACTCAACGCCTTTTGATTAATGGCCCTTGTGTAGCAATCTATGGCATCTGCATAGTGTTTCTTCCCCTTCTTCACATAATCATTGCCTTGGTCCTGAAGTAGCATAACAAACGAAAAAAATCGAATCTTTTACCACCATCTATCATCAAAGTTCCGATTTTTTTTTTTCACGAATGCTAACTCATGAAGTAGGATAATAATCCCAGCTAACAATGACTAACATACGCATAACTCGAACCCAGGAAAAATAAATAAATAACCCTTATGCACACCCAATCCTATAAAAATCATATGCATGCCATTAAAACATCCTGAAAGATATCAAATTTAGACAGAACATTAAAAAATGAAAAATAAATAAGGGCACACCTTGAGTTCAACAGCAGCCGACTCTCTGAGGGCAGCGATAGCATCAAGGTCAAAAATTTCTTGATCTGCTGTGGGCTGTGAACTAGCTGTTTCCATCCGCAGAGCCTAGTCGACTTGATGTATTCAATATCTAGTTCTAGTTTATTTTCTTTCTTTCGATTTCTTGCCGAAGTTTGGCTTGCTGGAGGATTTAAACAAGATGGAAAACACATTCCCCTGCGTGCGTGTTTACTGAGTTTAAACCTTTTTGTATAATTATTGGGCTTCATCTTGATTTTGCATAAATGGGCTCAGATATGGAGCTGTCTCATGAATCTAATGCTAACCTAACGTACGACTAAACTATGGATGACAATGGCTTGTTCTAGTGGTCAAGGTGCGGTATAAAATTAAGAGGTTCGGTTTATAAATTTAAGATTTTTAAAGATTGGTTTAAGATATATTAATATGCTGGGTACGATGGTTTATATAAAATATGGGTTTATATATAACAACTTCTGTTGGAGAATTCGATCATTCCCAGATTATCTCAAAAGACGATAAAACGGAAAACAACGCAACGACACGGGATTTTTACGTGGTTCGGATTCAATACGAATCCTACGTTTACGGGAGAACTCTTTTCTCTTTATTGATCACAACTAGTCCAGGACCAACCGCCATGTAACCGGCCGGGGCCCCCCCGGTTACGGTTAGTTTAACCGGAGGGAGTTCAACCGACGGTTAAGGTTTGAACCGGCGGTTGAACCGCCGGTTTTTTTTTATTATTTTTTGAATTTTTTTTTATTTTTTAAAAATTTTTTAATGTATTTTTTAATATCCAACGGCTATTTCCTTTTTTTATTATTATTTTTTAATTTTTTGTTTTTTAATATAATATTTATTATTATTATACTAATATAATATTTATATTATTTAAATATTAACCGCCGGTTAAACCGCCAATCCGGCGATTTACAACCGGCGGTTCGCGGTTTGGGAAAATCCCAAACCGCGCCAACCCGTCCCTATGCGGTTGCCGGGACGGGTTGGAGCCGGTTACGGTCCGGCGGTTGGTGAACGGTGGTTCGCCGGTTCCGGTTCAATATGGGCAAGACTAATCACAACTACGCTTTTTTCTACTCTTTCTACGCTCAAAATTACAGAGAATAATAGCTTTCTTCTATGATCAATCCTCAATAGAAATTTGTATGAATCTGAGGCCTCATCTCTCTCCCTCCTGCTATGATCGAGTGAGTGGTATATATAACTGCAACGCCACTTTCAATAAACATATAACTGCTACTTACGTGAAGTAAATAAAATGTTGTTGATACCAGCAATTTTATAAGTTGCTTCACTGCTTTTATATTCCTACGCTTTCTCTCTTATACAAGTTTTCTGGTGCAGTACTTCACAGTTCACACTCTAATCCTTCAAGCATATCAGCGGAGTTTTTGATTGCCTTTCTTGATGATTTATATCAACAACTCCAAATTCATATATACGAGTTTAGATAAACCCACCCTCTCAGGTGGATTTTTGTAAACTCACTAACCAAACACACATTTTATTTTATACAAATTAATTAGTTTTATATAAACATTAATCATTTAAACCCTTATATATATATATATATAAATCAATGTACCAAACATGCATTAATAGGGTATAGTAACCAATATAGAGTTCGATTTGGGTTGCCTAAGGTTTTACAGGCGAGTATGACGCATCGTTCTAGTTTGATTTATCCAGTTGTCGTAGTTTACAAACTATTGCATCAGCTCGGCTCGGGCCACCGAACTATTGCATAAGCCCAGGCCACCTAATGTTGTTTTTGGTACTCCTGTGACACAGATTCGCATGGATTGATTTTAAAAAATAACCTACATATATAAGATTTAATATAACTTTAGTAACTAGCCATACTAAGCACAAAGCATTGAAAGGGTGGATTGATGGGGTTTGTAGTCGGTTAATGTGTAGTCAGTAGTCGAGGTAATAGTCACACGTTCAAATGCTGGCTAATATGTTCGACGCCTTACTCCTATTTTCCAGCAGGGGACTAATATGTTCGACTCTCCGACTTTCATTTTCTAGAAGAGATTTCATGCGTTTTAGTTCAAATAATCTACTAGCAGTAGAACCAATTCGGTCTATGTAAAGGTTCCCCGCTCCGCTTCAACAAGAGGTACCATGGTTACGGTCCTCTTACTTCTATTTTCCCGCACGAATCCTTCCTGATTTCCCCTAAAATGATAAATACTTTTATCGTTAAAGCCAATGAAAATAATGTTTGATCAACGATGTTATTTCTTAAAAGCTTTTTAGTGAAAGACGTTTTTACTTGAAATATCTAGTTCACCTTCTACGATATATCTGACTGAGTTGCAGGTTACATGCGATAGTCGGGAAGTTTACCCAGTGCAAACCTAAGTTAACAAACGAAGGTTCTCCCGTCGTACGAAAATACTAATAAAACGAGATATCAAACCAAGTATGTCTAACCTACACACAGAGTTATGAGGGATAGTTACAGAATATAGGTCACAGTGCAGTTGTAGAGTATATATATACATACATAGGCACAGCACTTTAAACGTCCAAGAACACAGACTGACCTAATATAATCGTAGCACATGCAGCAACCCACAAACAAAAAAAGGATGGGGTCTATTGCATTAATCATTCAGTATAGTTAGTCTAACCTCTTGGTCGGCGTAGTAGCATAGTTTACCTAACAGTTACTGTAATAGTCTTCCCAAGAACGAAGAAAACGAGGGACAGCTCTATGAAGAAGATTGTATTGATGAGCATGCGATCGACCGTCCACCCAAAGATAGTGAACCCTCCAGTATTGGACTGAACGTATGTCACAAATGCCTGCCTTTCTTGGTAAGATGATGCAGCCGAGGAGGTTAGTTGAGCATTTGTGGGCAGAGACATACAATCAGCAGATTCCAAATCGCTTTCTGAAGGGTTCGCCCCCACCGAAGGCATGTTTTCAGGGTTCGAATTGCAAGTGACTAATGCGTGCCACCTACTAGCAACTGCGCCGAGGCTTTGAGCTCTGTGTGATATCTTTGCAGCGGCGGTTAGACAAAGAACGATCCCCACTAATTGGACAATTGATAAAACCTGCGTAAATATGGACAGGGAATATGAGAATGCCCAGACAACTAGCTAAAACAAACAGTTATATGGCTCGGAGATAATTAGCAAGTACGTCACACGGGCCTGAGTCTGTTTCACTTGTATAATCTGGACACTTCCAAATGATGCAGGAAGAAGCAGTTAAACAGTTGTTCACTCATGATATTAATCAACAGCGATGTTCTGGCAGGCATCGGAGTAATAAGAAACTTACTAAGAAGTCACCTCCATTGACGAAGTTAATGATGCTCTGATTCTCAGTTGTCTGCAATAAAGACAAGATCTGGCTAGCTGTGACAATCAAGAACTCGAGGAGAAGAAAGATCCTGAACCTATGGCTTATCTTTGACAGGTCGTAGGTGAGGTTCATGTGCTCCTCGATGTAGTGTGAAACGTTCAGATCCTTCTCTAGAACTTTCCCGTAATTCTCGTAGTGAATGACTTGCAAATTTCCGACTAAATTGAATAGTGCACATCCAGCGAGAAACACCATCGTGGTATACGACCAAGAAATGAGACAAGCAAAGAGTACAATGATAGGCCACCACCATGTATCGTGATGTACGTAGACCAGACGAGTAATCTCACGGACTGCTTTCAACGTAAAACAAATCCCGAACCATGAGAAAAGCAAGCGATAAAACACCTGAAAAGAAAAAAACGTCGACTTTAATGATAATATAACAGATCAAAGAGCACTAGATGAAACCTGGGCCAGCATTTGCCACAAATAACAAAGCATACACATAAAGGCATAGTTCAGATGAATATGTAGCTCCGTTCAATGTAAACTCACATATATTCTAGACCATTTTTTATTGTAAATTTTAGCCCAACTCCCATCATCAACCTCCATTTCAGCGCTGCTTGATTATTTAAGTACCATTAAAATGTAAGAAAACTGTATCTAACAACCATGAAACAGAAGCACATTTTAACTCAAATTACGGAAAAAGAAAACAATCTCAAACACGACTCAGTTCACCATCGACAGCCCAAAGCGTACCCCAATCTTATCAATATACTGGTGACGAAACTGCGACAGATGCCCATGAGTTCGATCGACAAACAAAGCCTTCCTAATCCCATATTTGCGGAGATTTGACACACAGAGGAGGGAAACGGCGGCCACGACGGCCCGCGACGCGAGTATCTCGAGCTCGAAGTTCTCGATCACCACCCTGTCGCACGGTAGCGGAAGACATCGGGAGAATTCGATCGAGGCTAACGGAAAAACCACTGAGAGCAGAAGAAAAGCGACCCACGAGACAGTTGCTCCGACCAAAGTGTTGTGGCAAAACCCAAGAAATTTCAGGAGGGTTTCGAGAGTGGCTAAGGAACGGTCGAGATCAGAAGTCGGGGACTCAACGAGAGGCAATCCTTGATCTGAGGAGGACATGGTATAAGGTATGAATGAGGATCGTGATTAAAGAGGGAGGGCACTGTACTGTACTGTGTCCAAGAATTAGGGTGGTTTGAAGTTTGGCGTGGGAGGGACTGTGTAATATGTTGGGTCATGGGTGGTGCCGCTGACGACAAACACAAAGAAGGACGACAGTGTTGGATTCGGGTTTGGCCCTTTCGGGTATGGGTCAATAAGAAATGGGTTGGGCCTGACGACCCTTATTGGGCTATGAGATCTGTTATACATATATAAATATATATAATATTATTTCATATTTTGCATGTTATTTTTAGTTTAAAATGTTTATTGTATGAAATTATAATTTAAATTTAATTGATTTATTTATTAGGATATAACTGAAATAAATTAAAAACCTGAAGGGTAAAATGGTAATTATGCATGACACACCAAATTAATTAAAAAGCAGTTATTTTAGAGTGATGAACCATTATATATAGTATAAATAGGGTGAAAG
Source organism: Lindernia subracemosa (assembly GCA_028392965.1). Classification (NCBI taxonomy): domain Eukaryota; kingdom Viridiplantae; phylum Streptophyta; class Magnoliopsida; order Lamiales; family Linderniaceae; genus Vandellia; species Vandellia subracemosa. Next base: position 1,160,222 of record JAQPCC010000030.1, read on the forward strand.
TTGAGTAGAGTCAGCCTATGAATTCGATGAGACGACTTGTGGGCAAACTTCGTCGTAGCTGTCCAAAAGCTTACAAGTCGTTTCTTGAGCTTTTTGTTTATTACTTTTTTTTTAATTTTTTCTTTATCTTTCTTTTTTAATCTAAAATTAAAATTTGGAGCTTTAACCTCGACTTCAACTTTCGCTCGAAAATTAATACTAAGCTAGAGCTCGGAGGTCGTAAAATTCAGAGTCGAGTTCAAGCTTAATTATTATTCTTGGAACACCGAGCTCCAACTTTTAAGGCTAATATTTAATTTTCTATGATCAAATTGTGAACTCTTTGCACCCCCTTTACATGCGTAAAAGCAGGAGCACATAGGTCAACTCCTCAAAATTAAATTAAAGGAGGGGTGGAAGAAAATTTAATTAGTCTTTGTGCCATAATTGGCCGTTGCTGACTCCTTCCTTCCCCTAAATCTCAAAAGTCAAAAGTTTCAGCCTAATTTCTATTACATCCTACGACAAAATGGTTCATCCATCCCATCCCTGTAATTAATAATAATAATAGTAATAATAATAATAATAATAATAATAATAATAATAGTTTGTGAGTGGATTGTGGGGTTGAGTCTTCTTGTTTTACCGTTTCAAATCAAACGCTATATAAATATCGCTTAGAGCATTTTCTAGAAAACAAATTTAACGTAAAAAGCGACTAAAGTGAATCATACAATTCCGACATATTAAAAGTGTACTGATAGATGACAGTTAGTTATAATTAACTCGAGTTTAACATATGCATGGGGAAAAATAAAAAATAAATAAATAAACGTGTTATTTTATTTCGAATACACATCTTATTACAAGTCTTGTGCATCGACCAAGTCAAAAGCACCTTCTCACCACAGAACAAAACACGCATCTTCGCTTAGCAAAGACTTTCAACTTTTTCCACGCCATTGCAACTATAAATACACACCAACCCACTTTCCTTCCCAATCAACAAACAGAAAAGAAACTAAAAAGAAAAAAGAAATTGAAAGAATGTCCAAACTTCTACTACTAGCCGTGCTCTCCATCGGAGCACTATTCACGGCGAGCCTGGCCCAAAACTGCGGCTGCTCGGCCGACCTTTGCTGCAGCCAATGGGGCTACTGTGGCACGGGGAGTGACTACTGTGGCAGAGGCTGTCAGCAGGGGCCGTGCTACGCTCCTCCGAGCAGCAACGGGGTGACGGTGGCCGATATAGTCACCGACGCCTTCTTCAGCGGTATCGCCGATCAGGCGGCCTCGAACTGCGCCGGAAAGGGGTTCTACACTCGCGGGACATTTCTGGGTGCTCTGAGCTCTTATCCTCAGTTCGGCACCGTGGGGTCCGCCGACGACTCCAAGCGCGAGATAGCGGCTTTCTTCGCTCACGTGACGCACGAGACTGGGCGTAAGTGTTGATTCTTCTTACATGATTTTAGAGCATCCGCACAAAAATACAGTAAAAATGTCATCCAAACTCAAACAAGTTTAACTATATTTTTATAATAACACTATTTTAACACAAAAAGGAGAGTTATATATTTTTTTTTCTTATTTTAATTTTGTCAATATAATTATATTATCTACTCTTTTTTATTAATATTTATTCGTAATATTTTTATGTTTAATATAATAAAATTTAAATTATATTAGTATGTTAATTACAATTAATTTAATCTTAAATATGTTTTATTTATAAAATTAAATTTAAGTTATGTTGTTTTTGTTTTTATAAATTAGTTATGGAACATTATTTTTTAGGGTGAAAAATAGAGTTAATGAAGTGTAGTAGAAATTAATGTAGAAAATAGATTTAATGAGTTGGAGTAAAAATTAATGTGCGAAATAGAGTTAATGAGAAAATTAGTATACAAAATATAGTTAATGACTTGGGGTAAAAATATTGTAACTAACTGTATTTTGTGTAAAATTGCATATATTTTAGTGTTGTGGACAGTTGAATTTTTACTCGACAATTTCATTATAATGAATTAATAATTGTTATTATTTGGTTTTCAGACATGTGCTACATCGAAGAGATCGACGGTCCATCGAAAGACTACTGTGACGAGACGAACACGCAATACCCATGTGCACCCAACAAGGGATATTACGGTCGGGGCCCGATACAACTTTCGTGGAACTTCAACTACGGGCCCGCGGGCCAAAGTATTGGCTTCGACGGCCTTAACAATCCCGAAACAGTAGCCAACGATCCTACGATATCGTTTAAGACGGCATTATGGTTTTGGATGAACAATTGCCACGACCGCATAACCTCGGGACAAGGGTTTGGTTCCACCATTCGGGCCATTAACGGGAATCTTGAGTGCGATGGAGCAAATCCCGACACTGTTAGGGCCCGCGTCGGGTATTACACGCAGTATTGTAGTCAACTTGGGGTTGATCCTGGTAATAATTTGACATGCTAGAGAAGAAGGAGATCATTGAGATATATACATTATTATCTCCTTACATTGTTTTCCATGGAGTGTAACGAATGCTAAAAGTTTACATTTTCTTGCCACTGTAACACGCCACGTTATTCGATTATAAAATTATCCGATTCATATATAAAACGCTTCCGCAAACCTATATATACGAACTCTGACTTCGACGGATTCATCATAGTTTAGACGCAGCATCGGACGACACAGCATGATTCCTCAACGCCCGTCGTAAGATCTTGCCTGCCTGAGATTTCGGGATTGAGTTCACAAACTCGACGGAGCGAATCTTTTTATAAGGAGCAACCTGAAAGATCGAAAGTACGGAAAATATATACATATGGAGAAGAAAAAGAAAATAATACATAAATAAAATGATGTGTATTAAATTATTTCACATTGCCTGCTTTGCCACTAAATCCATTACTTCCCCTGCAGAAATGGTACTACCAGGTTTTCTCACAACATATGCCATGGGAACCTCACCTGCTTCTTCATCTGGATATCTTCCATGGTTTTAAAACAACAGTAAATAAATGTCTTAAGTTAGCATTGACTTGAAGTTTTTTTTTTTTTTGTCAAAATTTTCAAATTTAAATTTTATGTGAGTTCTTACGGAATTACTGCAGCGTCAGCAATGTCGGGAATCGAATGAAGTATATGTTCGAGCTCGGCCGGAGGAATCTAATGAAATAGTTTCCTATATATTATTTCAGGGCTGAGAATAATATTGCAATTATATAGACAGATTTCGAAAAAAATATATATATAGAAAAAGATCACCTGGTATGCCTTGTATTTAATCAATTCTTTCAGCCTATCGACGACGAAGAGATACCCATCGGAGTCAAAATAACAGAGATCGCCCGTCCTTAGCCATCCTTGCGAATCTATGGTTTCAGCCGTTGCAGCATCGTAGCCAGCGTAGCCTGCGTAGAAGCGTACGCAAATGCTCATTTAATATTTACATGCATAAAAAAAAAGTAACTACACCATCACCTTTCATGACCATAGGTCCTCGCAACCATAACTCTCCACGCCGACCAGGCGGTAAGGCATCTCCGTTCTCGGGATCAACTATTTTGGCTTCCATGTTGTTGAACAAGCGGCCCGCTGATCCATATCGTGCAGAATGCACTGGGCCTATTTGTCGTGCGATCGACCCAGCCGTCTCGGTCATTCCATAGCTCTATGACATTTTTTGTAAAGACTCGGCGTACATGGAAAAACGTAAAAAGAGAAAGAAAGAGGGGGAAACAAAGAGTTTGTTAAATAACCTGGACAATCTCAACATGTGGGAATCTTGCTCTGAATCTTTTAGCAACTTCCTTGCCTAGAGGAGCGCCGCCGCAACCCAATGTCTGCATATAGGATTGGAAATGAGATGAAGCTACTGCTATATCTTTACGCAAAATAGTCAGACGCAAGTGCATGCGTTGTGAGTTCTAACGGCAAATAGTCGAAAATCGATCAGGGATATTAGGAAGTAAGAACATAAATGAGTTAAATGGGAAGGACTTCAACGGAAAATACAAATCAATGCGTTAATATCTAATTTGTATTTTTTTTTATATTGATAACCGCATAACCGACAGTGAGGTTCAGACACTTCAGACTAAACTTGGTTGCCGTGTGGGGATTAATCCTTGAGAAAAAAAAAACAAACAAACAAACAAACTCAGTCCAACATAGCCCATACAAACTGCAATGGATCGGGTTAGGTTGGACTTAAGCTATAGCGGAAAAAGAGAAAAACCACACGTTTTGGATTGGGTGAAAAATTGTGTATACCCACCCGAACCGCACCGCCTACACGTTCTAGCGTATAATGTTCCAAAATTGCTTAATTTTGAAAGCTATTGTCCGTATAATGTCACCCCCTCAATTTTTTGTCCCTATCTCTTCTAAATTACAGGCCTAAAAAAGTAATTAACCCTTGTAATAAATCAGACTCTTTTTTATTTTGGCTTGATATGAGTCATACTTTAAGAGAATTCAGATTATAGTTATCCACCAACTCCGACTTGGCCAAAGCCACCACCAACGGAGGCGCAGCAGCTATAAAAGTCACTTTGTATCGCTCCACAGCCTCCAACATCTTGGTAAACCCGAATTTCTCCATTAACACGACACATTCCCCTAAAGCCAAAGCCCTTATCAACATGACGAAGCCAAGCACATGGAACAACGGCAGCGTGACCAACGACACTCCATTGTCCTTCGATTTCAGTTCGTGCAACTTACAGTAGTAAAATGAGGCGATGGTGGCAATGAAGTTGCGATGAGTCAGCATCACGCCTTTCACTTTCCCCGTAGTCCCCGAGGAGAAGAGAATCACAGCTTTGTCGCTTTGATGAATTATTGCGCTTGTTGTTCTTGCATGAGTGGCTTCTGAATCGAGCATGGAGAGGAAATGTGGGGAATCGATGTCGATGATGTCTAGATTATCGGGGAAATCAGGTACCTCGGAACTGTAAGAGAATTTCTTCATATAAAAGAAAACTGAATAATATCAATCTGATCAAAATCGTTAGACTTGTAAAAAATTAGGTAAATATTAAAAAAAAAACTAAAAACAAACGTGAGATTTGTTCAAAAAGCTCAAACGACAATTGTAAAATGATCGAAATTTGAAGCAATTTGATGAGAGTAAGTTTTAAAATTTGAAGTGAATAAGTTTCAAAATTTTGAAGCGTATTATCCTCAAATTACTTCAATTTTAAAACGTATTGTCCTCAATTTGCTTCAATTTTGAAACTGTCTTAAAATTGTAGTAATTAATTTAGATGTCCTTAAATTGCTTCAATTTCGAAACTTACTATCGAATATTGCAATATTTAATATATCCTTAATTTACTCTAATTTGAAAACATATTGTCCTAAAACCGAAAGCCCGAATTTAGATGTTCTTAAAATGTCATTTTCCAGTATATACATGACTTGAAAAAATAATTAAGCCTACACATTATAAACCCAAAGAATCCATACCGCAACCTCTGTGCGAGAGCCGACACTGAAAATACGACATTAGGCTTTACGAGCTTTATCTGGTGTGCGATCTCCGACGGAGAACACAATGGGTTCGACGGGGAAACCACGACACCGAGGGAGAGAAGGGAGAAGTACACCATCGGGACGTATATCGAATTTGGAGTGATGATAAGAGCAACATCGTCTTTATATAGAAATCGGGACAGCGAACATGCTAGCGAGTTCGCTTGACGGAGGAAAGCGCCGAACGTTACTTTGTATCCCGAGCCCGCGTTAATGAGAAAAGCGCCGTCGGACGCTGCGTCTAAGTTCCGTAGAAGGGAGACGGCGTATGAAGTGATGGAGATTGGTTCGTCCGAAGGAGGAAGAGGCACGTCTGGTCTGAGGCTGTGGTAAGTCTTTGTTTTTCGGCAGAAGCCATTAGATGGGTCGATGGATGATGGCGACGATGACTTTTCTTCATTGGCCATTGGTGTGGAGGCTTTTGAGTTCAGTGAGTGATTCGTGTTCGGACATATTTATATTTGGGATAAGTGGTACATAAACACTTACACTTGAATTATTATCCAATTATCGCTTCTCTCAGTCTAAAAATATATATTTTTCATGGATAATAACAAGTTAATAATACGGCTAATCATTTTGAATAGTCAAATATATGTATTTATATATATATATATATTTATATATTATTCAATAATCAATACAAAAAAGGCCAAATTCATTATCAGTCCCGATCGAAGTTTCAAATTCCTCTTAAATATCACTTTAATTATTTCTTCTTGTTCAGTACCGCTTGACGAATTTCTTCCTGTTCAGTACCTAAAACGGTCTTTTCAATGTTGAAAAGAAAAAATAACCTTACTTCACGTGTTTAGTACCAACAAAACTGGACATCATACCAACTGTTGTCTATATTATACCAACTATTAACAATATTATACCAATAGAATTGAATATTATACCAACTGTTATCGTTATTATACCAACTGTTAACACTATTTTATCAATAAATAACGTTATTCTAATTTTGTATCAACAAAACTGGATATTATACCAACTGTTATTGTTATTATACCAACTGCTATCACTGTTATACCAACAAATAACGTTATTGTAATTTTTTACAAATAAAACTAGACATTATACCAACTGTTGTCGCTATTATACCAACTGTTATTGTTATTATACCAATAAATAATGTTATTATAATTTTATACAAACAAAACTGACCATTATACCAACTGTTGTCGTTATTATACCAACATAATTGAATATTATACCAACTATTATCATTATGTCCAGTTTTGTTGTGAAGAAATGTTATTTTCGTCCTTTCACTCTTTGGGGGTATTAAACACACAACTTTTCACAGATGTGTACTGAACATGAAAAAATAATTCGATTGATACTGAACAGGAAGTTTAAACTTCGAAGGGTACTTACTGAAAGGAAATTTTCCCATAAAAAAATGACAACACGATGAATGAAATAGATTTCCAAAAAGAGTTGGAGAGAAAAATAGAAGGCATACATTGATGCTTGAATCATTTCCCCGTAGATTTTCTTGATTATGTTTCTTTGGTTAAATTTGAATATGTTAATCCGATTATTTGATTTAGATCATGATTTGCCGGAATGACGTTTACGAAACATGAACGGCGGCCTTCGTACTAAAGGTTCAGTGCATTTTTCATGACGCAATATTTAGGCCGAATTACAGCAGTGACAGTAATGAATAGATACACAATCATGGAAGACATCAGAGACTGCATGATCCTAGAGGCGACAACCATTTTTGTTCGACGGAGGCTTCAGAAAGACATTTGGAACTAAACGAGCACATGAATAGTCACTGCTTAGGAAGAAACCGCCAGTGGCGGAACAACCGCGACAATGCAATGGCATCTTTTAACTACATTTCTGGAAATTCAAAAACTCCACGCAGACAAATCTAAATGACAGGCTTGTAGTGTTTATAGATCAGAGCATGTTGCTATCTTCTAGGATGATCCTTTGTTAAAAAGTTCTCATTTTTCTAGTCAAGAAAGAACATTCAATCCTAGCCCATAATGTTCTGAAGGACATTGAGTCTACTCTCATTTTCCTTCTCAAGATTCTGCCGTAATATCAGAATCTAAGGATCGTCTAATTCAGCTTATAGTCCTCTGCTCTTTACAATCTATTCAACTTATTGCTTGAATACTGAGAAGATATGTTAACATGAACTCTAATGCGAAGTACTTTGAAGTAATTGGGATTTACATCGACCATCTAATCCTAACGTTGAATGGGTGGCTTCTCAAACAGAGCAGTACATCTCAGATTACAACAATTTTGGGTTGGATCATAACTAACACATCTCAGATTACAACAATATGGATTCGATTATAATTACAAAAAGTGCACTAATTTCAAGTACCATTTATGAAGAGGAAGAAACACTTGCCTCTACAACCATGAATACTTTCTGATCTTCTGCTCTGTCCAACTTCTGTGAACTCTTGTTATACTTTGCAAACATGTCAAGGATCGACAAATTAGTTCTTTGCAGCCCTTCAGAAGGCGGTTGAGGGATGCAACTGCTTTTTGCGTAAATTGCTTCATCAGCTGCCTCAACGTCTATTGAAGAGTCATTTAAACTGCATCTTGAACCTTCTTTAAGTTTCAGAAGGGTGGACTCTGTTAAAAGTCAAAGCCATATAAGTCTCAGAAAAATACAATCTCAACTGCAATCGATTTGATCTAAATATGTAATTATATTTTCTTTGAAATCCCTCAAAAACCCACCCAATTATGCTCACGATACAAACACAATCCAGCCCACAAACTTGAATCGCGATGATGAAATTAATTAGATGATGGCCGATTCAACAATAGGGGGAAAATGAAAAAAGAAAGCATGAAATACAAAAGATAAAAATACCATAGATGGAGAGAGGATCGTGTTTGTTGATCTTGGATGGGTTTCTTTCCATCTCCAACAACTCCAACGAGTTCAACGTTGACGACCTCATTCTTCCCAGCATTTTCAGGTTCCGCCGTTTGTTTGAAATGGTAATCTGATCAGTCAGTTGTTGACCCTTTTAAGATATAATAACTTGAAGGAGGGAAAACAAAAAATTAGAAAAACAAGTTCGTGGAGGGAACTTTAGTATAGATTTAATTTAGGGTTTACTTGACAGTTCTATAAGATTTTATATTATGTTTATATTCAACTTCTGCATTTGAGCTTAGTGTATACCAACTAGGGGTGAGCAAAAATATCCGAAAACCGTTTTCCGATCCGATATCCGATTTTAAAAAACCGAAAAATCGGATATCCGGTTTTTACCGGATCGGACATCCGATCCGCTTTATTTTAAAACAAATCGGATCGGATGCGGATAGTGTTCGGCCTAAAATTCGGATATCCGGTATCCGGTTTTATATTTTTAAAAATACAATAAATTAAATTATGGCCCAAAAAAAAAAGAAAAATGTGGCCCAAAAGGAAAAAAAAAGAAAAAGCGGTCCAACATTTATTATTGGACTATGACACAATACAATATACAGAATTTATATTGTTCTTGCAAAAACGTGAATATAAAATTAAAAAAAAAAAAAAAAGAAAAACCAGAGAAAAGAAAGTGAAGAAAAGAGAAGAACGAAAATGAGAGAATTATAGTGTGAATTTTTAATAGAGTACCATCTTGTGATGCAATTTAGATCATATACATACTATTTATAAACTCTCAACACTCTATTATAATCACTTATCAAATAATTTGGTATATAATTTCTAATTACAATTTTACTCTTTTTATTTTTATTTAATTCAATTATATTCCCACAAATCAATTTTTCTTTTATAAATAATAAAAATTTAAAATTAAAAATGTTTTTTTATTAAAAGACTTAAGTTATAAAATAATTAGAGCACACGTACCAAGTGCGTTTAACATATTAGTATATTTCAACCGTGTTTATGTTTTGCATGAATTATTATGTGTAGAATAGGTGATATATTTTTTTTATTGGGTAAGAAATAGAAAAAATACTCAACTTTAAAAAAATAAAAATCAATTATAAGAAAATAAAGTTCAATTTTAAATTTAAAAAGCGGATGCGGATATCCGATTTTAAATATCCGAATAAACCGGATATCCGATTTTCGGATATCCGAATAAAATCGGATCGGATGCGGTATTTATTTTTAGCTATCCGAAAATCCGGATATCCGAAATTCCGGATATCCGCATTTGCTCACCCCTAATACCAAGCATGTTTTTGGACCTGTTCTTGCATAAAACTGGACCTGTCAGAACGGGCCGACAGGACGGGCCAAAACCCGCTATTTGGCGGGGCGGGCGGGCCGGCCCGCTAAAATGACATGCCTAGGTGGAGGCCCGCCCGCATTTTAGAAAAAAGGAAAAAAAAATCTGAATACATCAGACAATTTTTTTTCTGTCCCGAGGTATCCTCACTCGACCTGGCTATGAGCTAGCTCCTAAATACCGGCGTAGGCTTTGCGCCACACAGATCTGGCGGAGGCTTAATTGCGCCACACACTCCAGTGATGGGACTAATCCCCGGGGTCAGATGAATACGTCTCAAACCCACCTGACAACGATAGTCATGAGAAATAAATCTCATGGGGACTACTCAAAGAATTGTGGGAGGGGGGATTCGATCCAACAACCTAACCCACAAATCCTTAAGGCCTCCTCCTTGACCACTAGATCAAGCTTCATTGACAATGCATCAGACAATTGAAGGCAAGCATAATAAGGTTTAGTCAATGGAAACAAAAATGTGCAATCATTCTTCACAAATCAAATTTCAATAAACAAAAAAAAAAAAAAACTTAAAGTTCAACAATGCCAACTATTCATAATACAAACATGAACAAAAGTCAAAGTTTATCAACCATTCATTAAAATCTTCGTTCTCTTCTCTATTATCATCATTTTCTTCTTAAAAAATATTAGGACAATGTGATCATACACAACTAATAGTTACAAAAAGGGACAAAGTAAAACATAAGCCAAGTAATTACTCCATATACCAACAACATAACCATGAACCCAATTACGAGTGCAAATGGGGCTTGAAATTTTTCCGAGAGCATACAACTTCTATATTTGGTGAGCATTCGGCCACCAATAGAAAATGTCAATTATGATGCAATGGTAGTAATGGTATGACCAATACGTGCCATCAATGCAAGTGTCGGGAATCGATTCTTACAAATTTTCCAATAATCCAAAACAACTAAATTATCATAATGCTTAAATTCAAGTTTTTTCTCTTTTAAATAGAGATCCAATTGAGATTTTCCGGTACTTGTGATAGTTTTCTATCATATTCTACAATTTCCTACACCAAATAAAATAAAAACACAAAATAATATCACAATGTTACGTCACATAGGTAAAAAGTTTTAAAATAAACACAAAAATAGATTACATACTTACATCAAGAATTCTTTTTCCTTTGGTTTTTATTCCCGATTTACTTTGCACGGAAGATGGTATTGAAGAAGGCGAAGAAATTTGTTCTTGTAAAGAATTTGAGGTCGTAGCACTCACATATTTTCAAAAAGCCTACACAATTTGTCTTCACAAGAGAAATAATACTTTTGCATTTGACCAGATCATGCTCAACTTTCTTATAAAATAATCCAACATTTGGAGTTTAAGACTCGAGTCAAGAATAGCCCCAAATGCAAGCACCTCCCTATATTGACCCCAATAATTTCCCACATATTCAAACACATGTTTCTAATATGACATCCTCATTGTAGGGCTTTTCCATCAACATGCTTTGAATTTTCCATACTTGCATAAAATACAAGTTCGATGTAGGAAAAGAAGAACCGAAGATCAAGTTGGTAGTATCATAAAACGGCTCAAATTTCTCTGCCCTCGTCCATTCTTTAGTTTGAAGAGCAAAATTTATAGTTTCTATTATGCAACTGAAGAGAAGCAAATGCCTTTTGTTTTAATTGCACTCTTCAACATTAAATAAGTTGAGTTCCAACAAATACTTGCATCAATTCTCAAGCTTCTATCATGAACTGCCAACAAAATTTATAGTTTCTATCATGCAACTGAAGAGAAGCAAATGCCTTTTTGTTTTAATTGCACTCTTCAACATCAAATAAGTTGAGTTCCAACAAATACTTGCATCAATTCTTAAGCTAATAGCCGTATCAATACCACCAACCGCATTACACAATCTTCAATTTTTTTCTTCCTACCTTCAAAGTCTTTCGCATATTTATCAGAATTTCTTATCTTCTTCAAAGCCTCGTTAATAACTTTCACATCTTATTGGACAATGAGATTCAATTATGGGCTGAACATCGAATATGAAAAATGCACCATCACACAATAAGCATCATGCAAAGCAAGTTGCTCCTTCAAACTATCAACCATGCAATCATTACTAGTAGCATTATCTAGCGTCAAAGAAATCTTTTTTTTTTCTCAATCCCCCATTCCTTCATAAATTCAAATATTTTAATTCAACATCAGAATGTGTAGGCGGCAGAGAAGCAAAATCAAAGTATCTTTCTATTCAATTTCCCGTTGGAAATTTATAAAGTTAATGGGCTTTATAGTTTGGATTTTGAATGAGAAATTTCTTTGGGCTTGAATGGGAATAAATAAAACGAAGAAATCTCATACCACATAGGATAGAACAAGTTGTTTTGACCTACTTATATATGATTGTGTATTTTATTAGCCTAAAATTGTTAGGAAAAATTATACAACACATATGTCGCTCGCATGCATGCGCATGAGGAGTGCAAGTCCAGTCGACTCGTGTCCAGGCGCGACCTGTGCACATAAATGCCGGACTGAAACTGACGGACTTGAGCAATCCGCCCTTTTGTTTCCCAGTTTAATTTAATTTTTACTAGGAAATTTAAATTTCCGTTTTAAATTTTGAAAAGCCAACGACCATCAAACGAATGGTTCTGTCTGTTCGAACACTTGAGTGACTTGCGAAGGGTTGTATCTGTTCGAACAAACATGTCTGTTCAAAGGTGAATAGACAGTTCAAAAGGTTGTCTGCCTCTTTGAGAGATTGCTTGATCCCTATATAAACACTTGAAGTTCAGTAGGTAATGTCATTCTGAATTCTGAATTCAACCCTTATACTCTATAGTACTGTTCATCGCACCTGATCAAGTTTGCCGGTGATTTCGTAAGTGCACAACGAGATCACGTTTCTTCCAAAATTTGTGTCCAATACAATTCTCGGAAATTCTTCAAAAACATTTCTACACTCCTATAGTCGTAAAGGATCTTGCGAAAAGTTCCTGCACGATCTTACAAAAAGTTTCTGCAATTCAGTCTTACAATTAGTCTTGCAATCTTACAGTCTGACACTTCCGATTCTCATCAGCAAAATGGGAAGTCAAATAAGTATACTTCTCACTAGTGCAAGGAATCTACACATCAGAAGTTAAAAAATTCTATTATCAAGCATAGATAAAAGTTTCTTAAGCTTCACTCCCTCGCATATATTTTCGTAATGTCAGAAACAAGGGTGTTTCTACTAACACCAGAAACATCGAGATTTATATATCTCATCCAATCGTTAATGACATCATACTCGACAAAAGAAAACGGTAAGTCATGCTTAATAACAGCAGCCACTAACGTCTCACGTGAAGTCTTGGGGCTAATCTTTTTAGATCTTATATTTCCTTCGTCATCAACAAAAATTGATCCACATCATGGAACTTAATTGATTTATGTTAAATTGAGGGTTTCTTCCTAAAACCAATTGGTAATAGGAGGAGAGACCTCTTGATTTATATATTGAATCGGGTGAAGATAATTTCCCGATGTGGGACAAATACTCTCAACACGCCCCGTCACGTGTGGCGCGATTCAAGGCCTAACACGTGAACATATTAAATCGGGTGGCGGTGAGTTAAACAAGCGTGATAACACGCATATAGAACCCGGTCTGATACCATGTTAAATTGAGGGTTCCTTCCTAAAACCAATTGGTAATAGAAGGAGAGGCCTCTGATTTATATATTGAGTCGAGTGAAGATAATTTCCTGATGTGGGACAAATACTATCAACAATTTACATACTTAAATATGATGCCTCAAATTAGATGTTCCATATTTTTTACCCCATCTTTGTACTCTTGTAGACATACTTTGCATTTAGATTTAACTACACTATCCTAATACACTTCAAGTTTATCAAAATAAACTCAAACACTCGATACTGAATTTTCCAGATTCATACTCGAGCCACCGTCTTCATTAACACTTACAGAAGACTCAACATCAACCATATTAACCCTAGTTCTCAAATCAAGACTCAAGAGTTGTTCCTTATAACGCGATAACAACGGTCTAGTCTGGGAGTAGATAAGCGGCGCCAGACTGGAGAGGATGAGAGGGGGCGGCGCCAGACCAGAGACTGTGCGTCCTGTATTACCACAAGATGATCCACAAGAAAGGTTGCATGATTCGAAAGTATGGTCGTCCCGCCCCCGACCAGCCGAGTTGGGTGATCGGGTTAGCACCCCTCGTTGCCTCTGTACCCGAAATAGATGCGCTACTCTACCCTGCACATAAACTTGTCTCCTCTACTCCTCTTCTGGTTGTGCCATTACCAATCGTGGCCCCCGGTCCGGCATCCCCTGGTCAAAACAGTTATCCTTAGGATCAAATAAGGACCTACTTACTTACTTCTCGAGTGATAGTTCCACGATCCCGATTGGCTTAACTATTGGTGCTACTATTGATGCTCAAACTTTAAAATGTTCCGAAAATGAACGATTTTGCAAAGTACATGAACTAAAATGACGCATTTAATAGTTTGAGCACCAATAGTGATGCTTTGGTGTAGTATAAACACCAAATTTGCCGTTCACTCCTTAGGTAATGTAAATACATATACAGACTCCTAGGAATATTTAAGGTCACATACTGAATGCACATCACTAACAAATATCAATGGCTTCTTCAGCTGCTACTCGATTACTTTTTCTTCTTGGTGATAGGCTATTGGGTGAAATAGCTTTCCAATTTACACCCCATTATGCTCTACAGTATGGTGTGTTAAAAGTGTTTAGTGATGCAACCAAGCTTCTCAAGCTCGAAAGCCTTGGCTTCAAGAACTGCATTATGTTGAATAATGGTGGAAACAAGAAAAACGAGCTTATCAGGGGATTTCGTCAGTTAAGGTATCCAAAATGAAAGTGTAAAAGAAACCAACTCGAAACAGCTATGGTACTGTCGAAAACGGAGAGCAAATCGGTATCATTTGCTGCAAAGAGCTTCTTAGAAATCTGTATCCCACATTTGCTAGTCGAGAGATGAGAGAAGAAAGGGTATGTTTAAAGTACACAGTGATGTTCAAGCAGCTGCTATCCCCACAATTTTCAAGAATCATGATGTCATAATTAAATCATATACTGCTATCCCACACAGCTTTTGCTATTTCTTTCCAGACCAGGTGGATGAACTCTCCGCCTAAGTGTATACATCCTATATTAGAACACATAGGTAAGAGATTGGGTTTTTTGGGTGGCTCTATGGTTAAGCTTAGAACCAATGACAAAAGTAAGAGAGTTGAGTGTTTTACAATTAAGGTTTCTCCCTCTCGAATCTATATCAGCAAATAACTCAAAGTTCTCGAAATAACTTATACATGCGCTAACCATAAGCAGAGAAAACATCAAGAAGTTTCAAAATATTAATAACAAAGTTTTAATTAAAACATAAAAACCTAAAAAGTTCAGAGATTGGGCTCAATACTATGTTCCGCTTCTTGAGTTCATGCACCATAGTGCAACAAAATTAACAAACCAATGATATAGTTAAAAGGCGATCAAACGAAACTGTGCATGCCCTTTCTTCTCCACGAACTGATAGACATGCAAACCACGCAGATCAGATGCCACCTACACCGAATCGAACTCGTTGCACCAAAGCTTGGTCAATCAAAAGCTGATCTTTAAGCGGAACAAAGCTCGGAAAAAGACTAATGGGCTCCATATGAGATTCTAACTCAACCCCAACAGATGTCAAAGTGTTGTTATGGGGATCATAACACAACAATTCTAGGCTTGCTGAAAGCATCAGAAAGATTCCGTTACTAAGGACTCGCAGAGGCCTAATACAACAGCCCAACATGGGGCGCACTGTACGATCTATAGAGAACACTTTGCTCCACAAATTCCCATCACCACCTCGATTTCTCATGACCCACAAATCGACACGCTCCCAATAGGACTGTCCGTATATATTGAAGGCCACACATAAACGATCTCTCAAAACCCCAGAAGATGCGAACCACTTATGTATAGGTAATGAACTATAAACCGTAGGCAGTGCAATCTCTCCGATCTCATCCTTATCGAAATCAAAGTAAGCAAGCACGCTGGACTCTTCTGAATACCACATCATATAAGCAACACCATTCACGTAAGTTTCGTTGCCGAAATAAAATTCAGGCCCAAAGTAAGGCCTCGTTTCAATAATATCTCTCCACAGACCAGACCCAACCTCATGCACCTGAATACCACAAGTCTCATCCATTGAATCTCGAAAAGCCCCCATCACCTTGTACCGATTACTTGCAGCAGCAAACCCTAACAAAAGAAGTTCAACCTCAACCTCCTCTCGTCTATTCCAATGAGGCAGGGTAACGTATTCATTCGACACGTAATTAAATATAATAGATATCGGATACTCACTAAATTCCCCCGTTAAGCATAACAACCCGTTACACGAGTTCCTCAAAGTGAGACTAAATGGATCACTCACCTCGGGTATATCGAATCTGAATTTCATCGAAAAGTCGAACCCTCGAGCAAGATCCGCGTAGGGGTCGAACATGTGGAGGTAAGGAGTTGGTTTGTTTTGGTTATCTTCAAATCGTAGAACTATGGCGGTGGTGCGAGGAGAGTAGAGAGAATTGAAATGTGAGCTTGGGGAAAGCAGATTGTTGAAACATCTGCAAATGCATTTGCAGACGAAGATGTCTTTCAAAGGTAGTCTTGATAGGATTTCAAGTAGAACGTTTTGGGGAAGATCCATGAGGGAATTTCGCCATATCGTCAAGTTTGTAGAGCGATGACAGTTTTCGTCAGGGTCCATGGCCAGTGATAGACCAATTCTGCTGCTCCTGCTATCTATATTTTCACGGCCCTTAGTTACGTTATAAAACTTCTCCGTTACGATATTGACCCGTGTCAGCAGCGTAAGGGAGAAGTGGTTAAACAGTAAGAAAACACGCATTTCGACGGCTACCCAAAGCTGAAAATAGCCGTTACACAATTAATTCCTTAACCGCGGCTTAACGAATATTCCCTGCTGATGGATCTAAAAAGGATGCGTGATCGATAATATCATAGATTTGAATTTTACTTTCTCTTTCTCCTCTTCAACCTGTGAAATGGCTAAAAATAAAGGAAGTATAATTTGAAACCAAGACTATTAAGGTTTAACATAGTATGGAAATAATTGCTTGCTCGGTTAACGTAGCATGTGCCTCTCCATTAGAATCCAACAGAGTCAGATCGTGCTACACCCGTAAAATACTTTCTAACTCGAGTTGCATTATTCATGATGTTCGTATGTAAAAATGAAAGAAACTAAAGATGATATCACACTTTTCATCCTAAACATCGAGGATCAAAATAATGGGTTGATGTAATGATGTAGTTAAATTAGTCCAGAAATTTAATGTTCAATAGCAATACCCACATGCTAAATAACACAAAATTAAACATACATGCCTCTAAAGGGCAACATATACCTTAAAAATTCAGCCTGATATGCCTTGAAACTCAACATCTTTAGACACTAATATTACCAAATGAGCTGACGATTACAGTAACTTATACACAGACTTAAGCATCAAAGGAAAACTTATTTTTCAATCTGCCTTTCCACATTGATCCCAATGATTTCAGTCCCATAGTTACCCTGTCACTTCCATGCCCAGTGATTTCAGTTGTAGGTTGATTGGCTTTGGTATTTAGGACTTGACTATTTAAATTTTTTGGTTTATAGCCCTTACTTTTTCTTTTACAAGAAAGCGAAAGTCCAATCTTTGTAAACAATCACATTACAACAATACAAGAAGCTCGTGCAATGAGCATGGGCGGCTCATCATAATAGGAGACCTAAAGTAAGTTTTATAATGGGGCCTAATTAAATTTTATTTACATATAAACATAACTCAATAGGGGCCCTCAGAATTTCGGGTCCTAAAGTCCTTACTTCACTTGCTTTACCCAAATGCCGACCCTGACAATGAGAAGTGCAGCCTGTTCACTTCAACTGTTTTCTCAGTCATAGGCTATCATTACCTTGCCAATAAGTAGGTGTCACACCGCCTAATTACTTAGAAAAATTTTCGCATTCTTTGCCCGATGTGCCGGCAATGGCCAAGTCTCGCCCGCTTGCCACTCAGCCGGCCCGATGGTCTGCCCTTGCAGATAAAATGCGGAATCTTGCGCCTAGACACGAACCTTCTCGCTTTCCCAAGTTACGTTGCTGCCCTAAATGCTCATGTGTTCACTCGAACCATACTCGCACCCAACAAGACGTGATCAAGTAAGAATCACACGAAATTACGGGAGAATCCTCCCAACCCACTCTTATTCCACTAAGAATGGGGCCCTTTCGGGAAATACAAGCTCTCACCCTCGAACTTGCAAAAACACAAGCTGATTCGGGAGTCGAAAATAGCTCAAGGTAGCTCATTTGAAGCAAGTTCATGGGGTTTCAAGCTTTGATCAAGCTGGGGTCAAACATACATCAAAAGACAGAGACAAAATATTGCTTCTCGCCAATAAGTAGGGTGAAGGATGAAAATTTCGCAGTCTTACAGTTGTGCAGATTTTAAGGGCAGTCTTACAAGAATTTATTTTGTTTTTGTAAGACTGATCTAGTGTAAGAATGGTCGAGCCAAGTTTGTAAGATTGGGCCGAAATTTGTAAGACTAAGCCGAAATTTGTAAGACTATTATTTTGAATGAGGAGAAGACTTGCTAAAAGTTTATTTGTCTCTATTTTTCTCACTACTAGAATGAGTTACATCGACCCATATTTATAATAGCCAAATAACATTGTTTTTAGAAACTAATAAATAACTACTGACTCTGAGATGACTCTTTGACTAACATCTAGATAAACTAAGAGAGGTTTAGCATAACAAGGAGGCACTTTGACTAAAGACTAAGAGACACTTTGACTGAAGTAAATTCAGTTTACTCCAAATATGGGACATCAAATGACGAATGGACTTGGTACTTGAATACCCGTGCGAGTAATCACACGTGTGGTTACAAGCATCTGTTTTTGGAACAGGAGGATGATGTGGTGAATCTGAAGGATCAGGAAGGATTGGAATTCTATGCAAAGACCGGGCAAAAAGGTTAATTTTCGATATCTGTTTTGTTCCTAACATGAAAATGAATATTCTTTAGTGTCGGTCAACTCTTAGAGCGAGGATACTCAGTGACGATGACGGACAAAATCTTTACTCAAGGACCAGGATGGGCATCTAGTTGCTCAAAAAACAAGCAGAAACAGAATATTCAAATTGAACATTTGAAACGCTCGGAATGTTTGCTTAAAGTCGAACGTGACTGATATGACGAGAAGCTGACACCTATGGTTAAGGCACCTAAACTATAAGGAACTGAGGAAACTCAGAAATGATAAAATGGTGAATGGGAAGAGCAAATTCTCGTGAAAAAGAATTATGCGAGGAGTGCATGCTTGGAAAGAGTACACAAAATTCATCTCCCAGGGAGTCGAGCCACAAATCGAAGAAGATATTAGAACTTGTGCATGCGGATATCTGTAGTCCCATTTCCCCGACATCTACTAGGAAGTAACCGCTATTTTCTGACGTTAAATGATGATTTCTCACGGAGGACATGATTTTCTTTCTGAAAAAAAAAAAATCAGAAGCATTTGTATACCTCAAATGCTTTAAGGTAAACGATCTTCTCAAGAACCTAGATGGGGAAACAATCAGAACTCTTCGAACAGATAGCTGCGGAAAATCATTTCAAAAGAATTCACCGATTTCTACGACAATCATGGAATTAAGAGACATCTAACAATACAATTTTATCCACAGCAGAACGGCGTTGCAGAAAGAAAGAACAAAACCATTTTTGATTTGGTTCGACGCATGCTGAAGACAAAATAACTACTAAAAGAACTCTAGGCCGTTTGATGTACGGTATATTTGCAAAACTGTTGTCCGACATCAAAGTTAGGAAACAAGGCGCCACTGGAGACATGCAGTGGTGTAAAATCGACTATACCGCACTTGAGAATTTTTGGAAGTATTGTATATCCATGAGCACACGAGCAGCTGCGAACCAAGGTAGAAGATAAACACATCAAAATGATTCTGATCGGGTATGATGAGAAGTCAAAGGCCTATAAATTATATAAACCATAAAAAAATGGTCGCAATTCGTGATGTACAAGTTGATGAAGGAAGCTCATGGAATCGAAAATCGATGAAAGAGAATCAGAAGCAAACAATGCCACTGTTAACACTTCCGAGCGATTCTTAGACTGCTTTGGAAGAAGCTACTGAGGCACAACCTGAATTATCGGATGATGGAATGGAACAGAGAATGGTGCGAACGAGGAGCCTACAGGACCTATACGAAACCACCGAGGAGATGTAACTCGTTCGCCTGCTAGCAGATGCCGAGAGTATCAGTTTTGAGCAAGTGATGAAAGTCGAGAACTGGAAGAAGGCAATGGATGAAGAGCTCCAGTCTATTAGAAACAATGACACCTGGGAACCCGTGTTGCTACCAAAAAGACAGAAAGCTATAGGATAAAATGGGTCTTCAAAAGAAAGTTGCACTCAGAAGGAAAAATTAAGAAACATAAAGCAGGACTAGGAAAAAAGATAAACGTAAGGTGGGAATTGACTATGACGAAGTCTTTTTGCCTGTGGCAAGAATGGAGGATGTTGATCTAGCAAGCTGCACAGAAAGGAAGGAAGATTCATCAAATGGACGTGAAGTTTGCTTTTCTAAATGGGAAACTTGAAGAATATATTTATATCAAAAAACCTTCACGAGCGCCGACTCGGGAAAGAAACAATGATGTACTGAAGCAAAAGAAAGCATTGTATGGGCTGAAGCAGGCACCAAGGGCCTAGAACGCGCGAATCAACCAATACTTCAAGGAATGTATATTCATCCAATGCCCCCTATGAATACTCGCTTTATGTGAAATCCAGAAATAATGATGTTTCGTTTGTGGCGCTCTATGTGGAAGACTTAATTTTTACTGGTAACAATCGAGAAATAATTGAAGACTTTCGGGATGCTATGAAAAGAGAGATCGAAATGGCGGATCTCGGCCTGATGAGATATTTCATAGGGCTGAAATTAAACAACAGGACACGAGAATTTTTGGGTCGCAAGAACTCTATTAGAGAATGATTCTTGAGAAATTCGGTATGTCGGATTGCAACCCAGTGAGAAAACCGACTCAATGTGGAACAAATTTGTCTAACTATGACAAAACCCAGGGAGAGGATGCAACCTATATATAGGATAATGGTCGGTAGCCTCCGATACCTAACAAGCACGAGACCAGATATCGCCTATGAGGTGGGTGTGTCCGATATATGGAACAACCGCAACTTAGTCACTGGAAGGTGATGGACATGATTCTGCGTTGCGTAAAGGGGACAATATATCATATGGACTATTTCATTGCAACTCTATGATAATGTTCTTACAAGGTACTTCGATAGTGATTGGAGCGGGGATGTGGTTGACAGAAAAAGCATGATGGGTTTCACGTTCCTGAAAGGAAATACGACATTAGCGTGGGTGTCGAAAAAGCACCCAATCGTAGCTCTATCCACTGAGGCTGAGTATGTTGCAACTTTGCTTGCATTGCCATGCGTTATGGTCAGAAAGTTGCTTAGATAAATTGGTTTCCGACAAGAAGGGGCAACAATGATCAGAGTTGACAATAAATCCACAATTGAGTTAACTAAGAACTCGATACACCACGAACGAAGCAAGCACATTAATGTGCGCTTTCACTCAATAAGGGGGAACAAAGCACGGTGAAAAAGAGAACAAATCGATAACATATTTAGGAAGACACTGCCGATAGAGACTTTCTAGAAGTTGACGAACAAACTTGGAATGTGTACTAAACCTTAGGAGAAGGTGTTGGAAATAAGCTCAACTGATTTAGAGATTGTGGAAAAAGCATACCACAACATTAATTAGTTATCTAGATAATTACTAATGTCATTATGAATAATGTAATGATCTATTCTATTCGTGAAGTAAGATATGAGATGAGTGACATAAGTTTTATATACACACCGTACTCATCACAGAACAATATATACTGAAACCCACCTGCTTTGTTTTGATTCCAGACCCTAAGATTAATCTTACCTCCATCATCTTCATCTTGATCTTGCATGTTTTCTTTTCATTTTTTTTTTTCAAACGCATGTGATATTTTATTTCATAACTAAAACAAGTATATATATAGCTTAAAAAATTTGAGTTCTTTCAGGCGACAAATGAGAATACACTAGAGAAAGACGCTAAAGCAATCAGCAAAGAAATTTAGTCAAGACAAATAAAAGCTAATTTATGAAATTATTCAAACTTCCAAAGCAAATAACTACGTAGTTCTACACCAAACTAATCTTAGAACTCGACTACATTGATGGTAAATCAGATTTATCTCAGAAAATAAGCTTTCACCGGTGAATTCTGAGTGCAGTTTCGAGAATACTCAAAACACCTCTTTTAGTAAAAAAACAAAAATGCTAACCATTCTCATCACAGACAGCTCAACGAAAGGTACACCAGTGTTCTTCACTTCCATCACTACGAATAGCAGTTTACCCAAATTAGTTTTAATGTTACCGTTGGACTACATACATAATACAAGGAATTGTCCATTTGTAGAGGACATAAATTATCAAACATAACGTCGTGATACCGATGCATCGAATATTGTCATTTTATCATTATTAGAGTCGCAAGAAGCTTCAATAAGCATTATCAATAAAATAAAATCTTGTTCCCAACATTTGAAATCAATTTTCATTATTGAATTTGTTCGACTTTTCTCCATACGGAATATTTGCTGAACTCGTAACAACTAAAAATTAGTCATGCCAGTTTGTATGAATATCTTTTTAGTATTATTGATACATTATATAAATATAACACCAAAAAAAACATATTAGTGTATTCTTGCAAACTCAGCTTAGCCACCACACGCATACAAAAACGTGCAACTTATACAATCAAGTTACATAAGCAAGCATGCCAGCTTTATAAATATAAACAGCAGATCACGATTATATATATATACGGCACTAAGCACATCTATAATATCATCGGCTAATAATATTTGGGGCGCTCGTTTCTATTGTTAGCTGCTGCAGCAGTTTCTCTCTGGGCATTGAAGTAAGCAATAGCCACGGGCAATCCAAGACCAAGCAGTTGTGCAAAGGCCCTAGTGTTGAAATTTGCTCTACGAAACGGCGACGTACTCGGCGGCGATATTATTTCCTGATGATCGTCTCCCAACAAAGGAGACATAATCTGCTTGTACAGAACCATTATGTAACGGTGGATTCCCACCGATGGCTTCGGACCCATGTACGCCAGCACCTCCTTACCTGCAATGTTTATTGCATTAACATATGTAAGTGTCTGAAATAGAATCTCTGAAATTAATCAGGAGAAAACCCAAAATGGTCCCCGATGTTTACCCTATAAACCAATTTAGTCCCTAATGTTTCACGTGTCCTAATTTAGTCCCTGATGTTCTTGAAAATGAACCAAATTGGTCCCTCCGTTAGCAAGTCCGTTAATTTGGATGGAAAATGACACGTGTTGACACGCGATTCGTCAGAATTAAAAATAATAAATTAACATAAAAAAGGATAAAAAATAAAAAGAAAAATACAACTAAATTAAATAAAATAAAAGATTAAAAGTAAAGAACAAATAAAAATATGGTAAAAAATAATAAATAAAATAAAATTAAAAAATAAAAAATAAAGAGAAGTGAATAAAAAATTTAAAAATAAGATAATAATAATAAATATATAATATATAAATATAAATAAACAAATATATTTATTTGTTTGTTTTATTTATTTATACAAAAATTTCAAAAAAACATTTAAAAAAAAAGAATAAAAAACACCACTGAAAGTTTACTGAAAATCCTCATCCCCGTCCCTGCCAAGTTAACTAGGACGAAATCGTCCCCGTCCCTAATTACGTATCGACACGTTTTTCACTCTTTTTTATTTATATTTATTTATATATTTTTTTATATTTATTATTATCTATTTTTTATATTTTTTATTCACTTCGCTTTATTTTTATTTTTTAATTTTATTTTATTTATTATTTTTTACCATATTTTTATTTGTTTATTTTTAATCTTTCATTTTTATTTTAATTTAGTTGTATTTTTCTTTTTTCTCTTTTATAATTTTTTATGTTAATTTTATTATTTTTAATTCTGACGAATCACGTGTAGACACGTGTCATTTTCCATCCAAATTAACGTACTTGCTAACGGAGGGACCAATTTGGTTCATTTTCAATAACATGAAGGACTAAATTAGTACACGCGAAACATTAGGGACTAAATTGGTTTATGGGGTAAACATTGGGGACCATTTTGGATTTTCTCCCGAAATTAATCTATTAATTAATATAATGTAGTAACTAACAAGCTAGAGTTTTTATACTTAATTACCTTCACTCACACTTGAGCAGCCAGGGATGTCTGTCACGATCCTGACCACACACATATCATCCATTAATTGATAATCTTCAAATTGATCATTATATATATATATATATATATATATATATATATATATATATATATACACACACACTGACCCAGTGAACGCACTCTCGCATGGTTGGCTCGCTTGGGCTCGGTGCATCGGGATCTGTCATCACCTGCATCATGAAGTGAATCAGAGATATAAATGGTATTAATAAGAACATTAATTAATTAATTAATTATTGCTCACCAAAGTGTAAGAATCTGATGCATGGCCAGTGATGAGGACCTTAGGAGGTAAAGCAGCCGCCGAAGGCTTAATGTTGCAGCCGCTTGTGACATGCTTAGCGCCGTAGTAAACCGACATCTCCACCGTGGGTATGAACATGTCTACAACATCGCTAATGACTCTGCCAACTACCAATGGATCAGTACTGCTTGAAACCATATTATGTGAGGAAAAATAATTGTGACTGACTGATGTGAAAGTGTGTGTAGTTAGTACATATTAGTTTGGGTATTTATAGGCAGATTGCAGAGGAATATACTCTCGACGGAGTTTGCAACCTATAAGACATGCATAGGGCGAAGGAAAATGCCACGCACCACGTGTGGGCTCATATATGATGTTGGTGTAGATACTCTTTCTTCCGTTTTTTAACAATTTATTATTATTAATTATTTTTCTTTGTTGCATTCAATGTTCTAAGAGTCGGTAGGCGTTGGTCGAGCGCGTACCCGTCGTCTAGCGGTTAGAGGATTAATGGGCATTTATTTTGATTTTTATTTTTATTTACCCGTCAGGAGGTATTTCCACACGTCATAGTTGAGCAGGTAATCACCGTCTGGCTGCTAGAATAATAATGGGCCTCTACTTTTTCTTTTTGCATGTCAAGGGATATCTTTGCTAGGGATATACCATCGAAATGCCATAGATAATTAGATAATGTATAGAGCATGATCATTTATTTATCGAAACCAATAAGTTTACTTGGCATCCAATAATACAATAAATAAATCAAACCTATATGTATTGAGCTAAGTCTTTGATTCTCATTGGATGAGAAATGATGGCATCAAAGACTATAACTCTTGCAAATAGAAAACATTCATAAGTTTTAGGACTCTAGTAGGGATGGCTCTTTAGAGATTGTATCAATCACTCACCTAGGAAGTGGGAGGTAGTGACAAATACATTGGATCGGGGATCAGTGTATTTGAACATCACTCGTAATTGTCTGATCACATGACTTATTACTCTGGAAGTATCAATGATAGGACGATTGACTATATTAGCCTATGAAAGAACATCAAGTTGGAAATCGAAGGGTGCCATTTTCATAACAGATTTGAATTTGCTTGTTCCGTAGGAGAAAGGCGAGGCTAGCAATCGACGCTTCAAATGTATTATAGATTAGGGGCTTGGCCCCACCCTTTTATGTGCTCGTAGTGGATACATGCTTGCTTTTTCTTTTCTTTCTTTCTCGAGCTAAATCCGGTTTCAAAGGGGAACCCCTCGATTTCTTGGCGCGTACCTCGGGCACGTGGGTTCTAGAAACTCACAGGGTTTTCCAACAATATCCACACAATATCATCGTAATCCCCACACTTCAACTAAGTTATCTCCGAATCGAATCTGAACCTCATTCATGGTAGTGGAACGACCCCGCTTGCAATTGCACTAATCATCATGGCATGTGTGTATTATCTCAAGTCCATATTGACAGCGAAAGTCAAGTAGTCCAAGTAGGGAATCGAATACATGACCTCCATGTAGAGATATAATGTGACAGATCACTTGACATATCCCTTGGCGACGATTAATGGGCTTATACACAAGGCTTGAAGGGTTTTTTTTCCACATAATATATATTTGGCGTAATTATTTTGTAGTCATGCATATTCGGTTGGGTGGGATTTTATGGACACTTAAATTAAATTAAGCAGAACATTTTTACTCCTCTAAATTTCCAAATAAAAGCAATTTTAGGATAGTTTATGCCGGAAACCTAATTTGAATTAATACGTGTGCGCTGGAGTTGCTAAGTTGGACTGAATTTTTTTATCTTTCCTCAAACTACGCGCCACATCATAACTAAAAAATAAGTAAAAATAATTAAACAATAATAGATAAATAAAAACAAATAAATGAGGTGAGGGATTTCGAAAGGTAGACAACAGTAAGGAGCACAACACATAAAACCCAACCCTATTCCATGTTATATTCCATTAGGTATTCCACATATTAAAAAATGTTTGATATGAGAGAGAAAAAAAAGTTTTACGTAGGAATTGGATGTAACAATGTTTTTGGGTGTTTTAACATGGGGTGGACAAGGTGAAAAGAGAGAAAATATGATGAGTAAGATAGAGAAAAATAAATAATATTGATTTTATTATATGTGGAATACCTGATGGAATACAAAATGGAATAGAGGATCCAAACCATCATTTACTAATAATTGCATTAATTCCTAAGTGCATGAATAACATCGATTCATGTACCTACTTAAAACATTGAACATAAAATAAATTCACTATATTCAATGGGTCAGATTATCCATCGAATACTCCCTCCTAAGCCTGATCCATAACTCCAAGAGCCATACGCAACTCCCGAAAAATGTCCAGCTTCAATGGCTTTGTAAGGATATCTGCGACTTGATCCTCCGACTTCACATATTCGAGCTCGAATTCTTTCTTGGATATGCAATCTCTGATAAAATGATATTTCGTATCAATATACTTGCTCCTTTGGTGAAACACACCGGGTTCTTTGCTAGCGCACATGCAGATTTGTTGTCAATACAAATCTTGGTTGATTCTTCTTGTGGTAGACGACGTTCATTCAGCAAACCTTTAAGCCAAATCGCATGAGAGACACATAAAGTAGCTGCAATGTACTCGGCTTCACACGTCGACAAAGTTACAATTGGCTGCTTCTTAGAATTCCATGTAAATGCCGAATTTCCCATAAAGAAGACGACCCCCGTAGTACTTTTACGATCATTAACATCACCTACCCAATCGCTATCGCAATAACCAACGAGCTCGAAATTTTGAGAGGGTGAATATATAATTCCGTAAGCAAGCGTACATTTAATGTACCTCAATATTCATTTGGCTGCTGTCATATGAGCCGTGGTGGGTGTTGAAGATATCAGTTATAAATCAAATGATCAGTTACAAGTCAATGGAGATAATCATTCTCCATAAACTCTTCCACAAAATCCTTGTATGAGTCAAGGTGAATTTTTTTTTTTTCGATGGAACAAGCTTGTGATGCTTCGGAGAGCAACATGATGAAGAGTGACTGATATGTGGATTTTCATTGCAGGTGATGCTAAAGAAACCTTCTACATTGCACCTACAGATGGTATTTCATCAAAAGGGAGCTTGAATCAGTGGCCATCAGATGGTAATTTGCTACTATTGATCAAATTTCCTCCCTTTTCGTTTTCCTTTTTTTTACTCATCGGATCCTTATTCAAAAACTAATTATGCATTCAAAGAAACATATGATAAAGGATGAAACTTTTAAGAAAGTGAAGCAACATATTTTACTATTTGGCGTAAACTCGTTGTTTTCATTCACTTCGTCACTCAAAGGCATTAAACATTATTGGGTTTCTTTTGCTATAAATAGCAGTGAATTTTGTTGGACAAAATGATGATTGATGTCCTTTATCTTTGCTTTTGCTATTTTCTCGAACCCTGATTAATCTACTGCCTGGTAAATAAGGTACAGAATTAAGGGTTTCTGTGGAGAAAGTAAAGCATCACTGAGCAGAAAACATGAGCTAAAAACGCTGTGAAGAAAAGCGTTTAATATAACATGATAAGTTGTCATTAGCTTCTTCAACGTTTTTGTTCTTATGGATTAGTCCATGCAGTTACTGAAGAAACAATAACAAGGCATATCAGAGAAACTGAATATAGCGAACATGTTGAACATGGAGAACAATTCACTGTGTATAATATGACCAACAGTTAGACTCATCGTTTGAGAGAGATAGACGAGGCCTCAAATTCATGTAGTTTTCTCTTGAAGATATTGATCGTAGAAGAAAGCTTTGTGTTTTTCTGTAATCTTGAGTATAGAAAGAGTAGAGAAAAGCTTTGTAATCTACGGTGTAAAGAGAAAAGAGTTATCTCCCATGGACGTAGGATTCATATTGAATCCGAACCACGTAAAAATCCCGTGTCGTTGCATTGTTTTCTGTTTTATCGTCGTATCGATAATCTGGGATTGATCGAAATCCCCAAGAGTTTCTTTTGCCATAAAATAGCAGTGAATTTTGTTGGACAAAATGATGATTGATGTCCTATCTTGTTGATTCATAGGAATATTGCCGAACTGGAGATATACCATGGAAGAGTACTATAAGTGTGTGTTGTAAGTGCCATATAACTTGTTTATCAAGATAGGTTTTCTGTGACCTGATATCATGATATAGAGCAAGAGCAAGGGCCAAGGCCCATATTGGTTTATCGAAGGTGAGGACGGGCTTGAGCCCACTGTTCGTGAGCTAGAGATTATTAGCATTTATTATTATGATTATATTTCCTATAAATAACTGTTAGGAATATTTTTAGTTGTGTTCTTTTAGTCTTTTGGGTCTTTGTATACTTGAAATATTTATTTGTATTGTTGTTTTAGACTTAGGCTTATTATATTAGATGTTTAGTTTGTCTAGGGACCAAAAGTATAATTATGCCAAAATATTGGCATAAAAGTGGGCTAGGGCTTCCACTTGTAATTATCATTCATTAAATCAAAGAACCCACTTGAAAGGAGCAACCGCCACCTCTCTCTCTCTCACTGTTCTATCAAGAAAACACATAAAGGAGATAAGAGAGCAAAATCCATATAAATCCCGAGGGTTGCTGGGTTTTGGTGACCTACAAGTGGTATCAGAGCCACGCGCGTTAAGATTTGAGTCAAATTTTTCATTTTATTTTTCGGTGTTCATCGCATGTTCTTCGAAATTTTTCGAAAAATTTGACATGTTTTGGTGTTTTTGTGCTTGATTTAGTGTTTAGGAGTTAGAATATACATGTTTTGATCTTTATCCGGGCCTAATTTGATTAAATTTTGTGTTCGGGATCGAAAAATAGCTCTTTTTCTCGGTACTACAGGAAAGTTTTCGGTGCTACAGGAAAGTTTTCGGTGCTACAGTGGTTTTCGCAGCTACAGTAAAAAAAAAAAATTAAACAAAGTTTTCGGTATCATATTTACGGCTTTGCCATCGAAAACCTAATTTAAAAAAAAAATAAATAAAAATGAAAAAAAAACTTAAACTTTTCGGTAGTAAAGTTTACGTAAAAAAAAAAAAAAAAAAGTTTTCGGTATCATATTTACAACTTTGCCATCGAAAACCTAAATTAAAAAAAAAATATAAAATAAAAAAAATAAAAAAAAAATTTAACTTTTCGGTAATAAAATTTTAAAAAAAAAAAAAAAAAAAAAAGTTTTCGGTATCATATTTACAACTTTGCCATCGAAAACCTAAATTAAAAAAAAAAAACAACTTAAAAAACTTTTCGGTACTAAAGTTTTCGAAAAAAAAAAACTTAAAAAAAAAAATTAAAAAAAAAAAATTTAGAAAAAAAAAAAAAAAAAAAAAAAAAGTTTTCGGTATCATTTATACGACTTTGCCATCGAAAACCTAAATAAAAAAAAATAATACAAAAAAAAAAAAAACTTCCTAAGTTTTTGGTACTGAAAATCCTAAGTTTTCGTTACTGAATAAAATAATAATAATAAAAAAAAACCTTGTTTTCGATACTTAATAATAAGTTTTCGGTACCAACAAAAATAAAAAAAAAGGACTCAAAAGTTATTGTTCATCCGAAATCACCTCAAAACTTTTTCGGTATACACCAAAAAGTTTTCGGCACCTAAAATTTTTCGAAACTTCACATTATTTATCGAAAAACCTAACTCTTCGACACAAAATATTTTTCAAAGCCATTTTTTTTTTCTCCAAAAACCTAACTTTTATCGACACATCAAAACTTTTCGGAACTGAATTTTTCAAAAGCCAAAAATTATCAAATCTACACAACGCGTTAACGGTCGCGTATCCAACTAAATTAAAAAAAAAATAGTAATATTTTAAAATTTTAAAAATTATGGATTCTACTTCCGCAACTTCTGATATGAGCTTTGACGAGAGTGATTTATATAAAGCTTTTCTTTCTTTGAAGGAAGATTATAGAACCATGCATCGTGAACATAAACACGAACGTAGGACTATCCAAGCGTTAGAAACTAAGTTAGCTAGTGCACTAGAAACTATTTCTAGTCTTGAATCAAAATTAGCTAGCTCAGAAACTAACGTTTGTGAGCTAACCAAGAACCTAAATTCCTCTAAGCTAGGCCAAATTCAACTTATAAGTCACGAAAAGACTATAAGTGAGTTAGAGAGTAGACTAGATAATAATTACAAATGCTTAGTCAAGAGTTTAGAAGAAAGAGGTAGTCTTACTTGCCATTTAGAAAACGCGCGTGAGAAAATCACTAATCTTGAATCTCAAGAAGTAAAATTAAAAGTTCAAATTAGTGAACTAACAAATAAATTAAACAATTGCGAACTCGAATGCAATAATTATCTGTCTGATTTGAGCAATTCGCGGAGTAGTTTTAAACTTTTATTTGAGGAACGCAGTAAATTGCACTCTAAAGTTCGTCGCTTAGAGGGCATCCTTGCGAAAAAGGGTCAAACAGACCAAAATTCCTCTAAAGACTTAGCGTCCAACGGGGAAAATAGTTTACATTCTAATAAACCTATCTCTTGTTGGGAAATTCCAGAGGTTGCTAGTAAAATTGTAGAATTGAACGCAACCCTGGAATCGGAAAGAGTAGGTTTCCGAGCAGAAAAGCAAAAACTTCTAGAGGAGATTTCTAATCTCAAAAATTCCCCGTCCCTACCCGTCTTAAATGAACTCTATACAGAAAAATCTTCTTTTAAGCAGGATATGGGCACACAAACCGACGCCTTCGTTCCTAAAATTAAAAAGACTTTTACTAATAATTCTAAGTCAATGGTGACGAAAGAAAATATGCATTCTAAGTCACCCTTGGCTGGCGCAGAAAAGATAAGTAAAAGCCTTAAGCTTAATACTTCCATGGAACAGAAAATTCCAGAGGTTGCTAGTAAAATTGTAGAATTGAACGCAACTCTGGAATCGGAAAGAGTGGGTTTCCGAGCTGAAAAAGAAAAACTTTTAGAGGAGATTTCAAATCTCAAAAATTCCCCGCCCTTACCTGTCCTAAATAATCTCTCCATAGAAATATCTTCTATTAAGCAGGATAAGGGAATTCAAACTGACGCTTTTGTTCCTAAAACTGAAAAGACTTTTACTAATAATTCTAAGTCAACGGTGACGAAAGCAATTACGCATTCTAAATCACCTTTGGCTGGCGCAGAAACGAAAAGTAAAAGAAATACGCGTAAAAATACTAAGGAACAAGAGAAAATTGGAAAGGAGAAACGAAAATCGACATTGTTTTTCAAAATCAAGGACGACACTTGATGATTTCAGCATTCTGATCAATCTTGCACTTTCGTTGACGTATTAGCCACATTTTTTCTAATTTAGTACTACTCCCCCTCATGATGATCGAGTTGGGGAGACCATCATGGCAACTATATACAATGGGGCGGTGATTTGGCATGTTGATCACGTTGTCGGGACAAGAGGACTGCATTGTTAAGCACAGTAGGAGCTCAGGTTCGATAATTACCCGACGGAGCCACAAAGGCAATCCGTCGTATAAGAGACCAGGGTCATGAAGACTTCCCGTTACCATCTTGAGTCCTAACACTCTCCCCCTACAAGGGCTATCTCCTCTTCTTGCGGAGGCTTTGAATGCTCTTTGGATAGGACTCTCTTTACTTGACGCTATATTCTGTAGACCAGATGTAAATAATGATCCACGCCCTGATATTTGACTTTGATGATGCCGCGGATCTTGGACTTTGTTTGCATCTTGTCCTGGTCTTTCTCTGTAGTTTGAAATCGTCAACTCTGCTCTAATCTTCTTCTTCTCGGAGTCGGATTCGTCTTCTTCGAAGGAAGTTGTCTGGTTCGGCCTCGAGGAAGCTTGTCTGGCTCCGGAAGAAGGTACGTGTGGGGTGTTGTAAAATGTGCCGAGGCTCCTTTGGAATGTTTCATTCAAGTGTAGGAGAGCCCGGCTTCAGAGTGGTACGCTCGGCGAAAATTGGTGGGTGGTCCGACCTGTTTGTTTATGCGTGTCCCCTTCTCCCCCTCATGGCGATTCGTGTTAACGAGATCGGCATGTTTGTATAGGAAGATTAGAAGGACACAAACGACAGGTCGGTGATGGTAATAACCAGACGGAGCCATTAAGGCAATCCGTCGACACGACTTCAGAGACAAACTCCGAGACGTGGCCTGTGAGGACAGGGCTTGAAGAACCGGGGCCACATAGGCGTCCCGTTAACAGCGTCAACGAAAGTGCAAGATTGATCAGAATGCTGAAATCATCAAGTGTCGTCAAATCAAGCAAACACCGCCGACCTTCAAAGATCGAAGTTGCTGCCTCGTGTGCATCTCTCCAAATTTCAAAGAGAACTTTCCAATTCCAACATAAGGTTGACCAAAAGTAGGGGGAGTTGCGCTACTATTGCAAGGAGAGATCGAACACAAAAAGAAGAAATCCGGCAACCGCCTCGTGTGCATCTCTCCAATTTCCAAAAGAGAAAACTCCCCAATCCCAACTCAAGGTTGAACAAAAGTAGGGGGAGTTTCGCGCTATCAGAGGGAGAAATGTAACACACAAAAAGAGAAAATTCTTCAAGATCCGGCAAGAAACTTCAAACACCTTCCGGCATTTACGAGTCGAGCTTCAAAAGAAGATTAAGAAGATCTGGTGCCGAGAAGAGATGATTGAGCACGGTGAGCTTGAAGATCTCCAATAGAAGAGGTTAAAAGACAAGACAAGGATGAAATTCTTTTAGGACTCAGGCAAACACACTAAGCCCCACAAAGATAATACATGCCAAATTGAAGATTGAACACAAAGGGGGAGATTGTTAGGAATATTTTATTGTGTTCAATTAATTAGAATTATCTTTGTAGTTTATTTAAATAGATTATATTTAAAAGAGACTTAGTGTAATTGGGCTTTGTTAGGGGCCCAAGTATTATATACCAAAATGTGGTATAAATACTTGAACCCTAACACATAATAAAGTGTGCATTGTGTGAAACTCATCTAGAGAGAAAGAGAGCCACCCAACCTCTCAAGAACACAACACCCCACGCCAAGCTTTGATTCTTCCCATCCAAATCGTGGTAAACTCGTTTTAATAATATTTAGTTGGATATTTTAGGCCTTACAAGTGGTATCAGAGCCACCGTGTTAACGAGTATGGTACCTAAACGGATTTTTGGTTCGAGTTTTACAGGTTTTGCTGCCATTTTTTTTAAACTCATTTTCGAACTGTTGAACACCTTGAACTGCATTTTTAGCTTCGATTTTTGGGTTTAAGCTGGAGTTTTGAGTGTTCCTAAACTGTTCTTGATCTTTTGAACTCAAAAGAAGTTGTTTCCAGCAGTTTTAAGAAATTTTAAGCCATTTTCGTACCCAGATTTACGTTTTCGGTACTAGAACTCGAGTTTTCGGTACTACTGTTCATCCGAAAAGTTTTCGATAAAAAAAAAAAAACTTTTCGGTATTGTTTTCGGCGCTACAGTACCTTTTCGCGGCTACAGTAGTTTTTGTTACTACTGTTCACCCGAAAACTTTCGAAAAAAAATAAAAAATAAAAAATTCGGTGTTACAGTTGTTTTCGATACTACTGTTCATGCGCAAAAGTTTTCGGTGCTACAGTAGTTTTCGGTGCTACTGTTTATCCGAAAAGTTTACGATAAAAAAAAAAAAAAAAACTTTTCGATACTGTTTTCGCCGCCACAGTACCTTTTCGCGGCTACAAGAGTTTTCGGTACTACTGTTCACCCGAAAACTTTCGAAAAAAAAAATAATTAAAAAAAAAAGTTTTCGGTACTACTGTTCACCCGAAAACTTACGAAAAAAAAAAAGAGTTTTCGGTGCTACAGTAGTTTTCGGTACTACTGTTCATGCGCAATAGTTTTCGGTGCTACAATAGTTTTCGGTACTACTGTTCATCCGAAAACTTAAAAAAAAAAAAAAATTCTTTTCGGTACTATTAGGTCCGATTTTAACCTCCAACGATATGAACTCGAGCATAGATTCGATAGATTTACCTCGATGATAATGCGAGCGGAAGCTTAAGGATTAAATCAATCAAATCTTCATTAATCACAAACTTTCTCTCCAATTAACCTCTTTCTCTCTCTACAATTAACCCTAGCTTAGATAGTGATTAGAGAGAGTGTTTCTAGTGAGAGAAAGCTAAACTCAAGTTGTGTGTATTTTACACACACTTGCCCTATATATACCAATCAATATTGGTATATTTGCATTCTAGTCCCTAACTATACATATATTACAATTAAGTCCCTAGACAAAGATAACTTGATTATTGAACACTATAAAATACTTCCAACAGGTACTGTTCAACCGAAAAGTTTTCGGTATAAGACTTTTCGGTACTGTTCATCCGAAAAGTTTTCGGTAAAAAAAAAAAAACAATAATAATAAAAATAAAAAAATAAAAAATAAAAAATAAATCTTTTCGGTACTGTTCAACCGAAAAGTTTTCGGTATAAGACTTTTCGGTACTGTTCATGTACTGTTCATCCAAAACGTTTTCAAAAAAAATAATAATAAAATAAAAAAATAATAATAAAAAAAATCGGGTACAAACTTTTCGGGTCAGTACTGTTTAACCGAGGGTTATCTACTTCATAGAAAGTTTTCGGTATTACTCTTACAAGTTTTCACAAATGATTTTAAAAAGTTTTCGGTATTTAACTGTTTCAGTTCCATAAAAGTTTTCGATATTCTTACAAAAGTTCTCGGCATACATGTGACACTCGAAACTCAAAAGTTCTCGGGTCAGGCTATAAAACGTTTTGGTACAAAAAGGTTTTCGGAATTCACCTTAGGAACTTTTCGGCATTTAACTGTTTCGAAATTTTTAAGAAGTGCTATCTCTTTACGAAAATTTTTTTTCTTCTTTGCGAAAACTTACACTTTGAAAATTTTCTCTGAGCAAAAGTTAGAACTTTTCGGTATAAAACTTCTCGGCAACAATACTTAGATTCTTTATTTTAACTGTTCGAACCAAAATAATTTTAAACCTACTCAACTAACACGTTGATCCAAGCCTAGCAACCCTCATGAACTAGAAAATTAAAAAAATATGGATGCTTCAAGAAAACAAGTGGAGAACTTCGCTTCATCTGACTCAGAGGTAAACTCTACAGACTTGGAAAATGAACTCATTTAGTGTATCTGTGCTTTGAAAGAACATAACAAAGATATTGATAAGGGCAAAAAGGCCTGAAGGATCCCAAGCAAAGAGTGAGTGTGATCTAAGTAGCCATCAAAAGGAGGAAATCCTTAAGATGCTACTAAAAGAGGGACACGAAATCATTGATTGTTTATCATCTAGGGTAGCAAAATATGATTTTTAAATTATTGAGCTTACTAAAGAATTGTCTACCAGTGAACTGAACAATTGTAAAACAGTCAATGAGTTAAAGTCTAAGCTAGAAAACAATCAACGTGTCCTTACTCAAAACCTCATAGAAAATGGGTGTGAAATGACACGTTCGATTAATACTGAAGAAATGGTCTCGAAATTGGAATCTCAAGGTGTACATCTTGAGACCCAAATTAGAGATCTAATCAAAAGCCTAGATACCTCTGAGTGTGAGCGAAGTGCGTGGTCTGCAAAATATAATTGGCTCTATGAGGAACGAGTGAAATTACTCTCCAAAATTCAATTATTGGAGGACAATCTCTCATATAGAGCAAATGAGTTTAATAATTCTCTAACTGTCGAGACAAGTGCTTCCGCTCCTTATATTCCGGCAATTACTGAGAAATTTGCAGACCGCAGCATAACTTTGGAGTCTGAACGACAAAGTTTTGCAGCTGAAAGGAGAGCTTTAATAGAACAAAATAGGCAACTTCTTGATCAGATTTCCGAGATGAAGAATCTTTCAGCAACTAAGAAAACTCCAAAGTCCATTTAGATAGAGTGTTTTTAACTCCAAAACGGGAGGAAATGGACGACGAAGAATTCCTTTTAAAGAAGAACGCGTTGTCTTCTAAGTCCACTACTTCAATTTTTTTGAAAAACACTCCGAGCTTTCAACGCCTTCTCCCTGCGACTTTTCAAGTGATTAATTCTTTTCAGGGAGAAGATGTTTTAAACAAGAACACCACTATTGCCATGACTCTTCTTTTTCAAAACTTTTATTTGAAAGCAATAGCCGTGATGAAAATATTGAAAATTTTGAAATTCTTCATCCTTCTTCTCACTCGTTTAACAAATTTGATCACTCACGAAGAAGTGATGAAAAGACTGCATTACAACGCATCGTTCCTAGATCAAACTCACTGTCTTCACACTCGGCCAAACAAAACGACATGTGGATTCCTATGAATACACAAAGGCAAGTGTGGATGCCTAAATCAAAGACTCCCGTAAAGGTTGCGTCAAATTTGATTTGGTCTCCTCATCTAGAATGTGCATTTATACTAGCAACGATAAAGGACCCACTCAAAAATGGGTACCAAAACCTTAGTTGTTTTGCAGTCCCATCAGGTGTGGTAACAGAGGTTGCTCCACATACATGGTGGGTATGAGATGACGAGCAACCGCAAGGCTCCCGGATACAACAATTTGGGACCCGTCCGTTCACGATACAGGCTTCTACACGAAAGCGGTGTAGGACCCGAGCCTACTCTAGCAAAGCTTCTGAACATGTCGGTTCAGAACCTGGTCTGGTAACGCATGTTTTATTTTATTTTATTTCAAATAAATAAAAGTTTTAAAATAAAGCTCATGTGGAGGGTATGAATTTCCTTTTTTCGAGATATGCTTTAACGTAGGGGGAGAAACCTCGATTATATGCCTTGAGAAAATTTATAAGAGTTTTAAAATAATGTTTCTTAACACTCAAGGACATTAATCGAGGGGGAGTAAAATTAACTTCAAAATATATTGGGGATCATTATTTTGAAAATTTTTAAAATATTGAGGGGGAGCAAGACTGAACTTAAAATTCGAACTTTTCATTCAGGGGGAGTTTTCGAAATTACTGTGAATTATTTTTTCTAAAAATTCCCTATATGTTTTAAATAATTTTGAGTCTTGCCACCTATCAAAAATTAATACCGAAAAAGTTTGCACTTCAAATCTTGCAGTTACACATATTTCTTGTTTAAAATGTTTTCGTAACTGTAACATTTAAAGTTTTCGGTATTTTCACAACACAAATGTATATTCTAATTATGCGTATGACAAAATATTTTCGATAAATTTAAAATTGCATACGCATACGAGCTGAATTGAAAAATACTCTTTCACAATGGTACAATTTAAATATGCATTTTTCAAAACTTTAAAATTCAAAATGCATAATGCACACAGAATCGAAAAAGATACCATTTTAACGAAGGCCGATTTGAATTTCACGTAGTGCATAAATTTCTAAGGAGTCAGACTTCATATTCATTTGTCTTGCTTTTCACAGGAAGTCAGACTTATTCTCACTCGCGCTTACATTTAAGGGTAGTCGGTCTTTCTTTTCTTTTGTGATTTTAGTCAGGGGCAGGGAAAAAGAGCGCAAACAGTTTAAAAGAGCGTATTACCAAAAAAAAAAAAAAAGGAGAGCGCATACATTTCCGGGGGAGTGATAGTCATTAGCGCAATAGGCGCATATAAAGGGGAGTATCACATCAATCATAAGGCGCCTGATTTGAAGGGTAGTAATATGCAATTTCTCAAAAAGCGCATAAATTTTGGGGGAGTAAAGACATGGTATTAAGAATAGCGCAATTGTTTAGAGGGAGTGATACCTAAATAGCGCCTAAGCTTCAAAGAGAGTGTCTTACACAACTTCATGCTTTGAGGGGGAGTGTCATTTTAGGAAATTAGTGCATGGACAACAATGAGTTGTTCACATACTTGTTCCATGGTTCAGTAAATCCCAGCTGCACCTATCCCAGGAACAACCCCGAGTGTATGTGAGGGTATTTGAGCGCATCACGATGAAATCTTTACAACTCAACCACAAACTATCCGGACCATAACCAATATAGGTACAGGACTGATTTTTTCTGATCCCGGGTAGAAGACGCCTCATAAGGTCCAAAGGTGCATGCACAACCCTTCCTAGCTACTCATTTGTCTCCCTAAAGACAAGTGTTTCAATATCTCACGGGGAACCGCATATGCTATCACCGTTTCATTCGGAGGCGGGAGATATTGAACTCAGTGGTCCACAGCCCCATACCACGTATTTCTTAAGCACTTTAACGTCTAGTGTGTCCTCACTGCCTAAATGTTTTCCATTTTTTTTAGGACACATACATTATTTTATACACACAGTGCAGGTCTACGCGACCATGCCAGAACTTCTGTAGACGCATCCTTTATTGATGTGCTATCTATGATCAGAAGAAAGTCCTGCCGTTGCTACAACAATTTCAACAACGGTATCAGGCCATCTTCTGGAGCACGACTCTAGAATGATGTCAACGAGAAGCCTAAGTGGCCTCGGTTTTACTCCTCCCCCGGTAAGTCTGAGTGATTTACCGTCAACGACCAAAGTGTCTACCCAAAGGAGTGGATTACGAGGACCGGTCGGAAGTCTTGAACCAAGTTCAAGCCACACCTCGTGTGCAAACGGAGCGCCTTAGTGGCCCCGGAGGTGATACCTGCTTTGTGACGGAGGAGCTCTTCAACCAAGCCCTGGAGTCCGTTGCCACAAAATTCAAAGAAGATATTATGGTGGCCGTACGGGACAACAGGACGAACCCAGTCGAAGAAACACTCTCCTCTGTTCCTGAGCAAACGCCAAACCATCTCCACCACCCTATCCACCTCGATCTTTCTCATCCACAAACTACCCAAACCACTCCACCATTACCATTTCACCTCTGGTATTTCAAACGGAACCCGCTCCACATATCCCACATCCCCGAACATTAGCTCGCTTGATCAATCCCGACCATACCTCTTCACGAGCTACAACTCGCTTCCTCATGCGGTTGAAGACTGCCGACACTTTAACGGAGGGTCAACAACTGATCCTCGAATACCTCTGCAGTCTTAACTGCCCCAGGAGACCGAATCTATCAGATATGTGCCGAGGTGATCATCCCTCTTCAAAAGAAGACACGACGATCGTGAAAATGACCGTCGTGAGGGGGAGAAGAGACATAGAACATCGAGCATAACAAAGGGTAGAGGAAAGCACCCGAACCCACCAAAACAGTCCCAGACAAGCGAAAGCATAGATATATGAGTCCAAGGCCATACAATAACAACAAGCCCCAAGGGAACAACGACGACCGAGTGTATCTTCTATTATTTCCAG